>CM061549.1:64258793-65483293 GCA_030864215.1 Capsicum pubescens | reverse complement strand
ATCCCACTTATATAATACTCCCTTCATTTCATAATAAGTTAATTGTTGGATTTTGACACACATGTTAAGAAAAAAAATAAAAACATAAATTTATCATGTTTTTCCATTTTTACCCTCTTCAAAAAGCAAAGACACATGATACATCACTCCCAATGTACATTTAATGGAGGGTAAATTTGGAAAAAATTTCCAACATTTACCTTGAATTGTGAACCATTCACTTATTTTGAAACACTAAAATTGCTTCAACAATTCACTTTTTGTGAAATGGAGGGAGTAAGAGGCAGTTGAGCAGCTGAAGCAGGCACGAGGTCGACATGCCTGCTTCAGCTGCTTCAACTATAATTTTACTATATCACCCCTAATTAATTATTATAAGTTATTTATTTATTAAAAAATTAATAATATTTAATAAAAAATTAAAATAGACATTTATGACATGTCTGCTTCAGTTGCTTCAATTGTAATTTTATTATATCACTCCTAATTAATTATTGTGTTCCTAATTAAATATTCTAAGTCATTTACGTATTATAAAATTAATAATATTTAATTAGAAAAAAGGTAAAATAGACATTTATGACTGTCTCAGCTGCTTCAATCGTAATTTTACAGTTAGCAAAGCAGGCACGAGGTCGACATGCCTGCTTCAGCTACTTCAACTGTAATTTTACTATATCATCCTTAATTAATTATTATAAGTCATTTATGTATTAAAAAATTAATAATATTTAATAAAAAAATTAAAATAGACATTTATGACATGTCTGCTTCAGTTGCTTCAATCGTAATTTTACTATATCATCCCTAATTAATTATTATATCTCTATTAAATATTATAAGTCATTTACATAGTAAAAAATTAATAATATTTAATTTTAAAAAAGTAAAATAGACATTTATGACTGTTTCAGCTGCTTTAATCGTAATTTTACTGTACCATCGTTAATTAATTATTATACAAGTATTTTTATAGTAATTTTGCTATATCACTTCTAATAATTATTACAAGTCACTTAAGACATGTATGCTTCATTGCTTTCATCGTGATTTTACTATATCACTCCTAATTGATTATTATGATCGCCTGAGCATTGAAAAATTGATAATATTTCATAAAAAAGATAAAAGAGACAAAAAATGATATGTAAACTTTAAAAATTTGATTGACTATCGAAATTATATTAGTGCATATAAATTGGGATGGGACAGAGCGAGACATAAAATAACATAAATATATTTGAAAATGAAATTAAAAGTATTATCAAACACAATAATTAAGAACTTAATATAAAAGTATATCTGTGAAAAAAATGATTGACTGTCGAAATTTTATCTGTATCACATAAATTGAGACAAGGAGAATATTCATATATTGTTGTAAGATAATGTTAAAGACATCATAAATCACATAATTAACAACTTAAGAAATTTAAAAAATATAAAATATTTGTCTGACTTCAAAATTATACCAGCATCATTTAAATTGAAACAGAAAAAAAATATTATAAATCACAATAATTAAAATATAAATTATTTTAATAATTTAAATTGAGATTAAAAAAATAACTTTTATTGGGCCCGTGCTGGCATGGGCCATCAATAACTAGTTAGTTATATATAAGAGGGAGTTTTGTGTTGAAGCAGGCAGCAGATCGACATGCCTGCTTGAGCTTCTACAATTGTGTTTTTACTGTGTCACCCCTAATTAATTATTATAAGTTATTTACGTATTAAAAAATTAATAATATTGAATATAAATACATAAAATAAACTTTTCTGATATGTATGCTTCGGCTGCTTCAATCGTAATTTTACCATATCACCCCTAATTAATTATTATAAGTCATCTAAGTATTAAAAGATTAATAATATTTAATAAAAAGGATAAAATAGACATAAAATAATAAATTAACTGCTGATGTTTTAAATTAACTTGACGTCTTATATGAGGCTCACTTATGTTATTTTCACAAGTAATATTTTATAGTTATTATGCTATATCACTTTTAATGCATGTCTTCTTCATAGCTTCAATCGTGATTTTACTATATCATTCCTAATTACTTATTGTGGTTATTTATGCATTAAAAAAATATATTATTAGTATCCTATATAAGAAGTCACAATAAGCAGCTGAAACAGGTTGCTCATGTTCGACATGTCTGCCTCAACTTTTTCAATCGTGATTTTACTATATTACCCCCTAGGTAATTATTACAAGTCATTTACGTATTAAGAAATTAATAATATTTAATAAAAAACTAAAATAGATATTTATGACATGATTGTTTCAACTACTTCAATCGTAATTTTATTAAATTACCCATATTTAATTATTATAAGTCATTTAAGTATTAAAAAATTAATAATATTTAATAAAAAAAGGTAAAATAGACGTATACTGATAAATAAATTTTTGATGTTTTAAATTAACATGACGTCTTATATGGAGCCACTTAAAAAAATCACAAGTATTTTTTATAATAATTTTACTATGTCACTTCTAAATAGTAGAATAGAAAAAAAATTATAATTCACAATAATTAAGAAATTAAATTATTTAAAAAATATAACTGATTATAAATGTCACAAAAGTTTGAACTACTTAAAATATCGTTATGCAAATTTCATCAATCTAAATATAATATTATATGTCTAACTTAGAATTTATCAACCAAACAAATAAAGTTTTTAATTAAATGATAGAATTATACATAACATAAATTTTTTAAGGATCAATATTGGGCCGTGTGTAGCATGACGTAAGCTAGCTAGTCTTATAATAAATGACGGCTTTATCTGATCATTCTTTTATAGACTGTACCTCCTAAATGTTTAGTTAGAAAAATGAACTTCTAATATACTATGTGAGTCCGTTTGAATGAGATTAAAATCTGATCAAATCTGTTTTTAATCTTTTTTTTTTAACTTTTTAAGGTGTTTGATAAAATTAAAAGAAAAAAATACATAAAGTAGCATACTTAAGTATTAAATTATAAAAGATAACAATACTTTTATCAAATTATATTTTGTAGCATATGTATTTGTATGTATTTGTATTTTTGTAGCAACAGTTTGCAAAAATACAAAATACAACTTGCTATATTATGTAATTATGAAACTGTTGCTATGAAACTCATAATTAAGGGGATAAGTATGCTATTTCTGAATTTTGCCCAAATTAAAAAGTGCTTAAAAAAAGCTACAAACTGATTAAAAGAATCAAAAAGTGAGAAACTGGGTAGCCCAAACTATTTGCCTTTTAGATTAAAATTCTTTTATGTTTGACCAAAATATTTACCTTTTATCTCTTATATTTTTTCTCCAATTCCAACAATACCCTAAACTTGTAGCCCTTAAATATAAACTATTTTTTTTTGTTTGCCGCTGCGCTTCATCTCTTCCCTCCAATTTCTTCTTCATCTTTCTTCTTTGTTTTTATCGAATCCATCATTACATCGGAGGTTTGTTCAAAAAATTTATTTTAAAATTAAAAATTATAAACAATTCACCTTATTTATGGTATTAACAACTTTAAGGACATTTAAGTCATTTTAACAAAAAAAAAAATATTTAACATCACTTGTTTATCAAATACATCAACAACTTTTTTTCAGTTTCAACATTTTTATCCAAACATTTATCTACTTAATTTATAAACATTTATTTTAAGTTTTTAATAACTTAAAATTAAAAACTATTTTTTTTTTAGTCCTATCCAAACGCGATCTGTATGAAGACACTACTCGTCTTTTCCTTAATATTTTAGTGGACCGCCTAAGCACCAAGTATGTTGGTAATAACAGCTTCTTTGATTTGATATGTGAGATGAGATAAGTAAAAATATTTTTTATATAATATAATAATTTTATTATTTTTATATAAATAATAAAATAAAATAATTTTGAAATTAATTAACATCTTAAATTAAACATAAAATAAAATTAACTTAAATTTTATTCTAAAATTATTATTTTTATCTAATTTGCCGGAATATTGAAATGTCGTTCTAGAATTGCCTTATATATATATTAGTAGCATTCTATATTCAGGTCGAGGAACTACTAGGGACACATGTATATTTTCGAGGATGAAATGGGTTAGGACAAAAAGTAAAATGATATACAAATTAAATAAATTGAATTATTGAAGCAATGAAAACTTTGACCTAAGTATCATACAAAATGTCTTTTTTATTTCCTCATATTTATTTCAATTTATGTAAAATACTAAACAAATTTGAGTGATGTTCTGATTTCACTATATAACTTAGTAACTTTCCTGACAATTAAGTAAATTCGTGTGACTTTACTTCACAAAACATGTTTAAGACATTAACAACAATAATGTATTCGTATAATTTCATAAGCGAAGTTCGAAGAGGAAGGTATGTGCACGCCTTTACTCCTACCACATTAAGATTGAGAAACTGTTTTCAATAATCGACATAAATTTTTTTAATTCTTTGTGGAATTACAATGAAATGAAAATCGAGTTAAAAATTGGGTGCTTCTAAACTAAACTAATTAACTAAGTGCAAGAAGTAAATTTAACAAAAATTCTAGCCAAACAAAACAAACAACAAAACAAGAAAAATATTTGGAGACTAAGAGCAAAAGGAAAGACAGTAGAGTTCAACCGACCATTCCCAGCAATGAACTTTTAAGGAGTATGATCTTGAGGCTCAATTGCAGTAGTAATTACCTTATATCCTTTCCATTTCACCCCTCCCTGTTGTACTTGTTCCAGCGCCTGAATTCTCGTACTCTCCATAAAATCCCCGTTCCATTCTTGCCACCCTAACGGACTAATAACGTCCGTGATCGACATTTGCATGATCGATCACAGTGCTGGAATATTATATTCCTTCCAGGGCCGTCCTAAGCACGTAGGGAAATTCTTCTGAACCGGTTTCAAATCCTAAGTAGCACTAATTCTCCCCGTGTTCTGGTTGGGATCCTTTCATCCTGGAGCACGGCTAGATGCAGCATTAACGAAGATGAAATCAACTGTGCCCGAAATGAAGAACAATTGGCAATTGGAGTGGACGTAGGGCGAGCGTGTCCTGATAGACTAGCATGCATGTCGTCGCATCGCTAGAAGCAGTGACCGAAGTGCTACTGCTTGGTGCTTTTCGGGGCCTGCTGTGTTTTCCATGTTAGACTAATTCTTCAATAATCAATCACCTGAAAAATCTTTCCTTATAGTCGTGTTTTTTTAGTCTTACTGAATTATGTTTTATTTAGTCAATGTTTTTTATTTTATGTTTTTCTATTAGTGAGAATATTGGTGTTTATGCCCGATTTCGCCACTACTTGATAGTTCCTATTTTTTGGCTTTAGTTGTTAAGGTGTAAGCCTATAAAAGGGCACCAGATCTCTTGTTTTCATAGTTGAATTGAGAAGTAAAAAAAAAAATATGAGTCTTTCTTTCTCATCACTTTGCTTACTTCTTTTACTCTTCTTTTTTTCCAACATTTTTGGTATCCAGAGCAGCGAGATTGTAAAACTCAAAAGAAAAATTCATCATCTTCAGATAAAAAAAATGATAGTGAATACCAATTTAAATTCTCAGCCTTTTTTTCAATTTTTAAAGGGGTGAATTATTAATTTTGAAGTCTTAAGATGAAGACTCTTTTTAAGTCTCAAGAGCTATGTGACTTGGTGGAGAATGGATTTCAAGATCCGAATGAACGCCACGCACAACAACTCCGGGAAAATTGCAAGAAGGATTTGAAGGCATTGTTTGTGATTCAACAAGCCCTTCATGATGATATGCAGAAGTATATGGGAGATAAGAAGGTAATTGTAGTTAAATTGCAAACTTTACATCGTGATTCTGCAACTTTATAACATGAAAAATGGTGAATTAGTGTAAGACTACATGTTTAGAGTCTCTGCAATTGTTAATCTGATGAAGTCTTATGGAAAAAAAATTAATTATGAGATTGTTGTAGCAAAGGTTTCGAGGCCTTTAACCAGTAAGTTTGAGTATGTGGTTACTGCTATTGAAGAATCCAAGGACTTATCTGACTATACATTTGATGAATTAATGGGTTCTTTCTTAGCTCATGAAGATAGGCTAAATAGGTCTCATGAGAAGGTTGAAGAAAAAATATTTCAGGTGAAAAAGGAGTCATCTTCTTCCAAAGAAAAATCCTTAAATTTTCCTGGTAGAGGTAGAGGTAGAGGTGAATTTCGTGGACGAGGTCAAAGCCACGATAGAGGCAAATGATAATTTAGTGAGTCACATCAGTCCAAAAGTAACTTGCAATGCTGGTATTGTAAGAAGTCCAGCCACACTTAGCATATTGTTGGACCAAACAAAGAGATGAACAAAAGCATGCCAATCTCTTTGAGAAAGTTGAGGATGAAAGTAAGATGTTCATGACTCATTCTTCAATTACTGACAATTTTGATGGTGTTTGAACTTTTGATAGTGGATGCTCGAATTATATGTCTGGAACAAAGTCTCTATTTAGAAATCTTGATGAGTCGAGAAAAAGTAAAGTTCGACTCGGTGACAACAAACAAGTATGAGTTGAAGGCAGGGGTACCATATCCATCAAAACAACACAAGGTAGTTCTAAACTTATCTGTGATGTGCAATTTGTTCCTAGTTTGGCTTACAATTTGCCAAGTGTTGGATAATTGATGGTTAATGATTACAATGTTCTGTTGATAATGACTCATCTATTGTTAGTGATAAGAAATATGGTCAAACTGTTGCAATTGTTCCTGTGACTCAGAATAATATGTTTTCTCTTAATGTTTCAAATGTTGTTAAAAATGTGTTAGTTGCTAAAGGTGTTGATGAAACTCAACTTTGGCATCTTTGCTATGGTCATTTGAACATTAATGGGTTAAAATTGTTGACCAAAAAGAACATGGTGGTTGGTTTACCAAAAATGGGTGAGCTTGAGTTATGTGAAGGGTGCATATTCGGAAAACAAAGTAGAAAATCTTTACCAACAGGAATATCTTGGAGGGCTAGTAGTTGTGTCACAACCTGAACCAGGGCTTAATCGCGACGGGTATCTTAAGCCCACCGAGGGACGGAGATTATCCCCTTAGCCTAACATCCAAATATAACATAATAACAGTGGAAGACATCCTAAATATGATAATAAGGTGAATGAATAACCAAATGAAGAGCAGGAGTCAACAACCAATATAACCCACACTTTATCCACAAAAGCCTCTACAATACCAGAATACCAAATTGATCGGGACATGTCCCCAACCATGACCAAAAGAATCTAAAATAAGATGCTAAAGAAACATAATGAAATCAAAGAAATGACATGCCTTTTAGAAGATGGAGGCTCACCACTTCAAAGCAGACCAACTGACGAATCGGATCACTTAACACTGTGCAAGGCAACAAAAAATCCCTAGGACACTACATCATGAAACGATGCAGCATCTGGGGAAGGTTAGTAGGATGAGCACTAGCATGTAACTCAAGAAAAGAGGTAAAATAATGCCATGTCCAAAATCAGTCAAACTACATGCACACATTTGCACATACACATATATAAGATGTTGGGATAGGGTACAAGGTCATTATCATGATAATTTAAAATTATTAACTTGGACTATGTAGCTCTATCCGTCCTAAGGGTATCCATGAGCTATAAGGGTTCAACTTTTCCTACTGAAAGGGACCAGTATGTGTAGCCGCATGAACTGAGGAAAATTCAAAGGAGGGCCGGAGACACCATGAATCTAACCATCCCAAAATATATGTATATATAATGTGTGAACTAGGCATACGGTCACCAAGATCCCCACGCCGGCAAACATGATCTCCAGTAATGGGCCCCCCAGGATCTCCACCACCTTCATGGCGAGCTATACAATCCACTTTAAGCCTAAATGAAAATCATTTAGCACATAATTCCAACCATAAATCAAGGATTCATTTATTAAGGCATTTACCGCTGGTATCATCATACAAATGATGTTTTACTTGCAAGCTAATCCATTTATGCCATTTCAAATCAATTAGCCAATTTGACTCCCAAGTTCTAAACCAAACCATGGCCACCAAGGACTTTCAAAACCGCTTTTATGTTCCATTAACCTTTTATGCAATGCTGGTATCTAAGAGTAAGTTAAATTGTGCATATATCCATGTTTCAAAATCAATTTCACAAAGTAGGTTGAGGTTAATACCAATTTCAAACCAAAATCCATCAATTTGGGGGAATCCATGACCCCCACCCTATTCACCATACAAATGCACCCAATTAGTTTAAAAAATTATCAATTAAAGCATAAGCAATGTATTTAAACCATAGAAATACAATTCAAATAATAACGATCCAAAAACCCTCAACCCAATTTTAAACCCAACATTAAAATCACATGGATAATAATTACACACATACTTTTATGAAAAATCAAGTTAGGGATGCGAGACATGCCTGAGACACCAAGAAATTTGGAAGAAAACTTGGAGATTTGAGATTGGATGATTAATCCCTTGAAACCCTAGTTTGCTCTTGATTTGTGATTTAGAGAGGAGAGAGTAGTGTTTTAATTTAATAAACTGATTAAAATAGGGCCCCTTAGATGTTTTAAGATCATGGGAAAAGTGTAATAGAATAAAAATACTGAATTACCTTTAATTAAAACGTGTAGGAAAAACTGTCGTCAGTCGTTATGGGTTAGGTAACGACTCATGGTGACTGGTTACGAGTCATTGTCTGGACTCGTAGTCTGGGCAGCAACTTAAGGCAACCATACTGGTATGACCACGAGTCGTACACCACGACTCATAGTCTGACCTTACAACTCATGACGTCTACTCGTGGTCTAGGTAGAATCCTTGGACCATTTCACTGATATGGTGATGAGTCCCTCACCACGACTCGTAACCTTACCCTACGACTCGTGGGGTCTAGTCATGATCACAACAGAAATATTGGGACACCTCAGTGGTGGGACTACGAGTCCCACCCTACGACTTCTAATGAGTGGCTACGACTCGCTACCTGAGTCGTAACCCTGACAGCGAGCACAACACCTGGAAAAATTCAGAACCTAGAACCTGGGATGTTACATTATCTCTCCTTAGGATCATTCATTCCCTAATGATGAGTTAGGGTACCTATTAGCACAATAATGGAAAGAGTCCAATCACAAAACCATGAACAAAATCCAAAAAGCGATAAGAAAGAAAGAAACCCATACCTCAAACACATTAATCCAATATGGGGAATAAGAACAGATACTTGGCCCTCATATCTTTCTCAGCTTTCCACACAACTTCTTCTACCTTTTGATTCCTCCAAAGTACCTTTACCAAAATCACATCCTTAGTTCTCAACCTACGAACTTGCCTATCCAAAATCTTAATCGGGACTTTCTTATAATATAAGGAATCTGAAATGCCCACATCTTCCATAGGACCAATCAAAGAAGGATCATCCACACAGTTTTTCATCATAGACACATGGAAAATAGAATGAATAGAATTGAAACTCGTAGGCAACTCCAATTCATAAGCAACATTCCTACCTCTCCTCAAAATTTGATACGAACCAACATAGCAGGGACTGAGCTTCCCCTTCCTCCCAAACCTCATCACTCTTTTCATGGGGGAAACCTTCAAGAACACCCAATCACCTATCTCAAACTCCAACTCTCTTCACCTTATATCTGCATAAGAGTTTTAAAGACTTAGGAAAGTCTTAAGTCTCTCTCTAATCACCTTCACCTTATTCATGGATTGGTAAACCAATTCAGGACCAAACAACTTAGTCTCATCGACTTCAGACCACCTATTAGGAGATCTACACTGCCTACCATAAATAATCTTGAATGAAGCCATCTAAATACTAAAATGATAACTATTGTTATACACCATCTCAATAAGAGGTAAGTGATCCACCCAACTTTCCTTAAAATCAATCACACAAGCCCTTAGCATATCTTCCAATGTCAGAATAGTCCGTTCTTCTTGTCTATCTATTTGAGGGTGGAAAGCAGTGATAAGGTTCACCTACGTACCCAATCCTTTTTGAAACAAATGCTAAAAGTGAGAAAAGAATTATGTACCTCGATCCGAAATGATGGACACCGGCGCTGTGCTCCATGAAACTTGATAATCTCTTGAATAAATAACTTAGCATAATCCTCTCCAGAGTAGGTAGTCCTCATAGGTAAGAAGTGAGCAGACTTAGTCATCTTATATACAATAACCCATATCGAATCATACTGATTGCAAGACCGCAGAAGACATGTAACAAAATCCATATGATTATTTCCCATTTGCACATAGGCAAGTCTATTTATTAAGACATGCCACCAGGCTTCAAATGTTCTACCTTGACTTGCTGACAGACCATACACATTACCATAAAATTTGCTACATCTCTCTTCATATTGTTCCACCAATAATCTCCTTTAAGTCATGGTACATCTTAGTCAAACCCGGATGAACTATATATCTAGACTCATGGGCCTTAGTCAAGATCCTTTCCAACAACCCATCAACATCAGGAACGCATAACCTACCTTGATACCTTAAGATGCCATCTTCTCTAATCTCAAAGGCCATAACCTTTTTCTAACCCACATCATCTTTAACCTGCATAAGTATGGAATCCAAGGCTTGATTCTCCTTCACCTCATCACCTAGAGATAATTTCACCACTTCTTGGAAAATCACTCCTCCATCCTCAGAATCCAACAGACGAACCCCCAAATTAGCTAATTGGTGAATGTCCTTCACCAATCCCCTCTTCTCATCATACACATGAGATAAGCTCCCCATAGATAACCTTCTAAGATCATGAGAAACCACATTAGCTTTACCTTAATGGTAATGAATGATCATATCATAATCCTTATGAAATTTAAGCCACCGCCCCTATCTGAGATTCAACTCCTTCTGAGTAAACATATACTGTAAACTCTTAGGGTTTGAATAGATATCCATATGCACCCTATACAAATAATGATGCCAGATCTTCAAAGCAAAAACCACAACCATCAATTCTAAGTCGTGCGTCGGATAATTCCTCTCATGAACTTTGAGTTGCTTAGAAGCATAAGCCATCACCTTACTATACTGCATTAACACAAAACCCAGTCCTATACGGGATGTATCACAATAAACAAAAAATCCATGAGTACCCTCAGGTAGGGTCAAGACTAGCACAGAAGTCAATCTATCCTTTAAGTTCTCAAAGCTACCCTCACAAGTATCAGACCACAAGAACTTAACTTTTTTCTGAGTCAAATTTGTTAGCGGAGCAGTAATAGAAGAGAAACTCTCCACAAACCTTCTATAATACCTAGCCAAGACTATAAAGCTCCTAATGTTGGTTGGAGTCGTGGGTCTAGGCCCCCTGTTAACCGCCTCAACTTTCTGTGGATCCACCTTGATCCCCCCACTAGAAATAATATGCCCAAGAAAGGCCACAATAGTTAACCAAAACTCACACATAGAGAACTTGACATACAACTTTTACTCCATTAGAGTCTGCAACACAATTCAGAGGTGATTGGCATGGTCCTCCTTACTCTTAGAATACACCAGGATATCATTAATGAAGAATATCATAAATAAATACAAAAACTATCTAAATACTCGATTCACGAGATCTATGAAGGTAACCAGAGCATTAGTCAATCCAAATGACATAACCAAGAATTCATAATGACCATACGGAGTCCAAAAAACAGTCTTAGGAATATCAAGCTCCCTAATTTTTAGCTGATGATAACCCAAATGAAGATCAATCTTAGAGAAACATCTAGCATCCTGAAGCTGTTCGAAAAGATCATCAATCCTAGAAAAAGGATACTTATTCTTCACTGTAACCTTATTCAGCTGCCGATAGTCTATACATATCCAAAGTGACCCATCTTTCTTTTGCACGAAAAGTACAGGAGAACCCTATGGAGAAACACTAGGGCGAATAAATCCCATATCTAAAAGATCTTCTAACAATTTATTTAACTCCTTTAGCTCAGCCGGAGCCATCCTATAGGGAGGAACAAAAATAGGCCGAGTATCCGGTAGAAGATCAATTCTAAAATCTATTCCCTATTGGGAGGGACCCCAAGAAGATCATCAAGAAATACTTTGGGAAACTCATTAACCGCAGGGATAGATTGTAAAGAAGGGCCCTTAGAATTAGAATACTTAACCCGAACTAGGTGATACAGACACCCCTTGAAAATTAATTTTCGAGATCTAAGATAGAAAATAAATCTCTCTTTAGGCACTAAGGAACTTTCCTCCCATTTGGTTACCGGTTCATTAAGAAATTGAAAACTGACCTTTCGAGTCCTACAATCCAAGGAAGCATAGAATGAATAAAGCCAATCCATCTCCAAGATTATATCAAAATCTACCATATCCAGCTCTATCAGATCCACCAATGTCTCCCTATGAAAGACAGACACCACACAACCTCTATAGATCTTTTAGCAACAATAGAATCACCCACCGGAGTAGACATAAAAAAAGGGTCAAAAATACTTTCGGGATCAAAACCAAAATGCACATCCACATAAGGGGTCACATAAGAAAGGATAGACCCTGAATCAAGCAGACAATAAACATCATGGGAGAAGAGTTGTAACATACCAGTGACAATGTTAGGAGATGATTCAGATTCCTGGCAGGTAGCATGGGCATAAAGATAATTCCAACTAGTGCCGATACCTAAAGTGGCACCCTTTGGTGCAAGAGCTAAAGAAGTGGCGATCGGGACCTTATTAGCCCTAGTGGCTACCTTAGCTGCAGGAAAGTTCCTTTGCATGTGTCCAGGATGACCACAACTGAAGCATAAGTTTCTCCCCTTATCACAATAACCACGTGAAGTTGTCCACAAAATTTACAAGGAGGATAAGGTGGGGTTGGCTGAGCTCCGCTAGCCTGAGATTGGGCACCCTGTGCCTTAGGACCACTATTAGATTGAAAACGATGATCACCAAATAACTTAGGGTAAGGAGCACTAGGCGAAGAATATAAATTAGAATTTCCCCAATTCTTCTTCTTGGACCACTGTCTACCATCTTTTCTACTATTTTGCTGATTCACGCCTTACTCTGAATACCTGAATTTCTTACTCTGCCTCTCTCTTACCTCTATATGCTTTTTTTTCTCATTTTTAACTCGCTGTATGTAAACCCCAAGCCTAGAGCTATCCATGTCATTCTTCAACATTGCAGCTTTACACTCTAATACTAAGTCACGGGACAAACCCGAAGCAAACTTTCTCATTCTGGCCCTCATACTAGACACAAACTCTGGAGCATAAGAGATAACTGATGAAACTCTAAGGCATATTCCTTCATACTCATCTTACCTTACTTCATGTTCCCAAACTCTTTGGCCTTAGCCTCCCTTAACTCCTGAGGAAAGAAACGATCAAGAAAAACACCAAAAAACTCCTCCCACATTGACTGCTCAGCATCATTACCTCTCAACTGCTCCCACTCCTCATACCATTGATATGCCACACCCTTCAGCTGGTACATAGAAAACTCCACACCCTTTACATTAGTAGTATGCATAACGCTAAAAATTTTCTCTATCTCATCAATGAACCCTCGAGGATCCTCCTCAACCTTAGAGCCTGTAAAGTTTGGGGGATTCAACCTCATGAACTGACCAACCAAAGTAACCTCAGATGAAGTCACAACAACACCAACAAGACCAGACTGACGCGACTAAGATGTCACCAGTTGAGTAAGTAGATGAATAGATCGACAGAACTTTGTATTAGAGATATCTCCTTAAGGTGACTGAGCATGAGTGTCACAATCGGAGAAGGACTAGTGGAGACTGGTGGAACCCCAAGTGGAGCGGCACAATCAGAAGCAGAGACCCTAGAACGGGTCTGCATTTTATGAATAGGGCGAGTCTCGTCCACATTTTCATCAGGTGAGACAGAGGTTTCAGCAGAGTTTCTACGAACATCACATCTTCGGGGAAGAATGATCTGAAAAGAGAGAAAACCAGGAGTTAAAAGAAATTTCATAACCCTAGACTTTATGGCCCGAAATAGAACACAAGAAAGAAAAATATTCCTAAATGCCTTGTAACCTCCCACTTATAAGTGTGGTGCACTACATTCCCATAAAAGGGACTCTACTCGACACGACATTGTGGACACACAAATACCCTAAACCTATGATCTGATACCAAGCTTGTCACGACCTGGACAGGGTCTAGTCGTGACGGGTGTCTCAAGACCACCGAGGACCAGAGACCACCCCCTTAGCCTAATATCCAGAACACAATATAATAACAACGGAAGACAACCCAAACATGATAATAAGGTGAATAAATAATCAAATGAAGAGTATGAGTCAACAACCATTATCCAACCCATACTTTGTCCACAAAAGCCTCTACAATACCAGAATATCAAATTGGTCGGGACATGCCTCCGACCATGACCAAAAGAATCCAAAATAAGATGCTAAAGAAACATAATGAAACCAAAGAAATAACACACCTTTCGAAAGATGGAGCTTCACCACTTCACAACAGACGAAATGACCGTTTTATCCCTTTTCAGATTTATTAAAGGAAAGATAAATTATTTAAAAAGAAAATGGTTTTTGACTTCTTAAATCATTTCAAAACTTAGAAAATTTCAAAATAACTCAAGAAGAATTATAGAGACGCCACTTAATTTTTATTCAAAAATAAAAAAAAACTTGAAAGAATTACAAAGGTTCAAAAACAGTATTAAACTTTTAAAATTAGAAAAAGTGGACAATGGTTCAATTAACGTCCTAAGAAGTGTTTTAAGGAACTTAAGAGCGTCCGTTTTAAAACTGTTGATCAAAATATTTTGATTAACTTAAAATGACTAACTTTGCAAAAAATGTCAATTTCTAAAAATTCAAAACTTGATCGAGCGATTTTTGAAAATAGTTATATTTCGTTAAATTCTAAATAGTCTATTTTTAGGCAAGAAAAAATGACCTGAAAATAAAAATTAAGTCAAAACTTTATTTTATTTAATTATTATTATTTTTAAAATCAAAATAAGTAAAAAAAGAATTAACCAATTATCTAATTTTTTTTTTTCTTTTTTTTTTTAGAAGAAACCAAATTGAGAAAAATCTATTTCTTTTTATGTTTAAGAAAATTCTATTTAGCCTAAATGAGACTAATTAATACATGAACAAAAAAAAGTCATCTTAATGTGAAAGGCTTGTTTCCAAAAAAAGGATTAACATAAAGTCTATCTTTATTCATTTTTTAAACAAGATGAAGTGGATAAGGAAATTCGAATAAGTGAAGGAAAAGAAAGGAAATGAAGATAAAGAAAAATGGCAATGTCTTAAGAAAATTTATCTAGATTAATTGATTAAAGTGTTCAAGTAAATACAAATAAACAAATTAGAATGAACAATAAATAGAGGAGTTAAAATTGGTCCCCTTTTGTCCATTAAAGGTCAGTCCAACTCTTGCACAAATTCCATGGACTTTCAACCCATTTTCACCCCTGTATATCCGCTGTATATCATCAGTTCTTTTCCTGCATTTGTTTGTATACTGCTGCATATACAGTGTATATCAGCATGAAAACCTTCTTATTTTGGCTCCATTTTTCATCATAAACCGTGTGATAGTGTGCAGCTGCTACTTTCGGTGTATACTACTCGTATGTCAAAGTATATCAATAAATACCAGCCTTTGTTTCTTGCACATTAATCCCTTTTTGGACTTGACATGGATCTTAGCTCGATAGAAATTGGGTTTAACCCAACCGAATGTAAGAAATGAGAGTCCGGGAGACCCATAAGGGAGAGTTCATGCAATAAAAAGAATATACGGATTAATATGCGATCGAGTAAAGAGAAGAATGATTAACTAAATGGCAACACGTTCATAGGAATAAAACGAGACTCGAGACACATACCCTCCTTTTGTCTTTTACAGCCAGCGAACAAGAGAATTAATTAGAGAGGTGCATGTTCTTTAAAGAGAATCCGAGGCAAAAAGAGAAAGAGAAATCTCCACCATAGATATCCATTTTTTTTAAAGCTACGAGTTCACTTAATGGCTAATTCTAAAGGCAACTTAGGACTTGAACTAACTTATTCTCCCAGTAAAAGATAGACAACATCAAATGGCTCACTACTAAAAAAAAATTAAAAAAGCGACCACATACCGACCACAAGTGGTCGATTTTTTAATTTTTATTTTTTTTTAATTTAAAAAAGCAACCACTTGTGGTCGCTTTTTTATTTTTAAATATCAAAATAAAATTCCAATAATTTTGATATTAATTAGTATATATTTTAAAAATTAAAATTTTAAAAAAATAACAAAACTGACCACTTGTGGTCGGTTTTAGTGAAAAAAAAATAATTAAAAAATATTTTTAAAAATCAGCCACTTGTGGTCAGTTTTAAATTAAAACAAAAAGAAAATAATTTGTAAAAAGCGATCACATGTGGTCGTTTTTAATTTAAATAATATTAATAAATATTTTAAAAAAACAACCTCATGTGGTGGTTTTGGAATTAAATAATATTATTTTTTTTTTAAAAGCAACCACATGTGGTTGCTTTTGGAATTAAAAAAAGAAAAAAAGTAAATAATTATTTTTAAAAAATAATCATATAATCTTATATTATCTTTATGTAATCTAATTATTGTTATTAGTATAAATAATATATTAGATTACATATATAATATAATATATTTACTGAATTAAAAGATAATCTAATATATTATTTTTTAAAATTATACTGATTACATGTAGTCAATAACCAATATAGTAATAATAACAATCAATCAATCTAACGTGGAAAAACTTACACTAAAAAATATATCAAATATAATATACAAATTACGTACAACACAATCTTTATCTTTTACTTATGTTTCAATATATAAAATAAATATTTTCCTTTATACATACGTTAAATGGTGTTAAACATACATAATCTTTATATAATGAATATGTGTATATATATATATCATACCGTTGGGATAGACCATTGAAAACTGTTGTATATGTATTTGAAATCTGAAAATGGATGTTTATAGTACGTATTTGAAAGGTGGTGTTTATAGTACATATTTGCAGTCATAATAATGTAATATATAACTGATAGTTCATCAAAATATAATGAACGTGTTCTTTTATATGGTAATTATACTTGTGGATGTGATATATATAGTACGAATTGAAGAGTTTATATATATATATATATATATATTTAGATATTTATATATGATGTAGTGATCCATTGATGAACGATGTAGTCGAAACCTAGTTTATTAAGCTAATAAAATATAATTAATCGATCACTCATATGAGTATGTATAAGAAACACATCGCATTATTTTATTGGATAATAATATACTTGTGTACTTATGTGTGAGATATATATAGTACGTATTTAGAACTTGATATAGTCGATAGTGTGTATATGTGTGTGTATGTATAGATATATAGATATAGTATATACATATTATACAGTGAAGGTATATTAACGACATAAAATAATGTAATCCATAATTCATCCGAGTATTTATGAAATACGTTGTATATTATTATGGGGTGATAAAATAATGTATGTGATGTTTATAGTACGTATTTTAAAGTTGATAGACAATTGAATATACGTATATATATGTACGTATATATCGTGTAGTGACGTATGTAGTAATCGAAAGCTAGATAAATGAATGTATATATCAAAATAGTTTGAATGATACGTTGATATATATCAAACTATTGAGGAAATAGATATACTATTTTTGGTCAATGTAGACACACGTATGTTTTTGAAGTTGTAATAACGTAAGACTAGTATTACGAGGTATATGAGAGGGGAGGAAGGAAGTAGGGGAGCGGGAGACAGAAAGTTGAACGACCGCAAATTAACACAACACAAATAATCGATAATTTATTTGATTAACACATTATTTTACGAGCGAGGTATATCTATATATATCAATGAATTTTGCAAATTCAGATAAATTTTTGATTAATTAACTTTTAATTACGATATTATATATATATAATACCGTAATTCATAAAATTCATTGATATTATTATTTTATTAAGGAAATATACTACTCATGTTAATGTGTTGATAAAATAACCAACTATCTGATTTGTACATATACGCATTGCGTTAATATGATGATAACATAACTAATTATATGATTTAATCTTTTTATTAAAATTGAGCACACGTGATTGTTTTTTGATAATAACTATTATAAAACTACATCGAACACTGGAAAACCAACCAAAAGTGGTCGATTTTCATAAAATATTAAAAATAAATATTCTAATTAGTTAAAATCCCAATCCGACCCGACCCATGCGTTTTTACCCCCCATACTAAAATCCCCAAATCAGACCCCCCCCCCACTTTGAAAACACGATACACACCCATACAAATTCTCTAAATCAAAGCCACACTCTAAATCCTCAAATCTACCACCGTCTGCCGCCGTTTCCCTCCGCCCCCAGCTCCAGTAAGTTCCAAAAACTTCAACTCTATGTTTTTCTTGTTAGATACTAGCTAAAGGTTCAAGAATATAATGCTTTGGTACTAATTTTAGTTAGCTCAAAGTAAAAAAATTATTTGTTCTAAAGCATTTGTTCTAGTTATTATGCTTCATTACATAAATGTAGTTAGTTCAAAGTAAAAAATGTAATGGAAATTTCCATTTAGTTAGTTCAAGATTCAATTTTAGTTAGTTCAAAGACAAGATTCAATTTTAGTTAGTTCAATTTTAGGAAATTTCCATTTAGTTACATAATTTTAGTTTGTTCTATGTGTGTATTTTGTCAAGTGAAGCTTATCAAGATCCCCTCTTTGTGTGTTTACCAAGTAAATTAGGATTTACTTTTATTGATACTCCATTGTAGTTTTAGTATGTTGGTGGTTTTTTTATGGTGATTTTAAGCTAAAAATATGAGAAAATAAGGATGGCAAGATATTTGTTATTTTGCATAATGATCAAGATTTTTTAATTCTACTTGCCTAATGGGTTGCTTGAAATTTGATGTTACCGTTTGACAGAATACGAATTCAGGAAAAGAATTGCTTTGCTATTTTTCCGGTGACCGCTTGTCTCTTTCACTTTAATTTAGGTCAAGCAAAGATAAATTGACTTCTCTCTAATTTGTTCTAATGAAGTCATGTTATTTTTTATATTGAAGTCTAGTGAAGCCGTGTGTGGCTTTGTTCGATTCACTAGCATTGTTGTTATCTTCTTATTATTATTCATATTGAAGTCTAGTGAAGTCGTGTGTGGCCTTGTGCGATTCACTGGCATTGTTGTTGACATCTTGTTGGTCTTGTTGTTGCTTGTTTCTTGTATTGTGAACTTGCTCTCATATCATTTGGTCTGCAAATTTGGTGACTTAGTCACTTGAAAATGGTTAAGTGTAGGGACTTTAAAGGTGATTTTTGGTTTAGAATGTTACTTGGTTGGTGACATTGTTAGTTGAAAATGGTTAAGTGTAGGGAATTTAAAGGTGATTTTTTGTTTAGAATGTGGTTTGGTTGGTGACTTTGTTAGTTGAAAATGGTTAAGTGTAGGAACTTTAAATATGATTTTTTTGTTTAGAATGTGACTTAGTTGGTGACTTTGTTAGTTGAAAATGGTTAAGTGTAGGGAATGTAAAGGTGATTTTTTGTTTAGAATGTAGCTTACTCTTGGTCTGTGCTAGGAGTCAGACTATGCTTAGTTCTCATTTATGTTTGCACTATGTGAGTTCTAGCTAGGAAGCAAGAGCCGAAAAGGATTGACAGGATAACTCGGCTGGTAAAAAAGGGGATGGTACCGAAGTGGGAGGCTCGTAGACGCTACTAGTGCAATGACTAGTCTAATCTCTTTTCTCTAAGTGAACTTTTTTCTTATGTAAACCTGGTGTGTTATCTAAGTCTTTTAACTAGTCTTTTAACTTGGTTGGTGACTTTGTTAGTTGAAAATGGTTACGTGTAAGAACTTTAAAGATGATTTTTTTGTTTAGAATGTGACTTGGTTGGTGACTTCGTTACTTGAAAATAGTTAAGTGTAGAAAATTTAAAGATGATTTTTTTGTTTAGAATGTGACTTGGTTGACGACTTTGTTAGTTGAAAATGGTTTAGCGTAGGAAATTTAAAGATGATTTTTTTATTTAGAATGTGACTTGGTTGGTGACTTAGTTACTTGAAAATGGTTAAGTGTAGAAAATTTAAAGATGATTTTTTTGTTTAGAATATGACTTGGTTGGTGACTTAGTTGGTTGAAAATGGTTAAATGTAGAGACTTTAAAGGGATTTTTTTTGTTTAAAATGTGACTTGGTTGGTGACTTAGTTACTTGAAAATGGTTAAGTGTAGGGACTATAAAGGTGAATTTTTGTTTAGAATGTGACTTGGTTGGTGACTTAGTTACTTGAAAATGGTTAAGTGTAGGGAATTTAAAGATGATTATTTTTTTTTAGAATGTGACTTGGTTGGTGACTTAGTTGGTTGAAAATGGTTAAGTGTAGGGACTTTAAAGGAGATTTTTTTGTTTAGAATGTGACTTGGTTGGTGACTTAGTTACTCAAAAATGGTTAAGTGTAGGGACTTTAAAGGTGATTTTTTGTTTAAAATGTTACTTGGTTGGTGACTTTGTTAGTTGAAAATGGTTAAGTGTAGGAAATTTAAAGGTGATTTTTTATTTAGAATGTGGTTTGGTTGGTGACTTTGTTAGTTGAAAATGGTTAAGTGTAGGAACTTTAAAGGGGATTTTTTGTTTTGAATGCGGTTTGGTTGGTGACTTAGTTGGTTGAAAATGGTTAAGTGTAGGGACTTTAAAGGGATTTTTTTTGTTTTGAATGCGGTTTGGTTTGTGACTTAGTTGGTTGAAAATGGATAAGTGTAGGGACTTTAAAGAGAACTTTTTTGTTTAGAATGTGACTTGGTTGGTGACTTAGTTACTTGAAAATGATTAAGTGTAGGGACTTTAAAGGAGATTTTTTGTTTAGAATGTTACTTGGTTGGTGACTTTGTTAGTTGAAAATGGTTAAGTGTAGGGAATTTAAAGGTGATTTTTTGTTCAGAATATGGTTTGGTTGGTGACTTTGTTAGTTGAAAATGGTTAAGTGTAGGAACTTTAAAGATGATTTTTTTGTATAGAATGTGTCTTGGTTGGTGACTTAGTTACTTGAAAATAGTTAAGTGTAGGGAATTTAAAGATGATATTTTTGTTTAGAATGTGACTTGGTTGGTTCCTTAGTTGGTTGAAAATGGTTAAGTGTAGGGACTTTAAAGGGGATTTTTTTTGTTTTGAATGCGGTTTAGTTGGTGACTTAGTTGGTTGAAAATGGTTAAGTGTAGGGACTTTAAAGGGGATTTTTTTGTTTTGAATGTGGTTTGGTTGGTTACTTAGTTGGTTGAAAATGGTTAAGTGTAGGGACTTTAAAGGGAATTTTTTATTTTGAATGTGGCTATGTTTGGTAATAATTGATTTTTTGTGACTTGATCTAATTAGTTGAATCTGATTGATTGCGTAGATGGAACCTGATTATAGCTGGATATATCAACGGAACAATGATAATAAAATGGGTATTAGGGAGGAATTTGTTGAAGGTGTCAAAAGATTTGTTGAACATGCTAAGACACTTGATATTTGGATACATTTTCAGGTTATTCATTGTACTTGTGTTAGATGTGATGGTATTAATCTTGTAAATGAAGAAGATGTAAAGGAACATCTTTATAGAAAGGGGTTTCACGAGGACTTTTTAAGAATGCGTGGTATTCATGGTGATGTTGCGCAAAATAACTTTGTTGTTGGAGAAAGTAGTAGGTCTACAGGGCATAATGAATATCAAGATACTAGGATGACAGAAATGGTGCACGATGCTTTTGGGATGCAACACGGGGTCGACTTTAGGGAAAATATCGAAGATGTTCCTAATAGCGAAGCGGGCAATTTCTACAAAAAATTACATGCTGCAAGTCATCTTTTGTTTGACGGGTGATTACACTCTCGTTTGTCTGTTACTGTTAGATTATTAAGTATTAAATCTAATTGGAATATTGCTGAAGGAGGAATGGATTCAATGATAAACCTTATTAAAGAGTTAGTTGACCCTGGCTTGGAGGTTCCTGATTCTTTCTATAAGGCAAAAAGATTGGTGTCAAAGTTAGGTCTCTCCTCGGTTAGAATTGATTATTATGAAAATGGTTGCATGTTATACTTTGAGGAAGATGCTAACCTAGAGTTCTGTAAGTTTTGTTAGCACTCTCGATATAAGCGTGGTTCTACTGGAAATCAAATTTCTATTAAGGCGATGCATTATTTACCTCTAATACCCAGGTTGAAGAGGTTGCATGCTTCAAACAACTCAGCTTCTCATATGAGATGGCATAAGGAAAATAGAAGGCCCACCAGTGTTATGTGTCATCCATATGATGGAGAGGCTTGGAAGCATATTGATGCAACTTATCTAGATTTTGCAGCTGAGCCACGAAATATTCGATTGGGATTATGCGCGGGGGGGAGGGGGGAGGGGGGTCTCTCCTTTTTCAGTTGGTGTTGTGCCATATTCATGTTGGCCTATATTTATCACTCCTTATAATCTTCCTCCTGAAATATTGGTGACTAATCCCTATATATTTCTGAATTATGTTATTCCTGACCCGTGTAACCCAAAAAGTGGAATAGATATCTACTTGCAACCTTTGACCGTTGAACTTTAAATTTTATGGCATGAAGGGGTTGAAACTTGGGACATCTCTCTTAAATAAAATTTCAATCTGCGTGCATATCTAATGGGGACTATTAATAATTTTTCTGCTTATGAAATATTGTCTGGGTGGATGACAACTGGAAAGCTGGCTTGTCCATACTGCATGGAAAAAACAAAATCTTTCACATTGAGACATAGCAGGAAAAAATCATGGTTTGATTGTCATCGTTGTTTCTTGCCACTTGATCATGAATTTAGGAGACTCAAGAATACATTCAAAAGGAATAGAAGGGAATATGATGGTCCACCTCCAAGTCTGTCTGGTCATGACATCTAAGAGATAGTTCAGGATTTGCCTAAAGCCAGCGAGGAACGATTGTACAAGCTTGATGGATATGGCGTTTTGCATAAATAGACTAAGCAAAGTATATTTTGGGAGTTAGAATATTGGCCAGATAATTTACTTACACATAATGTTGATGTCATGCATACTGAGAAGAACTATTTTTACAACTTGTTCAACACAGTTATGGATGTCATCGGCAAAACAAAGGATAATCCTAAGGCCAGAATTGACTTACCAGATTATTGCAAATGCAACGAATTACACTTACAGGAGGGGCCCAATCGCAATGTTCTTAAGCCAAAGGCTAGTTTTATGTTCAAGTTGGACCAAAAACGTCAAATATGTGAATGGGTCCAAAGTTTGAAGATGCCCAATTGATATGCCTCAAATTTGAGAAAGAGAGTTGATATGGCACAAGGAATTTCGCATGGAATGAAAATCCATGAGTGCCATATTTTCATGGAACAATTACTTCCAATTGCTTTTATTAGTTTACCTGAAAACATATGGAAACCAATAGCAGAGATCAGTTTGTTCTTCAAAGACTTATATGCCACCATATTAAAAGAAGAAAATCTAGTGCGAATGGAAAACAATATTGTTGTTATCACTAACAAGCTGAAGAAGATTTTTCCGCCAGCGTTCTTCGATGTGATGGAACATCTTCCTATTCACCTTGTGCACGGAGCTCGGCTAGGCGGTCTAGTCCAAAAAAAGTAGATGTATCCACTCTAACGGTAAGCAATTGCAACATATTTAAATTAATACATATCTTTTTTTAATATAATAAACATCTAACCTTATGATTGTACAGGACAATTGGAAAATTAAAAAGGGGCCCCAAGAACAAACATAGGGTGGAAGGCTGTATAGTTAAGGCATATCTTGCAAGAGAAACTTCTCAATTTTGTTCATACTACTTTCGTGATGAAGTTGCTTGTTCAAGAAACCAACCAAATCGTCATCAGGACGATGTGAATGAGCCTCATTTGCAACCGATATCAATTTTCAATCAATCTAGTTGTAGGTCTAAAAAGATCATACCTCGCCGGCTCACTCCCATGGAGTGCAATTCAACAATTTTGTATGTCTTGCTGAATTGCCTGGAAGTTGAGCCCTTTCTAAAGTAAGGAGATTAAAATTTGAACATATCTTATTTGTTTACTCATTCCCTTAAAGAAACTAATTGTGTTTCATATGTTGTATCTTCAGTTCATTTAAGACTCAATTCTACGAAAATCAAGTGTATGAATTCTTTACAACATGGTTTAAAAATATGGTTCGTAAGTTATTAATATTTCTATAGAGTTTAAACATTTACACATTCCTCAACTAAAATTTATATATGTATAATATTTTTAGGTACATCATTCACCAAATGTAGCCGCATACAATCAACTCTTGAGAGATATTTCTTTAGGTCCAGTTGAATCTAATGCAATGTCCCAATACAAAGTAAATGAGTTTAAATTTTCCATCAAACAACACTCCAGAACAAGGAAAACAAACAATAGTGGTGTTTGGGTTAAGGGTGATGATGATGTTGATTACTTTGGCATCATACACGAGATCTTTGAACTGGAGTATGCTGGTTTCCCAATAAAAAAAATTATCCTCTTTCGATGTAAGTGGTTTGATCCAATCACAAGAGGCACAAGAGTACATAAGGAGTATAACATCATTGAAGTGAAGCACAATAGGTCGTATCCTATTTACGATCTATTTGTTCTAGCGCAAAATGCTAAACAAGTGTATTATGCTCCTTATTCGTTGCGTAATGACAAGTCTGATTGGTGGGCTGTAATCAAAACAAAGCCTATAGTCGGGTGGAAGTTGAAAATATGCTGGAGACTGCGTATCAAAATGAAATGCAGATTGATCACCAGCCAGTGGACGTTGAATTAGTGGACGGTTTGAATCACCTGGAAAATATATTTGAAGAAGTTAATATTGCGGAAGAAGAGGCTGAGTGGGTAGGAGATGAGAAAACCTCCGAAGAGGGTGAATGGTTTAGTGGAGAGTCTTCAGAAGAGGAAAGAAGGATTAGTTGTGTAGGTTGTATTTATTATGTATTGATGTCTTTATGCTTGTACTATATATTTACCTTTATGTTTCTTGTTTAAGATTAATATGTAATATACCGTTTAAGATTGTTGTTTTCACTTTTCCATGATTTATATAGTAATAAAAATATTCTTGTCTATATCTTGTGTTTTTGAAGCGATTTGAAATGTGAATTAGTAACTTGAAATTAGTTACTTGGAATATTTTCTTATATATTCATTTTGTAGGAACTAACTACTTGTTAACTTAACATAATTTAGATGTCAGGCAGAGGTGACAAGGGTAAGGGAAAAGTTGATACTATGAAACCAAAAAAGAAAAGACAACCTCCGCCTTATAGACGACCGACAGGTATTCATATATCTGAGGGTCGGTTTGGTGACGCGACAACACGACCCTCATATTCTAGGTCGTCCGAGGATTCGATACCTACTCCTACACATGTGGGGCCACTTCATGAGTCTACACCAACTCATTCTGCTCCTATGACCGTGCCACCACCAGCACAGTACTATAGGATGGCCGCTGGCCTATCCAGACATCTACCATTATTGATACCCTCCTACCGCAGTCATGTAGCTTCACACAGTGATTCTGCTGGATCTATTAGGTTGTTGGATCTTCAGCTTGGAGGCACTCCATTTGGTGCTTCAGATCTGCCCGCACTAGTGCATCCACCATCACTTACTAGGCAGCCAGGAGACAGAGATGATTCTGGGAGGATTTATCTTGTTCCATTTAAGAGAGGGTAAGATTTTTAAATATAATAACTTTATTCATTTTTTTATTACTATATTATTATGCTCTATGAAATTACTGTTTGATCTTGTGTTGTAGGTTTAGGCCGGATGCTGTAGTTGAAAAAAAACGCGAATATGCATTTCTTGGCACTTCAATGGCTACTGGACCAGCTGGCAAAAGGTTCCAGAAATTGACAGGGAAAGAATGTTTGAAGAATTTAAGGTAAGGATTTAACTTATCGACTACTTATTAACACTTTATTAGAACAAAAGATTGAATATTATATTTTTGTTGTAGAAATTTTACTGGTGGGATGATGGAAAAATATTTCTTATAAAAAGAAACTTTTTCATAAGATGTAGAGCCAAATTTACTGGTCTCTTGGATTATGCCCGATCCAAATTAGTAAAACCTAAGTGGACTCCTGAAGCTGTATGTCAACAGTATCTTCGCCATTGGAGTAGCGAAGATTAGCAATTGTTGAGGGAAAAAGGAAAGAAAGCCCGGGCATTATCCAAGGGTGGCTCCCTACATACTGCAGGTGCCAGAAGTACTCTTGCTGTGCTGGAAAAAATGGTATGCAACTTTTATAGTTTAAATTGTTTGTTTCTATTTAAATTTTTTTATTATTTGAATATTGATAATTTTTTCATATGCAGGAAAAAGAAAAGGGTAGGGAAATACCAGCTGATGAGCTATTCGAGGAGACTCATCTAAAAAAGAAAAAGAACCCGACTGATGAAGATGTCTGGGTTGAAGATAGTACAAAAGCTGTCCACGTAAGAAACAAGTTTTGAATTTATGAATCTTTTTCTTAAAGTTGATAATATTCAATTATAACTACTTTAATATTTTTTGACTTTTAGTATTAACTTTACTTTGAATATAGGACGAATATACGCGTCTTCTTTGTGAGTATCGTAGTAGTCAGCCTCCTGAAAGTCTGGGTGACCCAATACCCCAACATGTAGAAGAGGAGTTATGGGTAAAAGTTGTGGGTCCTGCAAATAGAGGCCATTTCTACGGATACCATGAAAGTTTTTTTGGCGATAATATTAGGTGTTCGTTCGGCGCTGCATACTCTATCTCTTCAGTTGATAGAGAAACCATTGAAAGACTAGAAAATATGGTTTCTAAACTCACTGAAGAGCTTGCTGCACAGAGATAGAGGTTTGCTGAACAGAGTGAGAGGCAGAAGAGAACGGAGGACGCAACAACATAACAAATCAGGATGCTGCAACAGCAGTTCAGCTCTTTCATTCAGACTGCACGGGTTATTCCTCCGTGTCCTGGTGATGCAATTCGGGCTGCAAAAGTTCTAGGCCCCCTGGATGATTTTAGCACGGATGAAGATATGGAAGAGGAGGACGAATTCGATAATGATGACTTTTAGTTTTTTGATTTATGTATATGTTGTACTTTGTATTTAGACATTTTGTTGTTTGAAACTATTGTTGTAGTTTTTTGATACTCACTTTTGTTGGACATTTTGTATGTTTTGTACACTTTTGAAAGTATTTACATTTGTATTTTTGTTGTTGTTGCTAATGTATTTACATTTGGTTACTACTGTATTGCATTGTTGTTGCTGCATGCTGTATTTGAGTTTTGATATATATTTTTTTAAAATATTCCCAAAAAAACCAACCACAAGCGGTCGGTTTTATTAAATTAATTAATTAAAGTTAATATAAAAACCGACCACAAGTGGTCGATTTTCTATTAAATTAAGTAATTAATTTATTAAAAAACCAACCACAAGTGGTCGTTTTTTATTAAATTAATTAATTAAATTTAATATAAAACCGACCATAAGTGGTCGGTTTAATATTAAAATTAATTATTTAATTTAATAAAAAATCGATCACTTGTGGTCGGTTTGTTTTCCTAAAATTATTTTTTTCAATTCTAATAAAATAACAATGAAAAAAAACCGACCACTTTGTGGTCGATTTTTAAAAAACTACCACTACTTTACCCACCACACAATTTGGTTGGTTTTGTGGTCGGAAATTGGGTGTCGGTTTTCGTAGTCGGTTTTTCCTTTTTTTTTAGTAGTGGCTCTTAGATTAGGAGAAAAGATAGACAAATAATTACGTCTCGAATGGTTACCATTTTTGACATTCGCCAGGTATAGTTAGGCACTTCCTATGAACAAGTCCTTGAAGCATTTAACTGGAAAGATCAAATATTATACAAAAATCATTGATTCAATCCCACATCATGCTTGTTTTAATAAGATTAATCAAAGATGCCACACAAGCCAAAAGATACATTAGTGTTATGACTCAGTGGGGAGTAGATTCATCTTAAATTGCACTCTTAAGAATGTGTTGATCCTAATATCGAGTCTCGACCACAAATTCTTTGATTCTAGTAAGATTAATATACACATTATGTGATATACATGAAAATAAAATGCTAATCTTAACAAGGTACAATGATGCATAAGCTCAACAGATGGCTACTGAAAAAAACTATTTATGTTCCAAAAAATAGAACAAAGAAAAAGAAAAGATAGAAAAAGAGAACCCGAACTAAACACATAAGGAGAAACATAGTCAAGTATGAACACAAAAAGAATCCCTGCTTCATGCCATAACAAGAAAAGCCACTGTATTATTTGATTGGGATTTTCACAAGAAATAAATACACGTTTCTTTCCATTATAAAAATTCAAGCTTTTATTCTTTGTTGGATCATAGTATACATAAACATAATGGCAAAAAATGATTGCCAATTCTCATCATAAGCATCAAAACATTGTATGACTAACTTGGGTACACAAAATTCTATTGGGTTCATAGTATATGAATGAAGTGTGAATGGAAAAAATAGAGAATAATTATGGAAGGAAGGAGATACCAATTTAGAAGGTATACTCCCAAAGTGGAAAGTACATTAATTCTCCCACATTGGTGGGAGAAGGAAACCTTGTAGTATTTATATTAATGAACACTTACTCCACATGATAAGTGAGGCAAGAAAATAGAGATGCCTCGCGCCGTCGTCGTCGTCGCTTGCTCGGCTCGGATTTGGATTTGGATTTGGATTTGGCAAATGATCGTGTTTGGCAAAATAGAGAAACATTAGTGTTATGACTCAGTGTTATGACGCAATGAACAGTGTTTCTAAACTGGGTGGAGGCACTGTTTTTGAACTAATGCTGCTTCAGAACTGCTGTATTGTTTCTGAACTGATGTACTGGTTGAACAAACTGATGCAACCATTTAGCAAAAGGACACACTGATTCATGAAAGAAGATGACTGTTCAGGAAAAGATGCAATCTTTCATGAACAGACATAAACTTACAGGAAAGGTGCAACCTTTGAATTGAACCATTGCCTCTCTTCAGAAGAGGCATGTTGTGGCTATAAATAACCTGCTTTCTTCCAGAGGTTAATATAGAAAATTTTCAAAATTACAAGATTCTTCTTCTTCTTAAAAATACTCTAAGTGTGATCATTCAAATCGTGAGTGTGTTCGAAGAATCCGCCTATTTGAGGTACCGCTATAGTCGGATTGAAGGTCATTTTATCCTAGGAGGAAGATTCCATAACCTCGGGTATAGTGAGGGGAATTATTCCTTAAAGAAAGTCCGTGAATTCGGACGACTTGGCCTTAACAATTTCTGTTTCATCTATATTTCTGAAATATAAAATACACCTCTTGTAAAGATCATTTTGATCTTGTGTTGAGGGTATTTGTTCAACTTCACTGTGTTCTTGTTCATACTTAAACTCGAGTTGAAGTTGTTATTCTATTATACAGATTCTACGTACCCGTATTGTGAAAGATAACAAATTCCACCTAAACTTGTAAAACAGTTATCAAACACATCACCAAATTAGGATGAAGTAATAGGAGTACTACCTTTTTTTGGAGCAGCGAACCTAGACTACGAGTAGATGGCGATCAGTTTCCACATCACTTTGGGAGGTGAGTGATAAAGATAGGAGTAGAGCGAGTATTAATGACAACCCAAAAAAATAAAGTAAAGAAAATAGAGAAATCGGTGAATGGGAGAGTATGAAAAAACTCAAAAATTCCCTAATTTCTCTATCTCCTTTTTTTTGCTGAAAGGGGTGGAAAAGACCCCCCTTTATAGACGAAATTAGATTGCAACGAATTCTTTGTGATGCTTCTAACAGTTCACAAAAATTTGAATTTTGAATTTATTGGAAAGACAAATTCTTTGAGAAATCAGCAGGATTAATGGATGAAAAGAAATAAATAAAGGAAAGAGTTCACTTTTTTTTGTCGATTTGAAGGAAAAGTGACAGATTAAAGGCTATTAGGCTTGAGTCCATCGGATTAAACTCCGTAGCCATTGAATCAAGGGTGAAATACCTTGAATCCAATGGATCCTTAAATTTTCCCATCTCTTCCCTGAATTTTTAGAGCTTCGGGCTTTCTTTGCTTAAATAAAGAGATAAAAAGAGATGAAAGGTGATGATCCAAAGGATTTGTACTCATCGCTCAGTCTGAAGGTTGCTGTTAGTGTCAAGTTATTTGACTATTGTTGGTATCATTGTTGTTACTGTTGTTGTTATCGAGTGTTTTGTATTGAAGAAGAGAAAAAGTGATGGGTTGGGTCAGATGGTCATTTGGGCCTGGGGTGAATTGGTGTTGGGCTGCTATTTTGGGGTGTGGTGGATTGGTTCAGGATATTGATTAAATAGACTTTGGATTAGGATTTATTCAATTTATTTAAATTTTAATCAAATTGAAAGATCAATTGGTCAATTGCATTATAATTGTAGCCTATTGATCTCAATTACGACCAAATTCGCTAAATTGACTAAATTGAAATAACATTCGATACAAATTAAGTACCAATTTAATCTTGAGTTTCTTGATCAAATAAAATCAAAAAAATATTTTTCAAATAAATTATTTTTGAGAACAAATTACTTTAAAAATTAAGCTTTTACTTATTTAAATTCATTTCGAGATAATCCTTGATTAAAATTAGATTTTTCATAAAATAATTATTTAAGTTATAAAATTATATGATCTTGAAAATATATATTTACTACTTAAAATGGTAAAATTATCTAGATAAATATTTTGAAAAGTTTTTATCTGGATAAAATAAATATTGTAATTTTATTAAAAATAGATGAAACTCGAAATTAAACTTAGTTATGGAGGGTAAAAGTAGATATCAACAATGACAAACCAGATCATCTAACACTGTGCAAGGAAACAGAAAATCCATAGGACCCTACATTATGAAATGATGCAGCGTCCGGAGATGATTAGCGGGATGAGCACTAGTATGTAACTCAGAAAAAAGGGTAAAATAATGCTATGTTCAAACTTAGCCAAACCATATCCATATATTTACACATACATATATATATAATATGTCAAGATAGGGTACATGGTCATAATAATGAGAGTTGAAAACTATTAACCTTGACTGTGTAGCTCTATCCATCCTAAGGGCACCAACGAGCTATATGGGTTTAGCTTCCCCTACTGAAAGGGCCCAGTGCGTATAGACACATAAATCGAGAAAATCCAAGGGAGGGCCGGAGACACCATGGATCCAACCATCCTAATATATATATATAATCTGTGAACTAGGCACACGATCAGCAAGACCCTCACACTGGCAAATGTGGTTTTCAGTATTGATTCCGTCGGGACCTCCATCTTCATGGTGAGATATACAACTCCTTTTAAGATTATATTAAAACTATTTAGCATATAATCCCAACCATAACCTATGGAGTTATTTATTACAACATTTACCGTTAGTATCTTGAAATACCTGGATTTTGGCCCTTGAAAATTTCTTAGCTTTGAGCTTACTGCCCTAGTTACGATTGGACCCTATAAGTCGTAGGGTGTCCTGATAAGTTGTAACCAAACCATTAAGTTTGTGGTTTGATTCTGATCTAAGTGCGAGTGGCTCACTAAGAGCCGTAAGAATATGTTACGAGTAGTAAGGTGTAATCATAGGGTGTCCAGTGTAAGTCTTAAATTGGGTTCTGTGTTGACTACGACTAGACCCTATGAGTCGTAGGGTCCAATTACGGGTGGTGCCATTGAGTCATAAGGATAACAATATAGGGTGCCTTGGTGGTACTGCCTTGGTTACGACTTATTGTGACGAATCGTAAGAAGTGGATACGAGTAAGGGGTTGACGCGACACTTTTTCAGCTTTTAAGTTGAAGGCATTCTAGACATTTCCTCTTTTACCCAACTTGAAAACCACGTCTTATAACCTCTTTAGGGTGTCATTATCACTCAAAAACAATCTAAGTAACGCCTCAAAAACTCCAAAAATTCTCAAGGTTAAGAACACTTAGGGTTTTCAAGAGGTTGATCAATTAGGGATTTCAAGGGTGATTTCTCTCTGTACATCTTACTGTTACATACATGTTACTCTTCTCTCATTATTAATTTTGTAAAGGCATATGATTTAAAGTATTGTTCATAAGATTATTGCGATGGTTTTGAAACAGAAGTTGGGGTTTTTGAATGTTTATGAATTGAACAATGTTTCTCATAGTTTATATATGACTTCCTTGTATTAAATTTGGTTTTGAACTTGTGAATGCATGGGTATGGTGAATGAACTATGAAATTGTGATTTTTCCAAACTTGTGACTTTTGAAGTGGTTATGATCCCAACCCCACAATATGAAATTAGTTGTAATTATGAGAACTATGGAAATTTGTTAAATTGAACTAGTATTAAACTAATGCATGATATAAATAGGTATTTTAAATACAATGGTGTGATTTAATGAATCAAAGGAGTTGGTGACCCCTCCGTGTATTAATGAACAAAAGGAGTTATTTTCTCCAAGTTAATGAGAATTATTTTAGAATGTTATTGCTACCTTGCAAGTGTAGTTGGTATGATGATACCAATAATGTATGCCTTAATGTGGAATGTGGTTAAATGAATGGTAATGTATAATACTTGTTTTAATTGGGCTCTAATAAGAGTTGTGTAGCTAATTCGTAAAAATAGAGGTCCGAGTGATCGATGTTGGAAACCGCATTTGCCAATGCAGGGGTCAAAGTGACCAGGGAGGTTTGAGTCCCCTTTATTTTTATTTCATGATTAGGGAGGTTCGAGTTCCTTGTAAATTATTTTATAATCGGGTGCTTCAGTAACCTTGGTATATGTTGGGAGGTTCGAGTCCCCCATGTGCATATTTATTATATTATTCTCTATTTCGTACAACTACATGCATTGGGGCCCCACCAGGGGATGATAGCTGAGGCCCATATAGCTCGTGGGTACTATTATATGAAGATTGAGCTACACAACCCAGACTAATATTTTGAAATGCATAATAAGCCTTATTTCCTGTCCCGACATGTAACATATTCCTATTTATGTTTATGCATTTGATTAGGTGCATTGGTTTTTGAATGATTTTAAACTGTAAGTCATATCATTATGTTATCCTTATCCCTGAGTTATATGCTAGCATTCACCCCACTAACCATCTTTGGATGCTGCATCCTCATGCGATGTAGGAATTGGTCATACTTCTACTCTTCCTACTCAGTGACTTGGATTTGGGATCAACTAGCTAGTCAGATTGAAGTGGTGAGCTTCCACACTTTGGAAGACCCCATTTCATGATTATGGTTTCCTTTACTTTTTGACCATCCTTTTGGATTTGATTTTTGGCTATTGTCGGGGGCATGTCCCGTGTTGCGGTCTAACACATATACAATCGTAAAAATAATATAGTGACTAATACATTCAGATATCTTACCCACGAGGACTATGTAACAGGCAATTCAACCAACATTAGTTTTTGACAAAAATATATTAAGTGTTTTAAAGTATCAAGATGATTGTGATGTTTCAAGTAAAAATATAATTAATAAAGAAATAAAAAAATGAGACAATAGCAACATAAGCAGGGTTGTAAAAAATAATAGTGAGAATTCCAGGGTTGAGACACCTTTAACAATCTTACAATCTCTATTTTTATCGTAGTTTAGTTGATTATCAGGTTATTGATTCGCAGGGTTTAGAGTATGATCATGGTCTCTCGATCCTCTAATCTTTTATCTAACTGGACATTACAACTATATGATTGAGCGGGGGATGTAATAATCCAATTAGATTCACTAAGCAATCTTTCTGCACGTGAACCAAATAAGACTTCTAGGTATATCTCTATCCTAGACGCTAATTCAAGTTGCTTATTTATAAGAACCTTGCCCCTTAAACACTTCGTTCTAACCTATGATTCTCCTCTCAAATTTGCATAGGAGTATAGGTATATTTTAATGATGGCCAATCATCAAAACAGTAAGCACAAGAGATTAAGAATAACCAATACGATAATTCAACAATAAACTACGATAAAGAATATCAAAGTGCAATCATGTTTACGGAATCAACCCTAGAACAAGGGTGTTTAGCCACTCATATTCAAATTCAACACCAAAAATGAATAACTAAACATACCAAAAAGTAATCTTGGAATAATGAAGTTCAAAGAACCGTAAGAGAAGTATTGAAAGTGTTTTTGCCTCTGCTAGATGTTCCCTCCAGTAGTCTCAATTGTGTTTAAGTGTTCTTTTTGTAATAGGAAGATTCTTTCCTAGTAGGGAGCCATCTCCACGTCGCGAGGGCCAGTCCAGGGGATTAGGGGTTGCATAGTGTGTGTTATTTCATGGGAGTAAGGGTTGCGCCGCGTGGGTTAGTCCACGAGAATGGGGATCGCGCTGTGGGCCTATCGCGAGCCCCCATTGGAATTCACCTCTTTTTTGAAAATTTACTACTCCTCAGCTCATTGCTTCTTTAATTTCTTTCGGCTTTAAATGCATGCTTTCTGAGCTTAATCCACTTCTTCACAAGTTCCTATAATCAATCCCAAAGCGTAAATCATCACTCAATTCCCATCAAGCATCTAATTTTGTCCAATTCCATCAAGAATCTACCCTGCATCACTAATCATGTACATTAGCTAAATCATGCAATTACACATCAAACACAATAAGAATAACATATTTTAGCTCATAGAACAAGTCCTATTATGGGTGAATATTGGTTCTTGGACATATAAATACTCCCAAAATTATCCCAATATTTTATTGTTATTTAATTTTAGATCATAGTTTAGAAGGCTTTGATTGGACTACTGTGTCTATTGAGGCGTCGGCCGGTTATTTGACCGATCGTCGGTGGTTGGTTATGGACATGCATTTAAAACTTTTTTAGACTATTGCACGCTATCTTGTTATATGTTTAGAATTTAGCTGACTTTGGGGTGTGATGTGTTTGGATTAGTTTGGTGCAGGGGTAATCTCCGGTCCATGTGGGACTTAAGATACCTGTCATAGCCAAGCCCTGGTTTAGGTTGTGACAAAGATGGTATCAGAGTGTAGGTTTGGTGTCATTGGGTGTCCAATAAAGCCGTGTCGAGTAAAGTCTCTTTTATGGATGTGTAGCGCGCCACACTTATAAGGGGGAGGCTACGAGACATTTAGGATATTTACCTTTCTTGCTATAGAGTATAAGGTCTTGATTCTCTCTAATTTTTGTTTGTTCACTTTTCAGATCATGCCTCCTAAACAATCTAAAGATCATGGAAACTTCTCTTTCCCACTTGAGGACAATACTGATCCCTGCTTATGGGGTAAAAACCCAGCCTAGAGGTCTGGTTCCTGATTGCCCTTTTTGAGTTCGACTGGTCCCCTCTAGTCCTCTTCGAGCCCTTTAAGATGATGCATCAAATATAGAATTTCGTTAGTCTATTCATATGTTGGATCAGTTGGTAGCTTCTCAGTCTGAGCGTGTAGCTTCTGTTACTCCATCTTCTAAGGCCACAGGTGTTGGTCAGTTTATGAGGTTGAGTCCTCCAATGTTTACTGATGTTAAGGTTGGGAAGGATCTTCAAGGTTTTGTTGATGAGATGGAGAAGATCTTCTGGGTTATGCATGCTACTAATATGGAGGGTGTAGAATTTGCATACTATTAGTTGAAGGATGTAGCATGCCAATGGTATGGGGAATGAGAACAGTATATGGGAGATGATGCCTAATCCATATGGTGGGATAAATTCTCTAGTGATTTTTTTGGATCGCTTCTTTCCTTAGGAGTTGAGAGAGGCAAAAGCAGAAGATTTTGTTAATCTGAAGCAAGGCAGGATGATGGTCAAGGAGTATGCCTTGAAATTCCATCAGTTGTCCTGATATGCTCCTAAGTTAGTGTCTAGCATTAGGTCTAGGATGAGGAAATTTGCTTCTAGGTTGTCCCGTGATTTGATTCTAGAGAATAAGGCTTCCTGTAATGCCCCGAGAGTACACCCTGGATACCACACAGTGCCTACAGCCCCGAAGTACCACAAGCTAACCCATACTGGTACCTGCTGTGAGCACTAAATAAAATAATAGAGAGCATGTGTGGAATTTATCTAAAAATTCCATAAGGTTTTAATTACAAAATTAATACTTAAAACATCTGTCTAAAAAACAATACTGTAAGACTATCAATAACAACTGATAACTTAATGACTGACTAAAAGTATCCGAAAGCCTCTAACTGACTGACTGTGGAGTTGATGGGACAAGTCCCCAACTAACCCCAAATGACTACTAAACTAAACTAAAATTAACATAAATGGTCCTCAGAACATGAGGACTCACCACTGCTACTGCTGCTGATGCGCTGGGAGATCTAGGTGCGGTTGGGAACCTAAGCATCCGAACCTATGATATGAGACATCATAGCGCAAGAAATGAGTATGCGGTCAGTAATTTTAATGTATTGGTATGCTAAATGGGGTTAGGCTTATATGCATGGGATCATGTTCATGAATATTAACTGATGATAAGTATGGTATGAGATAACTAATGTATAGCATGCATGAAAGCTGTAAAAAATCTGAGAATGCATGACCAAGTGACATAGTTCTGGGATAATCTGTAAACTAAAATACTGAATCTGTACAACTAGTGACTGTATTCTATGGTCAAGCAAGCCTGAAATTGAGTACTGGACTGAAACTGTGGGAGCTATCATCTAATCGACATGCCCCAAAAAGGTAAATTGAGGTCCAACCTGTAACCCCAGTTGGAAAAGTGTAAGTCCTATGCAACGGGTACTAACACTGGCTGTGTGGATCCACTAAAGTGAAGTACCAAAGGACTAAAGAGTCATCCTCTAATGGTAGGTGCTCTGGTGAGATATATGTCAACCCTCAACTGGAAGGTTAACATCTCAAACCTACGCTGGCTACGTAGTTATGGAATGCAGGGACTACTACTAAAGGTCACACCCTCAACTGGAAGGTGAGCCCCCATCCCTGGGTTTACTCTGTGCTAAATTCTACTCCTATCTGAACTGACTCTAATTATTGAACTGAACTGGACTTACTGACATAATGCACTGACTGAACTAATACTCTAATATATTCAAAACCCTTCTGAAAGTATTTAAACTAAGTAAACAACTAAGTTTTTGGGTATTCATAACCCCAGGACTGGATAATAGTATCAATAAGAACACATAAGATCATTTGAAACCATAATACAACTTGGAGAACATCATAACTAGTCATTGTTCAAAATTTATCTATGAGGCATTTCATCAAACATATGAGGGTCGTGAGTTAAAGCATGAAAATAGTTTAATACATATGATAGTAGTATAACATCAATATTAAAATCATGGGTCAAGGATTTTAACATGAAATTATCATTCTCCAAACATGCCCATAACTAATTTCAACGAAAAACACTTGTAAATATGGTATGAAGTTAAGATTCATGGAAGCTCATGGATAAGATTCATAAATACATGTTAATATCATAATTGAACTTGAAAATTGGGTTCTTGAACTCCATGGATGAAAACGGTCCTTGAATCAACATCTAACATACCTTAATTGAAGAATTAGTGAAGGTTCTAGGTGGATTTCTTGAGAATTGAACTTGAATATTGAAGGAGCTAGGGTTTGTTCTTTTAGAGAGAGTGGTTTCAATTTAGGGAAAATTTTCAAAAGTGAGGAAAAAGTGTTGTTTTTGGACCTAAATCTCATGTTTTGACTGAATAGGGTAAAGAGAAAGGACTTAAATGACCTTTGGAAATTTTAATTCATAATTGGAAACCCAGATTAGACCTTTACCGCGATGCGGTGACCGTCCCATCGCTATACTCACCGCGATGTGGTGACCGTCCCATCTCTATACTCACCGTAATGTGGTGAAATTGAGGTGAGTCACTAGAAATTAGCAACTGTTGTTTTGGCCTTCACCGCGGTGCGATGAGGCTTTCATCGTTTTTCCACCGTGACGTGGTGGAATCACCGTGACTTTCTGGAATGAAAATCCAAATGCTATCCAAACCTCATCCAAAAAATCCAAAACTTATATAAGACATGCTATTGACCACCCCGATCATGAATTAATCTAAAAATTGATATTTTAAGGTCGGGAAGGTCAGAATTAGAACCATCAAAGTTTGAAAGGTCTATAAATAACTAAGTCTTAATCACTTAGTGAAATCCTCTAAGTCATGGACTCCTTAATCATGCAAGAGTAGGCTAAAACAAGTTAGGATCTTATGAGGTCTTACACTGCCTTATTGAATAAGGATATGGACATCTCTAGATTGGTTGTGTATATGCAGCAGGTTGAGGAAGAGAAGAAGAAGTAGGCGAAGATAGGGGAAAGACAAAATAAGAAGTTTTGATTTTCAGATTAGGGAGGAGGTCAATAATAGAGTGGTAGAGATGGTGGGAAGTGGTTTAAGAAGAAATGGGGGAGTTATGGCTCCTACTCTATGGCTAGTGCTCTTTATTCAAAGTCGTTGGGTGATCATTATTTGTAGCATGACGGTGGGATTAGGGTACAGAGCGCCCAATCTCAGTTTGGTGAGGCTCAGTCTGCTCGATCATATCCTCCTTGTAGATTCTATGGGAAGGTGCACAGTGAGATCAGTGAAGAAGGGAGGAACAAATATTTTAAATGTGGTTAGATTGGTTACTTGTAGAGGGTTTGTATTTCTAAGGTTGCTTGGGGGGGAAATAAGATTCCTGTTGCCACTTCATTAGCTCCTACATCAATGGGTACCATTTCTGCTTCTAGTACCTACACTAGTCAAAATTGTTTGTATGCCCTTGCTACCCGCCAGGACTCAGAGGCATCCCTAAATATCGTTACTAGTATGTTGTGAATCTTTTCTTATGATGTGTATTGCTTTGTTAATCCAGGTTCTGCTCTTTCTTATGTGACCCCATTTGTGGCTGTGTATTTTGGTTTTAATCTCAAGTGTATCCCTGTCCCCTTTTCTATTTCTACCATGGTGGGTGACACTGTGGTTGCTAGAAGAGTCTATAGGGGTTGTGTGGTATCTTTTGGTGGTATAGAAAATCTGGTAGATCTGATTGAATTATACATGGTTGACTTTGATGTCATATTAGGGATGGATTGGTTGCGTTCGTGCTATGTATCCTTAGATTTCCATACCCGTAAGGTCATGTTTAAATTCCTTAATGATTCGGTCATTGAGTGGGAAAGGGGTTCTTTAGTGCCTAAGAAAATATTCATATCATATCTTAGAGCCTAAAATTTGATTTCTAAGAGATGTCTTTATCATTCGGTCCGAGTTAAGGATTCTAACTCGGAGGGTTCTTCATTGCAATTCATTTCCATGGTTAATGAATTCCTCGAGTTTTTTCCTGATTATCTTCCTAGTATCCTTCCGATAGAGAGATTGACTTTGGGATTGACCTTGTTGCGGACACTCATCCCATCTCTACCTCTCTATATAGAATGGCTCTGGTTGAGTTGAAGAAGCTTAAGAAACAGTTGAAAACCTCTTTGATAAAGGTTTTATCCATCCTAGTGTGTCTCCATGGGGTGCTCTTATTTTGTTTGTGCATAAGAAGGATGGTTCCCTTTGAATGTGCATCGATTACCGATAGTTGAATAAGGTTATGATAAAAAATAAGTATCCTCTTTCTTAGATTGATGATTTGTTTGACCAGATTTAGGGTGCTAGATGTTTCTCTAAGATTGATCTTAGGTTGGGTTATCATTAGTTAAAGATTAGGTAGGTGAATATCCCTAAGATTGCCTTCCGAACCCAATATGATCATGATGAGTTCTTAGTTATGTCTTTTGGTTTGACTAGTGCCGCAACAATATTCATGGACTTGATGAATAGGGTCTTCCATCTGTTTCTGGATTTGTTTATTATCGTGTTTATAGATGACATTTTGGATTTTTCCAAGAGTGAGGCAAATCATTCCGATAACCTTTATATCATGTTGCAAACCCTGAAAGGTCAACATTTGTATGCTAAGTTTTCAAATTGCAAGTTTTGGTTGAAGGCTGTTACTTTTCTGCGTCACGTCATTTCTAGTGAAGGGATCATGGAGGATCCACAGAAAGTTGCAGTGGTTAAGAAGAGACCTAGGCCCATGAATCTAACCGATATTTGGATCTTCTTGGATTTAGCCAATTACTATAGAAGGTTTGTGGAAAGTTTCTGGACTATAGCTGCCCCGTTGACTAGGTTGACCTAATAGAAGGTGAAGTTTTTATGGTCTGACGCTTGTGAGGGTAGTTTTGAGAAGCTGAATTCATCTCTAGTTTTGACTCTATCTGAGGGTACTGATGGTTTTGGTATCTATTATGATGCATACCATATGGGACTCGATTGTGTGTTGATACAACATGGTAGGGTGGTGGCCTATGCTTCTAGCCATTGAAAGTTCATGAGAAAAATTATTTGACCCATGACCTGGATTTGTTGGTTGTAGTATTTGCATTGAAGATTTGGGTCACTATTTGTGTGGTGCCCATGTAGATATATTTTCTGATCATAAAAGCCTGTAGTATGTGTTCACCAAGATAAAGTTGAATCTCAGGCAGTGGAGGTGGCTTGAGTTGCTGAAAGACTCTGACATGAGTCTCCACTACTACCTAGGTAAAGCTAATATGGTTGTTGATGGTCTTAGCATGTTATCCATGGGGAGTCTAGATCATGTGGATGAGGATAAGATGGAGTTGGTGAAAGATATTCATCGTTTGGCTAACCTTGGAGTTTTCCTTTTGGATGCTAAGGATGGTGGTGTATTTGTACAATAGGTGGCGAAGTCATCCCTTGCTGCTGAAATAAAAAAGAAACAGTTATTGGATCCTGTCTTAATGAAGATTAAGAAGGATGTGGGGTGACTAAAGGTTTTAGCTTTTGAGATTGGTGGTAATGGTATCTTGAGGTACCAAGGAAGATTATGTGTTCTCAATGTAGATGGGTTGAGAGAGAGGATCTTGGCTGAGGCTCATGAGTCGCGTTATGTCATTCATCCTAGTTTGACTAAGATGTATCATGATCTTAAGGATATTTATTGGTGGAATAATATGAAGCGAGATGTGGCCAATTTTATGGCTAAATGCATGGTTTATCAATAAGTGAAGGTGAGAACTTGAGGCCTGATAGGTTGACTCAAGAGATTGAATTACCGATGTGAAAATATGAGGTAATTAACTTGGATTTCGTTATTGGTCTCCCCCGGTCTCGAAATTAGTTTGATTCGATTTGGGTCATCATGGATAGGATGACTAAGTCTGCTTACTTCTTGCTAATGAGGACAAATTATTCGATAGAGAATTATATGAGGTTGTTCCTCCAAGAGATTGTGAAGTTGCATGGGGTGCCTATTTCTATCATGTCAGATCATGGTACTCGGTTCTCATTTCAATTTTGGTGTTCATTTCATAGATTTTTGGGAACTAAGGTAAGCCTTAGTGCTGCTTTCCACCCACAATCATATGGACAAGTAAAAAGAACTCTTGAAATATTAAAATATATGGTTCGAGCTTGTGTGATTGACTATGGTTGTAGTTGGATTGTTCATTTTCCTCTTATAGAGTTTGCGTATAATAATAGCTACCACTCTATTATTGGGATGGCCCTGTTTGAGGCATTGTATGGTAGGAGGTGTAGATCTCCTATTGGGTGGTTTGAAATTTGGGAGGCTGAGATGTTTGTCCCAGATTTGGTTTACCAGGTGATGGAGAAGGTGAATGTGATTCAGGATAGGCTTAAAACTGTCCAAAAGTCACCAAAAGTCCTATGCGGATGTGAGGCATAGGGAGTTAGAGTTTGAGGTTGGAGATTGTGTGTTCTTGAAGGTATCTCCCATGAAGGGAGCAATGCGGTTTGGGAAGAAGGGGAAGCTCAATCCGCGGTATGTCGGCCCATACTTGGTCTTGAAGAGGGTTGGTAGTATTGCCTATGAGTATGATTTTCCTTATAGTTTGAGGTCTATTCATCTGGTGTTTCATGTTTTGATGTTGAGAAAGTGCATGGATGATCCTTCGACAGTTCTTCCTTTAGAGGAGGTAGGTATTCAGATTCCTTATTGTATGAGGAAGTCCCGATTAAAATTTTGGATCGATAAGTTTGTCGATTGCGGACGAAGGACGTAGCTTTAGTAAAGGTTCTATAGAAGAACAACAAGGTTGAAGAGGCTAATTGGGAAGCCGAAGAGGACATGGATTCCAAGTATACATTCTTGTTTTTTGTTCCGGATAATTGTGTTTAAGGTATGTGTTATTCTTAACATCTTTATTTTCTGACTTTGTTAAAAGGAAGAGTGATTTCCTTGGCATCTTTATTTTCTAAGTTTATTAAAGGTGAGAGTAAAGGTATGTGGAGTCAAATCGTGCTAGCAATCACCTTGACCCATCATTTGAGAATGAATGATCTAAGTGGGGGAGAAGCGAAAACCCCCATATTTTGGCCCTTGAAAATTTCTTGAGCTTTGAGCTCACTGCCTTGGTTACAACGGGACCCTATAAGTCGTAGGGTGTTCTAATGAGTCATTAGGACGAGTTGTAACCAAATAAGTAAGTTCATGGCTTAATTCTACTCTAAGTATGAGTGGCTCACTTAGTGTCGTTAGGATATGTTACGAGTCAATAAGTGTAATCATAGGGTGTCAAGTGTAAGTCCCCAATTGGGTTCTGTGTTGACTACGACTGGGCCCTACAAGTCGTAGGGTCCCATTACGAGTGGTGCCATTGAGTCATAAGGATAACAGTGTAGGGTGCCTTGGTGGTACTTCCTTGGTTATGACTCGTGGTGACGAGTCATAAGGAGTGGTTACGAGTTAAGGGCTTGACTCGTAGTCAAAGGAGACACTTTTTTAGCTTTTAAGTTGAGGGCATTCTAGACATTCCCCTCTTACCCAACTTGAAACCCATGTCTTATAACTTCTATAGGGTGTTATTATCACCCAGAAACAATCTAAGTAACTTCTCAAATACTCCCAAATTCTCAAGGTCAAGAAAACCTAGGGTTTTCAATAGGTTGATCAATTAGGGCTCTCAAGGATGATTTCTCTCCGTACATCTTACTATTACAGGCATGTTACTCTTCCCTCATTGTTAATTTTGTAAAGACATGTGATTTAAAGTATTGTTCATGAGATTGTTGTGATGGTTTTGAAACTAGAGTTGGGGTTTTTGAATGTTTATGAATTGAACAATGTTTCTCATGGTTTACATATGTCTTCCATGTTTTAACTTTGGTTTTGAACTCGTGGGTGCATGGGTATGGTGAATGAACTAGGGAATTGTGATTTTCCCAAACTTATGACTTTTGAAGTGGTTATGACCCCAACCCTACAATATGAAATTGGTTGTAATTATGAGAACTACGGGACTAGTCTTGAACTAATGCATGATATAAAGAGGTATTTGAAATACAATGGTGTGATTTATTGAACAAAGGGAGTCAGTGACCCCCTCCGTGTATTAATGAACAAAGGGAGTTGTTTTCTCCAAGTTAATGGAAATGTTTTGGCATGTTATTGTTACCTTGCATGTGTAATTGGTATAACGATACCAACAATGTATGACTTAATATGGAATGTGGTTAAATGAATGGAAATGTGTGATACTTGTTTTAATTAGGCTCTAATAAGGGTTGTTTAGTTGAGCATAAAGATGGAGGTCCGAGTGACCGATACTGGAAATCGTATTTTCCAATGCGGGGGTCAAAGTGACCAGGGAGGTTCGAGTCCCCCTTATTTTTATTTCATGATTAAGGAGGTTCGAGTCCTCCGTAAATCATTACATGATCGGTTGCTTAAGTCACCTTGCTATATGTTGGGAGGTTCAAGTCTCCCATGTGTCTATTATGAGATTATTCTCTGGTTCGTGTAGCTGCACACACTGGGGCTCAACCAGGGAGTGAGAGCTGGGGCCCATGTATCCCGTGGGTACTATTATATGACGGTTGAGCTACATAACCCAGGCTAAAGTTTTGAAATGCATTTTAAGCCTTGTTCCCTACCCCGTCATGTGACATATATATTTATGTTTATGCATTGGTTTTTGAGTGATTTTAAACTATTGATCGTATCATTATGTTATCCTTAGCCCCGAGTTACATGCTAGCGTTTACCACACTAACCATCTCCGAACAATGTATCCCCATGAGATGCTGAAATTAGTCATACTTCTACTCTTCCTGCTCAGTGACTTGGATTTAGGACCAGTTAGCGAGTCAGATTGAAGTGGTGATATCCATTCTTCAGATGACCCCATTTTATGATTATGGTTTCCTTTACTATCCAATTGGATTTGATTTTTGGCTATTGTCGGGGGCATGTCCCGACACTTTATTGATATTTAGTTTTGAATCATAGTTTAGAAGGCTTTGTTTGGAAGACTGCGACTATTGGGAGGCATCGGTTGGTCATTTGGCCAGTAGTCGGTAGTTGGTTATGGATATGCATTTAAAACTTTCTTAGACTATTGTACGCTATTTTGTTATATGTTTGGAATTCAGCCGACCTTGGGGTATGGTGTGTTTGGTTTGGTTAGGTGCAGAAGTGATCTCCATTCCATGTGGGACTTGAGATACCCATCACGGCTAGGCCCTGGTTTGGGTCGTGACATATTTTCATACCAATTATGTTATGCTTATAAGCTAATCCATTTATGTCATTCCAAACCAATTAGCCAATTTGACTCCCAAGTTCCAATTTAAAACTAAAACATGGCTACCAAGGCCTTTGAAAACAATTTTTATATTCCATTTACTTTATATGCAATGCAGGGTTCCAAGAGTAAAATTGTGCATATATCCATGTTTCAAAACCAATTTACAACGTAGGTTGAGGTTAATATCAATTCCAAATAGAAATCCATCAATTTGGGGGAATCCATGACCCCCATCCCATTCACCATATCACTTCACCCAATTAGTTCCAAAATTTATCAACTAAAGCATAAGCAATGCGTTTGAACAATGGAAATCCAATTCAAGTAATAACCATCAAAGAACCCTCAACCCAATTTCAAATAGAACATTAAAACCACAAGGATAATAATTAAACGCACATGCTTTTATGACAAGTTAATGATGAGAGACATGCTTGAGACAAAGAAATTTGAAAGGGAACCCGGAGATTGGATGTTTAAACCCTTGAAACCCTAGTTTAATCTTGATTTAGAGAGGTGAGAGTAGTGTTTTCATTTAATATACTGATGAAAATAGGGTCCCTTAGATGTTTTATGGTCGTGGGCAAAGTGTAACAACAACAACAACAAACCCAGTGTATTCCCACATAGTGAGGTCTGGGGAGGGTAAGATGTACGCAGTCCATACCTCTATCTCTAAAGAAGTAGAAAGGCTATTTCCGATAGACCCCCGGCTCGAGACACGGAATACTAAACAAATTCATAGTAAAGCATGGAATAAGATGGCATAACATAAATACGACACCCACAAGTAATAGTAAACAGAGAAAAGTAAATAGATTCGTAATAAAGCATGAAACAAGATATCATAACAAGAATAATACCCCCACCAAGTAATTCCCTACCCTAGCGACCCAAACTGACCCTAGCCTTCTGCCCTAATTCGCGTCCTCCAGATCTTCCTATCTAGGGTCATGTCCTCAGTGAGCTGTAACTGCTCCATGTCCCGCCTAATCACCTCTCCCCAGTACTTTTTTGGCCTACCCCTACCCCGCCTAAAACCATCCAAAGCTAGCCTCTCACACCTACGAATCGGGGCATCCATGCCCCTCCTCATCACGTGTCCGAACCATCTCAATCGGACTTTCCGCATCATAATCTCCACTGGAGTCACACCAACCTTCTCCCTGATAGTCTGATTCCGAAATCTATCCCCCTAGTCAGCCCACACATCTAACGCAATATCCGTATTTCCGCCACCTTTATTTTTTGAATGTGGGAGTTCTTAACTGGCCAACACTTCTCTCCATACAACATGGCCAGGCGGACTGCCACCCTGTAGAATTTTCCTTTAAGCTTGGACGACACCTTCTTATCACACAACACCCCCGAAGCGAGCTTCCACTTCATCCATCCCGCCCCAATACGGTGCGAGACATCCTCGTCAATCACACCATTACCCTGAATCAGGGACCCGAGATACTTGAAACTATCCCTCTTACATACAACCTGTGATTCCAACTTCACTACCACCTCATTCTCCAGCCTCACATCATTAAACTTGCATTCCAAATAATCTGTCTTGCTCCTACTCAACCCGAACCCTTTAGACTCAAGAGTTTGTCTCCACACCTCTAATTTATCATTCACACCCCCCGCGTATCATCAATCAAAACTACATCATCTGCAAAAAGCATACACCAAGGAACCTATCCTTGAATACGCCGTGTCAACACATCCATCACCAAAGCAAACAAAAAGGGACTAAGAGTAGATCCCTGATGCAATCCTGTCAAGATAGTGAAATACTCTGAATCTCCTCTCTTCGTCCTCACCTAAGTTTTAGCTCCATCATACATGTCCTTAATTGCTCTGATATATTCCACTGGGACTCCACTCACCTCCAAGTATCTCCAAAGCACCTCTCTGGGGACTTTGTCGTATGCCTTCTCCAAGTCGATAAACACCATGTGCAGGTCCTTCTTCCTTTCCCTATACTATTCCACCAGCCTCCGTACCAGGTGAATTACCTCCGTCGTCGAGCGTACAGGCATAAATCCAAACTGGTTCTCCGAAATAGACACTATCTGTCTCAGCCTCACCTCGACCACTCTCTCCCAAATCTTCATAGATTGACTAAATAACTTAATACCCCTATAGTTATTGCAACTCTGAATGTCATCCTTGTTCTTATGAAGAGGAATCATAGTTCCACCTCTAAGCCTCGGGCATTTTCTCCGTCTTGAAAATTCCGTTAAACAATCCAGTCAACCACCTTAAACCAGCCTCGCCAGAAAACTTCTAAAAATCCACAGGTATCTCATCAGGCCCCGTCGCCCTACCCCTTCACATCCTGCGAACAACCTCTCTTACCTCTTCTACCTTAAAACGTCTACAATAACTAAAATCCCGACACTCCTCTGAGTGCTCTAGCTCCCCTAACACAATAGCTCTATCCCCTTCGTCATTCAAGAGCCTATGAAAATACGACTGCTATCTATTCTTAATGTGTCCGTCCTCCACTAACACTGTATTGTCCTTCCCCTTAATGCACTTCACCTATCGAGGTCACGAACCTTCCTCTCCCTAGCCTTAGTGAGTCTAAACAACTTTTTTTCCCCTCTTTTCTCCTGTAACCCTGCATACAAGCTCTCAAATGCTGCCGTCTTAGCCGCCATAACTGCTAACTTAGCCTCCTTCTTAGCTAACTTTTACTCTTTCCTATTTACCCGCTTCTCTTCTTCATCCTTACTCTCAACCAACTTAGCATATGCCCTTTTCTTGGTCTCTACTTTCTTCTTAACCTCTTCATTCCACCACCAATCCCCTCGATGATGCCCGACCCGGCCCCTAGAAACACCCAACACCTCACTAGCATTCTCCCTGATGCACCTAGTCACCCTATCCCACATACTATCCATGTCCCTCCTACACTCCCACTCCTCCATTCCCACCAACTTCTCCCCTATCTCCCACGTATTCATTGGCATCTAGCCGCCCCACTTAATTCTAGGTCTACACTCCTCACCCCTTCTCTTTCTATCCTTTTTTATACCCAAATCCATAACTAAGAGCCTATGCTAGGTTGAAAGATTCTCACTCAGGATGACCTTACAGTCCCTACACAACACCCTATCCCCTTTCCTAAGCAACAAAAAGTCAATTTGGGTCTTGTCTATCGCGTTTCGGAAGGTGATCAGGTGATTTTCCTTCTTTGGGAAACTCGAGTTCACCACCACCATCCCAAAGGACCTCGCAAAATCCAATAGAGTAGCGTCATGGGAAAAGTGTAATAGAAAGAAAATACTAAATTACCCTTAATTAAAATGTGTAGAAAAAACTGTCGCCAGTCGCTACGGGTCAGTTAATGACCCATGGTGACTGGTTATGAGTTGTTGACTGGACTTGTATTCTGGGAAACAACTTGATAACACCTAGAATACACCTTTGATTGAAAAATAAAGTGGTCGTTGTCAAATATAGTAACCCAAATAGGTTGGGGTCGATCCCATATGGAATAGGCCAAAAATCCTTCACTAACTTGTTACAATCACCAGGCAGTAGGGGAAAGTAAAAGGGGGGATTTGTTAAGATAGAAAAAGGAAAAGAATTGGTTTCCCTTGGTTGTAGATAATCTAAGAAGAACACTAGGCTTGTGTTCCCCCTGGATTCTCAACTCAATAGACTTATTGTGCATTATCGAACTATTCTAATACCTTGCATACAAAATCTGATAAGTTATGTACCATTAACAGTCTTTTGGACGATTAGATAGATTTCACCCTTTACCTTTTGAGTCTCAGGATGCCGCCTTACTAACCCTTATCCTGGATCCCAGTTAACTATTACCTTTTGGGTCTCTAATTATTAGATGATAGTTAACGATCTTACCTAAATAATACCTAGTAGTGTGGATCGACCTCTAATCTTTAAATTACTATTGTGATATTATTTTCCTAGTCACTACTCCTCTTTTGGAATAAGTAGCAATAATATAGGTGAGGTATTAACGTTGGCCACCGCTAAGAAATCAATAAGAATGAAGAAAACCCATTACATGCAAAAATCTTTATCTAGAACAACTTGGCACTTCCTGTACTTTATTGATCCGCCAGGGTTACTACAACCCTAGCTAAGGAAATTTGCTGCTCATAGTTATGAGATTAATCATGGAGTCCACAGACAAAATTATAAAATCAATATCACAATAATGAAAGAAGAAATCTGTTACACCTAGAGAGTACACCCTGGGCGCCACACGGTGCTTACAATCCCGAGGGACCACAAGCTAACCCATGAGCTGGTAACTTCTATGAGCACTGAATAAAATATAATAGATGTAGAAGAACAACTGATAAGCCATAAGGTTTTAAGTAATGAAAACTAATAAAATCTGCAAACCAAACTGATAAAATAATCTAACAATGTCAACTGAAGTCTGAATACTGACTAACTGACTGTAATGTCTGAAAGCCTCTAAACTGACTAAATGTAAGTTGATGGGACAGGCCCCATCTAACTCCAAATAACTACTAGACTGAAAACATAAAGTAAAATAATTTGTCCTCGAAATAGTGGACTCACCACTGCTACAACTGATAGTCTAAGAAGTCTAGGCGCGATCAGGGAACTGGGCATCTAAACCTATGATATGATACATCATAGCGCAAGAAAAGCGTATGCGATCAGTACTTTGAATGTACTGGCATGCTAAATAAGGTAGGCTGATATGCATGGATTTATGAACATCAATATTAATTGTCTGAATATATGCATACAACATGAAACACTGAATAGAGTGCATGAAATATGTATGTACTAAAAATATGTGAAATCCATAAATACTGATGATGCATGAAATCTGTAACTGAATCACGGATATCTATACGCTATGGTCAAGCGACTAAAACTGAATTACTAGACTGATTACTAGACTGAGACTGTGGGAGCTATCATCTAATCGACATGCCCCAATAAACAAGTTTGGGGTCCAACTTGTAACCCCAGTTGGAAGGGTGTTAGTACCGTGCCATGGGTACTAACGCTGGTTTTGTGGATCCACTATACAGATGTACTGTCCCGAAGGACTAAGAGTGTCCAGCCTAAACTGACGGGTGACCCCTGTGAGGTAGTCAAGCCTAATCTGACGGGTGACTCCTCATATCCTATGCTGGCTATATAGTTCTAGAGTTTAGGGACTACTACTAATGACTCTACCTATCTGAAGGAGAAGTCACCATCCCTGTCCTCGCTCGGTGCTAAATCCTACTCCAAATTGAACTGACTCGGAATACTGAGCTGTTATGAGTTTAACTGATTATAATAACTGATTGAACTGATATTGCTCATATTATGTCTAAGACTGTTCTGAATCTTCTAAGACTAAGTAAACAGCTATGTTTTTGGGTATTCATAACCCCCAGGACTCGATAGTAATAATAGTAAAATAGTACTAATCTTTATGGACATAACACGGGAACATTTATTTAAAATCCACTCTTAGGCATTTCATCAAACACTTGTTATGCTTGGTGTATGTTAAGCATGAGACTATTTTAAAGCTTGTAGTAAAAGCACAAATTTTCAACATCAATATCAAAAATCATGAATTAAATGAGTGGCCAACAATATTTAAACATGTGGAGTGTAATAATCAACATCAATTTCATAAAAAACATGGTATAGGGCAAGATTCATGGGATTTCATGGTTAAAATCACAATTTCAAATCATAAGTAACTTGGAAAGATCATAACTTGTATTCAAATTAGATACATGGGCGTCATGGGTGAAAAGGACCCATGAATAAACACTTAACATACCTGGGTGATGAATTCTTGAGGTTTCTTGGTGAAATTCTTGAGATTTGATCTTGAATTGAAGGCTAGGGTTCTTGTTCTTGAAAGAAGATTTATTTGTTATAGAGTAACTTGTGAAATAATGAGCAATTAGAGCTCTTTTAGGGATTAATTCTGTGTTTAGGCTGACTGGGATGAGGGAAAAGGACTTAAAAGCCCTTCGAATTAAAAACTCGGAGCTGACTAAAAAATCTTGATTTTGGCACCTGGCGCGACACGGTACAATCACGTTGGGACACTAGAAAATGGAAAATTGGGAATTGGACCCTTGGCGTGGTGTGGTACAATCGCGGTACCCCACTGAATAAGATTTTGGCTCTTGGCGCAACGCGGTGGAATCGCAGAGTCACACTAGAAAGTGACAATTGGGAAATGGCACTATGGCGCGATGCGTCGTTATCGCGCTGACACATTGGAAAAGCCAATTGAGAACTAGAACTGTACCGTGATTCATTGGAATTGTGGTGGTCCACTGGAAATCGATGAATGTCATTTTGCCTTTCACTGCGATGCGGTGCTTATGAAATTGGCACACTATTTTACAAAAGGTGTCATAACTTCTCACCTAGGTATCGAATTTGGGTAAATTTTATATCGTTGGAAAGATAATTCAATTTACTACACATTGGAAAGTCTTAAACTTAAAAATACTAAATATTTTGAAAATTTTATATAGATATACTTATGTACTGAGATCTAAACTGAGCTAGGAAAATACGGGGTATTACAATATCTCCCCCTTGGGAATACTTGTCCATGAATGAGACTGATTAAGCTGGAAAGTATTGATGGATTGAGTTTACGTACTTCACATGCACAAATGAAGTATGATTGCATGACTGAAACTACTGATAAATCGAGTTTTCATACTGAACATGCATATCTAATGCATGAGTACATGGCTAAGCTGATTCATGAATGCATGACTATCATAAAGATGATATGCAATGATAACTGAAGTTTGTAACTATGACTAAACATGGGACTGAGTAAATCTAAAGAGGATTACTACCTTAAGCTAAATCTGAGTTTGCGGAGAAGAAGTGAGGATACTTGGTTCGCATATCTGCTATTGCTTCCCAAGTAGCTCCCTCAACGGACTGGTTTTGCTAAGTAAATTTGATCAAGGGAACTTCTTTGTTCCTCAGTATGTAAATCTAATGATCGAGGATTTGGAATAGGACCTCTTCGAAAGAGAGATTATTCTGAATATTTACGTCCTCTAAGGGAACTATAACTGCTGGGTCTCCGATGCATTTCTTTAGCAAGGAGACGTGGAATACTGGGTGCACTGAAGCTAGATCTAAAGGTAACTCAAGCTCGAAATATACCTTTCTGAAATGACTGAGAATTCTGTAACGACTGATATATCGGGGACTAAACTTCCCCTTCTTGCCGAACCTCTTCACTCCCTTCTGGAGAGATATTTAGGTACACAAAGTCGCCAATCTCAAACTTGAGATCCTTTCTCCTCATATCTACATATGATTTCTGTCAACTCTAGGCTGCCTTAAGACTTTACCTAATCAATTGAACCTTCTCTAAGGCATCAAACACTAAGTCAGGCCCTACAATAGCAATATCACCTACTTCAAACCAACCAATTAGAGATCTACATCTCCTCCCATAAAGAGCCTTAAACGGAGCCATCTGGATACTAGAATGATAGCTGTTATTAGATGAAAATTAGATCAAAGGTAAGTGATCATCCCAACTGCCCTTAAAGTCAACTACACATGCTCTCAACATATCTTCTAGAGTCTGAATGGTCCGTTCTGCTTGATTATCTGTTTGAGGGTAAAAAGCGATATTGAGATGAACTTGGGTACCAAGACCCTTTTGAAAAGATTTCCAAAAGTGAGAGGTAAACTGAGTACCTCTATCTGAAATAATAGATAGAAGAATGCTGTGCAACCTAACCAACTCTCTGAGGTAGAGCTTGGCATAGTCCTTGGCTGAATAACAAGTATAGAATGGCAAGAAATGAGCTGATTCGGTCATCTGGTCTACAATGACCCAGATAGAATCATACTGATGGTGGGTATGAGGCAAACCCGTCACAAAGTCCATGTTCATTTCTTCCCATTTCCATATGGGAATAATGAACTCCTATATAGATCCACTAGGCTTCTGATGCTCAATCTTAACCTTCTGACGTGTAGAGCACTTAGCTACAAACTCTACAATATCTTTCTTTATCCCACTTTACCAATAGATCTCCCACAAATCGTGGTACATCTTAGTGTCCTCTGGATGAATTGAGTACCGCGCACCATGCGCTTCTGCAAGAATTTTTTGCCTCAAGTAGTCTACACCTAGCACACACAGTCTACCCTGGCAACGCAACACACCATCTCCCCCTTGGGAGAAAACCTATACTTTCTGATCTCTGACTGACTCTTTCAACTTAACTATACTGGAATCTCTGTCCTGCTTTTCCTTTACTTTGGAAACCATAGATGATTCTGAACTACTCTGCACCCATACATTACACTCTGCTGAATCAACTAAGCGAACACCTACCCTGGAAAACAGATGAACTTCCTGAACTAGCTTCTTCTTATCATCCACAACGTGAGTAACACTACCCATAGGCAATCTACTTAGAGCATCCGCCACTATATTGGCCTTTCCCGGATGATATTGAACACTTATATCGTAATATTTCAATAACTCTAACCATCTTCTCTGATGCAAATTCAAATCTTTCTGAGATAACACATACTGCAAGCTTTTGTGATCAGTGAACACATCTATGCACTCCATACAAATATGCCTCCAAATCCTTAAGGCAAACACTACAACTGCTAATTTAAGATCATAGGTAGGGTAATTCTTCTCATGGGGCTTAAGCTGTCTAGAGGCATAGGATATGACCTTACCTTTCTGTATTATGACACAGCCCAAACCTACTCTGGATGTATTACAGTACACAACAAACCTATCTGAACCATATGGCAAGGTCAAAACTGGGGCAGAGGTGAGTCGAGTCTTCAACTCCTAAAAACTCTTCTCACAGAAATCTGACCACTAAAAATTGACTTTCTTCTGAGTCAATCTGGACATGGGGGATGCAATAGATGAAAAACCTTCAACAAACCGGTGGTAATAACCAGCTAAACCCAAGAAACTCCTAATATCTGATGGAGAAATGGGTCTAGGCTAGTTTGTCACTGCCTCGGTCTTTTGAGGATCAACTCTAATGCCATCATCGGAAATAATATGATCAAGGAAAGATACTGATCTTAGACAAAATTTGTGCTCACTGAATTTAGCAAACAACTGACGGGGTTTAATAGTTTGCAACACTATACTGAGGTGATCTGCATGATCATTTTTGGTACGGGAGTAGACAAGGATGTCATCTATGAAGACTATGACAAACATGTCCAAGTACTGCTTGAACACTCAGTTCATTAGGTCCATGAAGGCTGCTGGGGTATTGGTGAGACCAAATGACATGACTAGGAATTCGAAGTTACCATACCGAGTTCTAAAAGCTATTTTTGGAATGTCACATTCTCCGACTCTGAGCTGATGATAGCCTGATCTGAGGTCTATCTTAGAAAAGTAACTGGCACCCTGAAATTGGTTAAATAAGTCATCGATTCTAGGAAGTGGATACTTATTCTTGACTGTGATTTTGTTCAACTGACGGTAGTCAATACACATTCTAAGAGAACCATCTTTCTTACGCACGAATAGGACTGGTGCACCCCATAGAGAGACGCTGGGGATGATGAACCCCTTATCTAAAAGATACTTTAACTATTCTTTTAACTCTTTGAGTTTGGTTGGAGACATTCTGTATGGTAGAATAGAAATAGGCTGAGTGTCGGGAAGAAGGTCTATTTTGAAATCAATTTTCCTCTCGGGTGGAACTCCGGGAAGATCTTTGGGAAATACATCTAAAAATTCATTTACTACTGGAACTGACTCGAGGCTAGGAGTGTCTGAACTAGAGTCTTTAACTCGAGAAAGATGGCAGATACATCCCTTGGATATTATTTTCCTTGCCCTAAGGTACGAAACAAATCATCCTCTAAGCGCTGTAGCACTACCCCTCTATTCAAGGACTGGTTCATTTGGAAACTGAAAATGAACAACTCTATTTATATAATCAACTAAAGAATAGCATGAATGGAGCCAATCTATGCCGAGAATGACATCAAAATTAGTCATCTCTAACTCTACAAGATCAACTGAGGTGATTTTCTGAGACACTGTAACTGGGCAGTTCCTGTATACTTGCCAGGACATAACGTAAACAGATACTAGGGTAGATACTGAAAAGGGTTCTGCTAAGATTTCGGGACTGACTCCGAAGTTGAAGGCTATATAAGGAGTTACAAAAGAAAGAGAAGCTCTCCGGTCTAATAAAGCATAAACATATAAGTGAAAGACTTGCAACGTTCCAGTAACTATATTAGGAGAATTTTTCTGATCTTGTCGGGACTGAAGAGAATACAATCAGTTTGGATGCTGACCACTGGTAAAACTGGAAGAGGCACCCTGCTGAGTCAGGAAGTCGACTGGAACTGATGACTGATGGGTTTGGCCCTGTTGGCGTAAATACCTACATTTCTTATCAACTACCTGATACTCCCTAATCCGATGGCCTAGCTTACCACACCCATAACATACATCACTGTCAGCCATACACTTATCCTGATGGTTTCTACCACATTTCTCCCAAAAAAGGATTTATACGAGCGCTGTTAATACTGCCTTGGGACTTAGAGCCCGGTGCTCTATCCCTTAGATTATTCTTGAACTTGGGTACTAGGGCACTTGTTGAAGATGGATCTGGGAATGAGGATATCTGATGAAACTGAGGACGGTTACCATCTTCTGACCTTGGCTAACTGAAATTAAAACTACCCATTCTAGCTCTTTTGTTCTCTCTCTCTCTCTCTCTCTTCTTAGCCTTCTGCTCCTCAATTTCTTGAGCATGGACCATCACCCTAGACAAGTCTATCTTCCTAATTAGCATCACATTCCTATAATCCTTTACCACACTTTTAGATACATCAAAGACAAACTTACTCATCTTAGATCTACTATCAGCTACCATATAAGGGGCATATCTAGCTAACTGAGTAAACTTGAGAGAATACCTTCTCACTATCATATTGCCCTACTTCAAGTTATTGAACTCTAATACTTTAGCCTCCCTCAACTTCAGTGGAAAGAACCTATCTAAGAATGTAGTAGCAAACTCTTCCCATTCTACAGGTCCTGTATTTGTGCCTCTATCTGCCTTCCACTCCTTAAACCATGTATGGGATACATCTTGCAATTGGTAAGCAACCAATTCATAACTCTCTCTAGAATTTACCCCCATAACGTCTGTTACCTTTTGCACCATATCTAAGAATTCCTATTGACATTGGGTTGGACGGAACAGTGGATGGCTTGGATCCCAAAAAGGAAGGAGGGTTCATTCAGGTGAAGTCCCAAATTCTGGAAGTATTGGCCATTGGGTTGGACAGAACAGTGGCTGGCTGTGCATTCTGAGCCGCTGTAGATTGGGATAGAGTAGTGAATGCAACTCTGAACTCTTCATAAGAAACGTTCTCATTCAGAGGATCTTCTTGAATGGGTTGAGGTGCTGGCTGATTTACATTTTTCCTTCTGTTTGTATTTTTGAGAGACATGTTCTATAAATGGAAGGGAAAATAAATTAGATAAAGATTTTAACATGAGCACTATTCCCACTCACACGACATGAATACTAAAAGAAAGCAAACTTTTACTAAACGTCTCCCAGCCTCTTGTCCATAAGTGCGGTGCGCTTCACACCCAAGCACAAGACTTTACTTGACGAGGCTTTCAGACTTCCTAGGATACTTTAAAACCTTAGGCTCTAATACCAAGTTTGTAACGCCTCGAGAGTACACCTTGGGCGCCACACGATGCTTACAATCTCGAGAGACCACAAGCTAACCCATGATCTAGAACCTGCTATGAGCACTGAAAAAAATATAATATACGAAGAAGAACAACTGATAAGCCATAAGGTTTTAAGTAATGAAAGCTGAAAGAATCTGTAAACCAACTAATAAAATAATCTGACAATGTCAACTGAAGTTTGAATACTGAATAACTGACTGTAATGTCTGAAAGCCTCTAAATTGACTAAATATAAGTAGATGGGACAAGCCCCATCTAACTCAAACTAACTACTGGACTAAAAACATGAAGTAAAATAGTCTGTCCTCAAAATAGGAGGACTCACTACTGCTACGGGTGATAGTCTGAGAAGTCTAGGCACAATACGGGAACTAGGCATCCGAACCTATGATATGATACATCATAGCACAAGAAAAGAGTATGCAATCAATACTTTGAATATACTGGTATGCTAAATGAGGTAGGCTGATATGCATTGTTTCATAAAAATAAATATTAATTGTTTGAATATATGCATACATCATGAAGCACTGAGTAGAGTACATGAAATTTGTATGTACTGAAAATACGTGAAATTCATAAATACTGATGATGTATGAAATCTATAACTAAATCACTTGTATCTGTACGCTATGGTCAACCAACTGAAATTGAATTATTTGAATAATTACTGGACTGAGACTGTGGGAGCTATCATCTAACCTACATTCCCCAAGGAGCAAGTTTGGGGTCCAACCTGTAACCCCAATTGGAAGGGTGTTAGTATCGTGCCACGGGTACTAACGCTGACTATGTGGATCCACTATACTAATGTACTGTCCCAACAGACTCAGGGTGTTATGCCTAAATTGACGGGTGACCCCTGCGAGGTAGTCAAGCCTAATCTGACGGGTGACTCCTCATATCCTATACTGGCTACGTAGTTCTAGAGTTTAGGGACTGCTACCAACGACTCTGCCTATCTGACGGAAAAGTCACCATCCCTGTCCTTTCTCGGTGCTAAATCCTACTCGTAACTAAATTGACTCGGAATATTGAGCTGTTATGAGTTTAACTGATTATGATAACTGACTGAACTGATATTGCTCATTTTATGTCTGAGACTATTCTGAATCTTCTGAGACTAAGTAAATAGCTATGTTTTTGGGTATTCATAACCCCCAGGACTCGATAGTAATAATAGTAAAATAGTACCAATCTTTAAGGACATAACATGGGAATATTTATTTAAAATCCACTCTTTTAGGCATTTCATCAAACACTTGTTATGCATGGTGTACATTAAGCATGAGAATAGTTTAAAGCTTATAGTAAAAGCACAAATTTTCAACACCAATATCACAAATCATGAGTTAAATCAGTGGAAAACAATATTTTAACATGTGGAGTGTAATAATTAACATCAATTTAATACAAAATATGGTATAGGACAAGATTCATGGGATTTCATGGTTAAAATCACAATTTCAAATCATAAATAACTTGGAAAGATCATAACTTGTATTCAAATTGGATACGTGGGCTTCATGGGTTAATGGGACCCATGAATGAATACTTAACATACCTGGGTGATGAATTTTTGAGGTTTCTTGGTGAAATTCTTGAGATTTGATCTTGAATTGAAGGCTAGGGTTTTTGTCCTTGAAAGAGGATTTATTTGTTATAGAGTAACTTTCTAATTAATGAGCAATTAGAGATCTTTTAGGGATTAATTCCGTGTTTAGGATGACTGAGGTGAGGAAAAAGGACTTAAAATCCCTTGGAATTAAAAACTCAGAACTAACTGAAAAATTCTGATTTTGGCACCTGGCGCGACGTGGTACAATTGCATCGGGCCACTGGAAAATGGAAAACTAGGATTTGGACCCTTGGCGCGGCGTGGTACAATCGTGGTACTCTACTGAATACAATTTTGTCTCTTGGAGTGATGCGGTGGAATCACGGAGTCACACTGAAAAGTGACAATTGGGAAATGGCACTATGGTGCGACATGCCGTCATCGTACTAACACACTGGAAAAGCCAATCGAGGACAGGAACTGTACCACGATGCATTGGAATTGTGGTGATCTACTTGAAATTAATGAATATTATTTTTCCAGTCACCGCGATGCGGTGCTTGTGAATTTGGCATACTGTTTTACAAAAGGTATCATAATTTCTCACCTGTATATTGGATTTGGTTGAATTTTATATTGTTGGCAAGATAATTCATTTTCCTACACATTGGTAAGTCTTAAACTTATAAATATCGAATAATTTAAAATTTTTATATAGAGATTCCCGTGTACCGAGAGTTAAACTGAACTAACTGCAGGTCAGCTCTTAGGATATTGGACTTCTGGCACTTGCTTTGCTTACTTGCGGTCCTAGGTCCTACTTGCACTCCCCATGTTGACTTAGTAAGTGTCGGGAGTCAGTTTTCATATCTTCTTCAATCTTTAAACATGCTTTGATTACGAACAAGCCGAAAAGTGTCCCGAACATCCATAATTTCTCCAAAAAGTAGTCAAAATCACCTTTTTTCATCTTTTCACGAAATTAGCATCCAAAACATGATTTCCTGCAATACACTCCAAAATAGACTTAAGTACATGTATATTCTCTTAATTTAAGAATCCTAAGTTCTATATTTCTATATCATATCAAGACCCTCAACTTAGAACGTTTCATGTCCTCAGGCAACAAAACATAACGAATAATACGATGATGCTTAACCAAGAGAAACCTATGATACCTATGGCAGTTAATCATCTATTTTAGATCAAAATCCTTACCCTCTCTAAGTTTAATACTTTAAAACCCAACTGTGTGTTTTAGAAAAAACAACCCTGCATATATACAAGTTACACTTTAATACTTATGCTAAAATCAAACACAACCTATGATCCTTTCCTAACTGAATATCCTACAACCTAGGCAAGACTAACCAAGAAAGTTTTGGATTTAGCACACAAAGGGAACTAAGTAGCATCTCACATACACATGGCAAAGGATTACATCACAAGCTACTACCTTTCCAGTTTATGCAATTGTTAGTAATGATTATCATGTGCCTAATTCTAATGCCATAATAAGATTCACAATAGTCATATATATACACATATCACATAGTTAAAAAATAAGCTATTGAAGGGGTATCATGAATAAAAACATGTTAACTGTCTTAGATACTCATTTTTCTCCTAGTTAAACACAAAACATCACAAAATAAAATACAATACACCTAAATATGCTGGCTATACTAGGAAAAAGATTCCAGGAGAAAGAGGCACTAAAATAAAAACCCCAAGAGGACATCAAGACCAACAAGAAGCTCCACCCCCAACTTAAAATCATGCATTGTCCCTAATGCATCAAACCTCTACCAAATAAGAGAGTTAGGAACATACATGTGGTACCATAGGTGCGGAGATCAGACGTCAATCATGTAACACGAATACAAATAATAAAATACCTTGGGTTGCCTCCTAAGCAGTGCCTGATTTCATGTCATAACATAATAGAAATTTGTTGGGTACTCAAACTTCCCCAATAAGTCTATGGGTACCTTAATTACTCAGACTTCATCAAGGTAGCCCAATAGTTAGCTTCCAGTTTTCTCTTTCCACTTTAAATTGATGAACTGCACCCCTAATTATTTTTTTGATTTTACATTATGCTCATAGGGCAGAGATATAAGAATAAAAGACCCAAGAAATAGATGTGGAATGCTGTACTTCTTGGCTCTTACGTAAGGAATGTAGTTCTTTCATTCTATCTCAACAAATTCAAAAAATTAGGCATATGTTTCCTCCTTCTTGCATTCTTCTTTATGCTTGGAGGGCTCGATCAAGATCTGACTATCCAAATACAATGTGGAAAAATGCTTTGAGTGAGGTCCAATATATCCCAAAACTGAGTTTGCAATCTTCTTTACCTCCACACATAACTTTAGTATGCTCTCCTTAAGAGTGATCCTATCCTTAAGAGCATGAGAAATTTTAGAATCCTTCAATTTCAGCTCCTCAATTTGGCTTTTTAAAATTCTTTCAGTCTCATATTACCCATAACTAAGTTGCTCGGCATTCCATGCAACAACATTTGCATTCAACTCCACTTGTAGGTAGTAAATATCCAAGCCAAACATATCAAACTCTTGAATAAGCTTATGATTGTTGTGGAACAAGATGTCTTACAGTTTCCAACATGCTTTCCTTATGTTCACATACTATATTTGCCACACTCCTACAATAATGCACCAGATCAAAACAAAAAGGATCAATACATAAGGAGTCATCATCACTCCATACTTCCTCTAGCCAGGTTGTTATCCCAAGCAAAGTAGGTCAACAAAATCAAAACAACCAAAAAATAAAACCCAATAATTCCAACAACTTCAATCAAGAACTCCAAAATCATATTCTCCGGCAACGACGCCAAAATTTGATAACACCCAAAATATACCTCCGATTGAATAATGAAGAATTCATTGTCAAATATATAAACAAACTAGGTTGGGTTCGATCCCACAAGAAATAGGCCAAAAATCCTTCTCAAACTTGTTATAATCACCTGGTAGTGCGGGAAAACAAAAGGTGGGGATTTGTTAAAATAGAAAAAGGAAAAGAATTGGTTGCTCTTGGTTGTAAACAATCTAAGACCAACACTAGGATTGTATTCTCCCTATCTTATGAACTCAGTAGACTTATCATGCACTGTTGATGTAACGATCTAAAAATTTGATAAAATATGTAAAATTTATGATATTATGTGATTGCCTATTTTACCCCACCACATTGTTGCATTATGATATTTTAGATGTGGGGGTTATTGGCATAGTTCCCGATGCATTTTGGTACCATTTATGCGATATTATTGTTATTGATGGCTTTGAAAGCCTTATTTTGGACTTATGATGATATCTTTTAATCCGTACGATAGATAGCTGAACGGACTGTGTCAGCAGCTCCAAAATATGGATTTTATTCTAGGTAGACCTTTGGTTTAGGTCCCTGTGCACCAATCTCATTTCAACCTATTGATTGGAAAGTTAGAAAATTAAAAATATGGGCGTGGGACCCATATTTGGTCGAAATGAAATTGGATGAAAAATCTGACTTCAACAGCAGATTCAGAATGTCAATTCTAGGGTATTAGTATATTTGATGTGATTTTACGGCTTTTAAATCTTATTTTGATCCTTGATTTGGAAAAACTGCGATTTCGAGTTTCGGGGGTCAACTTTTGGAAAATGATGTTTTTTTTGAAAATACAACTTCTTCAACGCATATGGAGCCTCAAATTTAGTGTAGTTGCATAATTCTGTTGTGTATGTCAGACTCCGACCAAATCTCAAAAACCTCGCCGAAGACCATTTCGACTTAAGGAAAAAATCTGCAATATAACAGCTTTTTTTAATCCCTTTTGGGCCATTTTGCCTACTCTTTCGCCTTGTCACTTAAGTGTTAAGCCATAAAATAATGCAAAACCTTAAAAGTGAAGACCGTGGGAGCTTGGAAAGCCAGATTAATATCTTTTTCTTGGTTTTATTATTGATTTAAGGTAAGAATTCACCCTTTTTTTTAGTAATTTCTTGATTAATTTTTCAAAACTCCAAAAATTTTAGGGCTTGATTTTAAACCTCAATTTCACTTCTTTTCATTTGAATAATATTTTTATCTTACAATTACTAGTTTGTCATCAATTTAACCTTCAAAACAACTTCGATTCTTGATTTTAACTAGGATTTCAAAGATTTTACCCGATAAAGCTCAAAAATAGTTTTTCTTTGATTTTAACCTCATTTTTGACTCTATTTGACTTGGGTTTTTTGCTGTAAATTTCTAAAAATATGGAACATATTTTTGAAGTAAAGTTTCAGTGGTCAATGTGGGTGTCATTGGTTTTATTTTGATGTATAAATTCCATATTTGATATTTTTAGTGGAGTTCGAGATTGTTCGTGTAAAGTAAGGTCATGGGTTTGAAGTGTAGCAGAACGGCTTTTACTTTTGAGGTAGGTTATAGCTTAACTCTTTCAGATTGAGCTGGGTAGTAAATAATGGTACAAAATACATGTTAAGGGTGGGAACTAATCATGACAAATGGCTCTCGATGTGATTTGTCCATACAGGGGCCTATATGTGATGTAATTGTTGAAGTTGCGATATTATGTGATGTGTGTGACTTTATGGGGTCCTATGTGACGTTGATAGCCTTGAATATATGTGAATAATTATATTGTGTTGTTGAAATGTCTAATGTAGAACCATTGGTGTATTGTGATATATTCATACTTGTTGGTATATGAGACATATGGAAATTCATTGATGAAAAGGAAATAATGAGTGGATATTGGCACACATGGTAGTGAAAATATATCATTGTGGTTGGTTGTGGAAATATATCATGTGGTTGATTGTGGAAATACTCATTGTGATTGGTTGTGAGCATTATATCTCATATCATACTCATTCATGAAACATTGGTACCACCGTGCAAATACTGTAACACTGCCAACACCTTTTTAAAACCCTTCCCGAGGGATATACCGGGGAAGAGATATTGTAACACCTTATAAAACCCTTTTTGAGAGATGTGCCAAAAAGGAGATATAAGATATGTGGATTGTATATGGGTTGACGAACCCCTATGGGTCCTTTGTTGGGAGGCTTGCCTCCGTAGGTGTATACAGGAATTATACAACTGTCTCGGAGGTTGAGTGGCAATCTTATGGATTATCATCATCATCATATACATTACACTTACTTTATTGTGCTTATATTGTGTTGTATTTCCATATTAACTTGCCATTTATGTAATTGTCTTATCTTCTTTTACTTGTATTTGATGATATTTAATATGCATCTTCCCCCTTATTCTACTTATATGTGATATGATGCATGCTTGTGTTCAATCTGGTTGTGATATTGCAATATATGTGATATATTAAAACTGTTAGCGCAAACGGTGTGGTTTACCATTGTGGGACATTTTCTGATTGCAGGTGACGTGCCCTTAGTGTATATTTTGTATGCTTTATTTACTAATTTGCTTCGCAGGCCTATGATACTTACTGAGTGCAAGTGGACCATACTCTTACCTACTATACCCTCTCGGTGCAGGTCTTAACTAGAGTGCGCCTCAACTTGCTTAACTCGGGTGATTGTTGCGCTTCCAAGGTAGCCGCTGGACATTTATGCATCCGGAGTTCACCTCTATCTTTCTATAGTATTTATGTCTTTATTAGTGTTTGGATATAGATACTTTTTCTTTGTGGTTATTTTTCTTATGTATTTAACTCCTGAATTCTATTAGTAGTTCTTACACTATTGACACTTGGTTTTAGGTATGATCGGTATTTTGGATAGTGCTTTTCATATTATTATGATTACTTGTATGGTTTGGCTTTGTTCTAGAAGCCTTACCTTAGGATATTTCTATTTTTTCCTCTTTTTGTATTAGTTTGGGTGATAGACTTACTTGTCAAGGTACACCATGACAAGTACCAACATGACCCTCATTTTTTAGTTGGGACAAATTAGTATCAGAGCCAGGTTCATTGGTTTCAACGGTGTAAGAACAAGATGTCTAATAGAGTCTGGCGGATTGGTACGTAGACATTCGTATCTATCTTCAAGAGTTTATAGGACGTCTTTAAGAAACTTTTCTTATTTTATTCTTTATCATCCAAAGTTCTTCCATACCTTGTGTTCTGAGTTGTGTTTCACTCTTTCAGCATAGATAGTGTGGCTTATACTACACCCTATTAGTTGAGAGATAGTGCTAGATATTGGTGGAGGTCATTTATGAGTTGTAGAACTTGTGATTATCCTAAAATAACTTGGGATCAATTTTTTGATGTCTTCTTGAAGAGATTTATGCCTTTTAGTTTGAGTGATACTATGAGGGATAAGTTTGATCATTTGGAGTAGGGCTCCATGATCTTCTATACCCTGTTTAGATATTCCTATGGTAGCATTTGCATCGAGTCTGAGAAGGTTTGGAAGTTCGTGAATGGTTTGGAGGTTTTTACTTTAGTTGGATACATCTCAAATGATTGTGTTTGGGGCTTCTTTTTAGATTATTATGGATCATGCTAAGATGACAGAGGATATTCTTAGTGCATCTTAGGGAGGTGACAAGAAGCTACGCCATTTTGGTGAGTTTAGAAGTCAAGTTTTTTGTGGTAGAGGGTACTAGAGTAAGCCAGTGCAGGCGGTTTTACAGAGTTCAGGTGGTGAATCTTCTAGTTCAGCATTTTAGTGTGGCCGTTCTAGCCCAGTTATACCTTCTCCTGTCGAGACTAGTTGTATAAGTTGTTATGTGTGTGATGAGCTTGGACATGTGACCAGGGGATGTCCCCACTGGGTAATTTAGGCTACTTCTATTTCATCTGTGAGGGGTAGCAGTGCTACCAGAGGTGCGAGAGGAAGAGGTAGTAGAGCTCGTAGGGGTGTCCATGGGGCCACTTAGGCAGTTGGTGGTCGTGGGGATACCTAGGAAGTTGGTGGTCATGGTTAGTGTTATGCTATACTATCCATACCTTAGGTAGAGGCTTTTGATGTTGTGATTACATGTATCATCCCCATTTATTTCAGACCTGCATCTGTATTATTTGATCTCGGGTCGGCTTTCTTCTATGTGTCTGTGTATTTTGCTTTGGGTTTTGATTTTGTTAGTGAGCCTCTTTCTATGCCTATTCATTTATCTACCCATTATGTTATTCTTTAGTGGTGAATTGGGTGCACCGATCTTATGTTGGGACTTTTTTTGGGCGTGAGACTTTGGTAGACTTTCTTGTGTTAGACATGGTCAATTTTTATGTTATTTTGGGCATGGATTGGTTTGCTCCTTATCATGCTATCTTAGATTGTTTTTCTAAGACTGCGACTTCAGCTTTATCGAGTGTGCCAAGTATAGCTTGGAAAGGTGCACTTTATTTAGGTCTTAAGAGGATTATACCTTATTTTCAATCTTTTAAATTGGTTAAGAGCGGATGTTTATCATTCTTGGCTCATATTCGTAACCCTAGTGTTGTGTCGCCTCCTTCCTTGGATTTTGTCCGTATTGACCATATGTTTATGGATGTATTTCCTATGGACTTGCCTAGTATGCCTATAAATCGAGATATTGATTTCGCTATTGATGTTGATCCAGGAACCAAGCCCATTTTTGTTCCTCCTCATAGGATGGCCCCAAGAAAGTTGATGGGATTGAATGATCAGTTTTAGGAGTTTTTGGATAAGGGATTTATTCAACCTAGTGTTTCACCTTGGGGTGCGCCTGCTTTATTTATGAAGAAAAATGATGGGTCTATGCAAATGTGTATTAATTAGGGATAGTTAAATATGGTGACAATCAAGAATAAGTACCTCTTCCATGCATCGACGATTTATTTGATTATCTTCAAGGTGCTACGGTATTTTCAAAGATTGATTTGAGGTTCGATTATCACCAACAAAGGATTAGAGCTTTAGATATTCCGAAGACAACTTTTCATACTCGATAGAGTCATTATGAGTGCTTGGTCATGTCCTTTGGGTTGGTCAATGCCCCTGTCGTGTTCATGAAGTTGATGAATCGGGTGTTTTGACCGTATCTTGACTCCTTTGTCATTGTATTCATAGATGATATCTTGGTGTATTCCAAGAAAGAGGTTGATTATAAGGAGCATTTGTAGATTGTGCTTCAGAGATTAAGGGATGAGAAGTTGTATGCTATGTTCTCTAAGTGCGGGTTTTTGTTGGAGTCTATTTCTTTCTTGGGTCATGTTGTGACTAAGGAAGGTATTATGGTTAATCTAACCAAGGTTACAACGGTTCGTGATTGGGATAGACCTACTTCGCCAGTGAGATTCACAGTTTAGTTGGCTTGGCAAGTTATTATTAGCGTTTTGTTGAGAGTTTTCATCCATTGCAACTCCATTGACCAAGTTGACCCAAAATAAGATTTCTTTTCAGCGGTCCGATACTTATGAGATAATTTTTCAAAAGCTTAAGGATTTGTTGACGTTAGCTCCTATCTTGACTTTGACTAAGGAGGGCATGGGTTTTATTATCTTTTGTGATGCTTCAGGTGTTGGGTTAGGTGTTGTGTTTATGAAGGAGGACAAGATGATTGCTTATGCACCTCGTCAGTTGAAGCCTAATGAGAGAAATTATCCTACCTATGATTTAGAGTTGTATGGAGTTGTGTTTGCCCTTGAAGTTGTGGAGGCACTACTTGTATGGAGTCCATTGTAAGATCTTCTCAAATCATGTTTTCCTTCATTACTTCTTCTCCTAGTGAGATCTTAATATGAGGCAACACCATTTGCTTGAGTTGCTTAAGGATTACGACTTGACTATTCTCTACCATCTGGGCAAGGCTAATATGGTTGCAGATACCTTGAGTCGAAAGTCATCTAGCATGGGTATCTTGGTGCATCTTTTGACCTAGGAAAGGCCTTTGGACTTAAAGGTTCAGTCCTTAGCTAACCAGATGGTTAGACTTGATATTTCGACACCTAGGCGTATTTTGGCATCTATAGAGGCTAGATTTTCTTTTTATGGAGCAGATTCAAGCTCATCAGTTTGATGATATTAGATTGAGGTCAATTTGAGATAAGGTGTTGAGTGGGGCGGCTAAGGAAGACTCACTTGATTCAGATGGAGTTTTGCGGATTGGAGGTCAAGTTTGTGTATCGAGAATGGGTGATTGGATTAGCTTTATCTTGGAGGAGGCCCATTGTTCCAGATATTCAATCTATCCAGGTGTGACTAAGATGTATCGTGATTTGAGGAAACATTACTGGTGGGGAGGTATGAGGCGAGATGTGGCAAATTTTTGTAATGCCCCAAAAGTACACCCTGGATGCCACACGGTGCTTACGGTCTCAAAAGACCATAAGCTAACCCATGAGTTGGTACCTGCTGTAAGCACTGAATAATTATAATAAAATACATATGTGGGGAATAATTGAATACGCCATAAGGTTTTAAATACTAAAATATTTCTGAATCATAAGTCTGAAAACAGCTGCCGAAAAACAACTAAAAACTGACAAAGGTAATGACAAACTGACTGAACGTCTGAAGTTTCCTAAAGCCTTTAAAATTGACTGAACAAGAGTTGATGGGACAGGTCCCAACTAACTACAAACGACTACTAAACTGAAAACACTCAAATAAACATAATTTTTCCTCAAAATATGAGGACTCGCCACAGCTACTGCTGCTGCTGCTGATGCAATGGAATTTCTAAGTGCGGTTGGGAACCTGAGTTTCCGAACCTATGATATGAGACATCATAGAACAAAAAATGATATGCGCTCAGTAGTTTGAATGTACTGGTATGCTAGATGGGGTTAGGCTAATATGCATGGGCTCATGTGAATGAATAATAACTGACTGAATGAATAACATAAAATAAATGATGCATATTATGCGTGAAAGTTGTAGGACATGAGAATGGATAACCATGCATATAACATGATACTGAAGTAGTCTATAAACTGAAATACTGAAATGCTGATAATTGAGTAACTGATTACTGTATGCTATGGTCAAGCAAACCTGAAACTGAACTCTGTACTGAATACTGAGCTGTGACTGTGGGAGCTATCTATAACCGACATACCCCAATGTACTATCAGGGTCCAACCTATGACACCAGTTGGAAGGGTGTCAGTACCGTGCCACGGGTACTAACCTTGGCTGTGTGGATCCACTAATCTAATGTCCCAAAGGATGAGGGTGTCATGCCTAACTGATGGGGTACCCCTCATATCCTATGCTGGCTACGTAGTTCATGAATACAGGGACTGCTAATAATGTCTCATGCCTAATGACGGGGGAGACAAGTGCCTCATGCCTACTAACAGGGAAGTTGCAATCCCTACGTTCACTCGGTGCAGAGTTTTACTCCCAACTGAAAGTCACTGATTCTGAATTGAACTAAACTTAATTGAATAAGAAACTGATCATGATAACTGACTAAATGACGATGTTCATGGTTTATCTGAATTTTTTTTTGTAATTGCTGAAAACTATGTAAACAACTAAGTTTCGGGTATTCATAACCCCCGACACTAAATAGAAGGATCAATAAAGACATATATAACTTTTACAATTTATAATAGGGATCATAGTTCAAAATTCATCTCTTAGGCATTTCATCAAACACTTGAAATTCATGAACTTAAGCATGGGAATGCTTAAAACACATGACAATAGCATAATTATGACACTAAAATCATAAATTGGGGATTTAACATGAAATTTTCTTCATTCAAATGATTAAGGGCTACCTTCAATGAAAAACACTTGTAACCATTATGTAATATCAAAATTTATCAACGCTTCATGAAGACAACTCATTATAAACATGTAAATTCATGAATTAAACATAGAAATAGGTTCCTCGACTCCATGGGTGAAAAAGGCCCGTGGATGAACATCAAACATACCTTAAAAGCTTAAATCCTTGAAAAGAAACACAATTCCTTAAGCTTTCTTAGAGATTCTTGAATTTGGGAACTTATTTTCTTGATTTTTCTTGTAAGGAAAGGCATTTAATTTGATGAGCTAGGGAAGAGCTTAGGGTTTATTTGAGAGTAAAATTAGGGATTTTGGGCATAATATGCCTTAACTGAAGCTAAATCCCGTGTTAATATGGATTGGGGTGATGGGAAATGATAAGACCGCCCTTCTGCAATTTAAATTCATAACTAGGACACCGATTAGACCATCACCACAATGCACCTATGATGCCATCACTATTCCACCGTGACACGGTGCAATCGCATTGAGCTACTAGAATTGCAATCCAAACACGGCCCAAACTTCATCCAAAAAATTCAAAAATTTCCCGAGACATGCTCTTTACACCCCTAAACATGAATTAACTCAAGAACTTACATCTCGGGGTTGGGAAGGTTAATTTAAAAATCAATAAAGTTAATAGGCTAAAAATAAAACTAACTCCCCAACACTTAGCTAAATTTGTAAACTTTAAGCTCCTTATGCATGCACTATAAGCTGAACTGAGCTAAAACTAATACGGGGTATTATAATATCTCCCCCTTAGAAACATTCATCCTCGAATGAGACTGATTAAGTTGAGAATACTGAGGAAACTAAAATCACATACTGAACATGAATAATTGAAAACATGGTTACATGACACATGATTGATTCTGAATCATGATACATGACTGAACTTATTCGTGAGTGTATGCAATTCCAGAAATATGATTATATCGCTGGAACTGAGAATGCAAAAGAGATAATCTAAAGAAAATTGTTATCTTAAACTGAGTCTAAGTTTGCGGAGAAAAGAAGAGGGTACTTGGTATGCATGTCTGCTTCTCTTTCCCAAGTGGCTCCCTCAACGTACTGATTCCGCCAAAGAACTTTGACCAAGGGAACTTCATTGTTCCTTAGTCTACGAATTTGGCAATCAAGAATCTTGACTAGAATTTCTTTGTAAGAAAGACTGTTCTGAACATCTACGCTTTTTTAAAGGAACAACTACATCCGGATCACCAATACACTTCTTCAATAAGGAGACATGGAACATTGGGTGTACTGATGCCAAATATGCAGGCAACTCAAGCTCATACGCCACCTTCCCATAAAGACTCAAGATCCTGTAAGGGTTAACATATCGGGAACTAAGTTTCCCCTTCTTTCCAAATATCTTCACTCCCTTCATGGGAGAGATCTTCAAATATACCAAATCTCCAACCTCAAACTCAAGATCTCTTCTCCTTCCATCTCCATACAATTTCTGTTGACTTTGGGATGTCTTAAGCCTCTCCCTTATCAACTGAACTTTCTCTAAGGCATCAAACACTAAATCTGGCCCTATAAACGCAGTCTCACCTACTTCAAACCAACCAACAGGAGATCTACATCTCCTCGCATAGAGATACTCAAATAGAGCCATCTGAATACTAGAGTGATAACTATTATTTTAGGCAAACTCAATCAATGGCAAGTGATCATCCCAACTACCCTTAACATCGATAATATATAATCTCAAAATTTTCTCTAGGGTATGAATTATCCTCTCTACCTGACCATCTGTCTGAGGGTCAAAGCTATACTGAGACGAACTTGAGTACTAAGATCCTTCTGAAAAACTTTCAAAAAGTGAAAGGTAAACTGAGTACCTCTATCTGAAATGATAAACAATGGGACTCCATGCAATCTAACCAACTCTCTAATATCGAACTTGACATATTCCTCGGTTTATAGGAAGTATGAAGTAATAAGAAATGGGTTGATTTGGTCATTCTGTCTATGATAACTCATATTGAGTCATGCTGACATCGTGAATGTGGCAACCCTATCACAAAATCCATGTTCACCTCTTCTCATTTCCAAGTGGGATTGTTGAACTCCTGCATTGTGCCACTAAGCTTTTGGTGATCAACCTTCACCTACCGATAATTAGGACACTTAGCTATGAAATCCGCCATATCCTTCTTCATACCACTCCACCAATAGATTTCTCACAAATTACGGTACATCTTAGTGGCTCCTGTATGAATGGAGCAACGCATACCATGCGCTTCTACAAGGATTTTCTGTCTCAAACCATCTACACCCGGCTCACACAACCTACCCTGACATCGCAACACACCATCTCCCCCTAAGAGAAAATCTCTACCTTCTGATCTCCAACTGATTCCTTCAGCTTAACCAGACTGGAATCCTTATCTTGCTTCTTTTTCACTTTGACAACCAAAGAAGATTCTGAACTATTCCGAACTCACTCACTACCTTCAGCTGAATCTACTAACCGCACACTTAATCTAGCAAGCTGATGAACCTCCCTGACTAACTGCTTCTTATCATCCTCTACATGAGCAACACTACCCATAGACAATTTACTAAGGGCATCTGCTACTACATTGGCCTTTCCAGGATGATACAACACACTCATGTCATAATCTTTCAATAATTCTAATCACCTTCTCTGACGGAGATTTAAATCTTTCTGCAAAAACACATACTAGAAAATTTTGTGACCCATGAACACATCAACATGAACCCCATACAAATAATGCCACCAAATCTTTAAGGCAAATACAACAACCGCTAGCTCAAGATCATGGGTAGGGTAATTCTTTTTATGAAGTTTGAGATATCTAGAGGAATAGGATATGAACTTACCTCTCTGCATAAAAAAACAATCCAAACCAACTCTGTAAGCATCAAAGTAAAATGCAAACCCATTTAAACCATCTGGCAAAGTCAAAACTAGGGCTGAGGTGAGTCAAGTCTGTAACTCCCGAAAACTCTTCTCACAAGAATCTGACCATTGAAACTCGACTTTCTTCTGACACAATAGACAAAAAAACTTCAACAAACCATCAGTAATAGCCGACCAAACCCAAGAAACTCTTGATATTTGACAGAGATATGGGTCTGGACCAATTTCTCACTACTTTAGTCTTTTGAGGGTCAACTCTAATTCCATCACCATAAATAATATAGCCAAGGAAAGATACCAATCTTAGCCAAAATTTTCACTTATTGAATTTGGCGAATAGCTGATGGGCTATAAGAGTTTGCAATACAATTTTGAGGTGGTCTGCATAAACCTTTTTATTACGGGAATAGACAAGAATATCATCAATAAAAACTATAACGAATGTGTCTAAGTAATGCTTGAAAAATCTATTCTTCAAGTCCGTGAAGGCTGCGGGGGAATTCGTTATCCCAAAAGACATAACTAGAAATTCAAAGTGACCATACCAAGTTTTGAAAGTTGTTTTTGAAATGTCACATTCTCTGACTTTGAGCTAATGATAGCCGGATCTGAGGTCTATCTTAGAAAACTAACTGGCACCCTGAAGTTGGTCGAATAGGTCATCAATTATGGGGAGTAGATACTTATTCTTGATTTTGACTTTGTTCAACTGATGGTAATTGATGCACATTCTAAGAGAAACATCTTTCATCCACACGAAAAGGACTGGAGCACCCCACGGGGAAATACTTGGACTAATGAATACCTTATTTAAGACATCTTTTAACTGTTCTTTTAACTCTCTAGGCTCAGCTGAAGACATTCTGTAGAGTAGAATAGAGATAGGCTGGGTATCTGGAAGAAGGTCTATTCCAATGTCAATTTTACTTTTGGGAGGAACTCCAGGAAGGTCTTTAAGAAACACATCTAAAAATACCCTTACTACTAAAACTGACTCGAGACTTGGGGACTTAGAATTATTGTCTTTGACTCAAAAAAATGGTAAACACAACCCTTGGAAACAATTTTTCTTGCCTTAAGGTATGAAATAATTTGACCCCTTAACGCTGAAGTACTACCCTTCTATTCAATAACTGGTTCATCTAGAAACTGAAACTGAATGACTCTATTTCTACAGTCAACTGAAGCATAGCATGAATGGAGCGAATCTATGCTGAGAATGACATCAAAATACATCATCTCTATCTCTACAAGATCAACTGAAGTGACTTTCTAGAATATTGTGATCGGACAGTTCCTGTATACCTACCTAGCTACAATAGAGACACCTACTAAAGTGGACACTGAGAAGGGTTCTGCTAAGGTTTTGGGACTGACTCCAAAGTTGACAGCTATATAGGGGGTTACAAAAGAAAGAAAAGCTCCAGGATCTAACAAAGCATAAACATGTAAATAAAAGACCTACAACGTACCCGTAACCATATCAGGAGAAGTTTTCTAATCCTATCGGGACTGGAGTACATACAGTCTATTCTGGCGATGACTGCTGGTGGCACTGGAAGTGGTGCCCTACTGAGTTGGGCGACCTGTGGGTGCCGCTAAAGAGTTGTTCTGACACTGATGGCGATCATTCCTACCTTTCCATATACCTGTCAGACATTTCCTCAACCTGTGGCCTAGCTTTCCACATCCAAAACACACATTGCTGGCAGCCCTGCATACACTTTGATGATTCCTACCACACTTCTAGCAAATAGGATTAGTCCTACCACTATTCACATTACCCTGAGTTTTAGAGCCTGGCGCCCTATCTTGGTTTTCATTTTTGAACCTTGGCATTAGAGCACTAGTTGACGATGGGGCTGGGGGTGAATATTTATGATAGAATTAAGGATGGTTACTACCTTCCAACCTTGGCTAAGTAAAATTAAAGCTACCTGTCCTAGCCTTCTTATTCTCCCTCTCTCTTTCCTTAAACTTCTACTCCTTAATTTATTGAGCATGGACTATAAGCCTAGATAAGTCCATCTCCTTAATCAATATCACAGTCCTATACTCCTTGAACACACTATAAGCTACACAAGATACAAACTTACTCATCCTAGATCGGTTATCAGACACCACATGAGGTGCATATCTTGCCAGCTGAGTAAACTTACACAAATACTCTTTCACATACATATTTCTATGCTTCAAGTTAATAAACTCTAGCACCTTATATTCCCTTAACCCCTATGGATGGAACCTATCTAAAAAGGCTGTAGCAAACTCCTCCCACTAGATAGGACCTGCATCTGTGCCTCTATATCCCTTCTACTACTTGTACAAGGTGTGAGATACATCCTGCAACTGGTAAGCACCTAACTCTGAACTCTCACTAGAAGTCACACCCATAATGTCAGTTACCTTCTAAACAATGTCAAGAAACTCCTGCGAATCCTCATCAGACTTAGATCCCGTAAATAAAAGAGAATTTATTCAGGTGAAGTCCTGAATCCTAGATGCGATGGTATTAGACATTGGAATGGATGGGGAAGCATCCTGCTGATTATTTTGAGTGTCTTTTGATTGAGCTAAAATAGTGAATACAATTCTAAATTCGACATGAGAGACTTGCTCATTTAGGGATCTTTCTAAATAGGTAGAGGTACATGATGATTTCTATTTCTCCTTTTGTTATTCTTTCTGGGACACATATTCTATAAATGAAAGAAGGATTAGATTATAAAGAGGGTTTAACTAGAGCTCATGCTTATTCACTCGACATGAATACTGAAAGAAGGGAAACTTTTCCTAAAACGTCTTGTAGCCTCCGGTCTATAAATGTGGCGTACTTTACACCCATGCACAAAACTCTAATCAATGTGGCTTTCAGACATCCTACGACACTTTAAAACCATAGTCTCTGATACCAAGTTTATAATGCCCTGGAAGTACACCCTAGACGCCACACGGTACTTATGGTCTCGAAAGACCACAAGCTAACCCATGAGCTGGTACCTGCTGTGAGCACTGAATAATTATAACAAAATAAACATGTGAGGAATAACTAAATATGCCATAAGGTTTTAAATACTAAAAAATTTGTGAATCATAAGTCTAAAAATAGCTGCCAGAAAATAATCGTCTGAAAACTGAAAAAGGTAATGACAAACTGACTGAACTTCTGAAGTGTTCGAAATCCTTTAAAACTGATTGAACAAGAGTTGATGGGACATGCCCTAACTAAATCCAAATGACTACTAAACTAAACACTAAAATAAAAATAATTGGTCCTCAAAATATGATGACTCACCACAACTGCTGTTACTGATGTGCTGGAATATCTAAGTGTAGTTGGGAACTTGAGCATCCGAACCTATGATATGAGACATCATAGTGAAGAAACGAGTATACAATCAGTACTTTAAATGTACCGATATGTTAGATGAGGTTAGGCTGATATGCATGGGCTCATGTGCATGAATATTAACTGAATGGATGAATAACATAAAATAACAGATACATATTATATGTAAAAGCTGTAGGATCACATGATGCATGACCAAGTATATAAAATGACACTGAAGTAGTCTATAAACTAAAATACTAAAACACTGATAACTAAGTAACTAATAACTGTATGCTATGGTCAAGAAAACCTGAAACTAAACATCGTACTGAATACTGAGATGAGACTGTGGGGTCCATCTATAACTGACATGCCCAATATACTATCAGGGTCCGACCTGTGACCCCAGTTGGAAGGGTGTCAGTACCATTACATGGGTACTAACCTTGGCTGTGTGGATCCACTAATCTAACATCCCGAAGGACGAGGGTGTTATGCCTAACCGATAGGGGACCCCTCATATCCTATGCCGGCTATGTAGTTCTTGAATACAGGGACTGCTACTAACATATCATGCCTACTTATAGGGGAGACAAGTTCCTCATGACTATTGACGGAGGAGACGCCATCCCTACGTTCACTCGGTGAAAAGTTTTACTCCCAACCGAAGACACTGATTCTGAACTGAACTAAACTCAACTGAATAAGCAATTGATTATGATAACTGACTAAATGACAATGTTCATAGTTTATATGAAATTATTTTATAATTACTAAAAACTATGTAAACAACTAAGTTTTGGGTATTCATAACCCCCAACACTGAATAGAAGGATCAATAAAGACATATATAACTTTTACAATTCATAATAGGGATCATTGTTCAAAATTCATCTCTTAGGCATTTCATCAAACACTTGAAATTCATGAACTTAAGCATGGGAATGCTTAAAACACATGACAATAGCATAATTATGACACTAAAATCATAAATTAGGGATTTAACATGGAATTTTCTTCATTCAAACATTTAAGGGCTACCTTCAACGAGAAACACTTGTAAACATCATGTACTATCAAAATTTATTAAAGCTTCCTGAAGACAACTAGTTATAAACTTCTAAATTCATGAATTAAAAATAAAAATAGGTTCTTGGACTTCAAGAGTGAAAAGGGCCCCTGGATGAACATCAAACATACCTTAAAAGCTTAAATCCTTGAACAGAAACACAATTTCTTAAGCTTCCTTAGAGATTCTTGAATTTGGAACTTGTTTTCTTGTTTTTTCTTGATAGGAATGGAGTTTAATTTGATGATATAGGGAAGATCTTAGGGTTTATTTGAGAGTAAAATTGGGGATTTTGGGCATAATATGCTTAAAATGAATCCAAATCCCGTGTTAACACAAATTGGGATGATGAGAAAAGATAAGACTGCCCTTCTGTAATTTAAATTTGTATCTGGGATGCTGATTAGGCCATCGCCGTGATGCGCCAATGATGCTATCTGTATTCTACTGTGATGCAGTGCAATCGCATTGAGTTGCTGGAATTTCAATCTAAACACAACCTAAACCTCATCTAAAAAATTTGAAACTTCTTCGAGACATGCTCCTTACACCCTTGAAAATGAATTAACTCAAAAACTTATGTCTCGGGGTTGGGAAAGTCACTTTAAAATCAAATAAGTTAAGAATCCAAAAATAAAACTAAGTCCCCAGCACACAACTAATTTTTCAGGTTTTAAGCCTCTTATGCATGCACTATAAGCTGAACTGAGCTAAGACTAATACGGGTTATTACAATATTATGGCTCATTACCTATGTTGTTAGTAGGTGAAGGACAAACATGTGAGGCCTAGTAGGTTGCTTCAGAGGTTACCCATTCTCGAGTGGAAATGGGAATTGATCATCATGGACTTTGTGACTGGTTTGCCTCGTACATCTCATGGTTTTGACAGTGTTTGGGTCATCGTGGATCGATTGACCAAGTCAGCTTATTTTATCCCAGTTTAGTTCTTGTTTAGTTCTGAGAGGTTGGGTCGTATCTATATTCGTGAGATTGTTCGTCTGCATGGTGTGCCGGTATCTATTATTTCAAATAGAGGTTTTGTGTTCACATCTCACTTTTGGAAGACTTTTCAGGATGAGTTGGGTACTCGGGTTGATCTTAGCACAACATTTCACCCAATACTAATGGCCGGTCAGAGCGGACTATCTAGGTTTTGGAGAATATGCTCCTCGCATGCGTGATGGATTTTGGTGGCTAGTGGGAGTAACATTTGGCTTTAGCAGAGTATATATATAATAATTTCTACCATTCCAGTATTGATATGACTTCTTTTGTGGCATTGTATGGTAGACACTATCATTCTTTAGTGGGTTAGTTTGATGTTTCAGAGGTGAGAACTTGAGGTACGAAATTGCTTCGTGAGTCTTTGAATAGAGTCCAGGTTATTCAGGATAGACTTAGATCAGCTCAGAGTAGGTAGAAGTGCTATGCTAATCGTAGACTTCATGCCTTGAGATTTGGTGTTGGTGATCGTGTTTTCCCTCGAGTTTCACTCATGAAAGGTGTGATGACATTTAGGAAGAGGGGAAAGCTTAGCCCCAGGTATATTGGTCCATTTGAGATTCTTTGAACTGTTGGTGATGTGGCTTATGAGTTGTCTTTGCTCCCTAATCTATCAATTGTTCATCTAGTTTTTTATGTTTCTATGCTTCATCGCTACATTTCGAATGAGTCTCATATTATTCGTTGGGAGTCAATTCAGTTAGATGAGCAGTTGTTATTTTGTTGAGGAGCCGGTCTTGATTTTTGCTAGGGATGTTAGGCGGTTGCGCTCTAGAGTTATCCATGTGGTTAAGGTTCAGTAGTGACATCGACCTGTAGATGAGTCTACTTAGGAGGTTGAGTCTGATATGTGTAGTTCTTATCCTCAGATCTTTATTGATTCAGGTATTTACTTGCCTTAGTTCGAGGGCGAACTAGATTTTTAGTGGTGGATGATATAACGATCTAAAAATTTGATAAAATATGTGAAATTTGTGATTTATTATGATTTGACTATTTTACCCCTCCACGTAGTTACATTATGGTATTATTAGGGTGTGGGGGTGATTGGCATCGTTCCCAATGCATTTTGGTACCATTTATGCGATATTGTAGTTTTTGATGGCTTCAAAAGTCTTATTTTGGACTTATGATGATATCTTTTGATCCGTGGGACGGATGACTGAACGAACTGCACCAACAACTCCAGAATATTCATTTTAGGCTATCTAGACCCTTGGTTCGAGTCTTGATGCACCCGAGCTCATTTCGACTTACTGATCAGAAAGTTGGAAAATTGGAAAATTGGAAATATGAGTATGAGACCCACATTTGGTCGAAATGACCTAGGATGGAAAATCCGGATTCATCTACAGATTTGAAATGTTTATTCTAGGGTATTATCATGTTTGGTGTGATTTTACGACTTTTAAATCTTATTTCGACCCTCGATTTGGAAAAATTATAATTTCGAATTTCGGGGGTCAACTTTTTGAAAACGCTGTTCTTTTGAAAATCCGTATTCTTCAACGCATCTGGAACGTCAAATTTAGTTTGGTTGCATAATTCATTTGTGTATATCGGACTCCGAACGAATCCCGGACACCCCGTCGAAGACCGTTTCGACTTGAAGGAAAATTTGCACTATATATTGCAGAAAATCTGCAATATAGCAGGTTTTTTTTACCCCTTTTGGCCCATTTTGTCTATTCTTTCACCTTGTCTCTTGAGAGTTAAGCCATAAAATAGTGTGAAACCTTAAAAGTGAATCTTAATAATCTAGATTAACATCTATTTCTTGGTTATATTACAGATTTAAGGTAAGAATTCACCCTTTTCTTAGTAATTTTTTGACTAATTTTTTAAAACACCAAAATTCTTAGGGCTTGATTTTAAACGTCAATTTTACTTCTTTTCACTTGAATAATATTTTTATCTTATAATTACTAGTTCTTCGTCAATTTAACCTTCAAAACAACTTCGATTCTTGATTTTAACTAGGATTTCAAAGATTTTACCCGGTAAAGCTCAAAAATGAGGTTTCTTCGATTTTAACCTTCTTTTAACTCGATTTGACTTGGGTTTTCAGATGTATATTCCTAAAAATATGGAAACATATTTTTGAAGTAAATTTTTAATTTTGCCCTTTTTTTTCAAAAATCCGTTCCGAGGGTCCATTTTGATCCCGAATCAAAAGTAGTCAATATGGGCGTCGTTGTTTTTTTTTGACATGTAGATTCTATATTTGATATTTTTAATGGAGTTTAAAATTGTTTGTTAAAAGTAAGGTCGTGGGTTCAAAGTGTAGCGGAACAGTTTCAGTTTTTGAGGCAGGTATGACTTAACTCTTTCAAACTGAGTTGGGTAATAAATGAAGGTACAAAATGAATGTTAAGGGTGTGAACTAATCATAAAAATGAATATCTACATGTTTTGTCTGTGAGGGGGCCTATATGTGATGTAATTATCAAAATTGAGATATTATGTGATGTGTGACTGTATTGGGTCCTATATGGTGTTGATAACTTTGAATACATGTGAATAATTATATTGTGTCATTGAAATATCTAATGTGTAACCATTGGTGTATGGTGATACATTCATACTTGTTAGTATATGAGACATGTGAAAATTCATGGATGAAGTGAAAATAATGAGTGGATATTGGCTCACATGATTCTGAAAATGCATCATTGTGGTTCATTATTAGAATGTATCATTCTGGTTGGTTGTGAAAATATATCAAGTGGTTGTTTGTTAAAATACTCATTGTGATTGTTTGTGAGAATTATATCTCATATCATACTCATTCATGAAACATTGGTACCACTGTGGCAACATTTGAGTAACACTGGAAACACCTTTTTAAAACCCTCCCCGAGGGATGTGCCAGGGAGGAGATATTGTAACACCTTATAAAACCCTTTCTGAGGGATGTGTCAAAAAGGAGATATGAGATATGTGGATTGTATCTGGGTTGATGAACCCCCCATGGGTCTTGCGTTAGGAGGTTTGCCTCCGTAGGTGTATAATGAGATTGTGCAACGATACTAGAGGTTGTGCGACGACCTCGTGCATCATCATCATCATCATAATATACATTTCACTTACTTTATTTTGTTTGTATTGCCATATTGACTTGCCATTTATGTAATTGTTTTATCTTCTTTTACTTGTATTTGATGATCTTGTATATGCATGTTCCCCCTTGTTCTACTTATATGTGATATGATGCGTACTTGAGTTTTATCTGATTGTGATGTTGCAATATATGTGATATATTAAAACTGTTAGCACAAACGGTCTGGGCTACCATTGTGGGAAATTTTCTGATTGCAGGTGACTTACTCTTAGTGATGAAAAGAGATGTTGAAGAGTTTGTGTCTAAGTGCTCTACATGTAAGCAAGTTAATATAGAGCATCAGAAGCCTAGTGGGTCATACAGGAGTTCAGTATTCCTACTTAGAAGTGGGAAGAAGTGAACATAGACTTCGTGATGAGTTTTCCTCGTACTCGTCATCTACATGATTCAGTTTGGGTCATTATAGATAGAATTACCAAATCAACTCATTTTCTTCCAATCCATACCTCTTATTCAGTCGAGGATTACACCAAACTCTACATCAGAGAGTTGGTCAGATTGCATGGTGTTCCATTATCTCATTTCTGGAAAGCATTCCAAAAGGGTCTTGGTACCCAAATTTATCTCAGTACCACCTTTCATCCTCAGACAGATGGTCAAGAAGAAAGGACCAATTAGACCCTAGAAGATATGCTAAGGGCGTGTGCAATTGATTTCAAGGGTAGTTGGGATGATCACTTGCCTTTGATTGAGTTTGCATACAATAATAACTATCATTTCAGTATTCGGATGGCTCCATTCGAAGCTCTCTACGGTAGGAGATGCAAATCTCTAATCGGTAGGTTCAAAGTTAGTAGGGCCTCAGTTATAAGGCCTGACTTAGTATTCGATGCCTTAGAAAAAGTCCAATTGATCAGAGAAAGACTTTGGGCTACTCAGAGCCGACAAAAGTCTTATCCAGATGTTCGCAGAAAGGATCTTGAGTTCGACATTGTTGACTATGTTTATCTAAAGATCTCTCCCATGAAGGGAGTGAAGAGATTTGATAAGAAGGGAAAGCTCAGTCCCCGATATATCAGTCCCTTCAAGATTCTCAGTCGATTCGGCAAAGTAGCTTATGAGCTTGAGTTTCCTTCAGATCTAGCCTCAATTCATCTAGTCTTCCATGTCTCATTGCTCAAGAAGTGCATAGGTGACCCAACAGTTGTAGTCCCTATTCAAAGCATAGATGTTCAGAACAACCTCTCTTATGAAGAGATTCCAGTTGAAATCCTAGACTATCAGACTCGTAGACTGAGGAACAAAGAAATCTCTCTAGTCAAAGTTCTTTGGCGGAATCAGTCCGTTGAGGGAGCTACTTGGGAAGCAGAAGCAGACATGCGTACTAAGTATCCTCACTTCTTCTCCACTAACTCAGATCTAGCTCAAGGTAACAGTTCTTCTTAAGTTTTTTAGTTTTCATGTCCATATTTTAGTTACAACTTGATATCAGCCTCATGTTCAGGATTCTATTTTTAAACTTGGTACTAAGTAGCATTGCATATTCAATTATATGTTTATGCATCAGATTAGACATGTATTCATGCATCAGACATGCATTCTCCTTGTGAGAAGACCCAGTTATTAAAAATCTCAGCTATGTAATAAATTTTGTCATGTATTCATGCATCAGATATGTGTGATCAGCTTATCAGTACTCTCAGTCATGAATTTATGTATCAGCTATGTCATGAAATCATGCATCAGATATGCATGCTCAGTATGAATCTAAAAAATGTCAGTCATGTTTCAGTGTTCATGTTTAGTATGTACTTTAGCTTATTGTTTCTCCCATCTCAGTCAGTCTCATTCGAGGACGAATGTTCTCAAGGTGGAGATATTATAATACCCCAAACTTTTCTAACTAATTTCATCACAAGAATTTCTAGTATTCCATGAGGAATTTTTAAGATTTTTACTTTTTATCATGTGGGAAATTTAATAAGCTTTCCATCAATATAAAATTCGCCTAAATCCGATAACCGGGAAAGAAGTTATGACTATTTCAAGTTTCCATCGTAAAACAACGCCATATTAGTCAGTGGCACGCCGCACCACAAAAGAAAATGACAATTGTCAAATTTCAGTAGGGGTCCACGATAGTGACACATCATGCTAAACTTCTAGGTTGCAAATGAAGTGGCAACGCAATGGCGCGTCTCGCCATCCCTTAATTTTCCAGTTGTCAAATTCCCGTGACACGACACGATAGTGCCGCGTCGCGCTAGGGGTCCACTTCGGGAAAATTTCACCAAAATTAAAAGACACATCCAGGGTTAAAAGGGTCAATTTTCCACCCCTATTTAAGCCCTTTAACATGAGATTCAGCTATTTGGAACCCAAAATATACTAGTTTCTCTCAATTTTATATCAAGAACAAGCTAGGCTTTCAATTGGGGATTCAATTTTGAGAAAGACTCTCCATCAATATTCACTAAATCGAGAACTAAGGTATGTCATGTGTTGATTCATGGGTCTCTTTCACCCAAGAAGCTCAAGAATCCCTTTTAAAAATCCAAGATTTGTATATTTATGAATGTTCATGATTTGATTGAATTGAAAAGTGTTGTTCATGTTATTGTTTGGTTTTATTTCATGTTATAGACTATTAATTACAAGAATTGATTCAAATATGTGATGAATTTCTCGGTATTCATGATAAACCTTTCAAATTACAAGTTGATTGATGTATCCATGATTATTAGATGTGTGGATGATGGTACAACCAAAGCATGCTCCCCAAGTATTTGACTAAATGCCTACGTGAAAGAAAAGTGCCATACTAGTACGATAATATGAAATCTCTATTCATGTACAAGTTATGTATGTCAAGTGTTTGATGAAATGTTTTAGACAATGGATTATGGATTGTTGATGTTGGTCATGTATTCAAGAATGTCATGCCTTGTCAGTTTCTTTTCATCGAGTCCTGGGGGTACTTGTACCCGAAAATATAGCTGTGTGCCTAGATCCAGTGTCATGTTTTCACAATATCCTCAGTCAAGCCATGATCCATAGAACTTAGTCAGTCATATGACTCTGAAAAACTCAGTAATACAGTAATCTCAGTACTATTCTGTCAGTCAACTGAACTCAGTTAATTCAGTCCAGTTTAGTTCAGTAATCCATGATTAGTGTCTATTCAGATGGGAGTAGGAATTAGCACCGAGTGAACCCAAGGATGGGACACACACTATCAGATGAGGGTGTGATTCTTAGAAGTCATGCTTACATTCTAGAACTATGTAGCCAGCATAGGTTGAGACATCAAAACTGTCAGATGAGGGTTGATGAAGTGGATAAGCACTGTCAGATGAGAGCCCCACCATTCTCTTTTAAGGACACTGTCAGATTAGGGTCACTCACAGCTTGTCCATACCAGTGGCGCGGTATTGACACCCTTCTAATTGGGGTTATAGATTAGACCCCAACTCAGCCATAATGGTATATTAGGGGCATGCCGGTTAGATAACTACTTCCCACAGTTTTATTTATAGAATCAGGACTGTTAGATATGGTCATTCAGTCTCAGTAATAGAACTCAGATAGTTCTACAGAATTCAAGATAGTCAGATACAGTCAACTCAAAATAGTACGGAACTCAACTAGTTCCATTAGATTTAGGACTGTCATATACAGTCACTCATGTCATCAGTTATATCAGTCATCAAAACTTAGTTATCAGTAAATTTATGTTATCACGATCTCAGATGTAGTTACTACGTATTCATGCATGTATTCTCACATTCATATTAGTCAGTTATCCTTATTGTTCATGCGGATGAACCCTATGTATTCATCCTACCTTCCATGCATACCAATACATTCAAAGTACTGACGCATTTGCATTATGGTTTTTTATACCATAGGTTCAGAAGAACGAGCTCCAGAGGACCAGTAGCATTCCAGTCTCAGCAATCAGAGTTAGCAGTGAGTCCTCATCTCTCGAGGACATGATCATTTCTTATTATCTCATTAAGTAATTTATTAGTTGGAGTTAGTTAGGGACATGTCCCATCAACTCCTTATTCAGTCAGTTAGAGTCTTTGCAGACTATCATGTTCAGACTATCATGTTTAAACAGTTTTGTTTTGGGTATTTATACCCCATCCTAGATGTTATGATTTATCAGTTATGTTACAGTTTTGAACCTTATGGACTTTCAGTTCATGTTTTTGCATTTATACAACATATTATGCAGTGTATAGGTACAAACATCAGTCATGGGTTAGCTTGTGGTCCTTCGGGGTCATGAGCACCATGTAGCATTTTGGGTACCAGATTCGGAGCGTTACAATAAGTATATAGATTTCACCATTTACCTTTTGAGTCTCAGGATGTCGCCTTCCTAATCTTTATCTTAGATCCCAGGTAACTATTACTTTTTAGGTCTCTAGTTATTATACGATAGTAAATGATCTTACTTAGATAATACATAGTAGCGTGAATCGGCCGCTAATCTTTAAATTACAATTGTGATCTTATTTTGGTAGTCACTACTCCTCTTTTGGAGTAAGTAATAATAATCTAGGCAGGATCTTAATGTTGACCACCACTAAGAAATCAATAAGGAGGAAGAAAATCCAATACATGCAAGAATCTTTATCTAGAACAACTTGGCACTTCCTCTACTTCATTAATCCGCTGGGGTTCCCACAACCCTAGCTAAGGGAATTAATCGCTCATAGTTATGGGATCAATTATGGAATCCACAGATAAAATTACAAAATCAATCTCACCATAGTGAAATAAGAAATTCCAAAGTCTTAAATTGAATAACAAACCAAAAAAAGAAGATGGTAGAGAACTTAGCCCCAAATGACCTCCTTCTCAATCAATCAATCTGTGAATGTGTGAATAATAATGAATAAACAAAGCCTAAAAGGTATTTATGGGTTACAAGAAACCCTAGAAATCAAATCCTAACTAAAATATAAAAACTTAATTACCCATACATAATAAGACTTAAAAACATCATAGGAGTGTAATTGAGGTGCATGGAAACCCTAGGAAATGGTTTCGAAACGATTCAAAAAAGTTGAGGTCGTGATAACGCTCAACTTACACATCAATTTAGTGCAAGACGGTCATCTTCAATATATTTATCCAACTTTGAAGTCGGGGTCGAATCCACAGGGAACAATGTGAGTGGCGATTAAACTAGTTTGAAACTAAAGCTACAAGTTAAATTCAAACAAATGATATGAAAAGATAAAATGGGGTTTTTTGATGATCAGCAAATAATTGTTGGTCACTTTAGTTTCAGTGTTTGTAATCAAGAGTTTATGGAAAACTAGAATTATGTTCACTATGGGTTTTGGTACTTGACAAATGCTAATAGTGATTCAAGATTCTCACGATAGGTAGGAACAACAGATTATCTTTATCAAAGTTATACCTAAATGTCTCTTGACCTACTTAAGTATTTAATTACCTAATCCTCTCAGACTTAGGAAATTTATATTCACTAACCAGACTTCACCTCAGGTTGATTAACCTTGTTACAACGTCAACTATTAAACGGAAGGTTGGTAGCTTCCAAGTCCCTGCCAATAATTCACTTCCTACTATAGTTGATTTCTTATCTCAAGCAAATCAAAGCAGGAACTATCTATCGTTTGCAACCAATAGACAATAATTAAAACCTCGAAATTATCAAGGAGTCCTATTACCTTTAGAATCTTGAACACTTTGCAACTTAACAAGACCTAACCCATAGATCCCATAATTCGGGTTAAAGGGATTTAGCCACACATAATGTAATAATCGATACAACAAGTTGAATTCATAATTTGAAAGATGAACTTACAACAATATGAATATCAACGAGTGTTTCTCAGATTATATCAAAGTAGAAATCCCAAAGTAATGATTAAAATCTCTTCAAAGTAATTGCTTTTTTCAAGTCAAGAAGATAGAGAGAGAAAATAACAAAAATATATGTCTCAAAACTTAGGCTCGAAACCCTTCAGAAAACCCTAAACAAGGCTTTAAATAGTTCACCCTAATTATGGAAACAAAATAATAAAATTCAGAAATTCCTCAGATTAGGTGACACCATTTGTGATATCCTATCAGGAGGCTGACGACTTATCACAAATATCGTCAGCTTCCTTTATGCTTTTGGTACTCGCTGCCTAACGCTGACGATAAACGGTGATGCCCTATCAGATCCTTGACAACCTATCACAAATGTCCTCAAGGATTTTCCTCAGATCTCATGTTCTGCCTTAGGCTAATGGTAATCTTGATGACTTATCATCTCCTTGACTCTTATCACAAAATGTCATCACAGCTTTCAACTTAGGCCAATTCTCTGTCTACTGCTGACGATAAAGCTGATAACTTATTACCAGGCTGACGACTTATCACAAATGTCATCAGCCATACTTTTCCTTTATTTACTTCAGATTTCAGCTCATTTGCTTCCATTCTTGTTGGTTCTCTAGCATCTTAGCTTCTACTGCAAAATCAAACATAAAGCAATAAAAAACGACAAAATTTTCTTAAGACTTCGCAATTATTCTTAGTTAAAAGCCTCAAATGTGTTAGCATTAACTCACACATCAGGTCGGTGGCTACTTGTGGTCGCTACTTGCGCCCTGAACCTGGGCACAAGTAGTATCTGCGGCCAATAGGGTGGGCGCAGGTACCAAGATGAAAGAATCTTGCAGGTCAGCTCTCAGGATTTTGGACGTTTGACACTTGCTTTTCTTACTTGCGGTCCGTAGGTCCTACTTGTGGTTCACATGTTAACTTAGTAAGTGTCGGGAGTCATCTTTTAATCTCTTCTTCAATTCTCAAACATGATTTGATCACGAATAAGCCGAAAAGTGTCCGATCATCCATAATTTCTCCAAATAGTAGCCAAAATCACCTTTTTTCATCTTTTTCACGAAAAGCATCCAAAACATGATTTTCTTCAAAATACTCTGAAAATGCCTCAAATCCAACAAAATAGCCTTAGTACATATATATTCTCATAGTTTTAAGCATCGTAAATGATATATTTCTATAGCACATCACAACTCAGGGAAACCACATTATTATGACCACGAGTCTGACCTAATGACTCTTGACTTCTATTCGTGGTGTAAGAAGAATCCTTGGACCATCTCACTAAATGGTCATGATCCCTCACCACGATTTGTAACCTCACCCTATGATTCATGGGATTTAGCGTGACCATAATATAAATATTTTACCCTTCACTAGTTGGACTATGAGTCCTACCCTATGATTCTTTGCCTGAATCATAGCCCAGATAGTGAGCGCAATACTTGAAAAATTTTAGTGCCCAAAACCTGGGGCGTTACAAGTTGTCTTGAGCTTGTACACGTTGGCTTGTATGGGCCGATGAAAATTGAGTCATTAGGTGGGAGTTAGTACTTTCTTCTATTTACTGACAACTATAGCTGTATGAGCTGGGCTTACTTTTTGAAGTTCAAATCTGAAGCATTGGAGAATTTCAGAAAATTCAAGGCCCTCTGGAGAAGCAAACAAGCTACAACATAGAAGCTCTTTGCACAGACTATGATAGTGAATTTTTATCTAATGATTTTAATTCATTTTGTGATGAGAATGAAATTCGCAGGAGCTTACAATACTATACTTTCCACAGTAAAATGGAGTCATCAAGTAAAAAAATCACATGGTGATTGTGATGGCCAAAAACCTACTTAATGAAAGGGGACTTTCTATTCACTTTTGGGGTAAAGCAGTGCAACCGTGTACCTCTTGAATATTCCTCCAAAAAAATATGTTTTGGATCAAAATCCATATGAAGCATGGACGGGGGAAATCATGAGTAAGCCATTTGAAAGTCTTTGGTTGTATAAATTATGCTTTGGTTAATATACATTCTAAACTAGATAAAAAATTAGACAAATGCATTTTCATTGGTTATAGTCCTCAATCCAAAGCATATAGAATATATAATCCTACTTGTGCCAAAGTGATTATTAACAGTAATGTTGTTTTTAATGAAGAAGCAGCCTGGGAGTGAAATGGTGAGACAAAAGGTTCAGTAATTCATATTCCATTCCTATCAGAAGAAAAAAATACTATGATTCTTGAATCTACAGGTTATAATCCTTCATCTCCTTCCAATAGTGATACTAATTATTCTTCTCATGGTAGTAACAATAACAATTCTAATCCAACAAGCTCTCACTGTCCATCTTTGGCATCATCCAACGAAACACCACTAACAAAGTTTCGATCGCTGAAAGATGTTTATGTATCTTGCAGCTTTTCCTTGTTAGCCGTTGAACTAATATGTTATGAAGAAGATGTAAAGCAACCTGAGTGGCATAATTCAATGATTGAATTGATCCAAACAATTGAGAAAAATCAAACCTGGGAGTTGGTTGATTTTCCTGAAGGGAAGAATGTTATTGGGCTAAAATGAATTTTCAAAATGAAGTATAACACCGATGGAAGTTTCAAAAGGTATAAAGCTCGAATTGTTGTAAAAGGATATTTCTAGAAGCAAGGCATCAACTTTGAAGAGACATTCTCACTAGTAGCTCACTTTGAAACGGTTAGAACTACTCTAGCCTTGGCTACTCAACTTGGTTAGCATGTATACCAATTTGATGTTAAGTTTGCATTTCTAAATAGCGACTTACATGAAGAAGTATATGTCTCTCATCCTGAAGGCTTCATCTCAGTGAAGGAAAGAGAAAAGTATACAAATTGAAGAAGGTATTTTATGTTCTAAAGCAAGCTCTACGAGCATGGTATAACAAAATTGATTCCTTTTTTCAAGAATAACAGTTCAGAAGAAGTGAGAATGAACCCACACTTTATGTAAAGAAGTCAGGTAATAGTGATTTTCTTGTTGCCTGTCTTTATGTCGATGATATTATGTATATGGGCTCTTTTAAATCAATTATTTTTGAATTTAAGAGTTGCATGATAGGTAAATTTGAGATGTCCATCTTGGGTATGCTGTATTATTTTCTTGGGCTTGAGATGAGATAAGGTTCAGATGGAATCTTTATTTTGCAAAGAAAATATGCTACTGAAATTTTATAGAAGATCAACATGCTGAATTGTAATCCATCTCCTGCTCTAATGAATATGAATGTGAAATTGGTACTTTATGACGGTACAAGTGCAACAAATGCTTCTTATTTTAGAAGCTTGGTTGGTGGTCTAAACTACTTATCACACACAGGGTCCGATATATCATTCTATGTCAGTTTGATTTCAACGTTCATGTATAGTCCTTCGAAGCAACACCAGGGTGCAACCAAAAAGATCTTGCGATATGTTGCTGGCACAATAAGTTACAAAATTTGATACTCAAAAGTATTAGATTTTAGATTAATTGATTTTACTAATATTCATTGAGCAGGTAGCTTGGAAAATCGGCGGAGCACATCTGGGAATGTCTTGTCTTGGTTCTAGAGCAATCTCATGGAGTTAAAGAAAATAAAGATATAATAGCCTTTTGATCTTCGAAAGTAGAATACATGGTTGCTACTTCAACTGGTTGTCAAGCTGTCTGGTTAAGGAAATTGTTAGTGGATCTTCAACACCAGCAGATTGGTCCAATTAAAATATGGTGTGACAACAGGCGACAATTGCTATGACAAAAATTTTTCTTTTCACAATAGGATGAAGCAAATCGACATCTTCTATCACTTCATTCGCGATCTAGTTGCTGGTGGAATATTCTCGTTGAAATTTTATGTCACAAATGATCGGGTTGCTGATATTTTTATGAAATTGCTTCCGCGAAACAAGTATAACTTCTTCAGGCTACAAATGAGAGTATGTGATTTGAAGAACGGGGGAGTGTTGACTAATTCTTCAATAATCAATCACGTGTTAAATCTTTTCTTTATGGTCTTGTTTTTTAGTCTTAGTGGAATTATGCTTTACTTAGTCAATATCTTTTATTTTCTGTTTACTATTAGTGGGAATGTTGGTGCTTATGACCTGTTTCACCACTACTTGGTAGTTCCTATTTTTTAGCTTTAGTTGTTAAATTGTAAGCCTATAACGGACACTAGATCTCTTATTTTCACTAGTTGAATTGAGAAGAAAAAAAAATACGAGCCTTTCTTTCTCATCATTTTGCCTATTTCTTTTACTCTCCTTTTTCCAGCATTCGAATGTTATATCTCTTGCCAAGAATCCCTCTCCTACTGCAGCTGTCACAATAATTGGACAACGAATTAATTCACAAATACATAAAACAAGGAAAATGTTATTTTTTTTTAAAATAAAAAATGAAAGATTAAATTTAACCAACTGTAGAATATGTGTATAACCTGTTCTTTGTACTATAGAGACAAGATTCTCAAACATACTTCCTTCTCCGTTTCTAAATACTCATTGCATTTTTAAAGAGACAAAATTTTCAAACATACTTCCTCCGTTACTAAATACTTGTCGCATTTTTAATTTGCATGCCATATTACTTCTAAGTAGAGAGCAATTTGACATACTTCCAATTACAGAGCAATTTGACATAGACCAATTGAAGCTGGGACATTTTATAATCTTCTTAGGAATCATGAAGAATAAGCCTTTATATATGACCAACGAACCACATACTTAATCTAATTTTTGTTCACGTGCCACATCCAGAGCCTGGCTTTGCCTCATCTGCTACAAGTATCATGTTTCAAGTTATCTGATCCTTCTTGTTTCTTTTATTTAAAAAATAAATTAGTTTACGAAAATGAAATGCCACAATTTTATATATTTGACAAGTTTTATACATCCAAATAATCTTCAATGATGCTTTTCTCTTTTTATAAAGATGATAGGGCATGTTAAAAATTACAAGAATTTAACGGTATTGATGATATAATATATTTTTAATATAGGATCATAAAATTTAAATACTATTTTTATATTATTAAATTTATACCCACTTCAAACTAGAATAAATAATAAAATAAGTCATAGAGGATACAAATTTACTACTTCGGTTTAAATTTATTTATCTTATGTTTTGAGTCTGTTTTAGAAAAGAGTTTTTTTTTTCAACTTTAACAGTTCTTCAATTCCTACTTTCTGCATGACATTTATAAGACTATAAAATTAAAGGACATTTTGATATATTTTATATACTAGTATATCTTTAATTTAAAATTATAAGATTCACATATTTTTTACTTTTTAAAATAATTTCAAATTAAAATCGGATAAATAAATTGTAAAGAAGAGAGCATTAAATAAAATGAACAACAGTGGCACTGTGGCAGAATGGGAAGTAATGCTACCATCTTTAACATTTCTATTTCAAGTAATCATAGTATTTTCTCTACCATCTCCCATAAACATTATTTTTTTATTTTTTTTCTTAAACATCTCCATATTTTCCCTATAAGCTCCTGCTGTTAGAGTACGTGCTCTACTGACTAGTGACTTTAACTTAAGAGTTACCTATGGATGGAACGGGTTGCCTGACGTGTTCCAAGGAAGCAGTAAAATAGGAAGTAAAGAACACAATGATTTTTATGTGGAAAACACCCAGCTCAAAAAGGTGTAAAAAACCACGATCTGTACCTCTACAGGATTTAATCCCAACTTCACTAAATAACTCTGAGCCTCAACAGCGACTGATTACAAAACTCTTGTAACCAACAAATAAGAATTATAAACTCTAATTCCTATACCTCAATAACTAGGAATCATAAACTCTAATTCCTATAACTCAACAACTAGGAATCATAAACTCTAATTCCTAGAACTCAACAATCACCCTTGACTGTTGAACCCACTTCGAATTATCCCAAACTTGAAGTTAACTCAACTCAGTATTGTTCCTAAACAATCAATCTAGGAAATCAATAAATTACAACTCAATAAGAACAATACATTTAAACTGACTTATGAACTGTAAAGTTCTGTCCTATGAAACAGGTTTGTCAATCTCTTCCTTTGTACTGGTAGCACTCAAATCATCAGTCAGAATTCTCTCAATTATGAACTTTCTCAATTTTCTAGTGTTTAGCCTTTTCTGTCTCTGTAAGTGCGCAAGTTATTCTGAATAATACATCTTCTATTTAAGCACAGCTCTCCAAAGAGTCATTCTTTATTTCAAACTCCTCCTTTAATCAAAACTCTCATTACATAGGGTTCTACTTCAAGTGAGACTCTTTATTCAATTCCAACTCTTGTCTCCTTAGTGTTGTAGTCAAACTCCAACTCTTTAAATCAGCTTATCTTCAAGTATTTTTGTAATACCCCGTATGTTTCTAAGCTAGGAAGTGAATAAGTTTTCCTACGTATGAAACCTCCTATCCTATGAGTAGCATTTTAGTGCATGACTTACAATGAATATCCTAGCGATAGGATAGGTTTTGATGTCTTAAGCATGCTCATATGAGTCGCTTAGAGTGATGCAAGCTAAGAGTTTTTGAATCCATCAAGTCTTAGTGTTCGATTTTGCAAGGGTCATCTTTGAACAAGAATAATGTGATTGATATATAAAATTTTAGAAGATTTAGACCCACCAAATTGTAGAGAATCGAATTATCTTTCCAACAATACCAATTTCATCAAAATTCAACACCCGAGCAAGGAGTTATGGCCTTTCAAAGTAGAATGCGTCGCCTAACCAATCACACATAGCCACTGGAAAGCATAGGTGATATCATATGCGGCTCCTATGTAAAGCATAGGCGATATCATATGAGGCGTCTATGTAAAGCATAGGTGATATCATATGCGGCGCCTATGTAAATCTAGGCAATATCATATGCGGCGCCTATGTAAATATAGGCGATATCATATGCGGTGCCTATGTATGATTTCAGCCACAAAAACACTTAGTTTTTGAGTTATTTCGAGGGTAGTTAAGTATTTTAACACTCCTTACATGTCCCGAAACCTAACCTCATGAAATTTATAGCTTCTAAACACATTACAACCCTATTAACATCTTAAATCTCATTATCCAAGAGCACCATAGGAGAAAAACAACAAGGGTTGCACAATCAAGATTGAAGATCAAATTTCAAGGAAATTCCTCTATCAATCATCAAGAACCTCCCTTCCAAGATATGCGTAGTTTTCATCCACGTATTCCTTTCATCCGTGGAGTTTAAGAATCAATCTTTAAAATACAAAAGCTTGGTTGGTTGTGGTGATATGATCATACCCATGTTAATGCTTGTTTGTTTTGCTATATAATAGTATCGTGACTGTACATCTCATGAAAGTTATGTTGTTAGTTGAAAAATATGATCTTTAGGTGGATTGATAGAATGCAAGTATGAAATCCACCTATGCCTTTAAGAATGCATGCAAGGTGTTCGATAAAATGCCTAGTATGTTAGAACTTTATATTTACATGATTTCATGATATCTAAATAACAAGTTCATGTTAGCCATACACTATAATATGAATTTCCATGCAAATTATGTGTTGTTATTGTTATGGTATAAAGCATGTATGATAATGGAGATATAAATTATGTACACAAAATATATCCATGCTCTTCCTATCATGTTTGAAATATTGAATAAATACATGAAGTATACTATCCCCTGCTTATGATATTGTGAATTATGGACTCAAATCTTGTGATCAAGTCATGTCATGTGTGTCAGTTTCCTCCTATCGAGTCCTGGGGGTATTCGTACCTGAAAACTATAGCTGTGTGCTTAGAGCCATGTCATGTTTCACGATATCCAAACTCAAGCTATGATTCCATAGACTTCAGTCAGTCATGTGACTCAGGAAAACCTCATGATCTCAGTCAGTTGTCAGATATCAGTAACATTCTGCCAGTCAATGGAATTCAGTAAGGTTAAGTCATGTATAGTCAGTTATTCATGTCCAGTCCCTCCATATGGGAGTAGAGGTTAGCACCGAGTGAACCCAAGGATGGGAACTCACATGCCAGTTCAGGGTGTGATTCTTAGAAGCAGTCCTTGTGTTCCAGAACTACGTAGACAACGTAGGTTGAGACATCTTAACCTGTCAGATTAGGGTTGATGAGGTGGTTTAACCTTTTAGTTTAGGGTTTCCACCATTCTCATTGAGTACCTGCCAGATAAGGGTCACTTATAAGCTATCCTTACCCGTGGCAAGGTATTAACACCCCTCCATTCGGGGCAGAGATTGGACCCCAGCTTAGTTATAACGGCATACATGGGGCATGTCGGTTAAACACTACCTCTCACAGTTTCAGTATCAGTCTCAGTAAAAGAACTCAGGGCGTTCTTCAGATTTCAGTATATACAGGACTGTCAGATACAGTCGTTATGTTCTTCCGATTTTAGTAAATACAGGACTGTCAGATACAGTCGTCCATGTTATCAGCTTGCAGTATCAATCATGATAGTTATCAGTAAACCTATCTTACAGGTCTTGCTATCACGTATTCACGGTCCCTGTTCTATATATGCATGTTTGCACTCCCACGTTTATATTAGTCAGTCAGTGTTGTTTATGCATGAAACCCTTTATGTTCAGCCTACCTTCCTCGTATACTCAGTACTCTAGTTTTACTAACGCATTTGTGCTATGGTGCTTTCTTTTCATGTTACACCATAGGTTCCGAGAAACGAGCTCCAACCCAACAGTAGTGGTAGCGTTCCAGTCGCAAAGACACAGTGAGTCCTCATTGATTTGAGGACTATATGATTTGATACATTTATTTATTTCTTCAGTTCAGTGTTACGGAGTTAGTTGGAGACATGTTCCTTCAACTCCTTATTCAGATAGTTTAGAGGCTTTCAGATTGAGTTGTTTTGGGTATTTTCACCCACATGGACGTTATGATTTTCATGGTTTTATTCAGTTGAACCTTATGGCCTTACAGTTTTATGTATTCCGCATTATTATGTCATGATTTGCATTATACAGGTACAAATATTAGTCATGGGTTGGCTTGTGGTCCCTCGGGGTCATGAGCACCGTGTAGCGTTCCGGTTTAGCAAATCGGGGCGTTACAATTTTACTCAACCACAACTTCTTCAATTTCTCACATGATAAGTAACTTGAGTATATCAGAATTAGGCTAGCTCATTCATTCCTGACTTTAAGCAATCATTGTCTGCATCTATTAGTGAAACCTGAAACCTATCTTCCTATGCTTGGACCAGCTCAAGTAACATGGTCCATTCATGTGTCAGTCATAAAAAACTTCATTGATCTAACAAAGAGTCCTTAAATTTGTATGTTTCCTATCTTGTGTAGACTTCTTCAATTTACAGAATCTTTCTCCTTCTATACATAGGACTCTTCAGGATATGCTCAGAATTGAATCTCCTTTCCATAGGACTTCTTTTTCAACTCAACTTTCTTTCCCTTATCATCAAATGTTTGAATCAAATTCAGCTTCTTCAAATTAGCACATGTTTATTTTCTTGAGTTTATCAGAATTAACAACTCATCTGGTTCTTCATTTCTTCTACCCTTGTCTTTAATCATCGATGATTTTTCTACAAGTTTCAGCTACATGAGACCGTGCGTCTGTGAACCATCTTGACTGACATGTTTCATATCACTTTGTTAGTTCGTCAATCATCAAAACTATATCGTACCCAACACCTGTCTTTATTCTTATCACATATCTTTTACTACTCTTTTATGGTGCTTTTCCTACTGCCTCCCCCACAGTCTCCGCTTCCGTCTGCTGCCACTACACCACCACATCCGCATGGTGATTGTAGCAGGTTTCTATCTCCACTAGATAACCAATCTGGCCATGTTTCACAGTTGTTGTCCTCGTTGAGTTTCCTAATGTTAACTTTGCTTGTATTAAGACATAAGTAATGTTTGTTAAGTAAACTTTATGTACATAAATGTTATGGAATATTTAAAAACATAAGTCTTCAAAGTACTTATTTCTTTTTTAAAATCTAACACTACAAGAAAATGAAGATACAACAATATTTATTTGGCGACATTTGAAATAAATGTTAGAAAATGAAGAATTTCTTGACATTTATGAACTATTGTTGTAAAATAATGACATTTGATAAAAAATGTCAATAAAAAAAAGATATTTATTGCAAAATGTCGTTGATTTTAGCGACATTTAGCAAAAGAGTCAAGAAAATAGTGACATTTGATGCAAACATCGAATATACTATGACATTTAATGTAAGTGTCATTGATTTCAGTGTCATTTAGCGAAAATGATGCTAAAATAGTGGCATTTGATATAAACGTCAGATATATTAGATGTTTATTACAAATGTCATTTTTAACAACAACTGATAAAATTATCATTAAAATATATAATTAATTACTAATTACTGATATCTACACCTAATTTTAAAAATCTTATTAAGTTATTCATCACTATTTATCAAAAAAGATTTTAATTTCTCTTCGGACTATACGATTTAAACCAAATTTTCTGTATGATAACAAGTGCCTTATTTTTTTCTTTGTTCAATATGCCTCAAATTTTGTATAGGATAACAAAAGCCTGTAATCGTTACAATACCTATTATGCAAAAGAAAATTTTTTCATGCTCCTTCAGAGAAGTTGAAAGATACCAAAAAATTTAGCTGTGAATGGTCTATATAATTCAGTCACACTACAATTGCCTTTTCTCATATTTTAATTATGTGAATGGTCTGTTTTCTTCTCCGTTATAAGCTGTTCTTTTTTGTTTTTGTTACTTAGATTCACTATTTCACTGTGGATTCAAAGATTTTTGGGTATTCCAGTAGAAGCATGAAGGGTCGAAGCAAGAAGATCCAATTATAGGTTATGATTTCAGCTCAAAATTCGATTATTATAAGTATCTTAACTAGGCTTTTAATGGTGCTATTTAATAGTGATGGAAGAGAATAATAGTGTTGGAGAAAATTGCAAATTGATAGTTCCATTCCAGAATCAATTCAAACAACAACAACCTCATCCCCTACAATACTAACCAATAATTTTATGTGTATTTTCAGATTTAGCAGTATTGAATGATAAATATGATGTATTCTCATATATGAAAGTGTCTAAGAATTGTAATCACCTTATTTATAGTGTGTCCTTGGATCTATCTAAATTTTCGTTTATCTCAAATTCTTCATTTTGAATGTATATATTATGTATTTTATCTATATTTTTCTATTTAAAAAAATATTTTGTAAAAGCGACCACAAGTGGTTGCGTTACATTAAAAATTAAATTTAAAATATTATGCAAAAATCGACCAGCTGTAGTCACTTTTTGTTGAATTTTTTTTTAAAAAATCTTTATAAAAAATGATCACAAGTGGTCAATTTTTGATAAAAAATAAATAAATAAAATATTTTGAAAAAGCGACCACTTCTTTAAAAAATTAAATCAAAAATATTTTTAAAAAAGCAGTCACTTGTGGTCACTTTTTGATTAAAATTTTTTTAAAAGAAAATTATTTATAAAAACCGACCACTTGTGGTCGCTTTATGATTAAAAAAATAAAAAAGAAAATATTTTGGAAAAGAGACCACTTGTGGCAATAATATGCATACGTTGTGTATGGGGTAATTATATACTAATGTATATGTTATGTACATACTACATATTTATAACTTGGTAGTCAATAGTAAGTGATATATATATATATATATATATACACACACACACACATGTATGTATGTATGTAAAGCCCTTACCTAGAAGATCCTAAAGTTGATTATTCAGCTCAGCAGGAGCCATAGAAATAAGTCAGGTTTCTGGTTTGAGGTCAATAATAAACTCTATATCATACTCAGGAGGAAGTCCATGTAGGTCGGTCAAAAATACATTAGGAAACTCGCAAACAACAGGGATAGAGTCAAGTAATAGACTCTCAGCACTAACATCCCAAACATAACCAAGAAATGACTCATAACCCTTCGATATTAGTTTCCTAGTCCGAATGTAAGAAATAATCCTCGTCTGCGTGTGACTAATAGAACCTTGTCACACAACTGGGGTATGTCAAGCAAGTCTAAGGTAATGAACTTAGAAAAACAAGACCGCATGATAAGGAGGTAACCAATCTATGCCTAAAATTACATCAAAATCCATCATATCTAGGACAATGAGATCAATCTGAGTATCAAACTCTTGAACAGTTACCAAACAAGATCTATATACCCGATCCACTACTAAAAAATCACCCACGTAGATACACGTAATGTCACAGATAAAAACTCCAAACATAAACCCAACCGCAATGTAAAAGAAGTGGAAACATATGCGGATATGGAACTAGGATCAAACAAAGCATAAGCTGGCTAGTGGCATACAAAAATAATACTTTTGATTACAGCATCCGAAGCTTCAGCCTCTGGTCTACCCAATATAGCATACAAATGACCTTATCCAGTATTGGACTGGTTACCTATCGAACCACCTGTCTTACATCCCTACAGACCACCTCTAAAATCCTGAGGACCACCCCTACGACCATGTGCACCACCCCTAGCTGGCGGAGGTATTGATCTGATTAGTTGTGCAGTCTGAACTAAAGGCTCAATCATATCATGCTGGGGACACTCATAGTTGAAGTGTGCAACAACCTTACCATCATAATGTGCCTCAGGCACCCTACTCTATCTAGATAATTCGGCGGATCCATAATGACCACCCTGCCTCGTTAATCCTAACTGAACACCCCTCTGCGGATAACTGCTTCTCTGACCACTAGAACTACTATATCCGGTCTGACCCTTGTATGATATCATAAATGATGCCTGAACTGTATGATTAGGCTGACCCTGATATTGCTGTTGGGGGTACCTACCGTGAATCCCTCAGCTTGTGAATTATAAACCATTGTGGTTCCCACTATAGCTACCTTGGTAATGAGGTCTGTTATCGCTTCCACCATGGGCCTCATGATCCATATCCTCTATAGAATAAGCATGCTCAGCAATCTCCAAAAAAGACTTCCCTGATGTCACCGAACTCTATGTAGCCCTACCAAGCAGTAATCTCAATCCCCTAACAAAGAATCAAATCCACTCATAATCCGTATGTAGAGTTATAATAGCATGTCTGGCTATCTCATGAAATCTTGCCGCATACTCAGTCACAAACATAGAACACTGTCTCAAAGTAAAAAACTCATCTCGAAGGAACTCGCGCATGCTGTGAGGCATATACTTCCCCAAGAAAACCTCGGAGAACTGAGTCCAAGTCACTAGTGGAGATCCAACTAGCCTGGAATCAAGATAATCTCTACACCACCTCTTCACTGCCGTGTCTAAATGATAAGCAACAAAGTCCACTCCATGCAACTCAATCAACCCCAAATTCCATAACCCTTCCTCGCAATTGGATAGAAACTCATAAGTATCCTTTCTTGGGGTCCCAACAAAACTGAGTGCAGTCAATCTAAAAAATTGGCCCAATATCTTTTGCTTCTATGAAGACATAACTGGCTCGGCTACTGCCAGCTGCATGACTACTGGTGCTGGCAAAACCTCTACCCTAGGCACCGCTGTCGCAGGCTGTGTCCCTAAATTAATACCAACCGATGCTACTGGCAAAGATCTCTTAGCCAGTGGATCTCTAAATAACCTAATAACTGTACCAATACATCCCGAAAGTCCAAAGGAGATATAAAATCGGGTGGATCCTGGGCTGGCCCTAGTCCACCTGCTTCTGTAGTGGCGGAATACCTGAAACTCTTTCAGTCTCAGGAGTTATGAAAAGATTAGGTGATGGATCCCTGGCCTGATCTCGAACCAAGGTTGCTGCTCTATCCTGCCCCTGACCTCGACCCCTAACTGGATCTCTAACAGCAACTCGGGGTCTTAATCCTCGGATCCGACACCTTGTGTCCTAACCATCTGGGGTAAAGAGTGAACCAATAAAGATTAAAAACCATCTCAAACCTAGCGCACAGAAATAATCAAGAAAATGATATTTTTCACTAAAAATACTTCGTAGCCTCCCAAAGATAGGATAACGATGTCTCCGTACTAATCTGCGGGGCTCTGCTAAACATCAGCTCCAGTATCAACGGTACCAGTAAAACCGAAGCTCTGATACCAAGCTGTCGCGACCTAATTTCTCAAGTCATGATGGCTTCTACCTTATCCCGCTAGTAGGCAAGCCAAGCCATAGCCCGAAATGATAGATAATAGGCTAACATGCAAAAATCAGAAGAAGGCCATATATAATGATAAAAATAGTAATAATAAGAGAAAAGTAGAAAGGAAACATATAAAGTATATCAAACGAGAAAAGGGATAGGACAAAAATATACAAACGAAACCTTCCCAAGACCTGGTAAGGTCAATACTTGAGCCACTACTAAAAGATACCCAGAGTACTAGATAAAATTCAAAATATATACAACATACACAAGCAGTCTCAAGTATAAAATACTAAACTGGAATAGATAGAGAAAGATCATCCATGGACGACAATGAGCTGACCCTACTTTAGATCAGTACTGGAAAATTGGAATTACATCAACACCGATAGCTAGTGCTCGAATCTGCGTCAGGGTAAAGATGCAGAAGTGTAGTATGAGTATCAAAGCAATGGGTATTCAGTAGTGATATTGCCCAAAACTATATCTCCATGAATTATAATGCAATCAATGTCAAATATAGTAACCCAACTAGGTTGGGGTCGAACCTACAAGGAATAGGCCAGAAATATCTCTCAAACTTCTTGAAATAGTCGGGCAGTGTAGAAAAGTAAATGGGGGGATTTGTGGTAGTAGTAAATAGAAATAAAACTCTAATGCTTTTGGTTGTAAACAATTTAAAATGAACACTAGAACTATGTTCCCCCTAGATAGTAATTCTGTAGGTTTCTCGTGCTTAATTCAACTATTGTAATATTACGCATAAAGAATCTGACAAGATAGGTATCACCAACTATCTTGTGGACTTATTGAAAAATTTCACCCTTCACCTTGTGAGTCTCAGGGTGTCACCTTACTAAACCTTGCCCTCAATCCCAGTTAACTATCACCTTGTGGGTCTCAAGTTATTAAACAAGGGTTGCTACCCTCGAATCACTGTTGTAATCCTTTTTTCCCAATCTTGAAATCCCATTTGAGGATAATCAAGAAAACAGGCGAGTCCTTAGCTTCTATAGTAGATAAGGAAGCAAACAATAAGAATAAGATCACAATACATACAATAACAAATCTCATACTTTCCCTACTTCGTTAATCTGCCAGGTTTTCCACAACCCTAGCTAAAGGAATTAGCCTCTCAATGTTGTAATAAATGCCATGGAATTCATAAGTGAAAGCATGGAAATAATCTCATAATAATTGATGAAGAACACGCAAAGTCTCAAATTGAATAATAAACCAAAAACCAAGAACAAGAGGATTTCAAGATTAAAAGTCAATCTTGAGATCAATATATATTTGTAAGAGTATAAAGTGTGTACCCTAATACAAGAGTACCTTAAGGGTATTTATAGTTTCTCAAAATAACAAATAAAATCTAACCAAAATAAAATAGGGAAACTAAGTCGACAGTGGTCACGCCAATGGTAATGAGTTGTCAGCACTCATAACGACTCGTTAGCTGCCTTCGTTTCTCTCTTCTATGCTCAGTGATAATGACTCGTTATTAGACCTAATAAGTCGTTAGTTGGGAATCGTTGTCACTCTAGTGAATTTCAACTTTTAGTACTTTTTCTCTATGCTCAGAACCACTCCTCACTATGAGTCGTTACCACTCCTAACGACTCATAGTCTTCATAAGTTTCCATTGGGACTTCAACTTGTCAACCTTCAGGACTTTTGCTTCCTTGCTCAAAATGATTCACACCATGAATCGTTGTCACGCTTAACAAGTCGTGGTCAGCCTCAACTTTGGTCCTTCAATTAGCATCCCTCACTGGTGTCATCACGACTTGGTCAATGAGTCGTTAGATGACTAAATGACTCATAGTCCAGTCAACACTTTGATTATTTTCAGAATTTTTTCATCCTTTTTTGATCCACACTACTTCCAACCTAATTCACCTGCAACACACACAAAACACACATCATAAATAACAAAAAGTCCTAAGTATTTGCATATTTTTTACCTTTTTAAGCATCGTAAGTGCCATGTAACCAAGGTACATCAAGTAGGCATCATCGACTGACTGATCTCAATATAGGAAAAGTATAACTAAAATGCGAGGGTGTAGTCTAAGTCAACAGTAAATAAAGATAGAAGGTTAAACAACTATCGAGATATGCAAGTGCGATAAAGTAATAAGTAAAAGCAATACAGAAATATAAATAACGCAGTAATAAAAGGCAAATCGAACATAACCTGGATGGGCCGCCATAAGCCCGCCAGACACACTGAAGAAGACAATTAACCTAACCGTAACCCGTAAGCAGTGGGATACATAACCGGTAATTAAAGAAAATAAATATAATTAACCCATACCTGAACCAATTCCAATAAATCATAGTGGTAATCCAAATGTGCATCGGGCTTGAATCGACACCAATGGATTGTTACGAAAGACGCCGAGCTCGAACTAGTAGTAGTGGATAGTATTAAGAGGCCGTATGCCGGATTCAAACAAAAAATAGTGAGTAATAACAAAAGGCCAGATATATGATATACAATAGAGATCATAATCAGATGTCAGACTCAAACTAAAACTCAGAGAGACCACAACTCCCAGAACAACAATAATCAGTGCCGAAAATTCCAACTCATCACATTCAAATGTCGGACTCGAGTCGGAACTTATAGTAATTATATCCAACTATAAATATTTTTAAAAAAAAACCAAACCATACCGTAACTGATGACACAATGTGTCAAATTTCACATTAAATGACAAAAATAAAGTATATGTTGACCCTAAAACGTAGTTAAAATACTTTTAAATAACCATTCATCTAACATAATTAAAAAGAGATGATTCAAAGGTTTCACAACTTAAATATCGCATCCTAATCTCATAAATACTATATTATACTAAAAGATAATGAAACCAAAATTTACTAGATAGGGTTTTAACCGAATAAATAAGGCATGATATTTATATTAAATGATGCGCAAACTACAACTACCTGTCCAACGCTATCATAATAGCACACAATTACCCTAAATAAGCTCAATATGAAGATAGGGTAAGCCTAGCCTACCTAAACGCCAAAGCTGAAAACTTCTCCGAGAAGCATCCGAATAGTGCCACATTAGAACCCGAGCTTGAACAACTTGTAAATAATTAATTTCTCTCTCAATGACCAATTATAGGTCAGTGGATTTCTAGTAAAAGCCATTCTTAATAAATATGTACAGGCTCTGTATATATAACAATATATCGTATCATTGTAAAAGTACAAATGAACATATATACATATATATATATACACGTAATGAACTAAATATATATAAGTGTTAGGTGTCGTAGCCGACAATTTAAGATAATGAACTAACTTATTGCTTATTGCCTAACCCACTAACTCTTAGTTAATCCCATAGTTGACACTTAGTCTACCTTTGGATACTTAACAAATATCTTGGCACCTAAGTGACATATATGCAACGTACAAACACACACATATATATAAATTATCAAATTTGACCCCGTTATGTATATACTTGGGTATTGTATAGGTTTGTGGTAAAATAAATATCATATTTTGAATATATCATAATTAATAGAAAATTATTTCTAATAAAACATCTACTATATAATAATAATATTTTAATAAATCTAGATTCACTATCTCCGCTTAAAATATTATTAAGTTATAAACCTTTTTATAAAGTAACATAGATATATCATAACTAAAAATAAAGTATATTTTTAATAAATGCCAATTTGGATTAAATATTCCACAATATATTTGTATTACTAAAATTCTCCAAGGAACTACCCGAAAACCGAATTGACAGTTCCAACAAATCATAAATAACTTGGGACAGTTATAGAAAAGCTCTAGACATAAAAAATGCATGAATACGTGGAAAATGATCATGAGGTTCATTACATACGGACTCTATCATTAGCCACAAGAGCCCTTTTCAGTGTGGTCGATACTCTCTTATGAGAACCATAAACCAATCATATCAAGGTGTAATTCATGGTTATGCTTCGTCTGAACAAATGATACTAGATAGTTTGGCTCATCGGTTAATATACAATTTACTCTATATTTGCACCTTGATTTCTTTGTAGTCGGAACAACATTTCCAAGTTCACCATACTTCTCAAACGCCAGGGTGTCATAAAAGGGTAATCACCAGCTTTTGATTTAAATGCCTTGCGTTTTGATACCAAATCCCTTTGTTATAGCATATTTCAAGAAATCATCACACAAAACATGTTGCTTGCACTAATTAGAACCAACTACAGGAAAACTAGAAAAGCAACCATTTATCAGACTCCCTCCCTATTCTGATGTTCTTCATTAGTATTATATTGTCAACTAGATGTATTGCTATCTAAATCTGTTGCACCTACCTTTGTGGCTTGCACGGAAATGGATGAATCACTAGGCATCTCCATGGACCGCATGTTTCACCAACATTAACTCCTTCTATGACTATCTTTTAATAATAAATGAGAACGTAGTTTGGTAAAGAAACTATGGAAAAAAAATAAAATACTCAGATATGATTCTCCTTCTCACGAATATGAAAGAGCAATACAATAAATGAGAATGTGTTTGGTAAGGAATTTAATGAGAATGTGTTTGGATATGATTGAGATTGCAAAAATACTTCTGGAAAATGGAGTGAGATTGTGCTTGGTAAGAAATTCAACCGAGAAGGCATGTATAATTCATGTTAATGGACACGTTATAATTAAATAAAACTAACATAAGTCCCTACTAGTTTACTCCTATTTACACTCTATCCTAATTTTTATTAAAATTTCATAAAATTCTATTTTTTTTGTTTTTCGATACATCCAACTATAAGGGATACATCGCTGGTGATATATTCACGCACTGTTTGGATGGTGATTTTCCATGGTATGATTACTAAGGAAATCATGGTTGTTTTGATTGTTTCTTAAAATGTATGGTATGGTACGGTTTAATTTCATGGTTTGATAACCATGAAAACCCTTACTTTATGTAACCACTGATTTGGTGGTATCCATGGTTTGCTTATTTTTTTTTTTCAATTATGCCCTTATTTAATATTATGTAATCCTAATTTATCCTTTACCTCATATTATTTAACTCCACCTCCTACCCCTCCCACTTCCCCCACCCCACCCCGTAAAAAAAAAAAATTATTTAAATTTCTTTTTTTAAAATTTTAAACTTTTTTCTTATCCCACCCCCTACCCTGACTCCGACCCCGATCCTTCCTAAACCCCCACCCCAATTTTTTTTTAAAATTATTTTTTAAAAAAATTTCAAAACTTTTTCTTACCCCACTCTCACCCACCCCTAACTCCCCCCTCACTTACCAACCCCTCTCCCAAATCAATTTTTTTACTTTTTAAGAAGTTTTACAAAAATTTTACCCCACCGCCACCTCCTACCAGCCTCCCCCATGCACCTACCTACAAATATATATATATATATATATATATATATTAATTAATTTATTTTAAGAAAATTCAAAACTTTTTTCTTACCCCACCACTATCCCTACCCTACCCTTGGTCCCCTACTCCACTACCCACCCCCAAATATTCTTTTAAACAAAAAGTTCATAATCTTTTCTTACCCCACCCTCCTTAGCCTATTCGTTCACATTGTTTTGTATTAAATATATACAAATATTTTTAGAAAATATTTTTCTATTTGCGTAACGAACACAAGAAAATAAGTAAGAAACCATTTATTTTTCTAGATTTTTTTATTCCATATTGAACATACCCGTAGCATACACAAAAAATGCATTCAAACTTTGTACTTGTCATTGGTGGTCACGTTTCAAAATACTAAAAGAAAATGAAACTTGTTGCTATAAAAAATGACTCCGATTACTTTTATTTTGATCTACTCTTGCATTAATTTTAGTCAAAATTTACATGAATTTAACAACTTAATATATTTAATGACATAATTTGTGATAAATTAGCAGAAAAAAATTATTTTATTAACAATTGTTAATAAATTTAACAGTTATAATAATTAAGGGCATTTTGGTAAACTTATAAGTTACGATACATTATCATACCTTCAAACCAAACAATAAAACTGTTATTAAACAACAGTGAACGATACAGTTCATCCAAACATTGTATTGTACCGTATTGTACTATACCATACCATACCATACCATACCATACCATACCATACCATACCATACCATACCATACCATACCATACCATACCATACCATACTGTACCGTCTATTATGAAATCATGACAAACCACTATCCAAACAAAGTGTCAGTAAAGCAATTAATATAGCTAATTAAGGAAAATAATAGAAATGTCACGATCCGATTTGCGAGTCATGATGACAACTACTAAATCTGGCGAGTAGGTAAGCCAAACCATAAGCCGAAGCTAATGTAATAGGTTAATTCTGTAGGAAATGCCCAAGATATGAGAAATTCAAGAACACAATTCATAATTAAGCAAAGTGTTCTAAATATATAAAACAGTCAATATAAGATACCATCCCATGACCTGGTAGAGCCAGTACAAGAGCATCTAATAGTATTATAACTTAAAGACTTAGAATAGTCGACAATGTCTGTCTTGATACTAAAAGACTGAAAATAAAAGATAGAGGGAAATGGGTGACTCAAACTCCAAAAGCTTACCCTATCTTCGAAAATATCAACACAACACGATCAACGACGACAACTAGTACTTGGATCTGCACCAAAAAGGTACAAAAGTGTAGTATGAGTACCAAAACAATGGGTACTCAATAGGCATCACCGTCCGACTAAGCTAAATCATTATATAAATACGATAAAATGTAAGATAATATAACTAAGTCAAGGTACAGAAATAAACCTGAATCATCTCCAATACTGTTGTACATAATAAGCAATTTAGTCGGAATAACAATATAACACAAGGCATCAACCCATGCCAACATTACGGTGCAATATAAGTAAATAAATCAGAGTAATAATGCATCACAAGGCATCACACAAGCAATCACAAACTACAAAATTGGCTCCCACACGTTAGTTCGTGCAGAAAGTAAATAACTTATCACAGACTCCCATACGCTTAGAGAGTACACTCGAAGATATAATAAAACAACCATTCATCTCTTAAAATAATCAACTCATTATTTAACCATCATTCCACAATTTATCATCAATCCATCATTTATCAACATTTAACAAAGTACCCACATTTCATAATCTCACCATCATTTAACAATCGTATCATTGATACTCACTAGCCCATATTTATTAGCTAACCATCTCTTATTATCTAATTCATTTGATTACTAGCCATCATATAACCGCTAGTCATCATTTAACAACTATTCACCACATATCTGCTAATCATTAGTTATCAACTAGCCAATATCTATCAACTAATCAATATTTATTAACTAATGAACCTTTACCAACTAATCCTCATTTATCAACTGATAATGATTGATCACTTAAATAATATTCACCACTAATCCTTATTTATCACTAATTGACAATTATCACTAATCAACACAAGATCACAAACTATCATTTTCACCACTTTTGGGCTATAACTAGTATCCCTAACATCAATATCATACCCAACTACACATAAGGATATATCCATACATATATATACATAGCAGTCGTACATAGGTCATAATCGAACTCGAACCGGTAGATATGCACATAGGAACATCAATATAATCATCCTCTAGCCTTGTCAGGTATTAATGTATCATTATAATATCCTTCGTCCTTGTCGGATATTAATGTATCATCATAATATCCTCCGTCCTTTTCGGGTATCAATGTGTCATCATAATATCCTCCACCCTTATCGGATATCAATGTATTATCATAATATCCTCCGACCTTATCGGATATCAATCTATCATCATAATATCTTCCGACACTTGTTGGGTATCAATGTATCATCATAATATTCTACGGCCTTGCGGGGTATCAATGTCAACACCATCTTCCAAAATTAAATTGGGTATATAATCAATGTCATAAGTACAAATATAGTCAAGAATCATGATTTCTTGCATAATTAATAGCATAACTTTCATATGATTAATAAGAATTATATCTATCATAATTAATAACACAATTGCTAACATCACTGATAAGAGTGTTTCCTAGCATGATTACTAGCATAATTATTTAACATGATCATAATCATAAGTAATAGCATGGGAAATAGCTTTTTAATAGCATTGTCAAAGGCTTATCATTAGCATATTAGATGGCTTATCAATAGCATGAGCAATAGCTAATCCATGATATAATCTATAGCTTATTCATAGCATAGTCAATGACATAATTTATCGCATAGATAGTATCATAGTCAAGGGTTCATTCAATAGTATATTTGGTATCCCAATCAATAGCCAAAATAATAGCATAATCAATAACTCATCATCATAAGCTTTAAACAATAAATCATACATATGGCATAACCATTTAGGCACTACTTCTAACATCATACATCATAACCAACAAGTACCAAGGTTCCTTAATATTGCTTTAAAAGAGCATTCTCTAGGCATTAACTAAGTGTATAAGGGTTTCAAAAGAGCTATTCGTCAATCTTGACTTAAGGTGGATTGAAGAGCCCACTTCTAAATCCTCAAAATACATTCTAAGGAAATTTTTATCCCAAACTAGGCTAAGGTATCTAAATCCACTCTTAGATGTATAACAAGCAACAACTTTTCCTAAGGTAGAGATTCTTCTCAAGCACTTTAACCAAGTCCAATGGAAACTAGGGCAACCTTCATTAGTATAAGCAACTAGGTCAAACTTACCCTAAGCATGAGTGACTAAAGAATTTTACTTAATCTTGAGCAATAAAAGGCATTCTCATGCTAAACATAAATAATAAAGTACAATTCTCCTAAGGGATAAGGAAACAAGCTAAGTATTTCAACTTTATAATTTCAATTTAACCTAAACGGTCCAACTAACCCAAGTCCTGCATTTTATCAATCCAACACCTAAACTATCCCAAATCTAACACAATATAATAAGGATACTATTAAATAGCTCAATCTAACAATAGATAAACCTAGCCTACCTCGACACCGAAGAAAGCTCAATGAACTGCTAAACCACCAATTTTTCTTTACGAGAAGGCTTATCAAGATGTGAAGCTATTAAAAATACATTCTACTCATCAATACGAGAATAGAGATACCCATATTACGCCATTGTACTTCAGGTCCAAAAATCACATCAAAACCCTATGTGGGTCCCACCTACCAAAATCACATTTTTGAAAATAACCCAACATTCTTACAAGCTCAAGAAATTATTATCCTAAAAAATGGATGAAAACCAAGCTAAATTGGGGCTAAAATCAAGCCTTAAAGGTTTTGGAGTTTTGAGCAAGAAATCAAGGAATTTCACCAAAAAAGGGTGAATTCTTCCCTTAAATTGGTAGATAATCATGAAAAAAAATGTTAATCAAGCTCCCAAGTGACCCACAAGTCTCAATTTTGAGCTATCACACTATTTAGGATTTTCTGCTCTCAAGTAATGGGTGAAAAATTTCTGAATTCGTGACTTTGCATTTATTTATACTCATACCAGGTCTTCAGGTCCCACTATCACGGCCCAGGACATGCTATCGCAACTCATTGCATCAAAAAGATATGTTGAAATTGTAACACTCCTTTCTTGTGATCACAACACTTTCTCTGCCAAGGGTACCGCGATCACGACCCTTGGCTTCTGATTGCAGCTACACCAGATGATAGCTAAAACTTTCAAGTTCTTCCAAGTTTTCATCAATCCCTCAAAATTCATATGGAATCTCGTATACGCAAATAAATTATATGACCATAATAAATTTGATGTTCTGAATGTGATGGCACACTCAGATTCCCCAAGAATGATCTTAAAAACCTTGTGGGGTACAAGGATTCCCCAAGTGAATAATGATCTTGAAAATATTGTGGGGTACTAGGAATCCCCCTATTATTTAAAAATGGAGTTCGGGAGTATAACGATTCCCCCAAGTAAGGGCTTAGTGACATTTTATTACAATCTATAGTCAGTATGACGATACCACTTAATGATGTCTTAATGATTGACTCCTTGACCTAATGGATGGGTTATGTGCTAAATGTTTAAATTGGGATTAAAAGGGGTTATGTAGCTAGCCATGTCGGTGGAGGTCCCAACGTACTAATATTGGAAACTCACATTTACCGACATGGGGGTTGGTCTAAATGACTATGTGCTTGTGACACACTATATGTATATCTTTGTCATGGATGGTGTAGGGTAAAAGGATTTCCCGACCTTCTATGATATCTTTGATTTATGCAGCTAACACGCACTAGGGCCCAAACAGAGGGTGATAGCTGGACCCATATACCTATGGGTTGTCATTAGGACAGTCAAGCTACACAACCCAAGCTAATGTCTTATAGTTTATGCTAAGCCTTGTTCCCTATTCTGATATGTCATATTTATCTATATGCATATGATTGTGTGCTTTGGATTTGGATGATTTTAACTATGGATCATGGCATTATTTTATCCCTTTATCATTGAGTTACATTCTAGTTATGAACACGTTAACCATCTTCGAATGTTGTATCCCCAAGTGATGGAGGAAACATAGATGATTTAGCTTATCCTGCGCAGTGATTTGTGATCTTGGACTGTCCACGAGTTAGCTTAAAGTGGTGAGCCTTCTTCTTCTGAAAGGTTGTTACTTCATGATTTATTTTATTTCATTGACTATTCCTTTGGTTTCAGTTTTGGCTATCATCAGAGGCATGTACTGACTTGGATTATATTATATTCTATCATAGAGGCTTTGTGGATTATTGTGAATTGGGAGTTGTTGGTTGGACATCCGTAAGAAATTTTAAGTTATCTTATTTTCTATCTTTTTATATCTTTGAAATTCATCTGCTGCTGGTTGTGTTGTGTTTCAATTTTACTAGGCAAGGGGGTGGTCTCCGATCCTCGATGGACTTGAGATACCCATTACGGCCATGCCCTGGTTCAGGTCATGACAAAGTTTGTATTCGAGCCTAGGTTCATGGTCAATTGGGTGTCCATAAAACCGTGCCAAGTAGAGTCTCTTTTTTGGGTATGTAGCGCGCTACACTTATAAGGAAGAGGCTACGAGGAATTTAGTAATGTTTCCCTTCCTTGTGTTTTACTTTTGGGTTGTAGAGTCTAGGATGTTGAAGTCTCCTCTACTTCCCATATCTTCACATTTCAGACGATGCTTTCCAGAAGATCTAATATTCTTGAAAACTCTTCGGTATAGCTTGAGGGCAATATGGATGAACTTATCCTCATTATATGGTACAGACCCGGTCTAGGGTCCATGCTTTTGATTCCTCCATGGAGTTCCACTTATCCCTAGTAGTCATCCTCAGTATCCTCGGGCTGATGTACTTCAGCCTAAATGCCTCAGGGGGATGTGTCTAATGATGAGTTTTTCCAATTGATTCATATGCTTACTTGGTTGGTGGCCTCTCAGTCATGCTAGTTCGAGCATGTTGATCCCACCACTCTTTATTGTAAGGTAACAAGGGTTGGTTAGTTTATGAGGTTGAGTCCTCTGACTTTCACTAGTTCTAAGGTTGAGAAGGATTCTTATGGATTCATATATGAGATGGAAAAGATTTTCCAAGTGGTGCATGCTTCTGAATCTGAAGGTGTAGAATTTTCTACATACCAGCTCAAGGATGTGGCATATCAGTGGTATGAGGAGTAAGAAAGTTAAGAGGGTATGATGCCTAGACAGTCATATGGGATGATTTTTCTAGTGCCTTTCTTAACTGCTTCTTTTCCTAGGAGATGAGAGAGGCGAAGGATGAGGAGCTTGTGAATCTAAAGTAGGGCAAGATGAGTGTGAAGGAATTTGCCTTGAAATATCATCAGTTGTCTCACTATGCTCCTTATCTAGTGTCTATCATAAGGGCTAGGATGAGAAAGCTTGCTTTTAGGTTATCCTGTGACTTGTTATTGGAGTGTAAGACCACCTTGCTGAATAATGACATGGATATCTCTAGGCTGGTTGTGTATATACAATAGGTTGAAGAGGAAAAGAAGAAGCAAACAGATATTAGAGAGAGATAGAGTAAGAAGTTTTGATATTTATATCAGGATGGAGGTCTATAACAAAGTGGTAGAGATGGAAGGTAATGATTTACGAAGAAGTGGGGAAATTTTGGTTCTTATTCTATGGATAGTGCTCCTTATCCAAATCTATTCGGTGATCATTGTTTCCAGGTTGACAGTAGTTTTAAGGCACAAAGTGCCTGGTGTTAGGTTCGTAGAAAACAGTCAGCCCCAACTGATCCTTCTTATGAGTTTTGTGGTCAGTTGCATCATGGTTTCTATGACTAGGGAAGGAACTAGTGTTTCAATTGTGGTCAACCTGTACATACTCAGATATATTATCCCATGGGTAAGGTAGCCACTGGTCCAATAAGGTTTTGGTTTCCACATCATCAGCTATTGCACCGAACGGTGCTACTTCTGGCTCTAACACTGGCCAAAATTATCTATATACTCTCACCATCCATTAGGATTCAGAGGCATCTCCCAATATTGTCACTAGTATGTTAAAGCTATTCTCTCGTGAAGTGCATTATTTACTTGATCTGGGGTCTACTATTTCATATATGACCCCATATGTGGCTGTTCATTTTGGTTTTGGTCCTAAGTGCATTTTCGACCCTTTTTCTGTATCGACCCTGGTGGGTGACTCCTGGCTAGAAGGGTCTATAGGGGTTGCGTGGTATCTATCTATGGTAGGGAGACCTTGGTAGACTTGATAGAGTTGGAAGTGATCGGTTTTGATGTAATTTTAGGGATGGATTGGCTTCATTCATGCTATGCCTCTCTTAATTGTTGAACCCATAAGGTCATTTTCAAATTTCCTAATGAGTCGGTTGTAGAATTGGAAAAAAGGCTCCTAGTGCCTAAGGGAAGGTTTATTTCTTACCTTAGAGCCTGAAATTTAATTTCCAAGGGGTTTCTTTATCATTTAATCCGGTTTAAAGATTCTAACTCGAAGGGTCCTTCTTTACAATTTGCTCCCGTGGTTAACAAATTTTTTGAGGTTATTCCTGATGATCTTCTTGGTATTCCTTCCGATAGAGAAATAGATTTTGGGATTGATCTTCTCTCTGATACCCATTTTATGTCCACCCCTTCTTATAGAATGCCTCCAACTGAGTTGAAAGAACTCAAGTTGAAAGAAATCAAGAAGCAGTTGAAAGATCTTCTTGATAAGGGTTTTTTCCTCCCTAGTGTTTGATCCTGTTCTATTTATGAGAGAAGGATAGCTCTCTTTGGATGTGTATAGATTATTGTCGATTGAATAAGATGACTGTGAAGAATAAGTACCCTCTCCCTATGATATGATTGGTTCGACCAACTTTAGGGTGCTAAGTACTTTTCTAAGATTAATCTTCGGTTGGGTTATCATCAATTGAAGACTAGGGTGGTGGATATACCTAAGACTGCTTTCCAAACCTAATATGGTCATTTCAAGTTTTTGGTGATGTTCTTTGGTTTGACTAATGCTCCGACTGCATTCATGGATATTATGAACTGGGTATTCTATCAATTCCTAGATTTTTTTGTGATTGTGTTTATTAATGACAATCTTAGATTATTCTAAGAGCAAGGCAAATCATGATGATCACCTTCATATAGTGTTTCAAACCCTCAAGGATCAGTAGTTATTTTATAAATTTTTTAAGTGCGAGTTCTGGTTGAATACTGTTACTTTTTTGGGTCATGTTGTTTCTAGTGAGGGGATCATGATGGATGCACAAAAGGTAGAGGTGGTACAGAAGTGGCCTAGACCCATGACTCCAATCGATATTTAGAACTTTTTATTTTTAGCTAGGTATTATAGGAGTTTTGTTGAGAGTTTCTCTTCGGTTGTTGCTCTATTGACTAAGTTAACTCAGAAGAAGGTAAAGTTTTTATGGTCCGATGCTTGTGAGGGTAGCTTTGAGAAGTTGAAGGATAAGTTGACTTCAACTCAGGTCTTGACCCTACCCGAGGGTACTAATGGTTTCATTGTATATTGTGATGCATCTCATGCAGGGTTGGGGTTGCATTTTGATGCAACATGGTAAGGTTGTGGCTTATGCTTCTAGGCAGCTTAAGGTGCATGGGAAAAATTATCCGACTCGTGATTTAGAGTTGCCGGTAGTGGTTTTTGCTTTGAATATTTGGTGCCATTACTTGTCTGGAGTTCATGTTGATATATATTCTAATCACAAGAGATTGTAGTATGTGTTCACCCAGAAGAAGTTGAATCTCAAGAAAAGGAGATGGCTTAAGATACTCAAGAATTACAACATGAGTCTCTATTATTATCCAGGTAAAGTTAATGCGGTTGCTGATGCTCTTAGTAGGTTGTCTATGTTAGATTGTCGCATGTAGAGGAAGAAAAATTAGGGTTGGTGAAGGATATTCACCATTTGTCTAATCATAGACTTTGTGTTTAGGACTCTGAGGATAGAGGTGTGGTTGTTCAAGAGGTAGTGAATTCATCTCTTGGTGTTGAGGTAAAGAAGAAGCAGGTTTTGGATCCTATCTTGATACAAATTAAGGATGATTTGGGACTATAAAAAGTCATGTCTTTTGAGATTGGTGGTAATGGTATCTTAAGGTACCAAGGTAGATTGTGTGTTCCCAATGTTGATGGGTTGTGTGAGAGGATATTCGCTGAGGCTCATGAGTCGAGGTATGCTGTTCATCCTGGTTCGACAAAGATGTACCATGACTTGAAAAATATCTATTGGTGGAACAATATAAAGAGAGACATGGCCAATTTTGTGGCCAAGTGTATGGTTTGCCAGCAAGTGAAGGTGGAACACTTGAGGCCTGGTGGTTTGTCTCAAGAGGTTGAGTTGCTCGTGTGGAAGTGGGAAGTAATTAACATGGACTTTGCTACTAGTCTTTCACGGTCTCACCACTTGTTTGATTTGATTTGGGTCATCGTGGATAGGATGTCGAAGTATGATTATTTCTTGCCTATAAGGACTAATTTTTCCGCAGAGGATTGCGCTAAGCTTTTCATTCAGGAGATCATCAAGTTGTATAGTGCGCCTATTTCTGTTATATCTGATTGAGGTACGCAGTTATCGTTGTGCTTTTAGTGTTCATTTCTGAGAGGTTTGAGAATTAAGGTAAACCTTAGCACCGCTTTCCACCCTCAAATAGATAGACAAGCGGATAGGACTATCCAGATCTTGGAAGATATGCTACAGGCTTGTGTAATTGACTTTGGTGGTAGTTGGGTTGATCATTTTCCTCTCATAGAGTTTGTATATAATAATAGTTATCATTTCAACATTGGATGGCTCTATTTTAATCTTTGTATGGTAGAAGATGTTGTTCTCCTATTGGTTGGTTCGACGTTGGTAAGGCTAGATTGTTTGATCCTGATTTGGTTTATCAGGATATGGAGAAGGTGAAGGTAATTAGGGATAGGCTTAAGACCACCCAAAGTTGCAAAAAGTTCTTTATGGATGCGATTCGAAGGGAGTTGGAGATTGATGTTGGTGATTGGGTGTTCTTGAAGGTGTCTCCCATTAAGAGAGTGATGAGGTTTGGAAGGAAGGGGAAAATCAGTCTCCGTTATGTTAGACCTTACTTGATTTTGAGGTGAGTGGGAAGCATCGTATATGAGTTGGAATTGCCTATTAGTTTGGGTTCAACCCATCCGACGTTTCATGTGTCAATGTTGAAGAAGAGTGTGGGCGATCCTTCCTTGGTTTTTCTTTTAGAAAATGTGGGCGTGTCGGACTCCTTATTTTACGAAAAAGTCCTGGTGGAGATCTTGGATCGGCAAGTCCATCATTTGAGGACTACATATGTGGCTTCGGTGAAGGTTCTATAGAGGAATCATAAGGTTGAAGAAGCTACTTGGGAAGAAGAAGAGGACGTAAAGTCCAAATATCCATTCTTATTACCCGTTCGGATAATAGTGATTAAGGTATGTATATTACTTAATATATTTGTTTTTTGTCTTTGTTAAAGGACATAATGGTTGTGTCTTGTGTTAAATCATGCTAATGGATGCCTTGTCCCATAGTTTGATGATGAATGATCCCAGGGAGGGGGGAGGGGAGAGAATGTAATACCTCAAACTTTTGTCCTTGAAAAATTCCTGAGGTTTGAGCTCACTTCCCAACCTACGAATCATGATATGAGTCGTAAGGTCTCTATACGAGTCTTAAAACCCCCAGTCATAGCCAGACTAGTGTGCTAGCCTAAAGTTTCTATTGTGACTATGACTAGGGGTCACAAGTCGTAATGACTCTATATGAGTTGTAACATACCAATCGTAGGGTGACTAGTATGTACCCAAAAGTTTTTGTCTTGATTACGAATAGGATCCTATGAGTTGTATAGTCATTTGATGAGTCGTGGGCTGTGAGTCGTAGTGTGTCCTTACGAGTCGTAAGGAGACCCGACGTCTCTAGCGATAAATTTGCAGCTTTTAATTAAAGGCGCTATGGATATTTACCTCTTTCCCCACTTAAGACCGACGACCTTAAATCATATTGGGACCCTATTTTCAACACTTATGAATTGTAAACACTCTCTCAAACTCTCAAATCCCCCATTCAAAGACAAGGCTGTGGTTTCAAGAGTTTGGTCTTTTAGGTCTCAAGTGTGGTTTCTTTTTCTAATTTCTTCGTGATTAATGCATGTATCTCTCTCCCTAAACATGTGTTTTCATAATTGCATGACTTGGTTTAATATTCACATGGTTTTAATGTTGGATTTTGAATGATGGGTTGGGGGTTTGGGATGTAAATTGTTCAAATGCTTTTCCTACGATTATTATGGATTTATTATGCATTGAATTGATGATTTGTGAACTCATTGGGGTGCATGAGAATGGTGAATGGAGTAGGGGTACAATTATTTCCCAAATTTACAAATAATAGAAATAGTGGTACAAGGATTCCCCCAAACAATTAGATTTTGATATTGAAATTGATGAGAACCTCAACCCACTTGCATAATTGGTTTTGGAATGTGAATAATTATTTGGCTTGGACTACTTTTCTGAAAATTAATACAATGCATAAGTGGATAATGGACAAGAATGATCTTGAAAACCTTGTGAGGTACAAGGATTCCCCCAAGAGAATAATGATCTTGAAAACCTTGCGGGGTACTAGGAATCCCCCCAAGTTGATTTAATAAAGGAGTTTGGGGAAACAAGGATTCCCCCAAGTGGGCCTAGTGACATTCACTTGCAAGTTATAGTTGGTATGGCGATACCACTTAATGATGCCTTAATGATTCACTCCTTGAACTATCAAATAGGTTATATGCTAAATGTTTAAATTTGGCTTAAAGGGGGTTGTGTAGCTAGCCGTGTGGGTGGACATCTAGAAGGACTAATATTAGAAACTCATATTTTCCTATGTGAGGGTTGGTCTCGATGACCGTGTGCTTGTGTTACACTATATGTATATCTGTTTCATGGATGGTGTTGGATACAAGGATTCCCCGGCCTTCTATGATATCTCCAGTTCGTGTGGCTAACACACGCTGGGGCCCGACCAAGGGGTGATAGTTGGACCCATATAGACTATGGGCTATTATTAGGATGGTAAAGCTACACAGTTCAATATAATGTCTTAAAGTTCATGCTAAGTCTTGTTCCCTATCCCAGCATGTTATATTTACGTATATGTATATGCACATGATTGTGTGCTTTGGATTTGGATGATTTTAACTGTGGTTAATGGAATTATTTTGTCCCTTTAACCCTGAGTTATATGCTAGATCTCAACCCGGTAACTGTCTCAAGAAGTCGTATCCCTACGCGATGTAGGGAACAAAGACATTTCTACTTATCCTACGTAGTAATATGTGATCTTGGACCATTCCTGAGTTAGCTTGAAGTGGTGAGCTTCCTTTTTCTAGAAGGTTGTCACTTCTTGATTTATTTCGTGTCATAGACTATTCCTTTAGTTTCAGTTTTGGATATCATCGGGGGCATGTCCCGACTTAGATTATATTTGGTTTTATCGTAGAGGCTTTGTGGATTACTCTGGATTGGGAGTTGTTTGTTGGACATCCTTAAGAAATTTTAAGTTATTTAATTTTCTATCTTGTTATATGTTCAAAATTTATCCGCTCCTGGTTGTGTTGTGTTTCGATTTGGCCAGGCAAGGGGGTGGTCTCAAGTCCTCGATGAACTTGAGATGTCCGTCATGGACAAGCCCTGGTTCGGGATGTGACACAGCTCTAGTAAGTCATAAATGACTTGCGGCAAATATAGAAAAGCTCTAATGATGAAAATAAGAGAAAATAACCTAACAGTCATTACAATATCCACTACTAAAGGAACTTTCGCCCCCAAAAGTTAAGGATTAGGATATTCCTAAAGTCTTGAATAGGTACGGATACCGAGTTCACATCTCACTCTCAATCTCCCAAGTGTCCTCCTACACTAGGCAGTGCTTTCACTGAACCTGAACTACAGAAATCTCTCTAGTGCGCAACCGCCAGATATCACTAGACAAAATGAGCACAGGCTCATCACAAAGGTCAAACACTCGTCCAACTAGATCTAGTCCCATCTAAGAACATGAGATGAATCAAAAATATATCTGTGCAACATGGAGACATGGATAACTGGATGAACAACGGAAAAATCTGGAGGTAGAGTTAACTCATAAGCCACCTTACCAACTGCGTGGAGAATCTTGAAAGGTTTAATATATTTAGGACTGAGCTTTCCCTACCCCCCGAACCTCATCACACCCTTCATGGGAGATACACAGAGGAATATACAATTACCAACTCCAAATATCAAGGCACGAATCCTACGGTCTACATAGTCCTTCGGCCTACTCTGAGCCGCTCTCAACTTATTCTGAATCACCTTGATTCTATCCAATGACTCCTGAAGCATATCAATACCATGGGGACTAGCCTCAAAAGTATCAAATCATCCAACCAGAGAACGACATCTCCTACCATGAAAAGCCACAAAAGGCACCATCTCCATACTCGAATGATAGTTGCTATTATATGCAAACTCTACCAAGGCTAAATACTCCTCCCACTGGCCTCCAAATTCTATTACACAAGCTCGGAGCATATCCTCAAGCACCAGAATAGTCTGCTCCAACTAACCACCTGTTCGCGGATGAAAGGTTGTACTAAGATCGCCATGAGTTCCCAACTATCCGAAAGGCTCTCCAAAAAATCAAAGAGAACACAGAACCATGGTCTGAAATAATAGAAGTGGGCACTACATCCAAACAAACTATCTCCCAAATATAGATATGGGTCAATCTCTCTGCACTGAAGGACACCTAAATAGGAATAAAATGTGCTGACTTGGTCAAACAATATAAAATGACCCAAATACCATTGGAACCATGGGATGTGCAAGGCAAACCACTAAAAAAATCCATAGTAATATGTTCCCTTTCCACTCGGGAATGAGCAACCTCTGAAGCAAACCACCTGGTCGCTGATGCTCGGCTTTACCTGCTTACAACATAGACAACGAGCTACAAAGTTTTCCACATAACTCTTCATACCACTTGACCAATAATGTTGTCTCAAATCTCCATACATCTTAGAGGTGCCGGGATAAATGGAATATCTAGAGCTGTGAGCCTCATGCAAAATCAACTAAATCAAGTCATCAATCCTTGGAACACAAATACGGATATCAAACCTCAAAACAACCTTAGAATTTATGGTGTTCCTCTTTAAATCACCACTCAACACTTGATTGCAAAGGAAATAAAACTTACTATCCTCAAATTGGTGACCCTGAATCTGCTCAAATAGCGAGGACCTCACCTCCACACTAGCCAAAATCCTCCTAGGATCTAAAATATCAAGGCAAACTATTAAGTTGGCTAAGGACTAAATGAACCATGCCAACAACCTCTGACAAAATGAAAGACATGACAAGCTACCCATACTCACTGTCTTACGGCTCAAGGTATCCGCTACCATATTTGCCTTTCCCGGATGATACAAGATCAAAATATCATAATCCTTAAGAAACTCCATCTATCTATGCTGCCTAACATTAAGCTCCCTCTGGGTCATAAGATGCTGAAGACTGCGATAGTCAGTGAAAATCTCACAATGTACACCACAAAGATAATGCCACCAAACCTTAAGCGTAAAAACTACTGCCGCCAACTCCAAACCATAAGGGGGTAGTTGCGCTCATGCACCTTAAGCTGTCTAGAATCATAAGTAATAACACAACCCTGGTTTATCAATAAATAACCCAAACCGACACCAGAAGCATAAAAAAACATGGTGAACCCCTCACTCTCAACAAGAAGAGCTAAACCAGGAGTTGAAGTGAAAGTCCTTAAACTTTCCAAAGCTCGACTCACACTCCCCGAACCATAAAAAAAGAACCTTCTTTAGAGTCAATCTAGTCATAGAGGATGAAATAGTAGCAAAACCTCAATGAATTGTCTAAAATAGCTGTCCAAACCAATAAAGCTATGAACATCAGTTGCAGATGTAGGTCTATCCCAATCACAAATCGCATCAATCTTGGTTGGATCTACCATAATCCCATCCTTAGACACCACATGTCCAAGGAATGTTACAAACTTAAGCCAAAATTCACAATTAGAGAACTTGGTAAAAAGCACATGATCTCTCAAAGTCTGGAGTAGGATCCTCAAATGTTGCGCATGCTCTTCTATACTCCACAAATACAAAAAGATGTTGTTGATGAACACAATCACAAAGAAATCCAAATAAGTCATGAATACTTAATTTATCTAATCCATATTAGTCAACCCAAATGACATCACCAAGAACTCATAATGACTATATCAGGTCTTGAAGGCTGTCCTTCGGATATCCTCATCCCAAATCATCAACTGATGGTATCCAAATCTCAAATCAATCTTAGAAAATATTGTTGTATCTTGAAGCTGGTCAAACAAATCATCAATGCGAGGCATAGGATAAAAGTTCTTCATTTTCACCTTATTAAGATGCCTATAACCATTACACATGCGCATGAATCCATCTTTCTTCTACACAAACAATACAAGAGCTCCCCAAGGGGACATACTTGGTCTAATGAAACCCTTACCAAGAAGATACTAAAGTTGAGAGTTCAGCTTCTTAAGATCGGCAGGATCCATACGGTAAGGTAAAATAGAAATAGTAGGATGCCAGGATCGAGATCAATAGCAAACTCAATCTCACGAATAGGGGAAATACCAGGCAGGTCAGTAGGGAACACATCAGGAAACTCAAAAACAATAGTAACAGAGTCAAGCAATGGACTCTTCACACTAGTATTCAAAATAACAAAGAGATAAGACTCATAACCCCTCGAAAGAAGTCTCCTAGCACACATATAAGAAATAATCCATGTCGGCTCGCGGCTAACAACATAATAGTAGGATAACCCGTACATTGCCAAAATTACATCAAAATCCACCATATCCAGAATAATAAGATCAGCATAAATATCAACATCTCTAATAGTCACTACACATGATCATAAAACATGATCTACTACTAAAGAATCACGTATAGGAGTAGATATGTGCAATGGCACAAATAATAAATCATAAGAAAATTCTAACCATAGTTCTTAATAAGTATATATATAAGAATAAGTAGATCCCTTATCAAATAAAGCAAGGTTTAACTGGTAGCACACTAAAATCATACTTGTAACAACAATATCTGAAGTTTCAGCCCTCGGCCTAGCAGCTACTGTTTATAATTAACCACGCTCGCCACCTGGTTGGGTACCTGACTGACCTCCTATCCTGCCTACCTAAGAACCTTCTCCAGTACCCTAGAAACCACCCCTACAACCATGTAAACCACTTCTAGCTAAGGGATTAACTGTTCTAATAGGGGGGAACACTCTAAACTAAAGGAACAATTACCCCATGACTAGGGCAATCCCAAGAATAGTGACTAGGAGCTCCATAAGTATAACATGACACCTAAGCTAAACCAAAACCAACTAATTCGGCTGACTTATAAAACTACCACATCTAGAATAACTAGATGATGAACCTCTTAAAGACTGACTATTGCCCTTATCTAGGTGATCACTAGCACTAGAGTAACCTTCGTCATGAATTTGAAGCGCTTCCTGAACAGGTTAACTAGGATGACTCTGAGACTAATAAGATGGATGTGGAGAATACCTACTTGGAGAATTTCTATCTCTGGGTTGGGGACTACGATGTCTCCTACTGAATTACCCTAAATTCTAGGTCTCGTATCACTACCCTCATAACCCTCACAGTGCATCTCCTTCATCACCCAAGAATGATCTGAAACCTTACCAAAAGACCTACCCACAATAACTAAACTCTAATTAGACATATGAATGGGAAGTCTCAACCCTCTAACAATGCTGCAAACTCTCTCATACTCAGTATCTAGAATAGAAGTGGCATACCTAACCAACTTCTAAGAATAAGCCCCATACTCTGCAACTATCATAAAGACCTACTCCAATGTAGATAACTAATACCTCAAATGATCTCTAAGGATGCGAGGCATATAATTCTCCAAGAATATCTTGGAGAACTGACTCCATAATAAGGGAGAAGATCTAGCTGGTTTAGAATCCATAAAACCTCTCCATTAATGTCCAGCAGCCATGTCTAATTGAAATATAGTGTAACACACACCACGAGTCTCAACATGGCCTAAATTATGAAGCCTATCCTCACAAGAAATCAAAAACTCATAAGCATCCTCGCCTGGAGGACCAAAAAACTTAGTCGGGGCTAATCTCAAGAATATACCTTATATTATCTGCTCCTCTAAAGACATAATAGGCTGAGCAACCACTGGTTGAGCAACTATTAGCTGGGAAACTATCGGTATAGAAGGAACCTCAGCTCTGGGTGTCATAGCTACAGGTTGCGCCCCTGCCTTCGTACCACTCAGATCTATAGACTATGCATTGTTAGACGGTGCACCACCACCTAAACCTAAAAGATGAATAAATGCATCCTTGAGCATTGAAAAAGAAATAAACCATGGTTAAACCTGAGTTGGTTTGTGTCCTACTGCTGGCTGGGGAAGAAGAATCTCTGACTCATGAGCGGGAATAGGACTTATGGAAGGTGTCCTATCCTAGGCCCTAGATAGGGACACATCGTATAGCCGTCCATGACCTCTAGGTTATCCACGAATAAGAGTAGGATCTCTAGGATCGGTCTTAGGACCCTCATCTCATATAGCAGTAACACGTGTCCTTGCCATTTGCAAAAAGTGGAATCAAAGGAATGTTCTACAACTAACTCAGAATCTTAACATGATATGAGTGAAAGAAGTGATGAACTCCTAGTAATGTCCCATTGCCTCCCAAAGATAGAAAACATACATCATTATGTCGATCCGCAGGACTCTAATAGAGACTTTCTCTTTAATAATAATACCCATGTTACGTAGATCTAATACCAATTTTTCATAGCCCAATTTATGTGTCATAATGAAACCTACTTAATCCCATAAGTAGGTAAGCCAAACCATAACCCAGAGCTAACAAAATGGGTTAATTTGATTGGAAATACCCATCATAGGCAAAATTTAAGAACACAATTCATAATTAAGCAAAATGTTCTAGATAGATAAAAAAGTTAATACAAGATACCATAACACGACCTGGTAGATCCAGTGCAAGAGCATCTAATAGTATTACAACTTAATGCTTTAGAATAATCAACAACATCCATCTCGATAACAAAAGACTAAAAATAAAAGATAGAGAAAAATGGGTGACTCAAACTCTATGAGCTCACCCTATCTCAAAAAATATCAACACAACACAATCAACAATCAACGGTGACAACTAGTACTCGAATCTGCACAAAAAATATACAGAAGTGTAGTATGAGCACCTAAACAAGGGTGCTCAGTAGGAATCATCTTTCGACTGAGCTAAATCGTGATATAAATGCAAGATAACTTAAATAAGTCAAGGTATAGAAAAAAACCTGAATCATCTCCAATACTATTGTAAATAAATAACAATTTAGCCGAAATGAAAATATAAGACAAGGCATCAACACATGCCAACATCACGGTACAATATAAGTAAATAAAATAAAATAATAACACTTCACATGGCGTCACACAAGTAGTCACAAACTATAAAATTGGCTCTCATATGCCAATTGGTCCAAAAAGTAAATAACTTACAACAAATTCCCATACGCCTGAAGAGTACACTCAAAGATAGAATAAAGAAACCATTCATCTGTTAAAATAATCAAATCATCATTTAACCATCATTCCACAATTTATCATCAATCAATCATTTACCAATATTTAACAAAGTACCCATATTCCATAATCTTACCATCATTCAAAAACCATAGCATTTATACTCACTAACCCCCATTTATTAGCTAACCATCTCTTATTAGCTAATTCATTTGATTCTAGTCATCATATAACCGCTAGTCATCATTTAATAACAATTCACCACATATCCACTAATCATTAGTTATCAACTAGCTAATATCTATCAACTAACCAATATTTATTAACTAATCATTCTTTACCAACTAATTCTCATTTATCAACTAGTCATGATTGGTCACTTAAGCAAGATCCACCACTAATCCTTATTTGTCAGTAATTGACAATTGTCACTAATACTTACAAGACCACAAATTATTATTTTCACCACTTTTGGGCTATAACTAGTATCCCTAACATCAATATCATACCAAACTACATATAAAGATATATATAAATATAAATATATATATATAGTATTCGTACATCAGTCATAGCCAAACTCGAATCGATAGCTACATGTATAGGCAAATCAATATAATCATCCTCCAGCCTTGTCGAGTATCAATGTATCATTATAATAGCCTTTGGCCTTGCTGGACATTAATGTATCATCATAATCTAGCCTTTTCGGGTATTGATGTATCATCATAATATCCCCCAAACTTGATGGGTATCATTGTATTATCATAATATCCTTGGGCCTTATCGGGTATTAATGTATCATCATAATATTCTCCATCCTTGTCGGGTATAAATTTATCATCGTAATATCTTATAACCATGTCGAGTATCAATGTCAACATTATTTTTCATAATTGAACTAGGTATATAATCAATGTCATAAGTGCCAATATAGTTAAGCATTATTATTTCTTGCATAATTAATAGCATAACTTTTTATATAATTAATAAACATGACTTCTAGCACAATTAATAACATAATTCTTTACATCATTGATAAGAGTGATTCCTAGCACGATTACTAGCATGATTATAATCATAAGTAACAGCATGGGCAATAGCTCTTTAATAGCATGGGCAAAGGATTATCATTAGCATAATAGATAGATTATCAATAGCATGAGTAATAGCTACTCCATGGTATAATCTATAGATTATTCATAGCATAGTCAATGCCATAATTTATGTCTAAGATAATATCATAGTCAAAGGCTCATTCAGTAGTCTATTCAGTAGTCTAATCAATAGACAAAATAATAGCATAATCAATAGCTCTTTATAAGCTTTAACCAATAAATCATACATATGGCATAATCATTTAGGCACTACTTCAAACATCATGCATCATAACCAATAAGTAGAAAGGTTCTTCAATATTGCCTCAAAAGGTCATTCTCTAGGCATTTACTCAGTGTATAAAGGTTTGAAGAGAAATATTCATCAATCTTGACTTAAGGTGGATTGAAGATCCCACTTCTAAATCCCCAATATACATTCTAAGTCAAGTTCTACCTCGGACTAGGCTAAGGTATCTAAATTCACTCTTAGATGTATAGCAAGCAAAAACTTGTCCTAAGGTTGAGATTCTTCTCTAGCACTTTAACTAAGTCCAATGAAAACTGGGGAAACCTTTATTAGTATAAGCAACTAAGGCCAAATAGACCCTAACAATAAGTGACTTAAGCATTTTACTTAATCTTGAGCAATATAAGTCATTCTCATGTAAAACATGAGTAATGAAGTCCGATTCCCCTAAGGGATAAGGAAACAAGCTAAGTAATTTAATTCTACGATTTTAATTTAGACTAAACGGTCCAACTAACCTATGTCTTTCATTTTATCAATCCAATACCTAATCCCAACCCAAATCTAATATAATATCATAAGGATACTATGAAATAGATCAATCCTACAAGGGATAAACCTAGCCTACCTTGATGCCGAAAAAAGCTAGACGAACTATTAAACCACTGCTTTTCTTTTTCGAGAAGCCTACTCAAGATGCCAAGCTATCAAAAACACATTCTACTCATCAATACAATAATAACGGTACCCATATTCCACCATTTTTCTTTGAGTCCAAAAATCACATCAAAACCCCATGTGGATCCCACTTATGAAAATTGAATTTTCAAAATCAATCCAATATTCTTACAATCTCAAGAAATTATTACCCTTAAAAATGGGTGAAAAGCTAAATTGGGGCTAAAATTAAGTCCTAAAGGTTTTGGGGTGTTGAGAAAGAAATCAAGAAATTTCACCAAGAAAATGGTGAATTCTTACTTCAAATCAAAATATGATTGAAAAAAATGTTAATCAAGCTCCCAAGTCATCCACAAGTATTAATATCCACAAGATTTCAGATACGATGATTCTTCTCCAAGTAGGCTGATACGGAGGTATTTTCCCCAATCAATAAATGGGGTTGATAAGGAGGCGTTGGTTGGAAATTTTCTTATGGGAATTTTTGACACCATAAAGGATGCTCTCCATATGGGAATATTATACTTCATCTACACATTCATTTACTCACAACGAAATATTGCTTTTCACTTTTTGATTTTAAGATAGTTGAAGATGGGAAGTATGAATTGTTTCCTTGGGGTAAATTCGGTTTCTCCAAGTTGTTGACATCACTTAGGCAAGAATTTTTTATGGAGAAATAGTTGTATAGGTTGAGTGGTATCCCTAGGTTCTTAATGTGTGGACTTTTGAAATATGCTCAAAAGTTAAAACTAATATTGTTGTCTCATTATTGATAAAATGGGTACACAACTACTACATAAAGCACAAGAATCTGGAAGATATGAACTTACCCAAGAATGCAGCTTGGGTAATCAGGAAAATTTTGGGTTATTGGGACACTTTGATGCAGATAAACTCAATACAAGGCTCATTTTTGCAAAGAATAGCTGAACTACAGATGGGAGGGTCCTACCAGATAAACAAAGCTTATGCAAGATGACTACCTCAGCTACTAAGAGCCCCATGGAAAGCAAAAGTGTTGCAGCCTATGGTTCACCCTAGACATTACTTTAACTTATGGCTGTCCCTGCAACAAAGACTTTCTACAGTGACTCGACTCCAAAAATTTGGTATACAGGTACCTATGGATTGTATATTCTATGGAGGAACTACTGAGAGCTTTTCCCACCTGTACTTTGAATGCACATATACTAAAAGCCTATGGAGTAGACTAGTGCAGTGGTTGGGTTTTGATCACGTTATAGGGAATTAGGAATAAAAAATACAGTGGATCAACCAAATGGCAAAACAAAAATCTGCAGCAGCAAGCATCACCTGTTGTGTATTCGCAATGGTAGTATTTTGCATTTGGCTGGAAAGGAACTCTACTAGGTTCGAAAAAAAATGTATTAGAGTGGATGCAATTTGTAGAGAGATGACTATGCACGTTCACATAAGAGGGAGTGGAATCATCAAATGGCAGCCACATATTCAAAGGCTAAATTGTTTCCCTTAATAGTATTGTTAGGAGAATGCTGAACATTGCCTAGACTTAGAGATATTAGTGAGAGGCAAGGGTCTGCTTGATCCTGGTATTGTAATGCAAACTTTTTTTTGATCAATAAAAGCTCGCTTTTAATAAAAAAAAAATTACTGTCAAGTAGGGTAATCACATACCCCGTATTTGAATTGGAATGTTGTTGTAGTCCAGCCTCAATATAATCAATTTATGACCAAAATGTGTAGAAAGGTACGATAGAGATTGAATGTGTTTCATATATTGTGATAACTTATTTTTAGTTTTAATCATTATACTTTTTAATGGTTAAAATTTTATTAGATAGTGTACATATTCAAACCTTGTTCCTACTGTGGATGAGTTTGAACATCTTGATTTGCTACCAATGAGAATTGCATCGTATTATCCTGGTACATCTTTGATGTCATCATTAACTGGTACTCTAGAGAAAATGAGTTACAAAGTTAATGAACCCCAAGTCTCCATGGAACATGACAATTTTGAAGACTTCGGTAAGACACCTCCACAATATTTAAAGAGGGAGTCGATTCATATATCTGGTACAATGTAACACCCTAAAAATCCAAACCAATATAGAACCATACTTCAAGATTATGTAAAGTCAAATATAGTGCTTTGATAGTTTTAGGAGTGATTTCGATGTATATTAAGGCCTCAAACAACTCCAAGCTTTTAGACAAGTCAAAATATCCCTTACCAATTGAGTTCTTGATGTGTGAGATGATGCTAACACATTTGAAGATTTTAATTTTGAATAATTGTGAAGCCTTAAGCAACTTTTGTTGTTTTTGATCGTTTTTGTGTATTAATGCAGATACAAGTGATCGGGGAGGAAACCAAAGGAAAGAAGAATAAAACAGTTGAAATCTAGTGGAAATAAGCTGAAATGTATCTGACGATCATTTTAAAGCGCTGTCATACATGGGATAGGCTGTCAAAGTCACCATTAAAATTACATAGAACTTGAGAATATTAGATGAACTGTGACGATGATTCATAAGGGCCGTCAAATATTTGACATCTTGTCAAAATCGCCGTCAACCAGAGGGCATAGTATGCTGATTTCCAGTGAAGTGTGACACCAGTTTGCAAGCGTCGTCAAGATCTTAGACACGCCATCAGGATTACCATCTGAAGAGTCAGAAGATAACAATTCACTAGAATCTTTGACGACATCTCACACACGTCGTCAGGTGTCTGATGCACCGCCAAAAGCATCGTCATCTAATCCGATGAGAAAATTAAAACTTTAATTTTGTTTTCTTAATTAGGGTTGACTATTTAAAGACTTGTTTTAGGGGTTTTAAAGAAGATTTGGTCATTATTTATCAGACATTAACTCTGAGAAGAGAGAGATGTACATTGCTCTCTTTCATTAATTCTTCTTCTTGTTTCTTATCAACTATTTTTTGGTTTTCCACCTTGTGATTAAATTGAAGGAACTACTTGTTATTTTTCATCCATTCGTAAGTTTATCCTTATCATCATGAATTCAACTTGTTATTTCTTTCATCAAATCATGAGCGGCTAATTCCATTAGCCGGAGTTATGGGATCCATGGATTAGGATTTGATATGACGCTAGGTGTTTAATGGATTCAAAGAGTAGTAGAACATCTTGAAATTCTGTTGTTTCAACTAAAATCTAGTGGTTGCAAACATTAGATTATGCCTTAGGTTTTATTTGCTTCAAACGGATAAATAGACTAGAGGCCGTGAATTATCAACAGGAACTCGTAAGCTATCAACCTTCTGTTTAATGATTGATGCCGTAACTGGATTTATCTACCTGAGATAACATTCTATTGGAAATAGATAAGTTATCTAAGTTCGAGAGAATTAGATAATAAATTTTCTGGTGAGATCGAGAGATAAGTCAGAAAGTATCATAGTCAAGGATATTCTGTTGTTTCTACTTACTCCAAGAATCCCAAGCATTACCTAGTATTTGTTAACTCCCAATAACCATGGCGAACATAACTCTGGTTTCTCATTTATATTGATTACAACACTAAATATTGAAAGTGACAATTGACTCTCTGTGTAATTTAAACCCCCATCTTCGGAAAGAGTAAACTAACAGTAAAGCATTTCGTAAACAAACCGAAGTTCATACCCTATTCCCTATGGGATTCGACCCCAACCTAGTTGGGTTTTATATTGACAACGATCGCTTACACCCATTCAAGATTATAATTTGAGCGTTATCAAAAATGGTGCCGTACCCGGGGAATACGGTTGTAGACTAAAAGTTTGTACGCGAAAATTTGATGATAGTTCAATTTCCTTGATTTAAGTTTATTTGTTTTTTTTACTTTAGGTACTGTGTTGTTTATGCCAAACACAAGAAGTTCTAGAGAACCACTATTACCAATTAATCCGGAACCTCAACTGATAGGAAGAATGGCTGAACAACAGGAAGCAGAAAGACTAGATGCTATGGCCAGGGCTCAGGTGAATGTGCAAAATTTGGGTCAACAAGAACTTCACCAGAACCCTGATGATAAAGACTTGGGTGATAAGGAATTGCTGAATCCTCAAAACCCAAGGCGAGTTGAACAAATTGCTGCACCATTGTAGCAAAACATTAACAGAAATCATCTAGTCCGAGGAAGATATGGGCAACAACCTATGCAATATGAGTCTAATAAAGATGATGAAGGAATGGACAGATCTGGTGCAACGGGTGCTATCATTCCTCCACCGTTGTCACCATGTGCAAAATTCAGCCTAACAAGTACCATGATCCAACTCCTAAATCTGAAGGGGTTATTTGGAGGTTTACCTGGTGATGATCCTAACATGTATTTGGTGAAATTCATCACCATTTGAAAATCCTTTGACAATCCGGGAGTGATCCAGAATGTTATCAGGTTGACATTGTTTCCTTAGTCTCTGTCTGGGGAGGCAACAATGTGGTTAAATGAGTTAAAGCTCGATTCTATAACCAACTGGAGACAGTTGAAAGATGCGTTCCTAGAATGGTTCTTTCCACCCTCCAGAAGGGTACAGTTGAGGGACGAAATTAGCAACTTTAGACAGCTTCCGACTGAAGCACTGTACGAAACCTGGGAAAGATTTAAGAAGAAACTTGCACAATGTCCGAACCACAATATGACAGACCTGCACTTGATGGAGACTTTGTATAGAGCTTTTAACTCTTTGATGAAGCCTATTGTTGACAATGCTGCAGATAGTTCGTTCATTGGCCTCTCTTTTCTAGATTCTTCTGACATGCTGAATAGAATGACCAAGCAGAGTCAGGCTTGGTACACTAGGGATTCTGTAGTGGCTAGCCTGACTGTTGCTGATGGTATTACTTCAGAGCAGTGTAGAAGGGATGAGGAACGAGATCAGGACATGGCGTACTTGAAGACGCAGATGGACTTGCTGGCCAAACACTTGCTATCTGGCAAGACTGAAATGGTTAAGGCAGTGAAATCTCAGGGTACTGTGTCTACAGGTGATGATGCTGAGCCAAACTATATGAGTAATCAGGGGGGTTTTCGAGGTAATAGCCAAGGGAACCAAGGTCAGAGTTTCTATGACAAGCCTGATTATAAAGATAGGGAGCAGGGAAATTAGAGAAGTAATAATGACATGAGTGGTTTGTATATTCCACCTAGAAGTTGGGATACTGCGACGACTAGTTCTGGCAAGATTTCCATGGAGGACATGATGGAAAAGTTGTTGAAGGGAGTTAAAGCTACAAACTCGGGGGTAACTACTATGAAAAAAAAATTTTCTACCCTCAGTCAATTGGTTAGCTCACACTCTTCTTCTATTAAGCAGTTGGAGAAACAAATGAGCCAACTTTTGGCTACTCTGAACTAGAGAAAATCTGTTACTTTACCTAGCGATACTATTCAGAACCTGCAGACTGATGGCTCTTGTTTGGCGATCACCACTCGGAGTGGAAAGATATTATCTGGCCCTTGTATGGGCAAAGCTGTAGAGAAAGAGGTAAGTGTTGATGAGTCATAAGGAAGCAATCTAGTGGAGTTTGAGAAGATGGATGACTTTGTTGATATTTTAGAGAAAGAAGACAAAAATAAAGGGGAAGTGGTATTCAAAGAAATGCCAAGACCACCATCTCCCTTTCCTCAGAGATTGAAGAAGAAAGTAGACAATGAAAAATTTAGTAAGTTCATGGTAATAATGAAACCACTGACAGTGAATGCACCATTGATGGAGGCAATTGATCAAATGCCAAACTATGCTAAATTTATAAAGGAATTTCTAACAAAGAAGGGAAGGGAAGATGTGAGCCATTGGACAACATCCACCACTGTAGCGCTATTTCTTCACAATCCTTAGTGCAGAAAAAGCCTGACCCTAGAGCATTTACCATACCGTGCACAGTTGGGTCCATGAAGTTTACCAAAGCTTTATGTGACATAGGAGCAAGTATTAATCTGATGCCACTTGATATCTACATTAATCTTGTATTAGGGAAACCTACCCCCACAACAATGCATCTTGTGATGGCAGACAGATTGGTGAAATGACCAGTTGGTATATCGCATGATGTGCTGGTAAAGGTGGATGACTTTATTCTACCTGCAGATTTTCTGATATTGGATTGTGATGTTGATTTCAAGGTACCCATCATTTTGGGTAGACCACTATTAGCCACGGGAAGAGTATTGGTTGATATGGAGCTCAATGAGCTAAAGTTTTGGTATGGTAAAAGGGAGGCCAGATTCAAAATGCACCCTCCTATGAAGTAGTTGAAGGAGATGAATATCTTCTCGGTTGTGGCTGTATTCAAGTAAAATGGTAATGAGGTATCGACAAGGTATCTTGATGAAGTCTGAGTAGTCAAGATAATCAAGTCGTGCCGCGACGTTAAATCAAGCGTTGTTTGGGAGGCAACCTAATGTTTTAATTTTATTGCACTTGTGGTTTTAATTTTTGTAGCTAAGAGTTGTAAAAAGGAGGTGAACTGGTTTAAGTCATCTTGAGAAGGTTGACGTCAATTTTGACGGGCTGTCACAAGTATGACAAGCCGTGAGAAATGGCATCAAAATAATCAAGTCAAAGCCTTATTCTGTTAAGGCTGACGACAATTTTGAAGTGCCGTCTGGTATCTAATGCGCCATAAAAAATGCCATCAAATGAGTTGAGTCCAGCTTAAAAATTTTAGGCTAACCCGGCCCAACAACAGCTGTTCACATTTCCGCGTACTTTAGATATTTCTCTTCCAGTTTTGGTTTTCTTTCCTTAGAGAGTTATTTCCCTTTCTTTTTTCAAATTTAATCCCTTCTAAGGCAAAATTTTAAGACTTTCCTTGTTGAAGCCTGAGAGTTAAGTCAAGAAATCTTCTTCCTCTCTCATCTCATTCTTCTCCCACTCACTAGTCTAGGTTCTCAGAGTACATCAGCTAAGTGTCGACATCCAGGTATGAGAAAAACTTCAACTTCATCTTTCTTTAGATCAATTATGAATTACAAGAAACCTTGGTTTCAAAGGAGTGAGCTGATCCCATTAACATTCTTCAAGCCCCTTCAAAAAATAGAGTTTGTAGGGGTATGCGGTATAATTTCGTGGAAATCTCAGTAAAAAACATGACCTAAGTTGAAATTGAGAATAATGGTAGAAGAAAAATCAAGTAAAAAGAAGTTAGAAATTGTAATGTTGTCTGATGGAAAGTTTCACGGCCTTTCACCTGTGTGATGGACATTCAAAAATTCCATCAAAAACTGAGAAATTTTGTAGATTCTGGATAAGATTGATGATTCTTTTGAAGAGCCGTCACACCTGTGATGGCAAATCAGAAAGGCCGTCAAACCTACGAACTGAAAACAGTGATGATGTTAAACTGAGGTGATCATTCTTCTTCTCTTGTTTGTTTATGGACACTAATTGAGGATTTCTATGTTGTTGCAGAACTGATAATGGCACCCAAGAAGAAGAATCCAACCACACCAAAGAAAGCGTCTAAAGAGAATGTACCTCGATAACTTGTCAATGAGGACTCTGATTATGAATAAGAGGAGCCTTTGCTCAGATGGAAAAGAAAGAGGACTAGTCCAAAGACTCCGCTTCCACCTAAGCCTATTGAGGTGGAGGATACTGATGATACTGAGGTGACAACCTCATCTAAGCAAGCTTTTGAGGAACAAGGATCAGAACACACTGAGCAGGGGTCTGAGAGCACTGGAAAAGAAGTTAAAACTGAAGATTCTGAGAGACCTGTAGCTAAAGAAACTGAGTTTGAATCACCATCTTTAGAGAAACAATGTGATAAAGATTCTTCAGTATGGGGAACTTTGGTGAAATGCAAAAACCTCAAGGTTAGGAAGAATGTGAGATGGCAAATCCCTGGGGCTGAAATGATCTATTTGGATGGACTTCGCAGAACAGATCGATGAAGTGCCAGAAGGCCAATTCTAGAGGAGAAGAAGATTATCACTACAGGGTTGATCAGATGCCCTGAGGTGATGCATAAACTTAAGGAATATGGTCTGGAGTGGACTACTAGGGGAAGCAGTGTTTACTGTCCTTCGTTGGTCCAGGAGTTCTACGCGAACTACTAGGCTATGATAGAAAATATGTGCAAAGAAGGGGATAGAACTTCAGATAAGCCTCTTCGGACCAAAGTTTCAGTACGTGGAGTGAGGGTGGATGTATCAGATGCCACTATAAACAGGTTTCTTCATAGACCAGCCTTCATCCCACGAGCCATCTCACCTACATTCTATACCCGGTTGAAGCATCGAGAAAATTAGCTCAAGTGGCTAGCGAATCTCATAGAATATGGGGAACCGGAGTGGTTGAATAATCTGACAGAAAAGATTACCAAAGCATCTCTAAATTTGGAGGCAAGATTTTGGTGAGGTTTAATTCGGATTTATCTGATACCCACCGAGGGAGACAACATATTAGGGGATGATCGAGCAATATTGGTTGCAAGCTTAATAGATAGAACCCCCTTGGATTTCAGAGAAATTATAGTGGAAGAGATCAAGATTCGACTCACAAGACCCGATGCTGCATATCCATTCCCATGTATGATTACTAGGTTGTGTGAAGAAACTCATGTACCTGAGATTTCAGGTATTGATGATGAGATACATGCCAAGAAGACTCAGAACCCTGTCAGCAAAAATAAAATTCGGTCGGGCTTGTGACTTGATCAAGATGCAGTTGGTGCAACATATCCTCCAGTCACTAAGACTGTTTCAGCACCAGATGTGGGGGTGGAAAGAACCAAAACTGTATCACCACCACCACCAGTATATTTATCTCAGGCAGGTTCAGTGCCTCAAAGTGAGCCGACTAGTTCAGTTCCTCCAATAGCAACAAGGTCGGCATTTCAGTCGATTGATATAAGGAAGGTGGCCAGGCAAACGAATTGGTGCGAGGTGTAACTAAAGGCCTTCGCCAAACAATTTGCTGCTATTGTATACAAAAGAGTCAAAGTTGTACTCGATGCTGCACAAGAACCTTTCATGACCTTGCCTGGGCGGGTGACAGATATTGAGAATAGATTCGATACTCAGGTAAGAGAGATGACAGATGCTGATCTCACTACTTTTAGGGTTGCATTGGACAAGGTGAAGGCTGAGGTTGGGATGCTGCAGCAGTACCAAATTATGGTGCCAACAGGATCAACCATGAATAATGTAAGGGAAGACATTCCTATACTTGATCTTACTGCGGATTCCCCAAAGAAAAAGAAGAAAAATGGGGAAAAGAAAGGCAAAAGCAAAAGAGATGAGCCTAATAGTGAAGAAGAGAGAAAACCTAAAAGAAAGAAAAGAAGAAGGTAGAGAAGAACTTGAAAAGGGCCAGACTGAAGTCTCTGGCTGACACAGAGAAATGGGAAGCAACCATTAGAGCTAGAGATGCAGGTGCTTCATCGAGACAGGCTCCATCCACTGCAAAGGCAGATGCTACGAGTGGGGAGAATATAGTAGATGGTGCTGTAGTAGGGTTGGAGACCCAGGATCCACAGGCTTGACTGTCTTCAGGTATATCCTAACCTTTAGTGCATTTTATTTTTGATTTTAAGTGGAGGGTATAGGGAAACTGTTGTTGTAACACGTTCTGTGGATAATTAGAAGTAGTGCAAATACTTAAGGAAGTTAGATTGTTTTGTAATTTTTGAGTACCTCTCCAGTGGTCTAATCTGTCATGAATTATGTGAATTGCATATAGTGTGACCACTGTGTATCTGTTTGTCGCATTAGTGTGGCAAATAAATAACCTGTAGAAAACAAATACATGAAATAGATGAGTAGTGATGTGCTATATACTTGTGTGCCATGTGCGTGTAAGGTCTTACTCAGTTCCCATTGTGCGTTGAATCTAGAACTTGCCCAGTTAGTCGTGCCATAGTCATAGGATAGGCAATTAGGAAAGGATCATAGACTATTTTTTCATGTTAACCCATTTAAGCTTAAATGACCATCCAAGTGTGAACAATATCCCTTGATCCCTTTTTGAGCCTAAATAGCCTAATTCCTTCTTGTACACCTTTCACCTTCCCATTACATCACAATGAACCTATTTTGCCCCTGGTCCTCCTTGGACACTGTGCACCTGAACTTAGGCAAATAACCTAAGTTGAGGGTGGCTACTATAGGGGTGTATGATGCATTATAAGTATGAAGAGAGGTAAAATAAGGAAAATGAATAACAAGTTGGGTGTAGTGAAAAAGCAAAGAGAAAGGATAAAACAAAAAAAGTTGATCTAATTCTTGAATAGACAACACCCATCTTGAGAATACTTGACAAATAAAAGAGGGAAGAAAAGAAGGTCAAATGTTGAAACCCCGTGAGTTAATGTAGTGCGAAGAAGGTGTAGTCACTATGAAATACCCTTGAATGTCATACCAACCCCTAGCCTACGTTACAAGCTTAGAAAAGCCCTATAGTGATCCTAACTGACTTATCTGAAGACTTCGATACTGACTATAAGGGCAAGCCTATGGAATTCGATGCGCAATATTGGAACTTCATTCTAAGAGTGAGTCGTACGTTCATACCTATGTTAATACATGTAAATCTAAGTGAAAAAGGGATTTCTTTATTGTGAGGGCACACCAAGTATGTTGCTATTAAATGCTTTGTTCGGAGAATGTAATTTTGGTATGTGCTAGGTTGTTATTGCTTAGATTTTTTCCATATCTAGATTCTTGTGAGTTACATGGTTGTTTTCAAATATTAGACACAATTTATTTTATTTTGATTGATCAGATGGTGCATGTATTCTGAACTGATAAGAATAGTTAGCTGCCGAATTGTACTTTGTTAACTCCTAGTTATGTTTTGGTTGCTTGAGGACAAACAATTGTTTAAGTTGAGGGTGTTGATGTGTGAGCCGACGCTAACACATTTGAAGCTTTTAACTCTGAATAATTGTGAAGCCTTAAGCAACTTTTGTTGTTTTTAATCATTTTTGTGTGTTAATGCAGATACAAGTGATCGGGGAGGAAACCAAAATAAAGAAGAATAAAATAGTTGAAATCTAGTGGAAATAAGCTGAAATATATCTGACGATCATTTTGAAGTGCCGTCATACATGGGACAGGCTGTCAAAGTCACCGTCAAGATTAGACAGAACCTGAGAAGATTAGATGAACAATGATGATGATTCGGAAGGGCCGTTAAATATTTGATAGCTCATCAAAATCGCCGTCAACCAGAGGGCATAGTATGCTGATTTTCAGTGAAGTATGACGCTAGTTTGAAAGTACCGTCAAGATCTTTGACACGCCATCAGGATTACCGTCTGAAGAGTTAGAAGATAATAATTCACTGGAATCTTTGACGATATCTCGCACACGTCGTCAGGTGTCTGACGCGCCTTCAAAAGCATCATCGTCTAATCCGAAGAGAAAATTAAAACTTTAATTTTGTTTCCTTAATTAGGGTTGACTATTTAAAGACTTTTTTTAGGGTTTTAAAAGAAGATTTGGTCATTATCTATCATAAATTAACTCTGAGAAGAGAGGGACGTACATTTCTCTCTTTAATCAATTATTCTTCTTGTTTTATATCAACTGTTTTTTGGTTTTCCACCTTGTGATTAAATTGAAGGAACTACTTGTTGTTTTTAATCCATTCATAAGTTTATCCTTATCATCATGAATTCAACTAGTTATTTTGTTCATCAAATCATGAGCGGCTAATTCCATTAGCCGGAGTTATGGGATCCATAGATTAAGGTTTGATATGATGCTAGGTGTTTAACGGATTCAAAGAGTAGTAGAACATCTTGAAATTCTGTTGTTTTAACTGAAATCTAGTGGTTGCAAACATTATATTATGCCTTAGGTTATATTTTCTTCTAACGGAGAAATAGACTAGAGGTCGTGAATTATCAACGGGGACTCGAAAGCTACCAACTTTCTGTTTAATGATTGATGCCGTAACTGGATTAATCTACCTGAGATAACATCCTATTGGAAATAGATAAGTTATCTAAGTTTGAGAGAATTAGATAATAAATTGTCTGGTGAGGTCGAGAGATAAGTCAGAAAGTATCATAGTCAAGGATATTCTGTTGTTTCTACTTACTCCAAGAATCCCAAACATTACCTAGGATTTGTTAACTCCCAATACCCATGGCGAACATAACTCTGGTTTCTCATTTATATTGATTACAACACTAAAATATTGAAAGTGAAAATTGACTCTCTGTGAAATTTAAACCCCCATCTTTGGAAATAGTAAACTACCAGTAAAGCATTTCGTAAACAAATCGAAGTTCACACCCTATTCCCTGTGGGATTCGATCCTAACCTAGTTGGATTTTATATTGACAACGATCGCTTACACCCATTCAAGAGTGTAATTTGAGCGTTATCAGTTCTTGGGAAGAATATTGCTATAGTCAACTTTAAATGAGCATAACTTTTGTGTTATAGAGAGATTTTGATCTCAAGATACACCAATAAATAAATAATTGAAGTATCTTTCCAACACCACCGGTTTGCCTTAATCCAATATCGGAGTAAAAAGTTATGCCCGTTTAATCAAAGGGGTGTTTGTCTACTAAGTTGCATCTGCCAGGGTGATAGATCAGTGCATTAGTGATGGCCCATCACACCAAACCATCACCCTTAAGTAGAAAGACTGAAATTTGGTCATTTTGTGATGGTTGGAGTGATGTTCAGTCACGGGAGTGATGGTCCGTTACCCAAACCTTCACCCGGGATAGTTCTGCACTATCATGACTTTTTTAAAAGTTTTTTTTGTTATTTCCCCACTCTTTTAACCCCAAAACTACGTCATTTCACCCTCTAAACAATAGTTATTAAGCGTAAATACTACCCTAACTTATCATAACTAAAAAATCATCCTTAACAAAGCAAAAAAGGGTAATTTCTTTCTTCCCAAAAGCAACTATGGTTCATCAAATTAAAGTTCAATGCCAATAAATATATTCAAGGCTTCAACATTCAGGTATGTGGGATGTTCATCTACAAGTCCCTTTCACCCATGGAGCCCAAAAATATTTTTTTCAACTAAAGTATGGATTTATCTCTTATTATGGAGTTTTGTTTGTTCAAGATAAATTAAATTCACGTCTTTTCTTAGTAATTGAACTTAATTTCATGTTCACATATGATCCCATGAAAGATTAGGTTAATTCATGTTTTAAACTACAATTTCCTATGTAATGATTCAAGTGAATTTCATGTTAAATCCCCAATTTATGAATTTAGCCATGTAATCATGTTGATTTCCTATGTTTAACATATTCCCATATTCAAGTTCATAATTATCACATTTTTGATGAAATTTCTATGTTTTGGGATCTTTGAACCATGATTTCATACTATAGTTTGAAGCCTTAATACTGTATTTTGATCATTCAGTGCTGGCGGGTTATGAACACCCGATACCTATGTGTTCTACATGACTTTATATCTTTCAAGTAATGATTTCAGTTAAACCATGAGTATTGTCATTTACTCCATTGTTATGAACATGATGAGTGATGCCAGTTGTTATGTTCAGTGCATTTAGTTTAGTTCATTACCAGTGTTAGTTCAGTTGGGAGTAGGATCTAGCACTGAGTAAACACAGGGATGGGGGCTTACCTATCAATAAAGGGTATGACCTCCAGTAGCAGTCCCTGAGTTCTAGAACTATGTAGCCAAGGTAGTTTTGAGATGTCCACCTGCCAGTCGAGGGTTGACACATATCTCATAAAAGCACCTGCTAGTAGAAGGTGACTCCCTAGCCCTTAGAGACACTAGTTTAGTGGATCCATACAGCTATGTATCAGTACCTTGGAATGATATTAATGCTCCTCCAACTGGGGTTATAGGTTGGACCCTGATTAGCTTAGATTGGGCTATTTTGGTTACGTGATAACTCCCACAGTCTCAGTTAATATTCAGTATGTCTTAGTTCAGGTTTGTTTGACCAAAGCATATGTATTTTTAGTTATGTATCTATACAGAATTCAGTCATTCAGATTACAGATTATCTTAGAAATATATTTGTGCTTGGTCTTGCATTCTCAGATATTACATGTTTATGCATTCACGCCTAGTTATCTCATGCATTTCAGTCATTCCTTATCTTTTATACCAGTACATTCAAAGTATTGATCACATACTTTTCTTTTCAGTATGTTGTCTTATAACATAGGTTCGGATGCTCAGTTTCTCCACCATTCTTAGACAACTCAGCATTACTCAACAACAAAAGTGGTGAGTCCTCATCCATCGAGGACATGATATGTTTTCTTAATTATTTTAGTATTTCCTTATTTCAGTCTATTAGAATTAGTTGGGATTTTTCCCCATAAACTCCTCATGATGTTTAGAGGATTTCGAACAATCAGTTAGACAGATAGTCAGTTGTTTCAGACAGATGGTTTAGTTTCCAGTATTTTATCAGATATTTCAAACATGTCATTACCATGTATCTCAATATTCAGATTTACTGTATCTTATTATCTTATCTACTGCATATGTGTTGTATTACTATTTTACTCAATGTTCATAGTAGATACTAGCTTATGGGTTAGCCTATGGTCACTTATGGCCGTAAGGTCTGTTGTCCCTACCAGGGGTAGCCTTGGGTCATGACAAAACTTGCTATCAAAGCCTAAGGTTTTTTAAAGTGTCCTTGGGTATCTAAAAGCCATGTTGAGTAGAGTCTTGTACATGGGTGTGAAGTATGCCATACCTATGGACAAGAGGTTATAAGACATTTTTACGAAAGTGTCTCTTCTTTCAGTATTCAAGTCGTACGAAAGAGCACGAGCTAGATTGAATTCCTTTTTCAAACTCATCCTTCATTTTGTTTACAGAAAATGCCTCCCAACAGAGACAATGGAAGAAGGAACAGGGATCATTCCGTACCACCACCTGTTCAGGAATATCTCCTGAATGAACATGTCTTTTATGCCAAATTCAGGGTCACTTTCACGACCTTATCCCATTATGTAGATACTCAGAACAATTATCAAGATATTAAACCAGCCAATTCAGTGATGAATATGACTACATCTAGGGTCTGATACTTCAACCGAATGAATCCCCTTATGTTTTCTTAATCCAAATCTGAGGAGCATCTGCAAGAGTTTTTGGATGAAGTCTAAAAAGTGACTAACATCATGGGTGTCACTTCTAATGAGAGTGTAGAATTGGTTACATATTAGTTACATGGAGTATCTCACACCTGGTTCAAGCAGTAGAAGAAAGATAGGGGTGATAAGGTAGGGACTATTGAGTGAGAGGAGTTTTTCATGACTTTCTTTGACAGGTTATTCCCACTAGAGTTGATGGAATCTAAGGTTCAAGAGTTCATAAACTTGAAGTAGGGAAGCATGAGCGTGATGGATTACTCGTTCAAGTTCACTCAGTTGGCGAGGTATGCTTCGACTATGGTGGCAGACAATAAGTCCAGAATGAGTAAGTTAATTTTTGGTGTATCTGTTATTTTTGTCAAAAAGTGTAGGACCGCTATGTTGATTAAGGAGATGGACCTGTCTATACTTATGGTTCATGGTCAGTAGATTGAGGTAAAGAAGTTTAAGGAGAAAAAGAGAGAGAATAAGAGGGCTAGAATAGGTAGTTTCAACTTTTCTCATCCAAGGCCAGAAGAAGGTAATCATTCTCAATTTCACCAGAAATTTCTAGCCCAATATCCATCTTCAGGCAGTGCACCAGTGCCTAAGTTTAGGTGGGCAATCAGGATAGTGCGCCAGGCTTTAAGACCCAGGGTAGTGTAAATAGTGGTCGTACAAATCCACTCTATAAGAAATATGGTAGGAATAACTAGGAAGAGTGCAAAGCTAGTAGTGATATGTGTTTTTGATGTGGCAAGCCATGCCACAGGGTCAGGGATTGCCCGAAGGCTAGTTAGCAGGGTAATCATTCTGTAGCTCTAGTTGGTCGCCTGACTCAACAGGGTGCCACTTCCAGCGCCACTAGTGGGAATCACCAGAATAGATTGTATGCTCTCCAGACTCGGCAATATTAATAAAGTTCTTCTGATGTGGTTACGGGTACTTTACAAGTATTTCATTTTCATGTTTATATATTGTTAGATCTCGGAGATTTACTTTCTATTATGACTACTTACATAGCTGTAGAATTTGGTGTCAATCTAAAAATATTAGTAGAGCCTTTCTCAGTGTCTATCCTAGTGGATAAGTACGTTGTAGCCAAACGGGTATACAAAAATTACCCCATCACAGTGTCTCAGAAAGTTACTTCAATTGATCTTGTGGAGTTAGAGATGACTAATTTTGATGTCATTATCGGCATGGATTGGCTTCACTCATGCTATGCCTTAGTTGATTGTAGAAATAGAGTCATTCAGTTTTAATTTCCTGATGAACCAGTTATTGAATAGAGGGGTAGTACTTTAGTACCTAAATATCAGTTTGTTTCCTATCTTAGAACAAGAAAAATGATATCCAAGGGGTGTATTTACCATCTCATTCAAGTCAGAGACTCAAGTTTAGAAACTCTGAGTCTTGAGTCAGTTTTAATAGTAAATGAATTTCCTGATGTATTCCTTGGGGAACTTCTCGGAGTTTCTCTAAAAAGGGAGATAGACTTCAAAATAGATCTCCTTCCAGATACCCAGCCTATCTCTATTCCACCTTACAGAATGGATCCATCTAAGCTTAAGGAATTGAAAGAACAGTTGAATGATCTCTTAGATAAGGGTTTCATCAGGCCTAGTGTTTCCCTATGGGGTGCTCCAATTTTATTCATGCGCAAGAAAGATAGTTCTCTCAGAATGTGCATCGACTATCGTCAGTTGAAAAAACACAATCAAGAATAAGTATCCTCTCCCCAAGTTGATGACTTATTAGACCAACTTCAGGGTGTAAGTTATTTCTCCAAGATAAACCTCAAATCCGGCTATCATTAGCTTAGAGTCAAAGAATATGACATTCCAAACTTCAGAACTCAGTATGGTCACTTCAAATTCGTTGTCTTGTCTTTTGGACTAACAAATGCCCCTACAACTTTCATGGACTTGATGAACAAGGTGTTAAAGCAGTACTTGGAATTGTTTGTTATAGTCTTCATTGATGATATCCTTGTCTACTCTCGTAATAAGAATGATCATGTAAATCATCTTAGGTTTGTGCTATAGACCCTTAGAGATCATTAGTTATTTGCTAAGTTTAGTAAGTACAAATTTTGGATAAGATCAATAGCTTTCCTTGGCCATATAGTTTTCGGTGATGGTATCCGAGTTGACCCTAAAAAGACTAAAGCAGTGAGAAACTAGCCAAAACCTATTTCTCCATTAGATATAGGGAGTTTCCTAGGTTTAGATGGTTATTATAGATTGTTTGTTGAAGGGTTTTCTTTTATTGCTTTCCCATGTCGAGGCTAACCCAGAAGAAGGTTAAATTTCAGTGGTCGAATTCCTGCGAGAAAAGTTTTTAGGGGTTGAAGACTCGACTCACTTCCGCTTTAGTCTTGACTTTGCCAGATGGCACAGATAGGTTTGTAGTGTTTTATGATGCTTCTAGAATTGGTCTTGGTTGTGTATTAATATAGAGAGGTAAGGTCATAGCCTATGCCTCTAGACAGCTTAAACCATATGAAAAAAATTATCTAACCCATGATCTTAAATCAACAATTGTTGTCTTTACCTTAAATATTTGGAGGCATTACCTTTATAGGGTTAATGTTTATGTGTTCACTGACCAATAGAGTTCACAGTACCTGTTCACGTAGAAGGATATGAATTATCGTCAGAAAAAGTAGATTGAGTTGTTAAAAAATTATGATATGAGTGTGTTGTATCATCTGGGCAAGCCAATGCAGTGTTAGATTCCCTTAGTACATTGTCCATGGGTAGTGGTTCTCAAATTGAGGGAGACAATAAGAAGTTAGTCAGTAAGGTTCATCAGCTTGCTAGATTAGGTATTTGGTTGGTTGATTCAGCTGAAGGTATTGTATGGGTTCAGAATGGTTTGGAATCTTCCTTGGTTTCCAAAGTGAAATAAAATCAAGATTGGGTCCCACCTTGGTTGAGTTAAAAGAGGCGGTTACAGATTAGAAAGTGGAGGTTTTCTCCTAAGGGAAGATGGTGTGCTTCGTTGTCAGGGTAGGTTATGTGTTCTCTGTGTTGATGGTTTGAGGCAGCAAATATTAGCAGAAGCTCATGGTGTGCGGTATTCTATTCACCTCAGAGCTACTAAGATGTACCGTGACTTGCAGGAAATTTATTGATGGAATGGTATGAAAAAAGATATTGCAGAGTTTGTGGCTAAGTGTTCAAATTGTTAGCAGGTTAAGGTTGATCAACAAAGGCCTAATGATACATTGTAAGAGTTCAACATCCCTACTTGGAAGTGGGAAGTGGTGAACATGGACTTTGTGACTGGATTTTCTCGTACGCGTCATTAGCATGATTCGATTTAGGTTATTGTTGATAGAATGACAAAGTCAGCCTATTTCTTTCCTGTTCATACTTCATACTCAGCAGAGTATTATTCCATGCTTTATCTTATGGAGTTGGTTATGTTGCATAGGATTTTATTATCTATCATTTTAGATAGAGGTACTCAGTTTACCTCTCACTTTTGGAAGGCTTTTCAAAAGGGTCTTGGTACCTAAGTTTATCTCAGTATAGCTTTTAATCCCCAGAAAGATGGTTAGGCAGAACGGACCATTCATACTTGAGAGGACATGTTGAAATCCTTTGTTATTGACTTTAATGGTAGTTGGGATGACCACTTACCTTTAATTGAGTTTTCCTAAAACAACAATTATCACTCCAGTACTCAGATGGCTCCATTTGAGGCTCTCTATGTGAGGAGGTGTAGATCTCCTATTTGTTGGTTTGATATAGGTGAGGCTACTTTGATAGGGACATATTTAGTGTTTGAGGCAATGGATAAAGTTTAGTAATTTGAGAGAGGTTGAACACAAGACAAAATGGTCATAAATCTTATGTAGATGTGAGGAGAAGAGATCTTGAGTTTGATGTTGGTGACTTTGTTTATTTGAAGATTTCACCTATGAAAAGAGTGAAGAGATTTGGAAAGAAGGGGAAACTCAGTCCCTACTATTTTGGCCCATATAGAATCTTGAGCCATTTTAGGCAGGTAGCTTATGAGTTAGAGTTGCCTACAGATTTGGAATCAGTGCATCCGGTGTTTTATGTCTCTTTGTTAAAGAAATGTATTAGAGACCCAGCTTCAGTCGTGACTTTAGAGAGTATGGAGGTGAAAGATAGTCTCTCCTTATGAAGAAATCCCAGTTGATATCCTTGACCGTCAGATTCGTAGATTAAGGAATAAAGAAATTCCCTTGGTTAAGGTTCTATGGAGAAATTAGTCCGTTGAGGGAGATACTTGGGAAACAAAAGTGGATATGCAATCCAAGTATTCCCATCTTTTCTCTACGAATTCAGATTCAACTTAAGGCAACATTCTCTCTTAAATTTACTCTCTTGTTTCCTATCTTAATTGTATAGCCATTATTATGTAGTAGCATGTATTCTTGAATTCAGTTCAATTTGTACATATTGTATTCGGATTCAGTCATTTAGTCATGATTCAACTTGTAAGTGTTTAGTGCAAAAAAAATTACAGCTTTCCCACTAGTACAACAACTCAGTTATTTTCATTCAGGCACGAATGATCCCAAGGGGGAGATATTATAACACCCCCAAAATCCAAACCAATATTATAACCATGATTCAAGCTCATGCAAACTCAAATATAGTTCTTTGGTAGTTTTATGAGTGATTTGGATGTATATTAAGGCCTAAAAAAACTCCTAGCTTTAGACAAGTCAAAATATCCCTTACTGATTGAGTTATTGGGAAGAATATTTCTATAATCAAATTTAAACGAGCATAACTTTGGTGCTACTAAGAATTTTTTATCTCAAGACCCACCAATAGATATTTAATTGAATTATCTTTACAACGCCACCGGTTTTGCATTAATTCTTTATCGTAGTAAAAAGTTATGCCCACTTTACCAAAGGGCTGTCTGTCTACCAAGTCACAATGGCTAGGGTGATGGACTGTCGTATCAGTGATGGCCCATCATGAAAAACTGTCACCCTTAAGTAGAAAGACTGAAATTTAGTCATTTTGTGATGGTTGGAGTGATGGTCAATCACGGGAATGACGGTCAGTTACCCAAACCATAACCTGGAATAGTTCTGCACTGTCATGATGTTTTTAAAAGGTTTATTTTGGTCTTTTCCCACTCTTTTAGCACCAAAATTACGTCGTTCCACCCTCTAAACAATAGTTATCAAGCATAAATACCACCCTAACCTATCATAACTCAAAAATTATCTATCACAAAGCAAAAAAGGGGCGATTTATTTTTCCACAAAACCAACTAGCATTCATAAAATTAAAGTTCAATACCAAGAAATTTATCCAAGGCTTCAACATTCAGGTATGTGGGATGTTCATCAATTGGTCCCTTTCACCCATGGAGCCCAAAAACCTTCTTTTCGACTAATGTATGGATTTGTCACTTATTATGGAGTTTTATATATTCAAGATGGATTAAATTCATGTCTTTCCTTAGTAATTGAACTCTAATTTCTGATAACGCCCAAACTACAGCTCTCGTTAGAAAGTGTAAGCGGTCGCTGTCAAATATAGAACCCAACTGGGTTGGGTGTCGAATCCTACAGGGAATACACTGGTCACTAAGTGTTGCAATTATTAGTATACTGTTGGTCAAAAATTCCAAGGACAAAAGGGGTGTTTGGTTTTAGGCGTGAACTAATATTATCAAAGTAACGATGGAACGATTTGTGTAGTAAGATTTAATCACAGAGATTGATAAGTTAGGGTTATGTCCACCTTGTAGTTTCTACTTCTCTATTAACTATGAGTAACGCGGAATTTAGACATGCATGCACTTATAGAGAATCGTATTCTAATTCTAAATCCAAGTGTTTCCCAACCATCAAGGATTTGTTTCACTTTAGCTCTCCCGAGCCTAAAGTGTATAACAAATGGTACAAATTCTCCAAGAAGTTAATCCGGTTAAGGCATTAACGTGTAAATAGAGGTTGGAAACCCTATTTCCTTGTCACACTCTCTTTTCCAAACATGTAACTTTTCTCTCGAACAATTTAATGCTATAATGGCGTATTCTCTATGTTTGCAACCATAAGAATTCAATCAAAACGAAGAGAGTAATGATATAAGTAGCATAACACATCAAGAATTCACAAACTCATAGTAATAGATAGTATCTTACAAGGTTTTCATAACCCTAAAAGATAAGTTTAGCTACTCATGAATACAACGGAAATCAAAGTAGACATCATCATCATACCAAAACTTAGAGAAATCTCGGCTATGGAGATGAAACGTGTTTTCTTTCTCCGTTGCTCAAGTGAGCCGTTTTCTGCTCTCAAAAACTCGTACAAAACCTTCAAATGTGAAATTTGAATAATGTTCGAATGATAATTCTCATAATGCTGAAAAATTCAGCAATAAGGTTTTTAATAGCATCCTTCTCTAATAAGTTGCTATTGCATTCTTAAGTATTTAAAAATACTGGGTTTGTCCGGGAAAAAGTTCCCATGCATCACATTCAGTCCAAAAGCTGCCTTCCCTCTTATGTGAAGTTTTCCTTTGCTGCCCACAGGTCAACAAAGTGCTGAAATCTTCATCATTAGTACCTGAAAACATGCTAATCACATAGGTCAGCTCACTCAAAGGAAAATGGACTAAAAGTGCAAGAATTATATATATTTTATCCTCAAAACTTAGCTGAAACATGGGTAAATTATGGTGCTTAGGCGTGTAAATACGCCCAACATCACCACCCCACACTTAAAGCTTTGTTTGTCCTTGAACAAAATATTACATCCATGCAAACACCTAACTAGAATTTCACAATAGCAACACGAAGTTTTCAACAAGACATGCACAACAATCATTAACAAAGAGTAGGTTTCTCAATCACTACTAGAAACAACTCAACCTCCAACATAGCCTCATTAGGATGGTTAATTCGTATCCACAAGTTAAGACACAAAGAAACATATAAAACTACCCAAAAACCATCAACCATGTGTGCTCACACAAGATATCACCCATAATCACTTATAGTTTTGCATTTTTTTGAAACATGGGTATAAGACTCTCCTTGCTCTCGCTCTCACAAAGAATTCTTATATTTCAACTGATGACCATAGGCTTTCCCTTAGTGTGATGCTCTACTAATATCAGACTGCTAAGTTTAGGATCAAATAGGTCTTTACAGGTTTAATGTAGGCTAAGGGACAGGTAGGACTATTTTGTCCAGAAATAGTGACTATGTTCCCTAAGCGCTTTAATACACTACAATATGCCATTTACACTATCTTTTAACAACCACTCTACCTCTCTTTCATCTACCAATCCCTTTTCACCTATTTTGTTATTCAATCATAAACACAACTATCTTTTTGTTTTTCTAAATTTTTTATTTTATTTTATATATTTTTTTTATTTTTTTTTCTCCTTTTTTTTTATATTAAGCAAGTATCCCTATAATAGCCACTCTTTTTCACAACAATTTCAAGTACCAATACACCCTGAGGCATCACTTTCACCATTCTCCTTTGATTTTTCCACATGATTCTACAATTTTAAAGCGCTTAGGAGTTTGGATCAAATTATGGTCTTGAAAAAAAAATGGATTAGGCTACATATGAGGCTGCCAAAGAAAATAGCTAAAGTCTCAAAGGATGTTCACTAGGACAATGTACAAAGGTAGGTAAAAAGAAGGTAAACAATTTCAGGGCTGCCAAAGAAATGCCTAAATCATCTCCTACACTCACAATCTTTATTTCGCTTCACACACACACCAGGCAAGTTCTAGCATCAGTCACAACAAAGAATATACAATATCCTCACACACACAAGGCACATGGTCAACTTCATTGGGAGCATTATAGATTCTTGACCCAACAGATGAATGAATTAAACCACAACAATTTATCACACAGTGAGTCACAACTTAGAGCCTAAGCGTCTCAATAGTAATGATTTAGCACAAACTCTTGTTATAATATACCATGCCGTCTATCAGAACAATTTCATGCAACATCTAAAATATACTAACTAATTACAACTAATTAGCAAAAACAAGAATAAATGTAGGCAAAGAAGTACCATACAACATACAAATACCAGCACTCCATACTTAGACTGGACACATTGCCCTCAGTGGAAAATAAATAAGGAGAACCTGATTAGTCAGACTCTTCCTCTATGTCTGGGGTCATACCCCCTGCGTCGGAATCATCATCAGAGTTGTCCTCCACGTCTGAGTCTGGCAGTCGGCGATTATCGTTAGTCGGCACATCATCATCGAGAGGTTCCTCAAAATGTACCCCTACTCCACACATAGCCCGCGCATGCTCATTCATCGGGTAGTCATAATCCAACTGCTGAAGTTCTGCATCAGTCGGAACCCGACCCCCACTCATCATGGTAAACCGAGTCATGCCATATAGATGGCGAAAGAAACTTTCATCCCAAGCATGTCTTTCTGCAGTGGTAAGGTTGATGCCATGACCAGTTTCAGGCTCTTTAACTTTCGTAAGATCAACCTTCTTCGGGTTGTGTGGAAGCTTATGATCTGCAGGTTCCTCTTTAATGTGCTCCTTCCTTAAGATCGCAGTCAACAAATTGCCAAAGATGAAATGAGACCTTTTGTGCAGCCTAGCCTTACGCATTGACGATCGTATAACCACACCAATGTTGATGGGAATATTAGTCATCAGAGCGTACACCAAGCATACTCTATCACGTGTGATCTTTGTGTACTGTGTCCTAGGAATCAGGCAAGAGTTGACTATCCTCAACCATATACGAGCTTCTCTATTCAAGGAAGCATACGGGAAGGTATTATGCCGACTGTTTTCCTTGTGACAAATCCACCGGGACATGGACCTTGTTCCGCACAGTGTGTGTCTGATTGCCCTGTAGGGAGGTCTGTGATAAAGCTTCTTGAGCGGTGATGGATCCACAGATGGAAGGCCCAGAAAAGAGTTGAAGAACTCCGCATTCAATTGCAAGACTTGGCCCCGAATCTTTACTTCACTTCCGATAGTCTTTGGGGACCAATTGGCATAAAACACTCGCGTTAGATCAAGATTGCATTCCCCCATATCTCGGAAAATGAAATCAAGATTTAGTTCCATGATTTTAGCCAAAATGCGGGGCTCTCTCTTTGATAGACTCTCCTTCTGCATCAAATCCACGTGAACATATTTTTTTACTTTGTTGTTCTTGTACCACTCCTTTCCTTCCTCCTCTAGGACCCATTTTATCCCGAAAGTGCGTCGAGGCACTTGCAAAGAGGAGGACTCAGCTTGCTCTTTTCTTGACCATTTCTGACCTTTCTGTGAGGTGGACACTTTTTCTTTTCCTTGTCGTCCTTTTGGAGCCATTCTACCTGAGATCAAAATAGAGTCATGTTAGTTTCATCTCGGAAGATTCACTATAATCGAACAACAACCAGTGATGGAACCACCCCACACTTAATTTGTTGGCACAAACTAATTAAGTGAGTGATGTCGATTACTCAGACTTCGTCGACATTCATTTAGGCGATATGTTCCAACATGTTTAGCTCAGTCATATTTTCATGTAATCTTGACTATCCTTTCCAACTTTATTTCAATGGATTTATGCACTTTTTGAACAAGACTACCACATAGAGTTCTTATCAGGTTATTGCATAGAAATAATCACACCATCGTATACTTTTGGTCAATCATAATCCATACCTCGATGAATGAGTCATTCAAACATTCAAGCTTACAACGTTCAAGATTACGCATTAACTTCACAATTTCGACTCCATAAAAATATGACAGTGTATAACAATCAAGTACAAGTCGGAACAAAGTCAAGAACACCCACACGTATTCTTTCACTCAATCTAGATGTATCATAACAAACCAATCATATTCTTATCACCAAACACCACTCCAAAATCTAAAATACCATTATAAGCGTAGTATTGCAACAACTACGGGATATAAAAGAATAACTTACTTGACGATTATTTGGGAAGATGATCTTGCAAGATTAGATGAGCAAAACAAAAAATTTTGAGAGATTTGGGAAGCTTAGGCGGCGCCTAGGTTGAGCAAACAAGTGCATTTTGTTCTAAGGTTGAAGATCTATTTATAGACTAAGCCATGGGTCGGGTTTGATCCATGTAAAATCGGGTTAGGAGACAAAAAGGCATAAGTAGGCGGCACCTAATGCTTTGCCTATGCTTAGCATAGGCGGCGCCTTTAGCAATGCCTAGATAGGAATAGACGGCGCCTTGACTATCACCTAGATTGGCATAGGTGGCGCCTTGCCTATCGCCTAGATTGGCATAGGCGGCGCCTATGGCATTGCCTATGTGAGGCAGTGAGCATAGGCAATGGCATAGGCGGCGCCTATAGCATTGCCTACATTGGTATAGGCCTTGACTTGTCCATTGCCTATGTGAGGCAGTGAGCATAGGCAATGGCATAGGAATTGCCTTGTCCGTTGCCTAGATTTGCATAGGCATTGCCTTGTTCTTTGCCTAGATTGGCATAGGCATTGCATTGTTCGTTGCCTAGATTGGCATAGGCAATGCCTAGCCTATAGCCTTTGCTCCATCATTCCTCACTTACCACCTTTAGCATGGCTCACTTTCAAATCAAAATTTTGGACTAATCTTCTCCTTTGTATATCTTGCACCTACACTTAATCAAAAACAACAAAAATGATTAGAAGGATGGGTTGCCTCCCACCAAGCGCCTTAGTTTTGGTCGTGGCTCAACTCTTCTTTTTGCATTTTTATTTATCAAAAACAAACTCCTAGTGAAATAAAAATGATTAGCATGATGGGTTGCCTACCATGTAGCGCTTGATTTATTATCGCGACACGACATAGTTATCTCGAGTACTCAGACTTCCTCGAGATATATGGTGGCTATACATTTTATCGAATCGGTTGGACCGATATATAGCTTCACTCTTTGGCTATTCACCTTAAAGACACCACCATCATTGTTTTCTAACTCCACTACTCCAGATGAGTAAACTTGGCTGATTCTGAATGGACCAGACCATTTAGATTTCAACTTACCTGGAAACAGCTTCAGTCTGGAGTTGAAAAGAAAAACCAAATCACCCTTCTGAAAGTTTCATTGGACAATCCTCCGATCATGATACTTTTTCATCCTTTTCTTGTAGAGATTTGATCTTTCATACGCATGTAGACGGAATTCATCCATCTCATTCAGTTGTTCCAATCTCATATTAATAGCATCATCCCAATTCAGGTTAAGCCACTTCAACGCCCACAACGCTTTATGTTCGAGCTCGATTGGCAAGTGACAAGCCTTCCTATAAACTAGTTGGTAAGGTGACATACTAATTGGTGTCTTGAACGCAGTCCTATAAGCCCATAAGGCATCATCCAGCTTTCGGGACCAATCCTTCCTACTAGCATTTATAGTCTTAGCAAGGATCAGCTTGATCTCCCGATTAGAAACCTCTACCTGCCCACTAGTTTATGGGTGGTAAAGTGTAGCTACCTTATGTTGCTTGACCCCATATTTCACCAACACGGCTCTGAATAGCTTGTTGCAAAAGTGTGATCCTCCATCGCTTATGATGGTACGTGGTACCCCAAAATGAAAGAAGATATTTCTCTTTAAGAATGCTACAACACGTTTACCTTCATTATCAGCCAGCGCTACCGCTTCGACCCATTTGGATACATAATCCATAGACACTAGGATATATTTCATCCCAAACGAATTCACAAATGGGCCCATGAAATCAATACCCCATACATCAAATAGCTCCACTTCAAGAATTTTAGACATGGGCATCTCACGGTGCTTTGAAATCGCGCCTTGCCTCTGACACTGATCAAATCTTCTCACAAAATCATAGGCATCCTTGAATAATGAAGGCCAATAATAGCCACTTTGCAATACCTTCCTAGTTGTTCGATCACCTGCATGGTGACCCCCAACTTGGGAAGCATGACTTGCTTCCAAGATACTAGGCACCTCCACATCAGAGATGCATCGCCTAATAACACCATCGGCACATCATCGAAAAAGATACGGTTCATCCCAGAAGTAGTGTTTCACATCATGCATGAACTTTCTCTTTTGATGAAATGAGAGATTCTCAGGCATCACTTTACTTACCACGTAGTTCGCAAAGTCTGTATACCACGGTAAGTCTTCCACCATAGTGGCTAGGATCTCTTCGTCAGGAAATGCATCATCAATATCAAGGTCGGGTTGCGCTATGTGCTCACTCTCAAGTCTAGATAGATGATCAGCTACTTGGTTTTCACAACCTTTTCTATCCTTTACCTAGAAATCAAATTCTTGAAGCAATAACACCCACCGAATTAGCCTTGGCTTAGCATCCTTCTTCGCTATTAAATATCTCAGAGCCGCATGATCTATATGAACCACCACTTTGGTTCCCAACAAGTAAGCAAGGAACTTTTCAAAAGCATAAACAACTGCTAGAAGCTCTTGTTCCGTGACGGTATAGTTCTTCTGGGCTCCATTCAAGGCCTTGCTCGCATAGTATATTGGATGAAATAGCCTTTCTCTTTTCTGACCAAGTACAGCACCCAAAGCTACCCCACTTGCATCACACATCACTTCTAACGGTAGAGACCAATCGGGTGCTACAATAATAGGAGCTTCAACTAGCTTCCCTTTGAGGCATTCAAATGCCTTCAAGCAATCTTCACTGAAGTTGAACTTTGCATCCTTCTCCAAAAGTTTGCATAATGGACTAGCAATCTTGGAGAAGTCTTTAATAAACCTCCGATAAAAACCTGCATGACCGAGGAAACTACAAACTCCCTTTAAAGAAATTGGAGGTGGTAGTTTCTCGATAACTTTAATCTTGGCTCGATCCACCTCAATTCCTCTTTTAGAGACTTTATGCCCAAGAACAATGCCTTTCTTCACCATAAAATGGCACTTCTCCCAGATAAGCACCAAGTTGAATTCAACACATCTCTGCAACGCCATACTCAGATTTGCCAAGCATGATTCAAACGACTCACCTACTACTGAAAAATCATCCATGAATACCTCCAAGGTGTCTTCAACCATATCAGAAAAAATGAACATCATACAACACTGAAAAGTGGCAGGTGCGTTACATAACCCAAATGGCATACGTTTGAAAGCAAACGTACCATATAGGCATGTAAAAGTTGTCTTCTCTTGATCTTCAGGAGCAATGCAGATCTGATTATAGCCGGAATAACCATATAAGAAACAAAACCATCCATTCCCTGCCAATCAATCAAGCATTTGGTCCATGAATGGCATTGGGAAGTGATCCTTTAACGTCCACGAATTCAGCTTCCTGTAGTCCATGCACACTCTCCACCCTGTGACAGGTCTGAGTGGAATTAGCTCATTCTTTTCATTTGCGACTACTGTCATGCCCCCTTTCTTGGGCACACATTGCACTGGACTCACCTATTTACTGTCTGAAATTGGGTACACCACCCCTGCATCTAACCACTTAATAATTTCTTTCTTCACTACCTCTTGCATAGGTGGATTCAAACGACGTTGGTGCTCAATGGTGGGTACGCAATCTTCCTCGAGCTGAATCTTGTGCATACATATCCCAGGAGGGATACTAATTATATCAGCAATAGTCCAACCAATGGCTCTCTTGTACCTATTCAGAACAGAGATGAGAGCCGTTACTTTCTGTTTACCTAAATCAGCCGCAACAAAACCGGAAGTGTATTCCCACTTCCTAAGAATGCATACTTCAGGTGGCTGGGAAGCTCTTTCAATTCTAGCACTGGTGGTTCTTCAATGGATGGCTTTGCTGGTGGTGAAGGTCGATTATTAAGATCAATGTCCAGCTTCTTAGGAGCATGAGAATATGACCCTATTTTTGTTAGAGCACAAATAGTTTCTTCATACTCTTCAACATCCTCATGCTCAAAATTTATAAGCACAGCAGCCAATGGATCAACAATAAGCTGCTTCTCTACAGATAATTCTTTCTCATCTTCATAATAAACATCAGCTACAGAGAACACATTCATATCTTTGGGCTGCTTCATTGATTTGCATACATCAAAATGGACCACTTCGTCATTCATCCGAAATAAAAGCTCATTATCTCTTAAATCAATAAGCACACTTCCTGTTGCAAGGAAAGGACACCCAAAGATTATGGGAACTTCAGAATCCACCTCACAATCCAAAATAACAAAGTCTACAGGAAAAATGAAGGTGGAAACCTTCACCAATACATCATATAAGATACCAACAGGTCATTTTACCGACCTATCTGCCATCACGAGCCACATATTGGTTGGTGTAGAATCACCCAACCCCAACTTTCTATAAATAGATAGCGGCATCAAATCGATGCTAGCTCCCAAATCGCACAATGCCTTAGCAAAATCCAAAGATCCAACCGTGCAAGGAATAGTGAAAGCACCAGGATCTGCCTTCTTTTGAACTAACGATCTTGTAGTGATTGCACTGCAATGATGAACATTATCTGCCAGCTCATAGCTTGCTGCCCGCTTCTTTGTCAAAAGGTCCTTCATGAATTTAGCGTACCTAAGCATCTGTTCCAGCGTCTCCACCAAAGGAACATTAATAGTCAGCTGCTTCAACATAGTCATGAATTTACTGAACCTGGTGTCATCATCTTTCTTCTTCAATCTCTGAGAAAAAGGTGGTGGTGGAAGGGGAATAGTTTTCTCCACCACTTCCTTTTTATCTTGCTTCAGATTATCAATCTTTTCAGGCTGGTTACATCTAAGTGTAGTGTCATGAACGTTCTGAATTTCAGCTTCTACAGAATCATCACAATCTTCTTCAATCACATTCTCTTCTGTATTATCAACCACCTACTTACCTTTGGATGGATTTTCCAATACCTTACCACTCCTGGTAGTAATAGCCATACATGATCCATCATTCCTTGGATTTTGCACGGTGTCGCTAAGTAGGGTGCCAGCTTTTCTTTGATTGAGTGCCGCTGATAGTTGACTCAATTGTTGTTCCAACTGTTTTATTGAAGTGGAATGTGAATCAACCAATTGATTTATTGAGGACAAATCATTTTTTACCTCCGTTACTCCCGTGTTGGTTGCCTCCACTCCTTTCAACAGCGTAGCCATCATATCTTCCATGGACATCTTCCCAGAGCCAGATACCGCGGTCTCACGATTTCCAGGAGGAACATACAAACCACTCCTGTCAGTCTTATTCCTTTATCTGGATTTATCATAATAGTTTCTACCTTGATTTCCTTGGGCATTGCCTCGGAAACCCCCCTGATTATTCAAATAATTTGCTTCCTCCTCAGAATCGGATTCATATCTTCCCTGTGATACAACGGCCTTAACCTTTTCGGTCTTCCCTGATAATAAATGCTTGGTAAGAAGATCCATCTGCGTTTTCATGTGAGCCATATCCTGGTCACGTTCCTCTTCTCTTTGCCTTTGTTCTGCCGTCAAGCCAATAGATACAGTAGAGCTTGCTACCTCAGAATCCCTGGTATGCCAAGCTCTACTCTGCTTTTTTATACGATCTAGCATATCACTTGCCTCAATAAAAGTAAGGTCCATGAATGACCCACCTGCAGCATTATCAACTACTGGCTTAGTCACCGAATTCAAAGACCTGTATAATATCTCCATCAAGTGGATATTGGTCATCTGATGGTTTGGGCACCACATAAGCTTCTTCTTGAACCTCTCCCATGTTTCGTGGAGAGCTTCAGTTGGAAGCTGTCAAAAATTACTGATCTCATCTCTTAATTGTTCTCTTTTGGATGGGGGAAAGAATCTTTCTAGGAAAGCGTCTTTCAGTTGCCTCCAATTAGTAATAGAATCAGGAGTTAGCCCATTCAACCGTAGAGTTGCCTCTCCAGATAGAGACAATGGAAATAAGCGCAGTCGAATTGCATTCTGTCCAACTCCTGGATTGTCAAACGACTTGCATGTTGAGATAAAGTTGATTAGATGCATATTCGGATCATCGCCTGCAAGTCCACCAAATAACCCCTTAAGTTGCAATAGCTGAATCATGGTGCTAGTGATATTGAACTTGGCTCCGGATGCCAAGGGTGGAGGAATAATAGACCTTGTGGCACCAGCCCCATCCAGATCGTCATCATCATCATCAAAAGGAGCCTGTACAGCTTGGCGTTCAGGTCACATTCTAGCTTGACGATCTCTCCTGTTCACAGGTGCTGCCACCTCATCTGCACTCTGTGAATTAAGTAACTCATCATCACCCAGGTCCTCATCATCAATATTTGTTGCCCGACCTGGGTTATCAATATTCTGTTGATGCACTTAAGTAGCTGCCAACGCAGCTAACCTAGCCTGGTCCTGTTGAGCAGCCCTTCTTTCAATGTCACGTTGTGCATCCATTCTGCCAATAAGTTGTGGTTCAGGATTTATGGGTAATAATGTCTGACCAGATCTTTGTGTATTTGGCATGCACTCTACCAAACCTGAACAAAACAAAAACAACAAAAAGTAAAATTCGAGAATCTTTGACCAAAGGGTCTAGTAACTATCACAAACATAGTTGACAACCGTATTCCCCGGCAACGGCGCCAAAATTTGATAACGCCCAAACTACAGCTCTCGTTAGAAAGTGTAAGCGGTCGCTGTCAAATATAGAACCCAAATGGGTTGGGTGTCGAATCCTACAGGGAATACTCTGGTCACTAAGTGTTGCAATTATTAGTAGACTGTTGGTCGAAAATTCCAAGGACAAAAGGGGGTTTGGTTTTAGGCGTGAACTAATATTATCAAAGTAACGATGGAACGATTTATGTAGTAAGATTTAATCACAGAGATTGATAAGTTAGGGTTATGTCCACCTTGTAGTTTCTACTTCTCTATTAACTATGAGTAACGCGAAATTTAGACATGCATGCACTTATAGAGAATCATATTCTAATTCTAAATCCAAGTGTTTCCCAACCATCAAGGATTTGGTTCACTTTAGTTCTCCCGAGCCTAAAGTGTATAACAAATGGTACAAATTCTCCAAGAAGTTAATCCGGTTAAGGCATTAACGTGTAAATAGAGGTTGGAAACCCTATTTCCTTGTCACACTCTCTTTTCCAAACATGTAACTTTTATCTCGAACAAGTTAATGCTATAATGGCATATTCTCTATGTTTTCAACCATAAGAATTTAATCAAAACGAAGAGAGTAATGATATAAGTAGCATAACACATCAAGAATTCACAAACTCATAGTAATAGATAGTATCTTACAAGGTTTTCATAACCCTAACAGATAAGTTTAGCTACTCATGAATACAACGGAAATCAAATTAGACATCATCATCATACCAAAACTTAGAGAAATCTAGGCTATGGAGATGAAACGTGTTTTCTTTCTCCGTTGCTCAAGTGAGCCGTTTTCTGCTCTCAAAAACTCGTACAAAACCTTCAAACGTGAAATCTGAATAATGTTCGAATGATAATTCTCATAATGCTGAAAAATTCAGCAATAAGGTTTTTAATAGCATCCTTCTGTAATAAGTTGCTACTGCATCCTTAAGTATTTAAAAATACTGGGTTTGCCCGGGAAAAAGTTCCCATGCATCACATTCAGTCCAAAAGCTGCCTTCCCTCTTATGTGAAGTTTTCCTTTGCTGCCCACAGGTTCACAAAGTGCTAAAATCTTCATCATTAGTACCTGAAAACATGCTAATCACATAGGTCAACTCACTTAAAGGAAAATGGACTAAAAGTGCAAGAATTATATATATTTTATCCTCAAAACTTAGCTGAAACATGGGTAAATTATGGTGCTTAGGCGTGTAAATACGCCCAACATCAATTTCATGTTCACGTATGATCCCATGAAAGATTAGGTTAATTTATGTTTTGAACTACAATTTACCACGTCAATATTCAAGTGAATTTCATGTTAAATACCCAATTTATTAATTTAGCGATGTGATCATGTTAATTTCCTATATTTAACACATTCCCATTTTTAAGTTCATTATTCTCACATGTTTGATGAAATATCTATGTTTTTGGATCTTTGAACTATGATTTCATACTACAGTTCTAAGCCATATTACATTAGTTTGATCATTCAGTTCTGGCGGGTTATGAACACCTGATATCTATGTGTTTTACATGACTTCAGATATTTCAAGTAATGATTTCAGTTAAACTATGAGTATTACCATTTAATAAGTTGTTAAGATCATGATGAGCAATATCAGTTGTTATGTTCAGTGCATACAGTTTAGTTCATTACCAGTGTCAGTTCAGTAGGAAGTAAGATTTATCATCGAGCGAACCCAGGAATAGGGGCTTACCTGCCAGTAGAGGGTGACTCCCTAGTCCTTCAAAACACCAGTTTTATGGATCCACACAACCATGTATCAGTACTCGTGGCATGATACTAACAGAAAGACTCGAACAAACCAGTTGAAATGGAGGGGGCCAAAGTCAACCAAAGACCATCACCTGTCAAATACGGTGAACATGATGACATGGTAATTTCTCATTTTATTTATATACATAATGAATCAAGCATTGACTATGTGTTTTCTATTTAACAAGATATTTTTGTAAGTTTTATATGAAAAAATATTAACTAGGACATACATGTTATATGTTTGTGCTTGTCTTATCATATTCAATATGAGATACATATTGGGTATTTTGTATCTGATATATTATTTATGTATCTTGCTTAATACCTTATTTACATAAGTGTTTATTATTTTATATCTCGTACATATTTAGTAATGTAGTAGTACAAAATCTCAACAACAACAACAACAACAAACCCAGTGTATTCCCACCAAGTGGGGTCTGGGGAGGGTAAAATGTATGCAGACCATACCACTACCTCCGAAGAAGTAGAGAGGCTGTTTTCGATAGACCTTCGGATCAAGATGGAGAATATTTAACAAGGTCATAGTAAAACATAAAGAAATATGGGTGGCATAACCTAAATAAGAAGTAGGAAGTAGTAAAACTGGAAATAAGAGATACACGAAAACAAGAGCACTATGAAAATAGGGGATACAAAATAAGGAATAAGAAAATGACACCCTCCTAGTAGTAGCCTATCTCATTCACTGAAAAAAATGAATGTGTATAGTTAATTAATTACAATTTTGAGATTTAATATAAAATATTTGTAATTGTTTCATAGAATATCAGGATGCTAGTATTGAGAAAATGGATGACATCGTTGTTGAAGAAATGGAACCGCTTAAAATTATTGTTTCAGTTCCAATGTCTGATATGTCTTTGAAGGTTTATAAGTCTCCACCAACAACTCTAGATGAGTATTTTATTAGTGATGCCGCAATTCTATCTGCGTTCCCTACTCCAAAAAGGTTATTTTCTGAAGACAAAAAGAAACCTGCACAACGCAATAGGAAGCTTTTGAGGAGATTATCCAATTGAACATATGGAAGTTTTTTAGAATTGGATAAAAGGTGTTTACAAGAAACACATGAACAAGTAAGTTCACCAATTGCTTACTCTAAATTCAAAAGTAATCTAAAGTTTTTTTTTTAAATCTCATATACTATCATGTTTCAGAAAAGATAAGGATGATCACTATAAGGTTAAATGTGAAAATCTTGGATTTCGACAACTAGATTTCATATTTGCTTTTTCAAAATCAAAGAAATAGTTCTACCTGATGTATCAACAAAACAAAAGTTGGAATGATGTGGCATTTTCATATCGGATATCCTAAATTTCGTAACATCATGAAAGTACATTTTCATTTACATATGTATTGCTGATTGTGTGCTAATTATGGTGATGTATTGAAGTGTATAACATGAGATTGTTAGATTAACAGTATAATTTGGTTGAATTTTTAAAACCAATGGGCCTACAAAAGAATTTTTTATGTCAAATTTGATGAAGTATAGAACTTGATTTTTTTTAAAAAATGAAATGTGGTTGTAATGTAATATGTGGTTTGGGATTTTATAAGTAAAAAATAGAATATTATTGTGATGATAGAATAAGATACCGGTGCACCAAATAGCCAGTGTCATGCTTTTATGTTGTATTATATACATATTACCAAAAAATGTATCTAACTCAATTTTTATGTATCTGGTTTATTTGTTGCTCTTTTATTAACCTGTGCTATTCCTTTAATTATTTAAGATACATAAATATTTTTTTTGTATCTCAAATTAAATCATTACAGTATCCTGCTATAACATATATTCCATTTGTTTACACTTTGAACAACATCTGGATGTCATTTTCTACTACTTGAGGAAGAAGTACAAGAACAAGAATTTTCCTATGAACATATACACCACCGCTGACTATTTTTTCAAAGTGTACATTGATAAGGTGTATATGAATTACTATCATGAAACGTTGGTAAGTGTCACGACCCGAGACTACACCCTAGTCGTAACACGATGCTTGGAACCACAAGTGATCCCAAGCTAACCCATAAACTGGCATGATACTTGAGCAACTAATTTAGAATATAGTAAATAACTTGTTCTACTGTGCGGAAACATAATCACAATAAAATCTGAATAAGTATGTAACTGATGGAAATTTACAATCTGATAAAATTGAGGAAAGAACTCAAATTACATGACTGAATCTGATTGACATCTATGAAGCCTCTACTATACTGACTATAGGTATCTGGGACATTCCTCCAACTACCACTAATCAATACACATGAATAATCAAAATAAGGTACATGAACTATGACTGACTGAAGTCCCCAAAATAGGAGAGCTCATCATCTGCTGACTAAAAGCTGTAACTATCTGATTATGATACGTAGGCTATAGCTAATATCTACATTATGAGACACTATAGCACATACACATATATGTGGATCAGTACTTCTGGAATGTATTGAGTAAGTGGAGGTGAATGCAATAAATAAAACTATTTTCATATGTAATCTTAAAATATGCATGCAAAGTATAAGTAGACTCACTAAGATACTGAAATAAACTAAAAGCTGAAGTATCTTAAAACATGAGTAACAAACATAATCTGATAAGCTAGTGAATCACTACACTTAGTTTCCAAAAATCTTTACTGTGGTAGGATAAGTAGAACTAAAGATGTAATATGGTAAAATAGGAGTACTGTATACAAATCTCCTGTAAAGCTGAACATGCTGTAAAATCTGTACTGAGGATCATGTATAGATACTGAACATTAAAAACTAAACTGTACTTAATCTAAATAACTGGATTGAAACTGTGGGACACTGTGTATATGAGGTAAGAAAGGACTTACTGAACAAAATAAGATAGCTAAGCATGAATGTATGAAAACTGAAATACCTGAGAATGCAAGACCAAGCATAAGTCTGTAATCTGAAAGACTATTAATTATATAAATGAATAACTGAAAGTCTGTACACTCGGTCAAGAAAATCTAAACTGAGAATACACTGAATACTGTACTAAAATTGTGGGAGCTATCATATAACCAACATAAATCATATGAGCTATCATGGAGTCCAACGTCTGACCCACGTTGGGGAAGGATATTATATCCTTGTCATCGAAGTATAACCTAAACTGGCATGATCACTAAGCTAATACCATATTGGGCAAGGGGAAACACTCTCTGGAGAGTCCCCTAAATCTACGGTGGCACGTAGTTTTTGGATATAAGTAATCATCTCCCCCTTAGCTATAAGGTTCCTTGTTCTATCATCCCCCTTTAGATTTAAGCAATCATTCTATGTCTATGGACCTTCTTAATAAAATCTAGACTAAACTGCAACCACTTTACTCTAGAGTTTTGGATTTAACAATACACATTAATAATAAACTCACCCTGAAAGACTACACCTAAAAGCATATAACTCTCTGCTAGTATTTCCTTCTGAGATATAACTCTTAACTTTCTGTGGCCCTAATAGTCATCATATAAATACTTAAACACTTACTAACTTAGAGTCTTCAGAAGTATTACCATACCTAGAGTTCACACCATCTAGAATTTCAACTCTTCTTTCTATTAGCTCAATCATCCAAGTTTCAAACTTAGATTCTAATACTTAACATAGATATTCATAAAATTTTAATGAACTATACTAACTTCATTCTCGATTACTCCCTTAATATACATAATCCTTAACTTTACATAGCTTCAACAATCATCACATACTTACATCTTTCTTGACAACATACTTACCTCACTAAACACATAACTTGCCTCATTTCCTTCATATCCTACAAATATTATATCTCTAAACTTATATATTCCCTAAACCATGAGAATTACCATTACACCAATATACCCAACATCATCAACCTATAACCCATAACTTAACTGGTAAGAACTTTAGGTACTATATAGCCTCATTCGCACTTAGAACTCAATGGTACCATCTAATCACACACACATTAAAAACTTAGCAATAATACAATCCCATATCACCTTAGGTACAACTCTATATCATAACCACACTATCATACTTAATTTTAAATCAACAAACTTAAATTCTTGTATACACGATTTAAAGTCTACTGATTCACCTTTCATACAACTAGCCCCATGGATATATAATCTACTAAATCTAGATAAACACTATCCCCACTTTACTTCTTCTAAACTTCTAGGTTCATGCTTCTAAGTCTAGATCATACGCTATCATAGGATTCTGAGAAGGGATCTGAGGGCACATATGACTTTGGATCAAAGCATATTTTTCATGAACATAATTGGAATCTTTCATACTTTGGAGCATAAATGCCCTGATGGGATAATTTTTAAGCTAACATACAATCCCATAACTATCGGTGGGGACTGTCTAAGAAAACACTATCTGTAAGGATTTAAGATTGGCTATTTTTGTTGCCTCAAGAATAAGGAACAATTAGCACGAATAGAGTAATGTAAGAATCTGCATAAGTTCCTTAGTGAACACTTCTACTGCACGGTCTAATATATAAAACAAGGGAAACATTTCTTAAATGCCCTATAGCCTCTCAAAGAAAAGTATAGATGTCTCTATACCATTTTGCAAGACTCTACTAGATACGCCTTCATAGACACCCTAGGACACTTGAACTCTGTGCTCTGATACCAAGTTTGTAATGTCCCGAGACCACCCCCTGAATAATACACGGTACTTAGAACCACAAGTGATCCTAATCTAACCTATGAAACTTGCATAACTCATAAGCAACTGAATATGTTACATAAATCTAATAGAGATAAGTAGAAGAGATGTCTTTAGTTGAACATTTTAAAAATAAAACTATTTAAAATGATTACAGCTCTGGTTATAAAAAACAAAACTAAAATCAAATACATCAACTCTACTAACTTTCTATGAAGCCTCTACTAATACCGATTATAGGTAGACGAGATATGACCCCCAACAATCCCAAATCAATACGACTGAATAAATGAATGATACTGAAACTATAGTTGACTCAAGACCTCAAATCAAAAGAACTCATCACCTGCTAGCTGGAAGCTTTGAATTGTTTGATTATGACGTATGGGCTACAACTGGTACCTACATTATGAGACAATATAACACATAGACATATATGTGGTTTAGTACTTCTTGAATGTACTGAGTATGTGGGGGTGAATGCATAAGTAAAAAAATAACTGAATATTCATATAATCTTTCAGTGATGTATGCTATTTGTAAATGACACACCTTGAGCTTGAATAAAATAAGACTGAAAGATCATAAACATGAGTAATGAAGCATAAGAATAACTTTGTGAGCCATAACATTTTATTTCTAAAATCTTTAATTTTTATTCTTTAATTTGGGAGGTTCTTCTAACCAACATAAACCATGTGAGCTATCATGGAGTCCAATGTATTACCTACGTTGGGAAGATTTGTTCTACCCGTTCCATCAGAATAGAATTTTAACTTAAGTAATCACTGTACTTAACCCATATTAGGACTTGAACCTATGGTGGCACGTAGTTCTAGGGCATGTGACCTCGAAATCATACCCAACTCAGTGTTAAATACTATTCCCATATTACTTATGTACTTACACTTTAGGAATTCCACTTTAAAATAGTATAAGGGTTTATAGAATGAAAATCAGTTATGCTTCTCTTTCTTTAAATCATAATCAGGATAAACAAATATGGATTCCATATCTTATCTTAAGATCAAAAGTAAATATTTACTTTAAAACCATGAGGATAACTAATTATTATGGATTTCAAGCCTTATCTTAGAATCAAAAGATTCAAACTGTTCTTGTAAACTTAATGATTAAACTTAAGCCTTAAATCTTATACTTTCTTTCATAAAACCTGTAATACAACACCATACTTAAAACTTAATTGGAAAACGTTAATCGATGTTTCAAATCATACTCATGATATTCAACTTATAAAAGAGAATTAAAGAATCTTGAAGTCAAAACATAAATAGATGAGAACAAGTATGCACTTTAATACTTCAATCATATTATGATTTCATAAACTCAAAACAAGATAATTTGGGTATAAACCCTAATTGCCAATCATATCACTTTAACTTTAAAATATATTTTGGGCACAAGGATGAAAAGATATCCTTGTTGACAAGCCCCACATACCTCAATAGCTAGATTCTTAAAGATTGCTTGAACTTGGAAGCTTGAACTCTTGGATTCTTAGGGAAATGAGCTTTGATCTTGTTCTTGAGGAGAGAAATGGTCTTAAATTATGTATAGGTTGGTCAGGGTTAAGAGAGTGGAAATAACATGGTTTAAGACCCCTTAAATCATTTAAGAATGATTAGAAATAAGTTAGGGGTGTGAAAGACGTCAACACACTTAAACAAAGTCAAAATAGAGCATTTTTTTTGCACTATGCTATTGCTGGATGACGCACACCAATCACACACCAATCACACACTTGAGTTTGTGCAATGCATGCCAATAGCTCACTTTAACACCTAAAAAATGGGTCCCGAGATACCACACAGTGCTCCGAACTACAAGTAGTCCCAAGCTAACCCTGCAAACCTGTTATTCATTCTGAAACTCAAAATAGAAAAATCTAAGCATGCAAAACACTAAAATACTGAATCTACTGTTTGAACTGGACTAATTTTAAATAAACATAATGTCTGAAAATATTTAACTAGAAATATGAACAACAAACACTATAAGTTTGAAGTGTATCTAATAGTCAAAAAAGCCTATAACACTACTAACTAGAGAGTCACTCGGACAGACCCTTAGCTGACTAGAACTGACTAAAAAAACTGAATAAACTACTCTATAAAGTTGGGAATCTGAATAACTGGGTCCCTAAACTATGAGGACTCTCCAACTGTTGGAATGTAGATAGTGATGCTCATGGTCAATCACGCTGCTAGAACTAAGCACTAGAACCTACATTATTAAACAATGTAGCACATAGACATATATAAGGATAAGTACTTTTGGAATGTACTAAGAATATGGGGGTGGATGCATTAGTAAAACAGTAACTGAAAGTACATATAACTTGTAAATAATGCATGCTAAGTGTAAATGACTCACATTGGCTTGAGTAACCTAAAGTTGAAAATCTTAAATCATGAATAATAAAGCATGTTGTATAGATCTTGTGAGCCATAACACTTAGTTCTAAAAATTTGTACTTGTAATGTGTTTTCGAATCATGAAAGATAAGTGTATAAAAGAATCACCTTAATCATATGAAAACTAAAAGTTGAAATTCTAAAACTGAGGTCTTAAGTAAGACAATATCTGAGTAAATTTGTGAGTCTTTACACTTAGTTTCTAAAAGTTGTTTTGTTATTCTATTTTAAAACTTAGGGACTTTCTTATAAAATCTTTTCTATTATTCTTTTCTGTTAGGGAGGTTCTTCTAACCGACATAAACCATAGAGTCCAACGTCTAGTTTCCTTAAGAGGAAAACCTCATGTTGGGTAGAGGTGTCATACTCTTTCCAAGAAGTATAACCTGAGCTAAGTGATCATAATCTGTATCTGCATCCATATAAATGAGAATAATCTGATAATCTAAATCTACGTTGGCTCGTAGTTCTGGTGCATGTGAACTAGGACACATACCCAACTCGGTGATAAATACTACTCCCTTTAATTTGTATTCTCATTCAGCAGGAAGTCCACTTAAAAACTAGCATAAAGGTTTATATAATGGAAACCAATTATGCTTCTCTTTACTTTAAATCATAAACAGTATGAATAAAAGTGGATTTCATAATATTATATTGGGATCAAAAGATCCATCTTTGCTTTTAAAGAACTTATCAAAACTTGTCAATAGAACTTGAGATCATAATCTCCTTATAAACTCATCACTTGTACTTGGGACTCAAAATATCAAAGCTTTAATGCATCAATAATCATATTTATACTTCATGCTCACTAATAATCTTAAAAACTTTCAACAATCTCAATCAATATCGTGGAATATAATTCATAATATGAATCTCATGAACTCAAACATGGATATATGTAAATCTCTTGCCATTGAAGCTTTATATAACATGATAATTTCATAAACTAAAATAATAAGAATTGGGTATGAACCCTAACTTCAATTTATGCAAAATTTAACTTAAAATTAAGCTTTGGGCACAAGGGTGGAAGAAAACCCTTGTTCATAACCCCACATACCTTATTAGGTTAAATTAATGTAGAAACTTGAACTTTGAATTCCTAATGATGTTCTTGAAGCTTTTTCTTAAAGTTCTTGAACCTGGAAACTTGAATTCGTGGTTATCTTGAAAAAGGAATGGTGAAACTTTGGATTTCTTGGAGTTAAAGTTGAAATTTTAGGGTTTCTTGGAGAGAAATTTGATGAGGAATGAGTATATTCTGCTTAGAATAGGGTTAATCTTCTGCTTTCACAACTAGGTATGGGAGAAAATAACAAGAATACCCTTGGGAAATTAAAATTCATAACTGGAATGCCGTTTGAGACTTCACCGCGATGTGCCAAGGATGTCATAGAAATTTTCACCATGACGCGGTGTAATAGCGGTGACTTGATGGAATCTGATAATTTCCGTTTTGAACTTCACCGCGATGCGCTGACCCCTCCATCGCTATACTCATTGTAACACGGTCCAATCACGGTGAGTTGCTGTTTTGAAAATCAAAACATGGTCCAAACATCATCCAAAAAAATCCGAAACTTATCTGAGACATGATACTTACACCCCTAAACAAGAATTGTAATACCCCGCATGTTTCTAAGCTAGGAAGTGAATAAGTATTCTTACGTATGAAATCTCCTATCCTGTGATTCATACTTGCGTACATGACTTACAATGAATATCCTAGTGATAGGATAGCTTATGATGCATTAAGAATGTTCATATGAGTCACTTAAGGTAATACAAGCTAAGAGTTTTTGAATTCATCAATTTTTAGTGTTCGATTTTGCAAGGGTCATATTTGAATGAGTATAACTCGATGTTAATGTGGTATTTTGGCTGATTTAGACCCATCAAATTGTAGATAATCAAATTATATTTCCAACGATACCAATTTCGCCTTAATCCAATACCCGAGCGAAACGTTATGCCCATTTTCGTGAGAGACAGTAAGCATAGGCGATTGGTTAGGCGCCGCCCAACCTAGCTTAGGAAATCACTTGAGTGCTGCCTAAGTCAGTTCCAGGTGCCAAAAACATTCCGTTTTGAGTTATTTTAAGGGTAATTAAGTCTTTTAATACTCCTTACACGTCCCTAAACTTAACCCTACGAAATATATAGCTTCTAAACATATTACAACCCTATTATCCTCTCAAAGCTCATCATCCAAGAGCACTAAAAGAGAAAAACAACTAGGGTTGCGTAACTAAGCTTGAAGATCCGATTTCAAGGAAATTCCTTCGTCAATCATCAATAATCTTCCTTCTAAGTTATGTGTGAGTTGATTTATGGATCCCTTTCATCCATAAAGCTCAAAAACCCTCTTTTTCTTTATAAAGTATGATTTCTATATTGTTGGGTGTTGATGATCATGTTTTTGATATTGGGTGATTCCTAAGATGGAATCTTTATATATTTTTATGAATTCATGATATCATATGAGTTGAAAACATGTAAATTTGGTTGTTCATGATGTATAATTTGATGATTTCACCTATTCTTAAGATGTGCATGTAAGGTGTTTGATAAAATGCCTAAGAAACTAGAAATCATGCAATATAGCTAAATTATGACTAAGTGAAGGATTCATGATATGCCCTTACGTTCCAATGACTTCTATGTTGATAATGTGCCTTGTAAATGTTGTTGGAATACTCATGAATTATTCTTATGAGATTATACTATGTTTACTTGCAAATCCTACTATGAACAAGATGTATGATAACCATGCAATCCACATGAACTTTCATGCTATTGGTATGTGTTGCCAATATGATTATGCAATGAACATGATATTAAGATTGTGCAAGTACTTCCATGTGATATGAAATCCTTTCTATGCAATACATTATTGATAACCATGCTTAGTATGATATCCCTACTTATGATATTATAAATTATGGACTCTACTCTTATGATCAAGTCAGTCATGTGTGTCAGTTTCCTTCCATCGAGTCCTGGGGGTACTTGTACCCGAAAACTATAGTTGTGTTCCTAGAGCCATGTCATGTTTCACGATATTGGAACTCAAGCTATGATTCCATAGACTTCAGTTAGTCATGTGACTTAGGAAAACCTCATGATCTTAGTCAGTTGTCAGATATCAGTAACATTTTGCTAGTCAACAGAATTCAGTAAGATTAAGTCATGTACAGTCAGTTATTCACGTCCAGTCCCTCCAGATGGGAGTAGAGGTTAGCACCGAGTTAACCCAAGGATGGGAACTCACCTGCCAGTTCAGGGTGTGATTCTTAGTAGTCATCCTTGTGTTCCAGAACTACGTAGCCAGCGTAGGTTGAGACATCTTAACCCATCAGATTAGGGTTGATGAGGTGGCTTAACCCGTCAGTTTAGGGTTCCCACCGTTCTCATTGAGTACCCGCTAGATAAGGGTAACTCACAGGTTGTCCTTACCCGTGGCATGGTATTGACACCCCTCCAGTCGGCGCAGAGATTGGACCCCAGCTTAGCCATAACGGCATACATGGGGCATGTCGGTTAAACACTACTTCCCACAGTTTCAGAATCAGTCTCAATAAAAGAACTCAGGGCATTCTTCAGATTTCAGTATATATAGGACTTTCAGATACAGTCGTCCATGTTATCAGTTTCAGTATCATTCATGACAGTTATCAGTAAACCATGTATTAGCTTACAGGTCATGCTATCACGTATTCACGGTCCCAGTTTCTATATATGTATGTTTGCACCCCCACGCTCATATTAATCAATCAGTGTTGTTCATGCATGAAACCTTTTATGTTCAGCCTACCTTTCTCGTATACTCAGTACTCCAGTTATACTGACGCATTTGCACTATGGTGCTTTCTTTTCATGTTACACCATAGGTTCTGAGACATGAGCTCCAGCCCAACAGTAGCGGTAACATTCCAGTCACAGAGACACAGTGACTCCTTCTTGACTCGAGGACAATATGATTTGATTCTTTTATTTATTTCTTTAGTTCAATTTTACGGAGTTAGTTAGAGACATGTTCCTTCAACTCCTTATTCAGATAGTTTAGAGGCTTTCAGATTTATGTTCAGATTGAGTTGTTATGGGTATTTTCACCCACATGGTTTTATTCAGTTGAACCTTATGGCCTTACAGTTCTATGTATTCCGCATTATTATATCATGATTTGCAGTATACAAGTACAGATATCAGTCATGGGTTAGCTTGTGGTCCCTCGGGGTCATGAGCACCATGTAGCATTCCGGTTCAGCGAATCGGGGTGTTACAAGAATCAATTCAAAAACTTACGTCTAGGGGTCGGGATGGTCACTTTAAAGTCTTTAAGATTATGAGGCCAAAAATTAAACTAAGTACCCAACACTTAGCTAAATGTTTAGGTGTTGAGACTCTTATACATCTACTATAATCTGGATTGAACCTAGAAAAGTACGAGGTATTACACACACCTCATCCAGTGGCTATTTACAATTTCCATGCGACTCACGGCGTTATCATGGTCATAAATTTTTGCTTGGGTATTGGATTTAGGCAAAATTAGTATCGTTGGAAAGATAATTAAATTATATACAACTTTAAGGGTATTGAGATGAAAAATTCCACATATGTAAAAAGTTACACACGTTCAAAGCTGACCCTTGTTGAATCAAACACCAAGATCTGGACGAATCAAAAGCTCTTATCTTAACTTTTCTCTAAGTGATTCCTGTGAAAACTTTTCACCTCATAAGCACTCTTAACAATAGGATAATGGTCATTAAACTTATATTCACATATAAATAATGGGATTATAGGTTACACACGAAGGAACGATGGTTTGATTTCTAGCTCAAAAAAATATGGGAGTTACATTATCTCCGCCTTGGAATCATTCATTCTCGAATGATCGGTAGTAACTTATTGAAACTTTAGAAGTACGTAATAAGGTACATGACATGTTTTCTAAAGAAGGATGTAGATGAGCTAAAACGTTAAAAATCCTATCAAGAAACTGATTTCTGAGCTGACTTGACTGTATTAACTATAAGGAGCTTAGTCATTCTGAAAGATTAGAACTCACTCGAAATTATCATGATATGATCTTACATATAGAACTGCAAAGTGATAATTGATGCAATAGAATTCCAAAAGTTACTAAGGATGCAATAAATTACATAACTTCTCATGAGGAATTTCCCCTCAACAAAACATGTAACTTCATAATTTGCATGGACGTGAATGAATTACCTCATGGAATAGCCATACTCAGGAAACTATGAATAGTAAGACTAGATGGAAAGAAAGAAAACCTTAGGAACTTGTTTGTCTGACTGCTAAACTGAATTAATGACTATATAGACTGAATTATACTGAAAGCTAATTCTAAACCGGAATATTTCTTTAACACTCTTTCTAAGATGTTCTAATAACATTAGGGAGAAAAGAATCTTGGGCATGATCTAAGTGAGATATTCAAATAAGGAATCTCAATATGGCTACAACTTCTGTAACATGGAATATAAGCCTATAAGACATAAGCTAGGATGGAATTTCTAGGACTTAGGCAATGCAACTGTTAACTTTAAAGCTTAGCCACACTACTAAAATACTCCCTCAACTATACTCTTCCCCTTACATACTATGCTCGTTTGATTCAACTTATAATTCTCACATGGGCATTGAACTCCATATACGAAAGTCTAAACTGAACTAAATCCTCCACCATGTTCAAGCCTACCCAAAGTAACAAGGTATATTACATAACACCATAATACTAGTCTAAACCACAGATTCAATACCCATGCGTATTTCCCAACCCTCATCTAAATAATAATTCCTATCACCACTTCATCAACTAATCTTAACCTCTTACTAGTAATTCACTAACGCACAATGCATTTTTACACTTATATACCAACATGACATTCAAGCCTATCATTATAACCATATATAAACCTCTAGGCAAACAACCCACCGAAGCATCTTTCCCATATTCTCTAATGCCTCTTTCAATAATAACTTCCATGCACTATCCCCAAGAAAACACACACAAAATTTCAACTAACCATGGCATATATCAAAAGCTTTACCTCAATATTCCTTCAAACTTATGGCCTTAGATACATCTAGCATACAATAATCTTTCCCTTTTAAGAAACATTTACTTTCTCCCTTCAAAACAATCGTTCATCACCAGTATCATTTAATAAGGAGAGGCCACTGAAAAGTTAGAACATGAGGTCTTTAAGCCTGAAAGAATACTATGCATAACTTGGAAACGTAATTGAGGCCTGAGGAATAAAGTATCTATGGCATGGATTCATTAAAGAGATCTAAACTGAGGACATACATGATATGAACTGAATTTTACTAATCATTAAGAGTGTAGCATGAGTTCCTGGAACCGAACATATTGTAAAGCATGAGTACATGAGTCATGTGTTGCATGACCTGGTTTTGGAGTTTATAAATTCATGGAATATGATTTGTACTTTGAAATGAACTGGAACTCCTCATACTAGGAACTAGGAGCGTACATGATTTTATAGAAATTGCATGAATATGAGCTACAATCATGAAGCTGACATGTAAGGCTTGAGTAGATGTCGCGATGACTGAACTACAAAAATATTTATGCCGGGATAAGAATGGGTCAAGAATCTTCCTCCCCTACTAATGTTGTACAATACAATAGCATCACTACTAGAATCTGAGGGCCTGACTTGGTTCCTTGTTCTATCATCTCCCCCTTAGATTTAAGCAATTATTCTATGTCTGTGGACCCTTCTTAATAAACTCTAGACTGAATTACAATGACTTTACTCTAGAGTTTTGGATATAACAATTCACATCAATAATAAACTTACCCTAAAAGACTAAACCTGAGAGCTTATAACTCTCTGCTGGTACTTTCTCTACTAGTAATACACCTCGAACCATCGGAAAGAAAACTTCTTTGGAGTCAATCTGGTCATAGGGGCTGAAATAGTAGCAAAACCTCAATGAATATTCTATAATAGCCGGCCAAATCAATAAAGCTACGAACGTCAATTGCAGATGTAGGTCTATCCCAATCACAAATTGCATCAATCTTGGTTGGGTCTACCATAATCCCATCCTTAGACACCACATTTCCAAGGAATGTCACCAACTCTAGACAAAACTCACACTTAGAGAACTTGGCAAAAAACACATGATCTCTCAAAGTCTGGAGCAGGATCCTCTAATATTGAATGTTTCTCTCTACTCTACGAATACACAAATATGTTGTTAATGAACAAAATCACGAAGGAATCTAAATAAGTCATGAATACTTAATTTATCAAATCCATGTTAGTCAACCCAAATGATATCACCAAGAACTCATAATGACCATATCGGGTCCTAAAGGCTGTCTTTGGGATATCCTCATCCCAAATCATCAACTGATGGTATCCAAATCTCAAATCAATCTTAGAAAATATTATTGCATCTTGAAGTAGGTAAAATAAATCATCAATGCAAGACATAGGATAACGGTTCTTCATTTTCACCTTATTAAGATGCCTATAATCAATACACATATGCATAGAGCCATCTTTCTTCTTCACAGTAAATACAAGAGCTCCTTAAGGAGGAAACACTTGGTCTAATGAAACCCTTACCAAGAAGATCCTAAAGTTGAGAGTTCAGCTCCTTAACCTCGGCAGGAGCCATATGGTAAGGTGCAATAGAAATAGTTGGGCGCCAGGATCGAGATCAATAGAAAAGTGAATCTCATAGACAAGGGAAATACCAAGCAAGTCGGTAGGGAAAACATCAGGAAACTAAAAAACAATAGGAACAGAGTCAAGCGATGGACTCTCTACACTATTATCACAAATATCAGAGGGATAAAACTCACCACCCCTCGAAAGAAGTCTCCTAGCACACATATAAAAAGTAATCCATGTTAGCTCGCGGCTAACAACATAATAGTAGGATAACCAATCCATTCTCAAAGTCATATCAAAATCCACCATATCCAGAATAATAAGATTAGCATAAGTATCAACATTTGTAATAGTCACAATACATGATCTGAAAACCTAATCCACTACTAAAGAATCATGCACAGAAGTAGATATGTGCAATGGAACAGATAATAAATCATAAAACAACTCCAACCGTAGTGCATAATAAGTAGATATATAAGAATAAGTAGATCCTTGATCAAATAAAGCAAGGTCTAGCTGACCACACACCAAAATCATACCTGTAACAACAACATCCAAAGTCTCAGCCCTTGGCCTAGTAGCTACTATATATAATTAACCATGCTTACCACCTGGTTGGGCTCTAGACTGATCTCCTATCCTGCCTACCTAAGAACTTTCTCGAATACCCTAGAAACCACCCTTACGACCAAGAAAACCACCTCTAACTGAGGGATTAACTTTTCTAATAGGGGGACCACTCTGAACTGAAGGAACAATCTCTCCATGACTAGGTCAATCCCGTGAATAGTGACTAGGAGCTCCATAAGTATAGCATGACACCTGACCTAAACCAAAACCAACGAATTCGGCTGACCTAGAAAACTACCATATCTAGAATAACTAGATGATAAATCTCTCAAAGACTAACTATTTCCCTCACTAAGGTGATCACTAGCACTGGACTGTCCTGCGTTAGTAATTTGAAGCGTTGCCTCAATAGGTCAACTAGGATGACTCTGAGACTAATAGGATGGATTTGGAGGATACCTGCTCTAAGAATTTCTATCTCTGGGTCAGGGACTACAACGTCTCCTACTAAATTTACCCTGAAACCTAGGTCTCTTATCACGGCCCTCACAACCCTCACAATGCATCTCCTTCATCACCCGAGCGTGATCTGAAACCTTACCAAAGCACCTACTCACAATAACTAAACTCTGATTAGACATACGAATGAGAATTCTCAACCCACTAAAAAGATGCAAAATCTCTCATACTTAGTTCCAGAATAGAAGTCATATACCTAGCCAACTTATAAAAACAAGCCTCATACTCTACAACTGTCATAAAGACCTACTCCAATCTAGAGAACTAATACCTCAAATGATCTCTAAGGATGTGAGGCATATAATTCTCTAAGAACATCTTAGAGAATTGAGTCCATGATAAGGGAAAAGATCCAGCTGGTTTAGAATCCATAAAACCTCTCTACTAATGTCGAGCAGCCAAGTCCAACTAAAATATGATGTAATGAACACCATGAGTCTCAACATGGCCCAAATTACGAAGTCTATCCTCACAAGCATTCAAAAACTCATATGCATCCTCGCTGAGAGCACCAGAAAACCTAGGCAAGGCCAATCTCAAGAATCTACCCAATATCTTCTACTTCTCAAAAGACATAACAGGATAAGCAAGCACTGGTTGAGCAACTATCGGCTGGGCAACTATCGGTACAGAAGGAACCTCGACTCTGGGTGTTGCAGCTACAGGATACACCCTTGCCTCCTTACTACTCAGATCTATAGACTATGCACTATTAGACAGTGCACCACCAACTAAACCCAAAAGATGACCAAATGTATGCCTGAGCACTGAAGAATAAATAAACCTTGGTGAAGCCTAAGTTAGTCCCTGGCCCGCCGCTGGCTGGGGCAGAAGAATCTCTGGCTCAAGAGTAGAAATAGAACCTGTGGAAGGTGTCCTATCCTAGCCCCTAGATGGGGACACATTGTGAAGCTTTCCATGACCTCTAGGTCATCCATGAATAGGAGTAGGATCCCTAGACTTGATCTTGGGATCCTCATCTTATGTAGCAGTGGCATGTGTCCTGGCCATCTGCAAAAGAGTGGAATCAAAGGAATGTTCTTCAACACACTCAGAATCTTAACATGATATGAGTCAAAAAAGTGATGAAATCCTAGGAATGTCCCATATTCTCCTAAAGATAGGAAACAATCATCATCATGCCGATCCGCAGGACTCTAATAGACACTTTCTCTTGTACCAACAATACCCATGTTACCTGGATCTAATACCAATTTGTCATGACCCGATTTATGAGTCATGATGACACCTACTAAATCCCATGAGCAGGTAAGCCAAACCATAACCCAAAGCTAATGCAATGGGTTAATTCAGTTGGAAATGCCCATCATAGGCAAAATTCAAGAACACAATTCATAATTAAGCAAAGTGTTCTATATAGATAAAATATTTAATACAAGATACCATCACATGACCTGGTAGAGCCAGTATAAGATAATCTAATAGTATTACATCTTAAAGATTTAGAATAGTCAATAACATCTATCTTGATAACAAAAGACTAAAAATAAAAGATAGAGGAAAATGGGTGACTCAAACTCCATGAGCTCACCCTATCTCCAAAAATATCAACATAGCATGATTAATGATCAATTACAATAGCTAGTACTCAGATCTGCACTAAAAATATACAATAGTGTAGTATAAGTACCTAAACAGCAGGTGCTCAGTAGGCATCATCGACCGACAGAGCTAAATCATGATATAAATATGATAAAATGCAAGATAACATAACTAAGTCAAGGTATAGAAATAAACCTGAATCATCTACAATACTATTATAAATAATAACCAATTTAGCAAAAATAACAATATAACACAAGGAATCAACATATGCCAACATCACAGTATAATATAAGTAAATAAATCAGAATAATTATACATCACAAGGCATCACACAGTAATCACAAACTACAAATTAGCTCTCATATGTCAATTGGTGCGGAAAGTAAATAACTTACGACAAACTCCCATACGCCTGAAGAATACACTCAAAGATAGAAAAAAGCAACCATTCATATCTTAAAATAATCAACTCGTTATTTAACCATCATTCCACACTTTATCATCAATCGATCATTTAACAACATTTAACAAAGTACCCACATTCCATAATCTTACCATCATTTAAAAACCATATCATTGATACTCACTAACCACCATTTATTAGCTAACCATCTCTTATTAACTAATTCATTTGATTACTAGTCATCTTATAACCGCTAGTCATCATTTAACAACTATTCACCATATATCCACTAATCATTAGTTATCAACTAGCCAATATCTATCAACTAACCGATATTTATTAACTAATCATCCTTTACCAACTAATCCTCATTTATCAACCAGCCATGATTGGTCACTTAAACAAGATCCACCACTAATTCTTATTTGTCACTAATCGAAAATTATCACTAATCCCTACAAAACCATAAATTATCATTTTCACCGCTTTTGGGCTATAACTGGCATCCCTAACATCAATATCATACCAAACTATATAAAAAGTTATATATATATAGCAGTCGTACATAGGTCATAGCCAGACTCGAACCGATAGATATATGTATAGGCAAATCAATATAATCATCCTTCGGCCTCGTCGAGTTTTAATGTATCATTATAATATCCTCCGACCTTGTCGGGCATTAATCTATCATCATCATCCGGCCTTGTCCGGTATCGATGTATTATCATAATATCCTCCGGACTTGACGAGTCTCAATGTATCATCATAATATCCTTGAGCCATACCGAGTATCAATATATCATCATAATATTATCCAACATTGACTGGTATCAATGTATCATCGTAATATCCTACGACCATGTCGAGTATCAATGTCAACATCATCTTCAATAATTGAACTAGGTATATAATCAATTTCATAAGTGCCAATATAGTTAAGCATTATTATTTCTTGCATATTTAATAGCATAACTTTCTATATAATTATTAAGTATGACTTCTAGCACAACTAATAACACAATTGTTAACATCATTGATAAGAGTGTTTTCTAGCACGATTACTAGCATGATTATAATCATAAGTAATAGCATGGGAAATAGCTTTTCAATAGCATGGGCAAAGGCTTATCATTATCGTAGTAGATAGCTTATCAATAGCATGAGAAATAGGTAATCTATGGTATAATCTATAGCTTACTAATAGCATAGTCAATGACGTAATTTATGTCTTAGATAATATCATAATCAAGGGCTCATTCAGTAGTATATTCGATAGCCTAATCAATAGCCAAAATAATAGAATAATCAATAACTCATCATAAGATTTAACCAATAAATCATTCATATGGCATAATCGTTAAGGGACTACTTCAAACATCATGCATCATAACCAACAAGTACCAAGGTTCCTCAATATTTTCTCAAAAGCACATTCTCTAGGCATTTACTAAATGTATAACGATTTCAAAAGAACTATTCATCAATCTTGACTTAAGGTGGATCGAAGAGCCCATTTCTAAATCTCCAAAACACATTCTAAGTCAAGTTCTACCCCAGACTAGGCTAAGGTATCTAAATTCACTCTTAGATGTATAGAAATAAAAAACTTATCCTAATGTAGATATTCTTCTCAATCACTTTAACAAAGTCCAATGAAAACTGGGGAAACCTTCATTAGTATAAGCAACTAAGGCCAAACATACCATAAGCATGAGTGGCTTAAGAATTTTACTTAATATTGAGCAATATAAGGTATTCTCATGCTAAACATGAGTAATGAAGTCCAATTCCCCTAAGGGATAAGTTAATAAATTACATATTTCAATTCTACAATTTCAATTTAGACTAAATGGTCCAACTAACCCAAGTCTTTCATTTTATCAATCCAACACCTAAGCCCAACCCAAATCTAATACAATATCATAAGGATAGTATGATATAACTCATTCTAACAAGGGATAAACCTAGTTTCTAAAAGCTTTAATTTTTATTCTTTTGTTTGGGAGGTTCTTCTAACCAATATAAACCATGTGAGCTATCATGGAGTCAACGTCTTACCCACATTAGAGAGAGTTATTCTACCCTTTCCACCAAAATAGAACATTAACTTAAGTATTCACTATACTGAAGCCATATTGGGAATTGAACCTATGGTGGCACGTAGTTCTGGGGAATGTGACCTCAGACTCATACCCAGCTCGGTGCTAAATACTACTCTTATATTACTTATATGCTCATACTTTAGTAAATCTACTTTAAAATAGCATAAGGGTTTATAGAATGAAAACTAGTTATGATTCTCTTTCTTTAAATCATAATCAGGATGAATAAATATGGATTCCATATCTTATCTTAAGATCAAAATATCAATCTTTTCTTTAAAGCATGAGGATAACAAATAATTATGGATTTCAAACCTTATCTTGGAATCAAAAGATTCAAACACTTCTTGTAAAATTAGTTCTTAAACTTAAGCCTTAAATCTTATACTTTCTTTTATACAACTTGTAATACAACGTCATGCTTAAAACTCAATTGGAAATCATTAATCGATGTTTCAAATCAAACTCATAATATTCAACTCATAATAGAGAATAAGAGAATCTTCAAGTTCAAACATAAATAGATGAGAACAAGTATGCACTTTAAAAAAAACAAAATAATTTGGGTATGAACCCTAATTGCAAATAATATCACTTTAACTTTAACATAAGTTTTGTGCACAAGGATGAAAAGACATCCTTGTTCACAATCCCCATATACCTCAATAGCTAGATTCTTAAAGGTTGCTTGAACTTGGAAGCTTGAACTCTTGGATTCTTAGGGAAAGGATCTTGGATTTTATTATTGGGAAGAAGGAGGGTCTTAATTAGTGTATTGGATGGTTAGTGTTAACAGAGTGGAAATAACGTGGTTTAAGACCCCTCAAATCATTTAAGAATGACTAGAAATGAGTTAAGGCTGTGAAAATACCTCAATGCCCTTAAACTAAGTCAAAACAGAGCAATTTAGGCATTGTGCTATTGCTGGATGACGCACGCCAATTGGAAACCTAAGGATGTGCAGTACATGCCTATATCACACCTCATCAAGTAGCTATTTGTGATTGCCATGCGACGCACAACCTTATCACAGTCATAACTTTTTGCTCGGGTATCGAATTAAGGTAAAATCGTTGGAAAGCTAATTCAATTATCTATAACTTGGTGGGTCTTAAGATGTAAAATTCCATATATGTAAGAAGTTATACACGTTCAAATCTGACCCTTGTTGAATCAAATACCAAGATCTGGCTGAATCAAAAACTCTTAGCTCAACTTTACTCTAAGTGATTCCTATGAAAACTTTTCACCTCAGAAGCACTATTAACAATAGGATAATGATCATGATACTTATATTTGCATATAAATCATGGGATTAGAGTTTACATACGAAGGAACAACGGTTTGATTTCTAGCTCAAAAAATGTGGGGTGTTACATTATCTCCTCCTTGGAATCATTCATCCTTGAATGATGGGTAGTAATTTATTGAAACTTTAGAAGTATGGAATAAGTTACACATGACATGTCTTCTAATGAAGGATGTAGCCGAGCTGAAATATTAAAACTCTTATTATGAAACTGATTTCTGAGCTGACTTGACTGTATTAACTCTAAGGAGCTGATTCATTCTGAGAGACTAGAACTCACTTGAAATGCTCATGATATGATTTCAAATATAGAACTGCAAAGTGATAATTGATGAAATATAATTCCAAAAGTTACTGAGGATGCAATAAAGTACGTAGCTTCTCATTAGGAATTGCCCCTCAAAAAAACACGTAACTTCACAATTTGCATGGATGTGATTGAATTACCTCATGAAATAGCCATACTCATGAAACTTTGGATAGTTAGACTAGATGGAAAGAAAGAAAACCCTAGGAACTAGTCTATCTAACTTCTAAACTGAATTGCTGGCTATATGGACTAAATTATACTGAAGGCTCATACTCAACTGGAGTATTTCTTCAACACTCTTTCTAAGAAATTCTAATAACATTAGGAATAAAAGAATTTTGGGCATGATCTGAGTGAGATATTCGAACAAGGAGTCTCAATACACCTACAACTTCTGTAACATAGAACATAGGCCTATAAGACATAAGCTAGGATGGAATTTCTAGTCCTTAGGCAATGCAACTATTAACTTTAAATCTTAACCACACTACTAAAATACTCCCTCAACTATACCCTTCCCCTTAAATACTATGCTCGTTTGATTCAACTTATAATTCTCACATGGGCATTGAACTTGATATACTAAAGTCTGAACTAAACTAAATCCTCCTACCATGTTTAAGACCATCCAAATTCATAAGGTACAATACATAACACTATAAAACTAGTCTAAACCACGGATTCAATACCCCATACATATTTCCTAATCCTCTTCTAAAGAATAATTCTTCTCACCCCTTCAACAACTAAACTCAACCTCTTACTAGTAATTCACAAATGCATAATACATTTATACACTCATATACCATCATGAAATTCAATACTATCATTATAACCACATATAATCCTCTAGGCAAACAACCCACTGAAGCATCTTTCCAATATTCTCTAATGCCTCTTTCAATAACAACTTCCATGCACTATCCCCAAGAAAACACATACAAAATTTCAACTAACCATGGCACATATCAAAAGCTTTACCTCAATAATCCTTCAAACTTATTTCCTTAGATAAATCTAGCATACAATAATCTTTCCCTAATAAGGAACATCTACTTTATCCCATCAAAACAATCATTCATCACCACTATCATTTAATAAGGAGAGGTCACTGAAAAGTTAAAACATGAGGTCCTGAAGCCTCAAAGAATACTATGAATAGTATGGAAAAGTAATTAAGGCCTGAGGAATAGAGTATCCACGGTATGGATTCATTATAGTGATCTAAACTAATGACATGGATGACATAAACTGAATTTTACTAATTATTAAAAGTGTAGCATAATTATATGAGCTATCATGGAGTCCAACATCTGACCCACGTTGGGGAGGGTTGTTCAATCCTTTTCATCAAAGTAGAACCTGAACTGGTGTGATCACTAAACTAAGACTACATTGGTCACTAAACTACTCGAGTGGAACATAGTTTTTAGAGATAAGAAACAATTTCCCCCTTAGATATAAGGTTCCGTGTTCTATTATCTCCCCCTTAGATTTAAGCAATCATTCTATGTTTGTGGACCCTTCTTAATAAACTCTAGACTGAATTACAACCACTTTACTCTAGATTTTTTGATATAACAATAAACATTAATAATAAACTCATCCTGAAAGACTACACCTGAAAGCGTACAACCCTCTGCTAGTACTTTCTTCTGAGATATAACTCATAACTTTCTATGTCCCCAATAGTCATCATATAAATACATAAAAACTTACTTAGAGACTTTAGGAGTATCACCATACCCTGAGTTCACACCATCTAGAATTTCAACTCTTCTTTCTATTAGCTCAATCATCCAAGTTTCAAACTTAAATTCGAATACTTAACATAGATATTCCTAAAATTTAAAGAACTATACTAACTTCATTCTCAAACATTCCCTTATTATACACTATCCTTAACTTTCCGTAGCTTCAGTAATCATCACATACTTACATCTTTCTTGACAACATACTTGCCTCACTAAACACATAACCTGCCTTTTTGCCTTCATAGCCTATTAATATCATATCTCTGAACTTATATTTTCCCTAAACCATGAGAATTACCATTACACCAACATACCCAACATCATTAACCTATAACCCTTAACTTAACTAGTAAGAACTTCATGTACTAGATAGCCTCATTCACACTTAGAACTCAATGGTACCATCTAAGCACACACATATTAAAAACTTAGAAATAATACAATCCCATATCACCATGAGTACAACTCTATATCATAATCACACGGTCATACTTAATTTTAAATCAACAAACTTAAATTTTTGCATACACGATTTAAAGCCTACTAATTCACCTTTCATACAACTAGCCCCATGGATACATAATCTACTGAATCTAGATAAACATTTTTCTCGCTTTACTGCTTCTAAACTTTTAGGGTCATGCTTCTAGCTCTAGATTATATGCTATCTTATAATTCTGAGAAGGGACTTGTGTGCACATATGACTTTGGCTCAAAGAACAATTTTCATGAACATGAATTAAATCTTTCATCCATGGATTCCACGTATACATTTATAATTACAAAGTTATAATCTTTTCAAGTTATGATGATTTTAACTTATGGTTTTAACCTTGAATCACCATGAATCTTGATTTTATACCATTCTTCAACGAATTTATTATTGTTATCAAGTCCTATATGTTTTAATGTTGTCATTATTCGAATTAAATCATGATTAAGTGTCATTGATGTTAGAATCATGCTATTACTTTAATCTTTATACTATTCCCATGATTTGCTTAAACTGTGGACATCAAATGTTTGATGAAATGCTTATAAGAGTGGGTTTTATTAAATGTTCCCATGATTATGTCTTTCAAGATTTGTACCATTTTACTATTATTGTTTTTGAGTCCAGGGGGTTTTGAATACCCGAAAACCATAGTTTTTTTACTTTGTCTTGTTCCAGTACTTTCAGAATAACTTTGGAGTATATTATGAGCATTACTAGATCAGTCAGTTAAATACAAGATATTTTAGTAATCCAATGTCATTCAGTTGGGAGTAGGATTTAGCACTGAGCGAGTGCAGGGATGACAACTTTCCCATCAGATAGGCAAAGTCATTAGTAGCAGTACCTGTACTTTAAAACTAAGTAGACAACATAGGATATGAGAAGTCACCCATCAGTTTAGGCTTGACTATCTCGTAGGGGTCACTCTTCAGTTTAGGCTTGACACCCTTAGTCCTTTGGGATAGTACATCAGTATAGTAGATCCACATAGCCAACATTAGAACCCGTGGCACGGTACTAACACCCTTCTAACTGGGGAAACAGGTTGGACCCCAATTAACTTAGATTGGGGCTTATCGGTTATATAATACCTCCCACAATCTCAGTTATAGTTTTAATCCAGTAATCGGTTCAAACGCTCAGTCTCAGTGTTGTTTGATCAAATCATATAGATATCAGTTATTTTAGTATTTTAGTTTTACAAATTTTTATTCAGTTCATGTTATATGTTTGGTCATGCATCCCCAGTATCTACAGATTTTATGTATCTTCAGTATTTATAGATTTCATGCATTCTCAGTAATTACAGACTCCATGTATTCTTAGTATCCACAAATTTTATACTCTCTATTCAGTACCTTATTTTATGCATACATATTCAGACGATTACTTATCCATGTCCATGAAACCATGCATATTAGCCTACCTTATTTACTATATCAGTACATTTAAAGTACTTATTGCTTACCTCTTTTTTTGAGCTATGATATATTATATCATAGGTTTGAACGTCCAGTTCCTAGATCGTGCATAGACTCCTCAGGCTCTCAGTAGTAGTAGTGGTAAGTCCTCATATTTCGAGGATAAATTATTTTTATTTCATGCTTTTAGTTTAGTAGTCAGTTGGAGTTAGTTGGGTCCTATCCCATCAACTCATATTTAGTTAGTCTAGAGGCTTTTTAGATACTACATTCAGTTATTCGGTATTCAGACTTCAGTTGATATTGTCAGATTATTTTATCAGTTTGGTATTTATAGATTTTACTAGTTTTCATTACTTAAAACCTTATGGCATAACAGTTGTTCTTTCATATTATTATTATATTATTCAATACTCACAACAGGTACTAGCTCATGGGTTAGCTTATGGACCCTCAAGATTATAAGAACTGTGTGATGTGTAAGTTGTACTCTCGAGGCATTACAAACTTGGTATTAGAGCCTAAGGTTTTAAAGTGTCCTAGGAAGTCTGAAATCTGCGTCAAGTAGAGTTTTGTGCATGGGTGTGTAGTGCGCCACACTTATGGGAAGAAGGCTACAAGGCGTTTAGGAAAAATTTCCCTTCTTTCAGTAGTCACATCATGTGACTGAGCATGAGCTCATGTTAATATATATGTCTAATTCATTTCTTTCTTCCTTTTACAGAACATGTCTCCCAAAAAGAACAATGGAAGAAGAACACGAAACCAACTAGGACCTCCGTCTGTCCAGGCAGATCCTCTGGATGAGCATGTCTCCCATGCAGAATTTAGAGCCGCGTTCACCACTCTAGCCAATTTCTTAGCAGCTCAGAATGAACGGCCAACTATTGTTTAGGCCAACCAAGTGGCCAATACTACTATATCCAGGATTCAGGACTTCACCTGAATGAACCCTCCTTCCTTCACGGGATCCAAGTCAGAAGAGGATCCACAGGAATTCTTAGATATGGTTCAGAAGGTAACAAATATTATAGGGGTGATATCTAGTGAGAATGTTGAGTTGGCTGAATATTATTTGCAGGATATAGACCACACATGGTTTAAGAAGTAGAAGGCAGATAGGGGTGCAGATGTCGGGCCTGTAGAATGGGAAGAGTTTGCTACAGCTTTCTTAGAAAAATTCTTCTAATTGGAGTTAAGGGAGGCCAAGGTGTTAGAATTTATTAACATGAGGTAGGGAAGCATGAGTGTGAAGGAGTATTCCCTCAAGTTTACTCAGTTAGATAGATATGCTCCTCATGTAGTGGCTGACAACATATCCAAGATGATCAAGTTTGTGTCTGGTGTATCCGATAGTGTGGTCAAGGAGTTTAGGATCGTAAAGCTAATTAGGGAGATGGACTTGTCCAGGTTGATATTCCATGCTCAACAGATTGAGGAGCATAAGACTGAGGAGAGAGAAATGGAAAATAAGTAGTTTTAATTTTAGTCAGATAAGGTCAGAAGGTGGTAGTCTCCCTCAATTTTGATAGAGATCTTTATCCCCAGTACCCTCTTCAGCCAGTGCCCCAGTGCCCAAATTCAGAAATGATAACAGGGATAGGGAATAAGGCTCAAAGTCCCAAGGAAATATTAATAGTACCCATACAAATCCTCTATGTTACAAATATGGCAGACACCATCAGGGTGTGTGTAGAGCTAGAAGTGATGTGTGCTTTAGGTGTTGCAAGCTAGGCCATCAGATTTTGGAGTGTCGAGTAGTTTCGCAAAGAGGTATGGTGTTGCACCAATAGGGCCAGTCCCATCATTCATTAGTTCCATTCATTTTCCCAACTCAGTAGGGTGCCACTTCCAGTGCAACCAGTGGTTAGCGTCCAAATAGACTGTATGCTCTTCAGTCCCGCAAAGATCAGGAAAATTCTCCTGACATAGTTACTGGTACGTTGCATGTCTTTCTTTTATATGTTTATGCTTTACTAGAACCTGGAGATTCTCTTTCTTTTGTAACTCCTTATATAGTCATCAACTTCGGAGTCCATCCTGAAACTCTAGCAGAGCCCTTTTTAGTGTCTATCCCAGTGGGTGTTTCCATTGTAGCCAGGTAGGTATACAGGAACTGTCCAATCATAATAACTCAGAAAGTTACTTCAGTTGATCTCGTAGAGTTAGAGATGAAGGTTTTTTATGTCATTCTCAGCATGGATTGGCTCCACTCATGCTATGGCTCAATTGATTGTAGAAGAAAAATAGTCCATTTTCAGTTCCCAAATTATAATACCCCAAAAAATCCAAACCAATATTAGCGCCATGTTTCAAGATCATGAATAGTATATCATGGTTATTTTATATTTTTATGAGTAATTTATATGTATATTAAGGATTCAAATAACTCCCATCTATCAGATGAATCAAAACATTACTTACCGATTGAATTCTTGGGAAGGATATTGTTTTAGTCATCTTCAAATAAGAATATCTCTCGTTATAATACCAATTTTTGAGATCATGACCTACCAATATATATATAATTGAATTATATTTCCAACGATACCAATTTTTCCCAAATTCGATATTGGAGCAAAAAGTTATACCCATTTTACTCCGGCATTCCGCCTGGCCAATGAGTGACGACATGAGCTGACGACTTATCAAAAGTCTGACGGCTTATCAGCCCATGTCGTCAGGCTTAGATAGAAAACCAAAAATTTCAGCTCCCAGGTGATGACCTGGGCTGACGTTCTATCACAGATCTGACGGCTTATCAGCCTTGGTTGTCAGGTAATAATTTCAGCAACTGGGAAGTAATTTTGTAGGGGTATTTTGGTCTTTTCCCTCACCCTAAACCTTACCCCCACGACATAAAACACTAAAAACATGTATTTAGCTATTGGTATTTAGTTTCAAAAGCTCTTAACCCTCTTTGTTCCTAAGAACAAACTTAGGGTTTCTTCTAAATTAACTTCAAGACCTCATTACACTCTCCACAAGATATTCAAGAAAGGTCAATTTGCTTTCAAGATTCAATCCCTAAGGTATGAGTAGTGTTCATTCATGGATTCCTTTCATCCTTAAAGTCCGAGAACCCTCTTTTAAATTCTATATTATGTTATTTATGTGGTGAATGGATTATGTTCATGTTGTTGATGTTGAATGATTCCCAAGTTTGAATCTTTATGTGTTTTTATGAATATATGATATCATATGAGTTGGAAACATGTAAGTTTGGTTGTTCATGATGAATAATTTGTTGATTACACCTATGCCTAAGTTGTGCATGTAAGGTGTTTGATAAAGTGTCTAAAAGACTAGAAGTCATGTATTATAGTTGAATTGTGACCTAAATGACAAATGTATGCTACACCCTTATGAAAATAATGACTTCTATGATATTTTTATGTATCATGATTGTTGATGGACTTATGGCATGTGCTTATGTGCGTTCCCTTCCATGTATAAGACTTTGAGGACTATGTATAGTATGAAATCCCCAAATTATGGTATTTTGAATTATGAATATTGGTCATGTGTTCAAGAAGAGCAAAGTCATGTTTTGTTAGTTTCGTTCCATCGAGTCCTGGGGGTACTTGTACCCGACAATTTAGCTATGTACCTAGAACCATGTCATATTTACCCAATACTTTCAGTCAAGCCATGATCCATAGAACTCAGTCAGTCATGTGACTCAAGATATCTCAGAAATCTCAGTAATTTCAGTGATTTCAGTATTCCCAGTATTCCCAGTAAATCTCAGTAACTACAGTACTCTCAGTTAGTCATCAGAACTCAGTATATTTCATCAATCAATGGAACTCAGTAAATTCAGTTTAGCTCCGCTAGACAACACCACTAGTATCAGTTCAGTTTAGTTAATCAGTTCATCTCAGTTAATCAGTTCAGATTCTTTCAGATGGGAGTAGGATTCACCACCGAGTGAGCCTAGGGATGGGGACTCACCTGCTAGATAGGACTGAGATCCCTAGAAGCAATCCCTAAGTTCCAGAACTACGTAGCCAGTGTAGGTATAAGTTGTCACCTATTAGATAGGACTGACATACTCAGGGATCACCCGTTAGCATATTTAAATGTATAGTACTGATCCCAGGGGTCACCCGCTAGATTAGGACTGACTCTACAACAGTTGTCTTTACTAGTGGCGCGGTACTGACACCCTTCCAACTGAGGTAACAGGTTGGACCCCAAACTAGCTAGAAAGGGGCATATCAATTAGATGAATACATCCCACAGTTTTAGTTACAGATTCAGGACTGTTAGATACAGTCAATCCCTATTATTATTAATAGACTTTGGGATAACCCACTAGATAGGACTGACCTCAACTATGGTCAATCAGTATCAGTATCATCAGATTTAGAGATCACCCTCTAGGTAGGACTGATCTCAGACTAAGTCAAATCATCTTTGTTATCATTATACTAAGAGATCACCCACTAGATAAGACTGATCTCAGATTCAGTTACTTCATACAGAACAGAACTCAGATAGTTTCATAAGAACTTAGACTGTCAGATACATTCACTCAGATCAGGTACATTGGTTATGCTGATCATCATAGTCATATCATTTATATTAGTCATCATAACTCATGTTATCAGTATTCAATTTCAGGACTATTAGACACAGTTAATCAGACCTGTTCTTCATAATTCAAACTATTAGAAATAGTCGTTATCTATTCAGTAATATGGTATCAGTTCCTCACTTAGTAGTGACTTACATATTAATATCAGTGAACTCAATCATTCAATATCTCAGTATCAGTACACTCATGATATCAGCATTCAGACTCAGTAGTTAGTATCACCATAAGTTCAGTTATAGTTACTTATGCATGTATGTATTCTCACGTTCATATCAATCAGCATTGTTCATGCATATAAACCCTTTGCATTTAGAATACCTCACTCATATACTCAGTATATTCATTCGTTTTAACGCATTCACGCTATGATATTTTAGAGGCACGAGTTCCAGAGCAGTAGTAGCATTGCAGATTTTAACAGTCAGAGTTAGCAGTGAGTCCTCATCTTCTGAGGACATGATTACTACTTTATTACTTCAGCATTTTAGTTTGTCTTTCAGTAGTTGGGAGTTAGTTGGAGACATGTTCCTTCCACTCCCTACTTCAGATAGTTAAAGTCTTTCAGACTAGATTACAGACTAGATTCAGACTTTAGTATTTTGGTTTTGTTTTGGTATTGTGATACCACTTTATCCAGACATTGTTATTATTCAGATTATGTTTAGTTGAACCTTATGTCCTTTCAGCGCATGTTTTCTGTATTATTATGTTATATTATGCAGTATACAGGTACAAATATCAGTCATGGGTTAGATTGTGGTCCTTTGGGGTCATGAGCACCGTGTAGAATTCCGGTTCTAAAAAATTAAGGCGTTACACAAATGAACCAGTCCTTGAATGGAGTGGTAATACCATAGCTCTTAGGGGTCAACTTGTTTCGTACCTTAGGGCGAGAGGGATAATATCCAAGGGGTGTATTTACCATCTTTTTCAAGTCAAAGACTCTAATTCAAAGACTCCAACTCTTGAGTCAGTTTCAGTAGTCAGGGAATTTCTAGATGTGTTCCCTGAAGATCTTCCAGAATTCCTCCCAAAAGGAAAATCGACTTTGGAATAGACCTTCTCCTAGACACTCAGAATATCTCTATTTTTCCATACAGAATGTCTCCAGCCAAACTCAGAATTAAAAGAACAGTTAAAGGATCTCTTAGATAAGGGATTCATCATACCCAGCGTCTCCCCATGGGGTGCACTACTTTATTCGTGCATAAGAAAGATGGTTCTCTCAGAATGTGTATTGACTACTGCCAGTTGAACAAAGTCACCATCAAGAATAAATATCCATTTCCTAGAATCGATGAATTGTTTGACCAACTTTAGGGCGCTAGTTGCTTTTCTAATATAGACGTCATATTCGGCTATCATCATCTCAGAGTCAGAGAATGTGACATTTCGAAAATAGCTTTTCGAACCCAGTATAGTCACTTCAAATTTCTAGTCATATCCTTTGGTCTTACAAATTCCCCAACAGCTTTCATGGACTTAATGAATTGTGTGCTCAAGTAATACTTGGACATGTTCGTTATATTCTTCATCGACGACATTCTTGTCTATTCCCATAGTGAAAATGATTATGCAAACTATCTCAAAATAGTATTACAGACTCTTAGAGCTCATCACTTGTTCGTTAAATTCAGTAAGTGTGAATTCCGGCTAAGATCGGTAGCTTTTCTTGGACATATTATTTTTGGTGATGGCATTAGAGTTGATCCTTAAAAGGACAAAGAGGTGAGAAACTGTCCCAGACCCATCTCTCCCTCAGACATTAAGAGTTTCTTGGGTTTGGATGGCTATTTCCGTTGATTTGTTGAAGGTTTTCCATCTATTGTATCCTCTATGTCCAGATTGTTCCAGAAAAAAGTTAAGTTTCAGTGGTCAGATTCCTGCGAGAAGAGTTTTGAGGAGTTGAAAGGTTGACTCACCTTAGTCCCAGTCCTAACCTTGCCAGATGGTATAGATGGGTTTATTGTGTACTGTGATGAATCTAAAGTAGGTTTGGGTTATGTCCTTATGCAGAGGGGTAAGTTTATAGCCTATGCCTCTAAACAGCTTAATCCCCATGAGAAAAATTATCCTACCCATGATCTTGAGCTAGCAGCTGTAGTGTTTACCTTATAGATTTGGAGGCATTAATTGTATGGGGTGCATGTTGATGTATTTACAGATCACAAAATCTTGCAGTACATATTCTCTAAGAAAGATTTGAATTTTCATCAGAAGAGGTAGTTAGAGCTATTGAAAGATTATGACATGAGTGTTTTGTATCATCCGGGCAAGGCCAATATATAGCAGATGCTCTCAATAGATTATCGATGGGTAGTGTTGCTCATGTTGAGAATGATAAGAAGAAGTTAGTACAGGAAGTTCATCAGCTTGCCCTACTAGGTGTCCGCTTAGTCGATTCAGTAGAGGGTAGTGTGTGGGTACAAAGTAGTGCCGAATTGTCTCTAGTTTCCAAGGTAAAGGAAAAATAGGATAGCGATCCCAATCCAATGAAGATGAAAGAGTCAGTCGGAGATCAAAAGGTAAAAGTTTTCTCCCAAGGGAGTGATGATGTGCTGCATTGTTAGGGTCGACTATGTGTTCCTGGTGTAATGACTTGAGGCATCAAATTCTTACAGAAGTTCATAGTGTGCTACTCTATTCATCCAGGGGACACTAAGATGTACCATAATTTATGGGAAATCTATTGGTGGAGTGGGATAAAGAGGGATATTGTAGAGTTTGTATCTAAGTTCTCTACGTATCAACACGTTAAGATTGAGCACCAGAAGCCTAGCGGATCCAAGCAGGAGTTTAGTATTCCCATGTGGAAATAGGAAGAATTGAACATGGACTTTGTGATGGGTTTGCCTCGTACTCGTCATCAACATGATTCAATTTGGGTTATCGTAGATAGGATGACCAAATCCGCTTATTTTTTTCCAGTCCATACCTCCTATTTAGACAAGGACTACGCCAAACTCTATATCAAGGAGTTGGTCAGGTTACACGGAGTCCCAGTATCCATTATCTCAGATAGAGGTCCTCAGTTTACCTCTCACTTCTGGGAACCATTCCAAAAAGGTCATGGTACCCAGGTTCACCTCATTACAGCCTTCCACCCTCAGATAGATGGTTAAGCAAAAAGGACCATTCAGACTCTGGAAGACATGTTGAGAGCCTGCATTGTTGATTTTAAAGGTAGTTGGGATGACCACTTGCCTTTGATTGAATTCACGTACAATAACAACTATCATTCTAGTATCAAGATGGCTCCGTTTTAGGTTCTTTATGGTAGGAGATGTAGGTCTCTAATTAGTTGGTTTGAAGTGGGTAAGGCCACAGTAGTAGGGACTAACTTGGTGTTTGATGCTTTAGACAAAGTCCAGTTGATTAGAGAAAGGCTTAGGGCAGCCCAGAGATGACAAAAATCATATGCAGATATGAGAAGGAAAGATATTGAGTTTGAGGTCGGCTATTATTTGTACTTGAAAATCTCTCCCATGAAGAGAGTGAAGAGGTTTGGTAAGAAAAAGAAACTCATTCCTCGATATGTTGGTCCTTACAGAATTTTCAGTCATTTTGGAAAGGAAGCTTACGAGCTTGAGTAGCCTTCAGATCTAGCTTCAATATACCCTGTGTTCCCTGTCTCATTGTTGAAGAAGTGTATTGGTGACCCAGCTGTAGTTATTCCCTTAGAAAGTGTAGATGTTCAGAACAGTACCTCCTATGAGGAATTTCCAGTCAAAATTCTTGATCATCAAGTTCGCAGACTAAGGAACAAAGAAGTTCCACTAGTTAAAGTTCTTTGGCGGAATCAGTCCGTGAAGGGAGCCACTTAGGAAGAAGAAGCAGATATATGGACCAGGTACCCTCATCTTTTCTCCGTAAACTCAAATTCAGTTCAAGGTATTAATCTTCTTAAGATTTCTCTTTATCACGCTCAACTTCAATTGCATATCATGTTCATGTCAGTCATGCATTTACAGACCCAATTCAGTAATAAATCACGTCTTAGACCCAGTCATTAGACCATATTTTCATCACGTATGTTCAGTATGTACTCTGAGTTCCTTAGTTTTTCCAATCTATCTAGTCTCAATCGAGGACGAATGTTCCCAAGGGGGAGATATTGTAATACCCCGTATTTTAATAGCATAATTTAAATCTCAGTGCATGAGTATTCATATATAAAAATTTTAAAATACTCATTATGTTTTTGTTTAGCGCTTACCATTTCGTAGGAAATTCAGTCATCTTTCCAACGAAATAAAGTTCGCCCAAATTTGATACTCGGGCGAAGAGTTAGAGCCATCTTTGTAAAATAGTGTACCATTTGGTACACCAACGCGTCACAGAGACATTTTAAATGACAATTGTCCGAAACCAGTGAGCTAACGCGATAAGGCAGCATCACAGTGAACTTCCAGGTATCAACCAGTGGGAGGCCGCGATTCCACCGCATCACGCTAAAGGCCAAAATGGCACTCGTCAATTTCTAGTTGCCCGACGCGATTGTACCGCATCATGCCAAGGCCAAAAATTGGGGTTTTCAGCCCGCGATTTAAATTTCCAAAGGGCCGTTTGGTCATTTTTCTAAGCCCTAAATTTGTCCTATGCACGAAATTAAAGCCTAATAAGGCATTATATGCCCATTATTCACAAACTACTTGTACAGGAATCCATTCTCTTCAAGAACAAAAAAACCTAGACTTCAAAATTCAAGGCCAAATCTCATGAACCCACCATCAATCCTCACGAATTCATCAACCCAGGTATGTTAAGTGTTCATCCATGGGTTCCTTTCACCCATGGAGTCCATGTATCCATTTTTAATTACAAAGTTATAATCTTTTCAAGTTATGATGATTTTAACTTATTGTTTTAACCATGAATCTCCATGAGTCTTGATTTTATACCATGATTCAATGAATTTATTATTATTATCAAGTCCTATATGTTTTAATGTTGTCATTCATCGAATTAAATCATGATTAAGTGTCATTGATGTTAGAATCATGCTATTACTGCAGTCTTTATACTATTCCCATGATTTACTTAAACTATGGACATCAAGTGTTTGATAAAATACTTACAAGAGTGGATTTTATTAAATGTTCCCATGATTATGTCTTTTAAGATTTGTACCATTTTACTATTATTGCTTTTGAGTCCTAGGGGTTTTGAATACCCGAAAACTATAGCTATTTACTTAGTCTCGTTCCAGTACTTTCAGAATAACTTTGGAGTATATTATGAGCATTACTAGATCAGTCAGTTAAATATAGGACAATTTAATATTCCAGTGTCATTCAGTTGGGAGTAGTATTTAGCACCGAGCGAGTACAGGGATGACGACTTCCTCGTCAAATAGGCAGAGTCGTTAGTAGCAGTCCCTGTACTCCAGAACTACATAGCCAACGTAGGATATGAGAAGTCACCCATTAGTTTAGGCTTGACTATCTCGCAGGGGTCACCCATCAGTTTAGGTTTGACACCCTTAGTCCTTCGGGATAGTACATCAGTATAGTGGATCCACACAGCCAACGTTAGTACCCGTGGCATGGTACTAACACCCATTCAACTGGGGTTACAGGTCAAACCCCAATTAACTCAGATTGGGGCTTATCGGTTAGATGATACTTCCCACAGTCTCAGTTACAATCTCAATCCAGTAATCAGTTCAGACACTCATTGTCAGTGTTGTTTGACCAAAGCATACAGATATCAGTTATTTTTGTATTTCAGTTTTACAAATTTTTATTCGGTTTATGTTATATACTTGGTCATGTATCCCCAGTATCTACTGATTTTATGTATCTTTAGTATTTACAGATTTTATGCATCCTCAGAAATTACAGACTCTATGTATTCTTAGTATCTATAGATTTTATACACTCTATTCAGTACCTTGTTTTATGCATACATATTCAAATGATTACTTATCCATGTTCATGAAACCATGCATATTAGCCTACCTCATTTAGCATACTAGTACATTCAAAGTACTGATCGCATACTTTTTTCTTTTGCGCTATGATGTATTATATTATAGGTTCGGACGTCCAGTTCCCGGATCACTCATAGACTCCTCAGGCTCTCAGCAGTAGCAGTGGTGAGTCCTCATATTTTAAGGACTTATTATTTTTATTTCATGCTTTCAGTTTAGTAGTCAGTTGGAGTTAGTTGGGGCCTGCCCCATCAACTCATATCCAGTCAGTCTAGAGGCTTTTCAGACTCTACAATCAGTTATTCAATATTCAGTTGATATTGTCAGATTATTTTATTAGTTTTGTATTTACAGATTTTACTAGTTTTAATTACTTAAAACCTTATGGCATAATAGTTTTTCTTCTGCACTATCATTATATTATTCAGTACTCACAACAGGTACCATCACATGGGTTAGCTTATGGTCCCTCAGGATTGTAAGCACCGTGTGACGCCCAGGGTGTACTCTCAGGGCGTTATATTCTATGAAGCCTCTACTAATACCGATTATAGGTAGCCGGTATAGGACCCCCCATTCATCCCAAATCAATACGACTGAATAATAGAATGATACTAAAACTATAGTTGACTCGAGTCCTCATATCAAAAAAACTCATCACCTGCTGGATAGAAGCTGTGAACTATAGTTGACTTGATTATAAAGTGTTTGCTACAACTGGTACCTATATTATGAGACAATGTAGCACATTTACATACATGTGGGTTGGTACTTCTGGAATGTACTGAGTATGTGGGGGTGATTGCATAAGTAAAACAACAACTGAATATTCATATAAACTTTTAGTGATGCATGTTAAGTGTAAATGACTCACCTTGAGCTTGAATAAAACAAAGACTGCAAGATTATAAACATGAGTAATGAATCATAAGAATAACTTTGTGAGGAATAACACTAGGTTTCTAAAACCTTTAATTTTTATTCTTTCCTTTGGGAGGTTCTTCTCACCGACATAAACCATGTGAACTATTATGGATTTCAACGTCTTACCCACGTTGGTGAGAGTTTTTCTACCCTTTTCATCATAATAGAATCTTAACTTAAGTGATCACTATGCTCAACCCATATTAGGAATTGAAACTATGGTGGTACGTAGTTCTGGGGTATGTAATCTCGGACTCATACCCAACTCGGTGCTAAATACTACTCCCATATTACTTATATGCTCACACTTTAGGAAATCCATGTTAAAATAGCATAAGGGTTAATAGAATGAAAACCAGTTATGCTTCTCTTTTTTTAAATCATAATCAGGATGAACAAATATGGATTTCATATCTTATCTTAAGATCAAAAGTAAATCTTTACTTTAAACCGTGAAGATAATAAATGATTATGGATTTCAAGCCTTATCTTGGAATCAAAAGATTCAAACTCTTCTTGTAAACTTAGTGCTTAAACTTAAGCCTTAAATCTTATACTCTCTTTCATAAGACTTGTAATACAACGTCAAGATTAAAACTCAATTGGAAGTCATTAATCTATGTTTCAAATCAAACTCATGATATTCAACTCATAATAGAGAATAAGATAATCTTTAAGCCAAAACATGAATAGATGAGAACAAGTATTCACTTTAATACTTCGATCACATTATGATTTCATAAACTCAAAACAAGATAATTTGGGTATGAACCCTAATTTCCAATTATATCACTTTAACTTTAAAATAAGTTTTGGTCACAAGGATGAAAGGATATCCTTGTTCAAAACCCCCGCATACCTCAATAGCTAGATTATTGAAAGTTGCTTGAACTTGGAAGCTTGAACTCTTAGATTCTTGGGGAAAGGAGCTTAGATTTTGTTCTTGAGGATAGGGAGGGTCTTAAATCATGTATAGGATGTTTATGGTTAAGAGAGTGGAAATAACGTGGTTTAAGACCCCTTAAATTGTTTTGGAATGATTAGAAATGAGTTAGCGGTGTGAAAAGACCTTAATTCCCTTAAACTAAGTCAAAACAGAGCAATTTTTTGCACTTTATATTGCCGGGAGACGCACACCAATAGCACACTTTAGGTTGTACAGTGCATGCCAATAGCACACCTCATCCAATGGCTATTTTCAATTGCCATGCGATGCACGACCTTAGCATGGTCTTAACTTTTCGCTCAGGTATCGGATTTCGACAAAATTGGTATTGTTGGAAAGATAATTAAATTATATACAAATTTATGGGTATTGAGATGAAAAATTCCACATATATAAAAAGTTATACATGTTCAAATCTAACCCTTGTTGAATCGAATACCAAGATCTGGCCAAATAAAAAACTCTTAGCTCAACTTTGCTCTAAGTGATTCCTATGAAAGCTTTTCACCTCATAAGCACTCTTAACAATAGGATAATGATCATAACACTTATATTCACATATAAATCATGGGATTAGATTTTACACACGAAGGAACAACAGTTTAATTTCTAGCTCAAAAAATGTGGGGTGTTACACAATTCTTTCCCGCAATCGCAACACTTTATCTTCCAAGGGTATTGCAATCGCAGACCCTTGGTTATGATTGTAGCTACACCAGATGACAACTGAAACTTGGAAGAAGAAACTTGAAAATTCTTCCAAGTTTTTGTCAAGCCCTCGGGATTTATCCAAAATCCTATACACACAAATGAACTATGTAACCATACTAAATTCAACGTTTTGAATATAATGGCACACTTAAAATTCCATCCGAGGTAGTTTCAACTAAATGTGGGCCCCACACCCAAATTTCATTCTCTTAATTTTTTTACCAATTCGAGACCTAAACCAAATGTCTACCTAGCCTAAAATCAATATTCCAGAGTTACTGGTAAGAATTTACTTACAAGATTATTTTACTGAAATTTTCACCTGGTGGCCATTTGAAACCGGCAAAGACTTCAAACCAGGAAATTGGCTCTAAAGAACAAACGAATTGCCCGACAACTAAACTGTCATCTCCAACAAGTCATAAATAACTTGGGGAAGCTATAGAAAAACTCTAATAGTGAAAATAAGCGGAAAAATAAAAAATGACCTAAAGGGTCATTATAAAAAATTAACTTAATTATAGAGTAAATCACTCTTCATATCTTCAAATTAAGAGTAAAAAATCCCTAAAAATTGTAATTAGTCATCATGTATATTTTCAATATATCCTTTTCCCCATTTAACTTGCAAATTCTCTTCTTTCTCTAATTTTTCTTTTTCTTCAATGATTCTAAATAATTATATCGGTATGGAATTTTGGTGGTAGGGTTACAAATGTCAAATATGAAGATATAACTTTTAGGCATTGTAATCGGAGAACATGTAGTTATATGAGGGTGAAGCTATATTTTTGAAGCCCGATATATTGTTGAACGAAATTCATCTTTATCGTTGATTCGTAATGATATGGGAATGAATCTATATATAGAGAAAAGTGTGTCATTAATCATTCTTTCAATTTCATTGTCAAAAAATCCAACAAACAAAGGTATATATCTGTTGTTGTTATATTTCAGCGGAAATAGAAAATATTTTCAATTTGAGGTAGAGATGATGTTGTTGTTAGTTCATAGATTTTGTATCTAACATGTTGCAAATTCTTGAGGTAGAGATACAAAATTTATAATTGTTGAGATACATCCATTTACGAACAGATTTGGTCTATATACATATTACATTGGCAAGAGCATACTGAGATACATAATTTAGTTTATGTATCAGGTAAAATTTATGAACATATTTGATCAAGATACATAATATATTGGCTAGTTCAGAGTGAGATACATAATTTAGTTTATGTATAAGGTAAAATTTGTGAGATACTTTAAGCATAAAGTGAATAGTATAAATTAATATTGCATCTCATAAATAATCATCATGTGTTTATTAATTAGTGATACATTAGTTAATAAATATGTTGATTTCAATATGGTTGTATTTTTTTTGCAACTATGTCCTAAAATATTTTTCAGAGGATTGTAGTTGGATTCTTAAGGCGTCATGTCGAAAGAGTTCTAAACTCTTCAAAGTAAGGGTGTTTCATGATGTACACACCTTTCCTAGATAGAATTTTCACCCAAGTTAAAGCTACGATTTCATTCGTTTGCAATTTTACGGCTCAAAAACTAGTCAATCATAAGCATATACACACACCAACCGACATAACTGAAGATATAAATCAGCTTTTGGTGTGTACATAATTAAAGATATCATATTACATGTTTGTTACATAACTTTTGTACATCACATTTGTATATAAATTGTATGTATACATAACTATAATAATTCTGTGATGATGTTATTAATGTATAATGTTTCAGTCTCCATATTTATGTATTTGATACATATTTTTAGTTGTAATAATGAATTTTTGTTGAACAAAATTTTTCTCAATATAATGAAGTTTAGATTATCTATTTTCATGTTATCAGATACATATTTTTTTTAACATCTAAATCCCTGCATAGCAATGTAACTTAATAAACTGATATTGTGAATAATTGAATTACTAGCCATTATTTTTGTACAAGACAATAATTGTTGTTTATTTTAATCAATTCAATATAGCAGCAGATACATGTTATATTCGAGATACTTATCATAAATGATAAGACACATTTGACACATGACTAGAATTGGTGGTATAATACTCATCTAACATATGCATTCAGGGTAAAAACATTTGTTAAACATTAATTTTGTATGTAAATACAGAGATACATAACCTTGTTAATACCTAAGATGCATTACTAATATTTAATTTCATTTGTTATATTTTTTATTTATGTATCTTAGTTTAAATACATTACATTATACTTTTTTCAGTAAAAAAATAAATATAAGAGATACAAAATATGCATTTGTATCAGACATAGAGAACTAAGATATATTATGTATCTTCAGTACATAATTATATATCTTAGTGTAAATACATTACATTATACTTTTTTCAATAAATAAATATAAGAGATACAACATATGCATTTGTATTAGACATAGAGAATTAAGATATATTATGTATCTTCATTAAATAATTATGTATCTCAGGGTAAATACATTACATTATATTTTTCTCTATAAAAAACATAAATATAAGAGATACAAAATATGCCTTTGTATCGAATTAATGTTTAACTTCATTTATTATATTTATGTATTTGATACATATTATACTTAAAAATAAATTATTATAATGTATCATATACATTATTATAACTTGATTTAGACTATACACTACCAGAAATTCGCTATTTTCCGAATGAAAATTTCCGACTAAAAAAAGTAGTCGAAAAATTCCGACTACTTCAGTCGGAAATATTATTTTTTTATTTTTATTTTTTACAAAATATTTTTTCAATACTTTTTGTGACAAAAATAGTCGGAATGTTTGGCGGCAAATTTCGAAAAAAAATAAATTTTGACTATAGTAGTCGGAAACAGTAATAAATAAGTAAATTAATAATTAATTTAATATACATCCGACTACTGTAGTCGGAAATATTAAATAAATATAATTCTAAATATCTAATCATTCCCTTATATGAAAATTAAATAATTATTTAAATAAATTATTAAATTTATATTTACGACTACTGTAGTCGAAAATACTAATAACTAAATAAAATTGAAAGTAATTAAGTATATATCCAACCACCATAGTCGTAAATATAAATAATTAAATAAATATATTACAAAATGTATAAGTAGTTCTTTATGCGAAATTTTAAAAATAAGTAAAATAAATTATTAAATATATATTTCTGACCATTGTAGTTTAAAATGAAATTAATTAATTAAATATATTATTAAATATATAATCGTACCCTTACACTAAAATTAAATAATTATTTAAATAAATAATTAAATGTGTATTTCTGACTACTGTAGTCGAAAATATAATTAATTAAATATATTTAATTTGTACTGACAGTAGTCGTCAAAACATTATATTGAATTATTAAATAAATAATTATATGTAAAATATAAGTTACACTGTAGTATTTCACATTTCATTAATTAATTTAAATATTTAATTAAGTTGTATTAATTAATTTAAATATATAATTAAATTGTAAGTATCAAATATCAAATATATAAACCGACCGATGTAGTCAGAAATATTAAATAATTAAATAAAATAAAATTATTTCTGACTACTATAGTTGGAAATCTTATAAATAATTAATTTCAATACTTGATTTATTATATTAAATACGTAACCGACCGAAGTAGTAGGAAAATTTAAATAATTAAATATGTATTTCCGACTACTGTAGTCGAAAATATAATTAATTAAATAATTAAATATATTTAATTTGTACTGACTGTAGTTGTCGGATCATTATATTGAATTATTAAATAAATAATTATATGTAAAATATAAGTTACACGGTAGTCTTTCAAATTGTATTAATTAATTTAAATATTTAATTAAGTTGTATTAATTAATTTAAATATATAATTAAATTGTAAGTATCAAATATCAAATATATATAACTGACCGATGTAGTTAGAAACATTAAATAACTAAATAAAATAAAATTATTTCCGACTACTGTAGTCAAAAATCTTATAAATAATTAATTTCAATACATAATTTATTATATTAAATTCTTAACCGACCGAAGTAGTCAGAAACTTTAAATAATTAAGCATATTAAATTTATTTCCGACTGAAGTAGTAGGAAATTTTCTTTTAATATACCCTAAACGCACAGCTTTCCCAATTATGTCTCTCTCTCACTTTCTCTCTCTAGGGCACGCTTCTCTCTTCTCTCTCTCGGCTCTTTTCTCTCTGCGTCTCTCTTAAAAGTTGGCTATAAAGGTTGCGTCTCTCGCAAGAAGTGGTAACGGCGATGATCAATTTCACTGATTCGAGGTAAAAAATGAACTTTATGGCTTTGGTTACTGAATCACCATTAGATGTGCTATACTGGTTGATGTGCTGCATTTGGATTTTACACTTGAATCATCTTGCATCACCTGATTTGTATGACTTGCATTCCTTTATATGCATTGACTAATACAAGTATGATTGATTGAAGACTGTATATGTTGGTCTTTTAGGGGCTTTATAGGTACATGTTACGATTAAAGTTTGTTTAGTGTTTTATTATACTATTCGGTATTATAGTATCCAGTTAGGTTAATATTTGTTCAAGTTAGCTGGTTAGAATATTATTGTTTGGATATTACAGTGTGAATTGTGGAAATCTTTATATGGGGTGGTTCCCAAGAATGAAGGTATAGTTTTGAGTTCGTTTACTTCCTATTATGAATAGATTTAGCATTGTTAGGTTACTTTATGATTACTCACATTCGATTTAGACCCTAATTATGATAGAGATAGCTCTTACATCACATATAATCCTTAAGATATAAGAGTAGCACCCATCAGAGAAGTATATTCCCAGAATCTCCACTAGAGTTTTTTTATCAATTTGTAGTAGTCGAGATAGTTCAGAAACTTAAACTGTATAAGGAACTGGAATGTTGCAAAGAACAGAAATTTCACCAACAGAGTTGTACGTTTGAAGATCCAGGAGAGATTCTTCAGTTTCATTTTCTTCCAAATTTGTTAGTTTTTCTTGTAGACAATAAAAATATGAACAAACAGTTTACATAGTAAAATCTTTATATAACAGACTAATTGCTATAGCTACTACTACTTCCATTTTACTTCTCCGCCTAGGTTTACAAATTATTTCTTTTAGCATCTTGTTTAAAATGAAAGTGTAATTTAAAAGATGGAAAACATACCACTTTACCATGACAGACAAAATACAGTTGATCTGCCATGCTACCTTGTTCTAAAATCACTTCCCCTGGAAGGAAAAATTCTTCATGTACTCTGATTGCCTACAAAAGAAGAAGATTTTGCCACGATGACTCTTCACTACTATAAACTTTATATTATCACAACTACTTCTTATCCGCTTCAATTTCGGGAATAGTAGTAGACCATATACCCTAATTGACATAAACATGAATCATACAAATTGGACTAGTTATTTACTAAATAAGCATAAAACTGTTGGTTGTTGTAATACAAGAACTTGAGAACTTAAAATAAAAATGATATAAAGATCTGAAGGAAAGATAAAGCTTCCTTAAAGATGTATGATGAGCTTATGAAAAAGTGTTGCATTTAGTTTCAACTCATCGAGCTATTTACATGTCAACTTCAAGCTAAAAGGCCATAACTATTCTACAACCAGTAGGAAATGTACTTGATACAGGATGAGTTTAGTTTGTTTTATTCTTTTGTTGATAAAATAGGAAACAGACTGATATAAAAAACTGCATTAGTAGTCTTTTTGGAACAGTTGAGGTGTGTGTAAGCTGGCACAAACACCAGAGTTTCAAAAAAAAAAGATTAATGCATCAGTAGATTGAACATCTCTTGGGATATAGGAGCATTTTTATTTGGATCAGGCAAGATTGACCAACATGACAAAAAGCTGCTTGATGAGAAGTAAGAAGAAACTAATATAAGGATTGATCATACTCTTGGGTCGCAGCCTATTCCATCTATAACCTTAAATTTGATGAGGGATAATAGAACTTAATGTGTTACAAAGACGAGAAAATTAAGAAAATAAAGAAATAGTAAGAATAAAGTCTATGCTTAGTGGTCATAAAAATGGTTAGGTGGAAATTGTTTGAGCTTAATTTTGAGTTCATGTATGACCCTCTCCATTAGAGACCTTTAAGATTCAGTAGGAAGACCAAATCCCATACCCATCAAGTCATCTGCATCACCTCCAGATTGGTCTAATGAAAAATCCATTTGTAGTTCATCTTCATCATCAGACATTGTAGCACCTGTTCCCTCTCCAAGTGTTGCTCCTGGCCACAAAAAATTTCATACATATATATTAAACAAGTAAATAGCTATTGTTGCTGATAAAAAAATTCCAAGATATTAAGCAACTAAATAGCTATCACATATACCTTCAACATCATCCACACCTAGCCTTTATGATTTTAGAATTGGAGTTCCCAACACATCAACATCGCCCTCCATTGATATTGCTTCAGTGTCTAATGCTACAACAACTGCTTCCCATATTCCTAAATTTAAAGAGGTAGTAGAATATGACGACAATGGGAGGCTAATTATCGCCCCTGATGATAATGGGTAAGTAAATCTTATGTTTTTTCATAATTTTTAAAATTTTCTAAAGCTAACATAATTTAATGTAATTTTATTGCAGGTTCATTCCCGCTTATGCCAGTGGACATATGGTTATAGAAGAAATTAAACTATTTTACATGGAGCCGTGGGGTAGTTGGAACGAGATTCAACTCGACATCAGAGTGCTTATGTGGAATCAGTTTGTGGTATAATCAAAATCAAAGAATTTACCATTTCAGTATGCTATCAATGATGAATTTACCTTTATATCTGTCAACTCATTTCATGACTTTATATTAAACTATTTTGCAGACAAAGTATGCATGGAATTCTTGTCATGATAATGAAATACAACGCATTTTCAAGTTGAAAGCAGCTCAACATATCAAAGAACACTTGTACGAGGCCCGGAGGCACTTGAAAAAACTTGGATGGTTGAATGCTAATGTGTGGTATCAGTTCTTGAAAAAATGGGATACTCCTGAATATAGGGCGAGGAGGGAACAGACAAAGGCAAATAAAGAGTCTCAAATGGGTGGCTCGTTGCACACTGGAGGTTCGATGATTTTCGCTACACACCGACGAAAATTGGTAATAATAGCTTAAATTTTTTATTTGTTCGGTTTAGTTCACTATTCTATACCGTGACATAGTGAATCCGTGTGGAGCTCTTTCAATTCACTATTTTTGTTATCTTCTTGTTGTTGTTCATCTTGAAGTCTAGTGAAGCCGTGTGTGGCCTATTTCGATTCACTAGCATTGTTGACATCTTCTTGCTCTTGTTATTGTTCATATTAAAGTCTAGTGAAGCTGTATGTGGCCTATTTCTATTCACTAGAATTGTTGACATCTTGTTGCTCTTGTTGTTGTTCATATTGAAGTCTAGTGAAGCCGTGTGTGGCCCATTTCGATTCACTAGAATTGTTGACATCTTGTTACTCTTGTTGTTGCTTGTTTCTTTTGTTGTGAACTTGATCTTGTTCATCTTGTATTACCACTTGGTGGGAATACACTGGGTTTGTTGGTGGTGGTGGTTTGGTTTTGGTTTTAATCAGAAGTGTTTTGTGGACTTCCATCAGTTGTGATTTTTAGAGAAATGAATTGACTTTTGTGCTAGGGAAAACAATTTAGATAGGTTATGTTCATGTATCAGCTTTAAGCTGTTTTTTTTAATATTTCTGAGAGCTAGCTTTTGAATGGTCTGATTATAGAAATCTTCTTAAAAAAAAGAGAGAAAGAGAAACTAACTGAGAAGAGCAATCGGTAAGGCATATGATTAACCGAGAAGAGCAATCGGTAAGGCATATTCGAAGACACTATATCACTGAGATAAAACTAATTGTAATACACTTTTTATTAACCTATGAAGTAGGGGGATAAAGTTTATATTACTGCTCATACCTGGAATGATATAAATAGTATTATCCGCAGCAGAAACCTAGGTTCCCAAATTATAATAGCTTGTCTCGGAGGTTAAACTGATGAAACCCTTCCAATGGACTACTGTCCATGATTTCAACTGCCAGCTTGACCACCACACGATGAAGCTTGGTACCAACCAATAGGATTAAATTCCAATAACCATTATTGGAAAAGTCAGAAACATGAGAGCAAGTTATTCTTCGGAAGCAAAGAGAAAGGAAAAAAAGAACATAATAAGGACTTACAATTGCTGAAAAGAAGGAGATCCAAAAGTAGATATTTGTGGTTGGACAATGATCATTAAAATTATCCATCACCTTTCTGAAAAAACTAAAATAACTAAATCCGATTAAACTGTCTGGTACATCAAAATTATAGTAGTGAAAACTTGTGTCACATTATTTACACTTACTCCTATTTTAGCTGCTGAAACTGTTTTAACTAAACTGCTGAAACTGTTTTAGCTAATAAAATTTGGTCCTATGTTTTACAGTGGATTAACTATGTCAAATTCACTAGTTCATGCTATGGATTAGAACAAATCATTTTCAAGAATTATGCACTATGTTCGTAGCTATGTAATATTATCATGAGTTAAGAGACTGAAATGTGAATGAGAAAACTACTTATGGAGGAAAGCCTAGATAGCACTTAAAAAGACAAGATAAGTATATATAAGACTAGAGGCCATACCGGAAGCCAAAAGGACATTACTGTTGCAGCTAATGCAAAGACTGATATCATTAGACAAGGTAAAAATATGGGAATCTACAAGGTAACACAAACAAATAAACTTCTTACATAATAGAAAAAAACCAGGGAAAAGACAGATAGAACCAAACCAAAATCTTCTCAATATAGAAAGTTGAGATTAGTTAAACATACAGAACATGAAGAATGTAATTACCTCCCAAAAAAGGATCCTTTGAAAAATATTTTGGGATATTTTTCTGCAGGTTAGAAAGAGCATAAGTGACACATGAATTGTTATTCAGACCAACATGTTGATCGTAAAATATTCAGATGAAACACTTCTTTCAGAGCTTCTTCTTGTGAATGTTTACTTTTTAACTTAACTTGGAGCTAGAACTAGCAAATTTCATATGTTTAAGTTCTAGGTAAGTGGTGATAAGTGTTCATGGGAAGTGGATTGTATAAATGATAGTAATACTTTATAAAGAAAGTACTGGTTGGAAACTCCAGTGAATGCCACCTCCTATTGGAAAATAATTAGAATTTCTATCTTATAGCTTCTTATATAGTGTATAAAGTCTTGAAAATTGATGCAGGAGTTCCAATTTAACTTGTAGCTTCTTATATAGTGTATAGTATCTTTGGCACATTTTTGTTGAATGTATTAGCAACTTTGGGGAATTGGCTCCCTATACAACTGTTGACCCTTTCCAAACTATCTATTTATAGCTTAAACACTTGAAAAGAATCCACCTAAACTACTATTTCTGTTGGATTTGAGTATTTTCAAATCATGGACTCCATGATCTATTATTAGTCTTAAGATATTTTGGTCTATGCTGCCTGAACTTGTCTTCGTACTTGCATTATCTCTTTTTTTAAAATTTTGCAGGAATATAAAAATGGGGGAAAAGAGCGCCTTTTTATTGATATCTACGAAGATACTCAAAGGAAGAAAAACAAGGATGGTACAAGAGGAGATTGGGTCGAACCGCGTGCTAAGAATGCATATGTAAGATAATAACTTTTACATACATTATTTTATTATTACTCAATTTTTCTTGTTTACATACTGACAAATAATTTTTCTTTTAGGAAGAATTTTAAAAAACATAGAAGAGTGGTGTCAAACCCAACCTACTTCAGAGGATAGTACCATGGTCCAACCATCACCTGAAGAGCTGAATAATATGTGGACAACTGTGGTAGTCGAAAGAAAGGTAGAACCTACGGGACAGGGGTTCTCCAATCCTCGAGTAGTCCTTCGTTGTTTCCCAGTTCCTCTTCTACTTTACAAACTATGGAAGAAATGGAAGAGATGAAAAATCAAATTGTGGAATTGACGCAGAAATGTGATGCTAACGACGCTAAGTTTGCTAAATTTGATAAATTGAAGGAGTTGGTTAAGAAGCACATGCCACAAGTATTTCAGGACGAGGAAGATAATGAATCTGATGATAATTAGATTGTACTTATTGTTCTTGTTGTTTGTTGTGACATTTAGATGTTTAAACTAATTGATTTGATATTTGTTTAAAATGGTTTAAAGTGGTTGTATTTATAAATTTTTGTCATGTTTGATCCAATTATGAAAAATACATTAGTTATGTTGTTTATGATCTGAAAGCAGTGTAAGCTAATGCAATATAATAATTATTTAATTATTTATTAAATAATAATAATAATAATAATTAAATAGTTATTTAATAATTTTCTGACTATAGTGGTCGAAATAATTAAAATTATTAAATATTTATTTATTAAATTTCCGACTACAATAGTCGGAATAATTAAATTATTAAATAATTATTTATTAAATTTCCGACCACAGTAGTCGGAATAATTATAATTATTAAATATTTATTTATTAATTTTCCGACTACAGTGGTTGGAATAATTAAAATTATTAAATAAATATTTATAAAATATCCGACTACATCTCTGACTATTGTAGTCGGAAATTTCCGACTACTTCAGTCGGAAAATATTTTCCGACAAGCTATATTCCGACTACCATAAACTAGTCGAAAAGTATTCGGAAATACCTTATTTTCCGACCACTTTTCGACTAAACTGGCCATCGGAAATTTACTATTTTCTAGTAGTGATACATATTGTAAAAGGGTGATACATACGAAGGAATAAATAGAACTGCCATGGTGATGGTACATGAGCTAGAATCAATTCTTGATCTTTGAAAATACAATCAGTGACTGAGGATTTCGTAATGTATCTTTACCTTTATTACCTTTTGTACCGACAAGATCAATCCAGATAAGGACGTAAGTTTGCATATGATGCAAGTTAGTGGCAGGGGTTTGAGAAATATACTCACCAAGTACTTTAGATTACAGATAAAATAGAAGACCATAAAGAAATGAAAAAGGAAAGTATCTAACAAAACTTGGTTTTCCCCACCTCTACTGAACAAATAATTTATTTTCGCTGAAAACAATACATTGATTTAGCAAACAACAATGAAGAAAATATACTCACCAAGAATTTCAAATTACAGATAAAATAGAGGACCGTAAAGAAAAGGAAAAAGAAAGTATCGAACAAAACTTGGTTTTCCAGCCTCTAATGAAAAACCAATAATGTTTCGATGATCACCATGATCATGACCATGATAATAGTGACAAGGCAAAGTCATTAATTATTTCAAACCCAGTGCAAACGACAGCTTAGGCCTCCATTTGTAACAAAAAATATGACTCACAAAATATGAAAAAAAAATTCAATAAAAAATTATAGTAATTTTTTTGGGAAAATAATTTGAAGGAGGAGGAGGTTAGATAATGGTATTAAATTGGTGAATAGAAGATTTTTAGGAAATTTTTTTGGGGGGAAATTAATATATCCTAATTTTTGGGGTAGAAGTTATGTTTCTGAAAGTTTAAAGAGAGACAATGTAAAGTAGGGATATTTGTATTTTTTACAAAGTGAAAGAATTTTTAGTATTTTAGGTAACTTAAGTTATGATTTTATGAAATTTTTCCTATAATTAATGCACTATTTGTGTAGTCATGCCAAATTTAATTGTTAGTTAAAGGTATGAATGAAAAATGTGTGAATCAGCCGATTCAAAGAGAATGGGAGAGTGATATATATGGCCAAGGTCAAACTAATTAAGAGACTGCATACACCAAGGTTACTGAAGTCATTTCAAGGACATTCTTGATATTCTTGACGAAAACGTTTTGAAGTCAATATTTATCCATGGAAATATATGATATATATCATTCAATTGCACAGTGTCTTTTAAATCAGTTGATCGTTATAATTTTCTCTTGGCAATGAAACTTATGTCTAGTGATGCATAAGTTCTTTAAGGATGAGGGTACAACTTATGAAAAATTATGATTCAAAAATATAAGTTTATTCCTACCAAATTATTTTTTATATTGAGGAGCTAAAATTAAAATGCAATACAAAAAAGAAAAATTTTCATAAAAGAACAACTTAAGTTACAAAACTACTAAAAATTCCTCCACTTTAAAAAAAATTATAAATAACCAACATTTACTAATTTTATCTTGTGTTGAGATACATGTTAAAAAGTACCTTTTTAACGCCTTTTTTAAAAAGTATTGGTTTCAACTTTACCAAATTGAGAAACGGTTTCATCCTCATTCAACGCTTTCTTTTCTGCTGCGATTTTAATTCTATTTTTTTCTTGAATTCAATCTTTTGAATTAAGGTAATATTTCCCCCCTAAAATCATATTCAATATCTTCTTATCATATCTTAAGATTTTTCTCAAAAAGTAATAATTTGATACAGTTTTTTACAAAGTTCTATTTTGGTGAAACTATTTAATTAAGTCTTTGATTATCAATTTTTTTTAGCCTATATTATTTGAATTAAGATAATAAATAGAGATTCCGGACATTCTTTTAGTCTTGGAATCTCCCAATTAGACAATATCAAATAATTTGAAAAAGTTGAAAACTTTATTCATGGTATTTTTGACTACGAGTCTATGGTTTTAATGAAAATAGATCCAAGTACAGAAATGATCCATATATGATGAAGAAATTATGTGAAAAGTATGCCAAAAAGACTAAGAAAAAATAAGTGCATTTTTTAAGAAAAGAGGATCTAATAGTTCTGGAGGTAAAACTCCTGCTAAAAGAAGAAGAGTTGTTGAAGTTATTTCCAGAGATGAGCTTCCAAAGGTATTTACATGGTCAGATCTAGGCAATATTAGGTCGAGATACATATTTAAACATACGTGATACTTTTTTCAATTTCTTATATATCTGGTTCTTTGTTTATTTATTTACATGTATCTGGTGTTTTTAAGTTTTATTAAACTAAGTATAACAAAAGATACATGTTTGTAAGCTTAAAGATACATATTGTATTATCTTGTATCTCTAGTTCTCTGTTTATGCACTTATATGTATCACTCAGTTTTAAGTTTTATTGAAATAAGCATACCAAGAGATACATGTTTGAAATCTTAAAGATACATATTGTATTATCTTGTATATTTGGTTCACTATTTATGCATCTATATGTATGTCTTATTTTTTATGTTTTAGTGAACTAATCATACAAAATATACATGTTAGTAAGATTCAAGATACATATTTTTTTATCTTATATCTGTTGTTCTTTGTGTGTGCATTTACATGTATATCTTATTATTTAAGTGTTAGTGAAGTGATCAAACAAAAGATACATGTTAGTAAGATTCAAGATACATATTTTTTTATCTTGTATCTCTTGTTCTCTGTGTGTGCATTTATATGTATCTCTTATATTTAAGTTTTAGTGAAATAATAAAACAAAAGATACAAGTTAGTAAGCTTAAACATACATATTTTTTATGAGGGGTGCATTGTATGTATCTCTAATAATGATTTTTTGATTCAATTACTTATACAAAAGATACATATTTTGTTTAACAACATATTTATTTTTATACATTTTTATATCTCTTGTTCGGTGTCAATTTACATGTATATATCTATTGTTATTTTATTTTATTGATGTTTTTTTCAGGGATTGAGTTACGTTATAAAGGAAATTCCACCGCATCCTCTAAGATTTGGAAGTTCTTGCAATTTAAAGTTTAAAGTTGAGATTAAAGAGGTTGTTGAGAAGAAGTTATTGAATTCTTTGCAAAGACAACTTTTGGAAGTTATCTCAACATTCCACTGTCCAATTATATTGGACAAATTACCAAATGTCCTCTTATGATTGAGATAGAGCAAGAAAATCAAGAAGAAATGCCTGTGTTTGTCAAAGGCAACATTCTTATATTTTCCATCTTTGAATTTGCCTTGATAACTAGTTTGAAGTGTAATGTAAATGTTAAAGATTTCAGATACAATGATTCTTCGCCAAGTAGGCTGATGTGAAGGTACTTTCCCCAATCAACAAATGGGGTTGATAAGGAGGCGTTAATTGAACGTTTTCTCATGGGAAATTTTGACACCATAAAGGATGCTCTCAATATGGGAATATTATACTTCATCCACACATTCATTAACTCACAGGTAAATATTGCTCTTGTTTCATTTTTTGATTTTAAGATGGTTGAAGATGGGAAGTATTAGTTGTTTCTTTAGGGTAAAGTCGTTTTCTCCAAGTTGTTGGCATCACTTAGGCAAGAATATTTTGTGGAGAAATAGTTGTATAGGTTGGGTGGTATCCTTCAGGTACTTAATGTGTGGATGTTTCAAATATGCTCAAAAGTTGAAACCAATAGTGTTTTCAAGCAGGGTAATCACATACCCCGTATTTGAATTAGAAGGTAGTTGTAGTTCGGCCTCAATATAATCAGTTTATGAACGAAATATTTAGCAAGGTATGATAGTGATTAAATGTGTTTCATACATTGCGATAAATTATTTTTAGTTTTAATCATTATACTTTTTAATGGTTAAAATTTTGTGAGGCAGTGTACATATTTAAACCTTGTTCCTACAACCGAAGAGTTGGAACAGTTGATTTGCCACCAATGAGAATTGCATCGTATAATCTGGGTATATCTTTGATGTCATCATCAACTGGTTCTCTAGAGAAAATGAGTTACAAAGTTAATGAACCCCAAGTCTCCATGGAACATGATAGTTTTGAAGACTTCAGTACAACATCTCATAATATTTGAAGAGGGAGTCGATTCATGTATCTGGTACAGTGTAACACCCTAAAAATCCAAACCAATATTATAACCATGCTTCAAGCTCACGCAAAGTCAAATATAGTGCTTTGGTAGTTTTTGAGTGATTTGGATGTATATTAAGGCTTCAAACAACTCCTAGCTTTTAGACAAGTCAAATACCGATTGAGTTCTTGGGAAGAATATTGCTATAGTCAATTGTAACACCCCGTATTTCCCTAGCATAATCTAAGTCCCAGTGCATGAGTATTCATAAATAAAAATTTTGAAACACTCATCATTTTTCAGTTTAGAGTCTGTCATTTCATAGAAAATTCAATTAGCTTTCCAATGATATAAAATTTACTGAAATCTGATAACCGGGTAAAAAGTTATGGCAATTTTAAGTTTCAGTCATTAAACATCATCATTTTAACCCTTAGCACACCGCGAAGACAGTCTAAATGACAATTGTCAATTTTTAGTGTGACTCCACAATGTTGGCGCATCGCAGAGCAAGCTAATTTCCAGTTTGGCAATTTCCAATGAGCCTCCGCGATGTTGGCGCATCGTGGAGATGGCCAAATTGGCATTCCAAAGGCTTACCGCGATAGCTCCGCGTCGCAATGTTTGTCCAGGCCCCAATTGTCCTTTTCCAGTGGTTTGGAGTGATAGTAACGCGTCGCACCAAGGCCAAAAATTGGGATGGTCAGTTTTCAGCTTACGTTTTAAATTCGTTCCTCTCAAATTAAAGATCCCCTTTTCCAAGAACAAGAAATCCTAGCTCTCAAATTCAAGACCAATCCTCAGAAACTCACAAAGAACTTCAAGAAATTCATCCATTAAGGTATGTTAGATGTTCATCCATGGATTCCAAGTAACCTATTGAAATTTCAAGTTTTAATCTTTTCTAGTTATTTGATTTTAAATTATGATTTCATCCATGAATCTCCATGTACTGTTGAATTTGTACCCTGTTACCATGAGATTATTGTTATTATTCAATCCTCCATGTTTTAATATTATTATTTATTGAATTAAACCATGATTTAATGCTATTATGATGAATTCATGCTATTCCTACAAGTTCCATGATATTCCAATGATTGTTTTAAACCCTGAACTACAAGTGTTTGACAAAATGCCTACAAGAGTGATTGATTTAAATAAAAGCCTTCATGTTCTGTCCTTCAAGCTTTAGTGTCATTTTACTATTATTGTTTTTGAGTCCTGGGGGTATTGAATACAAATCCATAGTTGTTTACATAGACTAGTATCAGTACATTACAGAATAGTCTTCAGAACATACTATGAGCATTATCAGAACAGTCAGTTACCAGTCAGTTAAACTCAAAATAGTCTAGTATTTCAGAGTCTTTCAGTTGGGAGTAATATTTAACACCGAGAGAGTGTAGTTATGGAGGCTTCCCCATCAGATAGGCAAAGTCGCTAGTAGCAGTCCCTAAACTCGAGAACTACATAGCCAGCTTAGGGCATGAGAAGTCACTCGTCAGATCAGGCTTGACTATCTCGCAGAGGTCACCCGTTAGTTCAAGTTTGACACCCTTAGTCCTTTGAAAATTATATCAGTTTAGTAGATCCATACGTCCATCGTTAGTACCCGTGGCACGGTATTAACACCGTTCTAATTGGGGTTACAGGTTGGACCCCGATTAGCTCAAATTGGGGAATGTCGGTTAGACGATACCTCCCATAGTCTCAGATATAGTCTTAGTTACAATCTTAGTTCAGTTATGCAGTCTTAGAGTTGCTTGACGAAAGCATACAGATATCAGTATTTTTTAGTATTTCAGTATACAAATTATACTCAGTCCATATTATATGTTTGGTCATGCATCCCCAGTGTCTACAAATTTTCACGCATCTTTAGTATTTATAGACTGTCATGCATACTTGGTATTTATAGATTCTCCATATTTTTAGTATTTACAAATTCCATGTTCTCTACTCAGTACTCCATGTTTTACATGCATATTCAGTTAATTATTTTGTTCATGAAACCATGCATATCAGCCTACCTCATTTAGCATACCGGTACATTCAAAGTATTGATCGCATACCTTTCTTTTGCCCTATAATGTATTATATCGTAGGTGCTGACGCTTAGTTCCTGGATCGCACTTAGTCCCTTAGATCATCAGCAGTACAATAGCAGTGGTGAGTCCTTATTATCTGAGGACAGATTATATTACTTACTATTTTTATCTCAGTAGTTAGTAGAGTTAGTTGGGGGTTATCCCATCAACTCACAGTATTCAGTTAGAGGCTTTTCAGAAAGTACAGTTAGCTATTCCAATTTTAGTATTATTCTAGATTCATAATTCAATAGTCGTTTCAGTGATAAAACCTTATGGAAATATCAAATGTTTTTCGCAATTATGATATTATTATTCAGTGCTCACGATAGTTACCAGCTCCTGGGTTAGCTTGTGGTCCCTTAAGACTGTAAGCACCATGTGACGACTAGGGGATAGTCCCGGGTCGTTACATCAACTTTAACAAGAATAACTTTTGTGTTACAAAGTGTTTTTGATCCCAAGACATGCCAAAAGATAGAGAATTGAATTATCTTTCCAACGTCATCGGTTTGCCTTAATCTGATATCAAAGTAAAAAGTTATACCCACTTAACCAAAGTGATGTGTGTCTTCCATGTAGCGACGGCCAGGGTGATGGACCGTCACACCAGTGATGGTCCATTGGGCCAAACCATCACCCTTAAGCAGAAAGAGTAAAATTTAGTCATTTTGTGACGGTTGGAGTGACGTTCAGTCACGGGAGTGATGGTCTGTCACCCAAACCGTCACCCGTGATAGTTCTGCACTGTCATGACATTTATATAAGATTTTTTTGGTCGTTTCCAACTCTTTTAACCCTAAAACTACGTCGTTTCACCCTCCAAATAGAAGTTATCAAGCATAAATACTTCCCTAACCTATCATAACTCAAAAATTATCCATCACAAAGAAAAAAAAGTGATTTCTTTCTCCCCAAAACCAATTAGCATTTATCAAATTAAGGTTCAATACCAAGAAATATATTCAAGGCTTCAACATTCAGGTATGTGGGATGTTCATCAATGGTCTCTTTCACCCATGGAGCCCAAAAACCTTCTTTTCAACTAAAGTATGGATTTGTCTCTTATTATGGAGTTTTATATGTTCAAGATGGATTAAATTCATGTCTTTCCTTAGTAATTGAACTCTAATTTCATATTTACGTATGATCCCATGAAAGATTAGGTTAATTCATGTTTTAAACTATAGTTTCCCATGTCATGATTCTAGTGAATTTCATGTTAAATCCCCAATTTATGAATTTAGCCATGTAATCATGTTGATTTCCTATGTTTAACACATTCTTATTTTCAAGTTCATGATTCTCACATGTTTGATGAAACATCTATGTTTTGGGATCTTTGAACCATGATTTCATAATACAGTTTTTAGCCTTAATACTGTATTTTGATCATTCAGTGCTGGCGGGTTATGAATACCCGATACCTATGTGTTCTACAAGACTTCAGATTTTTCAAGTAATAATTTTAGTTATACCATGAGTATTACCATATACTTCATTGTTATAATCATGATGAGAAATATCAGTTGTTATGTTCAGTACATTTAGTTCAGTTTATTTTAATGTCAGTTCAGTTGGGAGTAGGATCTAGCACCAAGCAAACCCACGGATGGAGGCTCACCTGCCAATAAAGGGTGGGACCTCTAGTAGCAATCCTTGAGTTCTCAAACTACGTAGCCAACATAGGTTTGTTGACACATATCTTATAAGAGCACCTACCAGTAAAGGGTAACTCTTTAGTCCTTTGGGACACCAATTTAGTGGATCCACACAGCCATGTGTCAGTGCCCTGGGACGCTATTGATGCCCTTCTAACTAGGGTTACAGGTTGGAACCCAATTAGCTCAGATTAGGGCATGTCGGTTACATAATAGCTCCCACAGTCTGAGTCAGTATTCAGTATGTAGAATTTAGTCTTTCAGATTACAGATTATCTCAGAAATATATTTGTACTTGGTCTTGCATTCTCAGATATTATATGTTCATGCATTCATACTTTAGTTATCTCATGCATTTCAGTCAGTCCTTATCTCATATACCAGTACATTCAAAGTACTGATCGCATACTTTTCTTTGGGCTATGTTGTCTTATAACATAGGTTCGAACGCTTAGTTTCCCGACTATTCTTAGATAACTCAACATTACCCAGCAGCAATAGTGGAGAGTCCTCATCCATCGAGGATATGATATGTTTTCTTAATTATTTTAGTATTTCCTTATTTTAGTCAGTAGGAGTTAGTTGGGGGTTTGTCCTATCAACTCCACATGATGTTTAGAGGCTTTCAAAAAATCAGTTAGATAGACAGTCAGTTCTTTCAGTTTTTATCAGTTGTTTCAGACAAACAGTTTAGTTTCTAGTATTTTATAAAATATTTCAGACATGTCATTGCTACATATCTCAGTATACAAATTTATGATATCTTATCAGCTTATCTTCCGCACATGTGTTGTATTACTATTTTACTCAATGCTCACAGCAGATACCATCTTATGGGTTAGCTTATGGTCACTTGTAGTCATAATCACTATTGTCGCTACTAGGGGTAGCCTCATGTTGTGATAAAACTTGGTATCAAAGCCTAAGGTTTTTTAAAGTGTCCTACGATTTCTGAAAGTCGTGTTGAGTAGAGTCTTGTGCATGGGTGTGAAGCATTCCATACTTATGGGCAAGAGGCTACGAGACATTTTTATGAAAGTTTCCCTTCTTTAGTATTTAGGTCGTACGAAAGAGAATTAGCTAGATTGAATTCCTTTTTGTAACTCATCCTTCATTTCATTTACAGACAATGCCTCCCAAAAGAAATAATGAAATAAGGAATAGGGATTAGCCCGCACCACCACCTATTCAGGAAGATCTCCTAAATGAACATGTTTCTTATGCCAAATTAAGGGTTTCTTTCACGACCTTATCCCATTCTGTAGATGCTCAGAACAATTAGCAAGCTATTTTCTCTGCCAATTTTGTGATGAATACAGCTACAACTAGGGTTTGAGACTTCAATCGAATGAATCCCCTAATGTTTTTTGGATCTAAGTCTGAGGAGGATCCATAGGAGTTTATGGATAGAGTGTAAAAAATGACTAACATCATGGGCGTCACTTCGAATGAGAGTGCAGAATTGGTTGCATATTAGTTACAGAGAGTATCTTGTACCTGGTTTAAGTAGTAGAAGGAGGATAAAGGTGATGAGGTAGGGCCTATTAAGTGGGATAAGTTTGCCACGACTTTCTTAGACAGGTTCTTCCCATTAGAGTTGATAAAAGCTAAGGTTCAAGAGTTTATAAACTTGAAGCAGGGAAGAATGAGCGTAAAGAAGTACTCTCTCAAGTTCACTCAGTTGGCGAGGTATGCTCTTACTATGGTGGCAGAGAATAGGTCCAGAATGAGTAAGTTTCTGGTGTATCTAATAATATGGTCAAGGAATGTAGGACCGCTATGTTGATTAAGGATATGAACCTATCTAGACTTATGGTTCTTGCTCAGTAGATTGAGAAGAAGAAGCTTAAGGAGAAAAAGAGAGAGAATAAGAGGGACATAATAGGTAGTTTTAACTTTTCTTAGCCAAGATCAGAAGGCGTTAATTGTTCTCAATTTTGCCAGAAATTTTTAACCCCAACTCCATCTTCAGGTAGTGCGCCAGTGCCTAAGTTCAGGCAGGACAATCAGGATAGCGCGCTAGGCTCTAAGACCTAGAGTAGTGTGAGTAGTGGTCATACAAATCTACTCTGCAAAAAATATGGTAGAAATCACCAGGGATAGTAGTGATGTGTGTTTATTATATGGTAAGCCAGGCCACAGGGTCAAGGATTACTCGAGGGCTGGTCAGTAGGGTCAGTCTAATTGTCTTGTAGATCCAGTCGATCGCCCAACTCAGCAAGGCGCTACTTCCAGTGCCACCAGTGGGCAGCGCCAAAATAGATTGTATGTTGTCCAGACTCGGAATGATCATTAAAGTTCTCCTGATGTGGTTACGGGTACATTACAAGTCTTTCATTTTTATGCCTATTCATTGTTAGATCCTAGAGCTTCACTTTCCTTTGTGACTTCTTACATAACTGTAGAGTTCGGTGTTAATTCAGAAATGTTAGTAGAGCCTTTCTTAATGTCTACCCTAGTGGGTAAGTCCATTGTATCCAAATAGGTATATAGAAATTACCTTGTCACAATGTCTTAGAAAGTTACTTCAATTGATCTTGTGGAGTAAGAGATGACTGATTTTGATGTCATTATCAGCATGGATTGGCTTCACTCATGCTATTCCTTAGTTTATTATAGAAATAGAGTTGTTCAGTTTCAGTTTCTAGTGAACCAATTTTTGAATGAAGGGGTAGTACTTCAGTACCTAAATGTCAGTTTGTTTCCTATCTTAGAGCAAAAAAAATGATGTCCAAGGGGTGTATTTACCATCTCGTCTGAGTTAGAGACTTAAGTTTAGAAACTTCGAGTCTTGAGTCAATTTTGTTAGTAAATGAATTTCCTGATGTATTCCCTAAAAAACTTCTTGGAGTTCCTCCAGAAAGGGAGATGAACTTCAGAATAGATCTCCTTCCAAATACCTAACCTATCTCTATTCCACCTTATAGAATGGATCCAGCTGAGCTTAAGAAATTGAAAGAACAGTTGAAGAATCTCTTATATAAGGGTTTCATCAGGCCTAGTTTTTCCCTATGGGGTTCTCCAATTTTATTCATGCACAAGAAAGATGGTTCTTACAGAATGTGCATCGACTAATATCAGTTAAACAAAATCACAATCAAGAATAAGTATCCTATCCCTAAGATTGATGACTTGTTCGACCAACTTAAGGGTTCAAGTTATTTCTCCGGCTATTATTAGCTTAGAGTCAAAGAATATAACATTCTGAAGATAGACTTTAGAACTCAGTATGGTCACTTCAAATTCTTAGTCATGTCTTTTGGACTAACAAATGCACCTGCAACTTTCATGGACTTGATGAACAAGGTATTCAAGCATTACTTGGAACTGTTTGTCATAGTCTTCATTGATGATATCCTCGTCTACACCCGTAATAAGAATGATCATGCAAATCATCTGAGGGTTGTGTTGTATACCCTTGGATATCATTAGTTATTCACTAAGTTCAGTAAGTGCGAATTTTGGCTAAGATCAGTAGCTTTCGTTGGCCATATAGTTTTTGCTGATGGCATCCGAGTTGACCCTCAAAAGACTAAAGCAGTGAGAAACTGGCCTAGACCCATCTCTCTATCAGATATCAAGAATTTCGTAGGTTTAGATGGCTCTTACAGATGGTTTATTTAAGGGTTTTCTTCTATTTCTTACCCTATGTTGAGTCTAACCTAGAAAAAGGTTAAATTTCAGCGGCCAGATTCTTATAAGAAGAGTTTTCAGGAGTTAAAGACTCGACTCACTTCTGCTTCAGTCTTAATTTTGCCAGATGGCACAGATGGGTTTGCAGTGTATTATGATGCTTCTAGAGTTGGTCTTGGTTGTTTATTAATATAGAGAGGTAAGGTCATATCCTATGCCTCTAGACAACTTAAACCCCATGAAAAGAATTATCCAACCCATTATCTTAAATCGACAGCTGTTGTTTTTTCCTTAAAGATTTGGAGGCATTAGTTGTATGGGGTTCATGTTGATGTGTTCACTGACCATAAGATTTTATAGTCACTACAAAAAAAATGCATTTAGAAACATACCAAAAATGTTGCTAATCAACATATATCCGTCGCTACATCAATTTAGAGATGGATCAACGACGGCATATGTGTCGTTGCTATTTTGCGCGTTGCTAACCATTTAGCAATGGAAAAAATAAAATCCGTTGCCTATTTTGCAACGTGATAGAGACGACCTATATCCATTGTCATTTTGTAGCAATGAATATATTCGTTGTTATATTTATAAATGTCGTTACTAATTTCATATTGTATATCGTCATTTTGATTATTTCGTGACCAAATATTTCATTGCTAGTCCGTCGCTAATTTTTTTTATTTAGTCCCCAATTTTTTAAAATTCTTAAAATATCCAACATTCATATAAAAGAACCCACATATATAGATAGCAAAATCTTCTTAAAATATCCAACATTCATATAAAAGAACCCACATATATAGATAGCAAAATCTAAACATCCACAATACCAAACATAGCAACATCTAAACACATAATTATGTCCAAAACATCCACAATACCAAACATCAACCAACTATCCTTAAAACAACCCACATCATCCATAATACAAAGATAGCAAAAGTTAAACACAATTCATGAGAAGCTGAAGATGATGTCTTTCCACAAGAAACACAAAGATTTTGCCCGTAGTAGCCTTTTGCTTTAGATCCAAGACCAAATACTCTTCGCTTTTTTTCTCCTCCGGCAGCTTGGTAATATGCTTCAAATTGATCAATATCAGATTTTGATAATGTTTTTTCTCATCATATTTCTTCAAATCTTTCCTGTAATAGAGGAAGTAAAATTATAACGAATTGTACTTAAAAATGATTAGATGCCAAAAACTACTTTAAGCTAAAAAATAAGAATTAATTAAACTACTACATTAAGATTTAGTCTTACATGGATGATTCGGGAACATTCATCAACGAAAGATTTTTCATCATGACCATGTGTGTACGCAATCACATGGGAGAGAACATTCAGCATTTCAAGGGGGTGTAAAATTTCACATACAGACAATAATCCTTGTGTTAGTCAAACTCTCTTTACATAAGAAAAGTGTATTCAAGAAATAATATATTTAAATATCTATAGCTAATTACAGAAGTTTAGAAGTTGTAGTTCATGTTTTATTAGGACATTTGATACCGAATGAAATTGTTGATACTTGAATGATCATATGCACTCCAAAATTGTAACAGCTGACCACTACTTAAATAAAAGAAATAAGAAAGTTTTAGATGATCATTGTAAAGTGTGAAATTTCATTAGTAGGGTAGATGATACAGAGGATTCGAATAGATAACCTCAACTAGTCTGAGATTAGAGTTGATCGATTGACTGATTTCATATATGAAATGATAATTCGACCCATACTACAACAACTTTACTCTTTAAGATATACTCACCGCCGTTGATGGATGAGATCCTAATTGTTCTATCTCTTTAACTAATGAACCCAAAAGTTCACAGTTTTGACCATTATCAACTTATCTCAAATAGCTAACATTTCTGTTTTCTTGATTTTGTCATCAAAAATCTGAGAAGGCTTGACCGAAAGGTGAAATTTGTAGAGACACAAAAAGTCCAAAACCAAGGAGGGGAAGGGATATAACACTTGGGAGATAAACATATTTTTTTCTTGGGGAGGGAGGATGCATGAATGTATAAGATTGTAACAGCATGGCGTCATTTTAAATCTGATAGATATTTGCAACAATTTATCTTAGAACAGCTGACATAACATTTATCAAGAGATAGATAAGTTCATTAAATAAATAGAAATTAAGTGGTAATTTTGTTGATCAACACAATTTCGAAAAAACAAAAAATGTCACTGTGCAGGCAGTAAGATATAGACATGTATGCACCTGGTAAATCCGACTTAAGGTCTACTATCAATTGCACTACAGTGAGAGAATCATCCCCACGTCTCGTAGCCAACACAGCTCTAGATTCCCACATATTACCAATAACAAGATTCTTACCCTGCCAAAAAACAAAATAAAAATGTTCATATTTAGAATAAAATGGTAGAAAAACTAGCTAGCTTCAACTTGCTGAATATGTCAACGAACCTGTTTAACCAGGGTTACAGTTGTTGTTCCACTACAGAAGCAATCAATATTCGTATAGCTTCTGAGTTCTCTATTCATAACCTTATAAGCCTTCAAAAATGACTCCTTCAATGTTTGAAATACCTCTAGGTGATTTTTAGTCTCTTCAATATTAATGGAGAGTTTTGACTCCTCACCAGTGATGAGGAAAGCATCCTCGGGATATAGTATACTCCCCATGTTGAGACTGATCTCTCTTAGAACATCTTTACTTTTTTCTTAGAATATCCTCGGGAAAGCATCCTCACCTTACATTTCTGCGCGGGGCTGTTATTTCTAGCTTAAACCCATGACCTACTGGTCACATGGTAGCAACTTTACCAGTTACTCCAAGGCTCCCCTTACCAACCATGAAAAGGGGAAGGACGATAAATGGAATGATGAGGAGCCCATCCTATATACATGTCCAATAACAATTACATATCCCAAGAGAAAACCTTTCCTATCCCATCAGGAAGTAGTGACATAAATTAACTATCGAGAAAGAGTATCCAGTTGCCAAGTAACTCATAATATTGCATTGCATTCGTAATTATCTTCTTCTACAGATATACGCATACAATATAGACGTCAGAAAATAAACTATTTGTTCAACTTCCAAATGGATTTTCATGTAACTGTGTACTTATCCATGATAAGAAAAGGAAGTAGCTAGCCATAATATAACTATCTATAAAGAGTATGCAATATCCAAGCCTCTTATAACATTATTTGTCATTAAACTTCTTCCACTGATATACACTTGCAACATAAAAGTCAGAAACTAAAGCATTTGTCCAACTTACAAACAACATTTCCAATTTACCGAATTTGTTTATATGAGGTCATTCCCATCCTCCATTAATTTTGAATGAAATAAAGCAAATATAATGCAGTGAAGTTTCACAACTATATAAAACAAAAGGCTAAAAAACAACTTGACGGGGTTAGAGAAAGATTTTCTATTTAACAGATCCAAACACGATGTTTTCAGGAGTAACTTAGAGAAGATAATGTCAAACACTTATAAAATTAGCAAGTTGTAGATTGTAAAGGTGTATATGACTGACACTTGAGATATCCCACTGACCAACCCAGGAATTCTTGCAATCAGCACGTCCTTGGAGAAGTAGTTCTTATGTACTCTCAACAAATATCAACATATGAACAACTTGATGGTAGTCTCCATCTCTGAGACCACCCCTCTGGGTTTAGAGAAGAAAATTTTTTCTCTAGTTTTTAATAATCTAGACTTTTAATCACATTAATAATACTCAAATACTAGAAATAAGCCAAAATAAAGTCTGTAGACATCTTTTAAATTCAAAATTAAAAATCCAAGCAGATATGGAAATTTTCTTATACTACACTAAGACAGCTAAGCGAGAAAATATGGTACATGCTATTGTCTACTGATTAACCATAAAGACATGTAATATCAACAGTGGTAAGGAAAACCTAAGTGAAAGATCTCAAACAACCCTAAACCTATCATTTACAAGTGATTTCTAACATAGAAATTAAGAAATTGAAAGAGGAAAAACAACTCACATTATGAGATTTAGAATCGTAACTCTAATTTAGATTCAAAATTGAGCGATTGACTCTTTTTTCGATTGATATTGAGCGATTACCTTTTCTCAATTGAGAGAAAAGGGAAAGGAGAGTTTGTTTTTAGAGAGAGGCGGATGATACTACATTTTGGGAACAAAGTGAAATAAAAGACTTTACCCTAATATTTAGTTGGTAGGCTGACGGATTCAGCAACAAATTTAAAATCCGTTGCTAATTATTTATTAAAAAAATAACTAATATATTTTTTAAAAATGGTAAAATAATTTCAGTGACAATAATTTTGTTGCTATTTCTGTTTTCACCATGTCAAAAAAAATTCTCACCTTTTATGTCACTAATTTTGTCACCAAAATAAAGGCGCCAATAGTTACCACCAAAATATAGCAACAAATTTTATTTTCTATCGCTAATCCATCACTAATTAGGATACTAATTTAATTTTTATTTATTTAGCAACAAAAGTTCTATTTTGTTGCAGTTCCATTGTTAATTAGCGATAGAAATGTCCTTGTTGCTAAATACTGTTTTTTTTGTAATGAGTACTTGTTCACACAGAAGGATCTGAATCGTCATCAGAGAAAGTGACTTGATTTGTTAAAAGATTATGATATGACTGTGTTGTATTATCTTGGTAGGCTAATGTAGTGGCAGATGTCCTTAGTAGATTGTCCATGGGTAGTGTTTCTCACGTTAAAGGAGATAAGAGGAAGTTAGTCAGGGAGGTTCATCAGCTTGTTAGATTAGGTGTTCGGTTAGTTTACTCAATTGAAGGTAGTATATGGGTTTAGAACGGTTTGGAATCTTCCATGGTTGCCAAAGTGAAATAAAAACAAGATAAGGATACCAGCTTGATTAAGTTAAAGGAGACAGTTAAAGATTACAAAGTGGAGGTTTTCTCCCAAGGGGAGATGGTGTGCCTTGTTATCAAGGCCAGTTATGTGTTCAGTGTGTTGATGGTTTGAGGCATTGAATATTAGCAGAAGTGCATGGTGAGCGGTATTCTATTCACCCTAGACCCACTAAGATGTATCGTGACTTGCAGGAAATCTATTGGTGGAATGGTATGAAGAAGGATATTGCAGTGTTTGTAGCTAAGTGTTCAAATTATTAGCAGGTTAAGGTTGATCACCAAAGGCCTAATCATACATTTCAAGAGTTTAACCTCCCCACTTAGAAGTGGGAAGTGGTAAACATGGACTTTGTGATTGGATTTCCTCAGATGCGTCGTCAGCATGATTTGATTTGGGTTATTGTTGATAGAATGACCAAGTCATCCCATTTCTTGTCAGTTCTTACTTCGTACTCAGCTAAGGATTATTCTAGGCTTTATCTTATGGAGTAGGTTAAGTTTTATAGGATTTTGTGTCTATCATTTTAGATAGAGGTACTCAGTTTACCTCTCACTTTTGGAAGGTTTTTCAAAAGGGTCTTGGTACCCAAGTTCATCTCAGTACAACTTTTCATCCTCAAAAAGATAGTCAGGAAGAACGGATCATTTAGACTTGAGAGAAAATGTTGAGATCCTATGTTATTGACTTTTAAGGTAGTTGGGATGACCACTTACCTTTGATTGAGTTTGACTACAACAACAGCTATCACACCAGTATTCAGATGGCTCTATTTAAGGATCTCTATAGTAGGAGGTATAGATCTCCTATTGGTTGGTTTGAAGTAGGTGAGGCTACTTTAATAGGTCCATATTTAGTATTTGAGGCAACAGAGAAAGTTCAGTTAATTCGAGAGAGGCTGAAGACATCCCAAAGTCGCCAAAAACCTTATGTAGATGTGAGGAGAAGATATCTTGAGTTTGATGTTGGTGACTTGGTTTATTTGAATATTTTATCTATGAAAGGAGTGAAGAGATTTTGAAAGAAGGAGAAACTCAGTCGCCCATAATGTTGTCCCATATAGAATCTTGAGCCGTTTTGGGAAGGTAGATTATGAGTTAGAGTTGCCTGTAGATTTGGCATCAGTGCATCCAGTGTTTATGTCTCTTTGTTAAGGAAAGGTATTGGTGACCCAGCTTCAGTTGTGCCTTTAGAGAATGTAGAGGTGAAATATAGTCTTTCCTATAAAGAAATCCCAGTTGAGATCCTTGACCGTCTGATTCGTTTGTTAAGGTTATATGGAGAAAATAGTCTGTTGAAGGAGATACTTGGGGATAAGAAGTGGATATTCCAACCAAGTATCCTCATCTTATATCTACGAATTCAGATTCAACTTAAGGCAACGTTCTCTTCTAAATTGACTCTCTTGTTTCCTATCTCAACTGTATAGCCATTCTTATGTAGTAGCATCTATTCATGAATTCATTTCAGTTCGTACATCATGTATTCATATTTAGTAATTAAGTCATGATTCAAATTGTAAGTGTTTAGTGCAAAAAAATTACAGCTTTCCCACTAGTACAACAACTCAGTCAGTTTTATTCGGGGATGAATGATCCCAAGGGGAAGATATTATAATACCCCAAAAATTCAAACCAGTATTATAACCATGATTCAAGTGAATTAAAAGTAAAATATAGTACTTTGGTAGTTTTATGAGTGATTTGGATTTATATTAAAGCCTCAAACAACTCCTAGCTTTAAGACAAGTCAAAATATCCCTTACTGATTGAGTTCTTGGGAAGAATATTTCTATAGTCAAATTTAAATGAGCATAAATATTGTGTTACTAAGAATTTTTTAGATCAATACACTCTAATATATATAATTGAATTATCTTTCCAACGTCACCGGTTTTGCATTAATCCTTTATCGGAGTAAAAAGTTATGCCTGTTTTATCAAAGGGGTATCTGTCTGCCATGTCGCAACGGCCAAGGTGATAGATCATCGCATCAGTGATGGCCCGTCATGCCAAAGCATCACCCTTAAGTAGAAAGATCAAAATTCAGTCATTTTGTGATGGTTGGAGTGATTGTCAGTCTCGGGAATGATGGTCCGTCACCCAAACCATCACCCGAGACAGTTCTGCACTGTCATGATGTTTTTAAAAGTTTTTCTTTGGTATTTTCCCACTCTTTTAACCTAAAAAATACATCGTTTCACCCTCCAAAAAATAGTTATCAAGCGTAAATACTACCCTAACCTATTATAACTAAAAAATTCTCCATCATAAAGTAAAAAAGGTCGATTTGTTTCCCCAAAACCAACTAGCATTCATAAAATTAAAGTTCAATACCAAGAAATTTATCCAAGGCTTCAATATTCAGGTATGCGGGATGTTCATCAATGGGTCCCTTTCACCCATGGAGCCCAAAAACCTTCTTTTCAACTAAAGTATGGATTTGTCTCTTATTATGGAGTTTTATATGTTCAAGATGGATTAAATTCATGTCTTTCCTTAGTAATTGAACTCTAATTTCATATTTACGTATGATCCCATGAAAGATTAGGTTAATTCATGTTTTAAACTATAGTTTCCCATGTCATGATTCTAGTGAATTTCATGTTAAATCCCCAATTTATGAATTTAGCCATGTAATCATGTTGATTTCCTATGTTTAACACATTCTTATTTTCAAATTCATGATTCTCACATGTTTAATGAAATATCTATGTTTTGGGATCTTTGAACCATGATTTCATAATACAGTTCTAAGCCTTAATACTATATTTTGATAATTCAGTGTTGGCGGGTTATGAACACCCAATACCTAAGTATTTTACATGACTTCAGATCTTCCAAGTAATGGTTTCAGTTAAACCATGACTATTACCATTTACTCAGTTGTTATGATCATGATGACCAATGTTAGTTGTTATGTTCATTGTATTCAGTTTAGCCCATTACCAGTGTCAGTTCAGTTAGGAGTAGGATTTAGCACCGAGCAAATCCAAGGATAAGGGCTTACCTGCCAGTAGAGGGTTGAAAAATATCTCATGAGAGCACCTTCTAGTAGAGGGTAACTCCCTATTTCTTCAGGACATCAGTTTAGTGGATCCACACAGCCATGTGTCAGTACTCGTGGCACGATACTGACACCCTTCCAACTGGGATTACAGGTTCGACCCCAATTAGCTCAAATTGGGGTAAGTCAGTTACATGATAGCTCCCACAGTCTCAGTCAGTATTCATTATGTCTTAGCTCAGGTTTGATTTACCAAAGAATATGGATTTTTAGTTATGCAGTTATATAGAATTCAGTCTTTCAGATTATAGATTATATCAAAAATATCTGTGTTTGATCTTGCATTCTCATATATTACATGTTCATGCATTCATGCTCAGTTATGTCATGCATTTCAGTCAGTCCTTATCTCATATACCATTGCATTCAAAGTACTGATCACATACTTTTCTTTAGGCTATGTTGTCTTATAACATAGGTTCGGACGCTCAGTTTCCTGACTATTTTTAGACAACTCAGTATTACCCAACAATAGTAGTGGTGAGTCCTCATCCATTAGGACATGATATGTTTTCTTAGTTATTTTGGTATTTCCTTATTTTAGCCAGTCGGATTTAGTTGGGGTTTGTCCTATCAACTCCTCATGATGTTTAGAGGCTTTCAGACAATTAGTTAGATAGTCAGTTAGTACTTTTAAACTCGTAGATTGAGGAACAAAGAAGTCCCTCTAGTTAAGGTTCTTTGGCAAAATCAGTCCGTCGAGGGAGCTACTTGGGAAGCAGAGGCATACATGCATACCAAGTATCATTACCTCTTCTTCGCCAACTCAGATCAAGCTCAAGGTAACAGTTCTCTTTAAGCTTACTCAGTTTCATGTTCGGTGTTCATCACAAACTTGGTATGTAGTTTCATGCTTATGTTTCCATTAGAAACTTGGTATCAAGTACCATTACATATTCATTCATGCACTCATGTATCAATTCAGTTATTTAATTATGCATCAGACATGCATTCTAATTGTGAGAAACTTAGTTCTTTAGAACACTCAGTCATGCATTCATGAATCAGTTACACATGCATCAGATATGCATGTTAAGTATTATATGTTCATCTTGATGGTCCTAAGATCATGTTCCAGTTATTCATGTTCAGCATGTACATCAGTTGTCTTTTCTCCCCTTTCAGTCAGTCTCATTCGTGGGTGAATGTTCTCAGGGGGGGATATTGTAATGCCCCATACTTTTCCTAGCTAATTTAATCTCAAGAATGTCTAGTATTATCTTCTAAATTTAATGATGGTTATTCCATGAGGAATTTTCAAGCTTTTCACTTTTTATCAAGTGGGAAATTCAATAAGCTTTCAATCGATATAAGATTTTTCCAAATCCGATAATCGGGTCAGAAGTTACGACTATTTCAAGTTCCCATCATAAAACAGCTCCATATTAGTCAGTGGCACACCGCGCCACAAGAGGAGATGGCATTTGGAAAATTCCAGTAGGGGTCCGCGATTATGGCGCGTCGCGCCAGGGCCTAAATTCAGAATTGTCCTTTTCTAGTGTCTTAGCGCAATTTCCTCTGCGTCGCGCTAAAGTTCCAGGTCGCAAAAGAAGGGGCAACGCGATGGCTCCGCATCACGCCATCCCTCAGTTTTCCAATTGTCAAATTCCAGTGACACGGCATGATAGCGCCCTGTCGCGCTAGAGGTTCAGTTCAGGAAAATTTTACTAAAATTAAATGACGCATCCAGGGTTAAAAGGATCAACTTCCCACCCCTATTTAAGCCCTTTAACACGTGATTTAGCCAATTTTCATCCAAAATACACTCTCTTCTCTCAAAAACCTCTCAAGAACAACCTAGTTCTTTTCATAGAAGATTCAAAATCAAGAATTTCCTCCGTCAATCTTCACGAAATCACGATCTAAGGTATGCATAGTATTCATTCATGGACTCCTTTTATCCATGAATCCCAAGAATATCTTTTCTAAAGTCAATATTTTAGATTTTCTTTATGAACTTCATGTTGGGTTTATTTTTTTTATGTTGAGAATGATCAATTGAATTCAAATCCATGTTGGGTGATTAATGTTATGCGGAATTGATTTGTATAGATGTATATTCATGTGAACCTATGATTAAACCCTAGGATGATGAAATTAGATGTTGAATCATGATGTGTAATTGTTGAATAATGGTGTCTACATGTATTATTCCTATCATGTGTTTGATTAAATGCCTAGATGAAGGAAAAGTTCCTAACTAGCATGATACCATGAAATCCCCATGTATGAACAAGTTATGCCTCACTTGTTTTGATGAAATGCTTCTATAAATGTATTATGGATTATGATGTTAGTTATATGTTCAAGTAAGTTATTCTTGGTCAGTTTCCTTCCATCGAGTCCTAGGGGTAGTCGTACCCAAAACATTAGTTGTGTGCCTAGACACATGTCATGTTTTCACGATACTCTCAGTCAAGCTATGAATCCTTAGACTTCAGACAGTCTTATGACTCAGGAAATCTCCATGATCTTATGAACGCAGTAAGTTGTCAGATATCAGTAGTATTTTGCCAGTCATTGGAATTTAGTAACTCAGCCCATGTTCAGTTCAGTAAATCATGTTCAGAGTCTATTCTAATGGGAGTAGAAATTAGCACCGAATGAACCCAAAGATGGGAACACACACTATCAGATGAGGGTGTGATTTTTAGAAGTCATTCTTGCGTTCCAGAACTATGTAGACCGCATAGGTTGAGACATCAACACTGTCCGATGAGGGTTGATTAGGTGGATAAACACTGTTAGATACGGGCCCCATCGTTCTCGTACAGGGGACACTATCAGATGGGGGTCACCCACAACTTGTCCTTATCAGTGGCGTAGTATTGGTACCCTTTCCAATTGGGGTTATAGATTGGACCCCAACTCATCCATAATGGCATAGTAGGGGCATATCGATTAGATAACTACTTCCCACAATTTCATGTTACAGAATTAGGACTGTCAGATACAGTCAATCAGTCTCAGTCATAAAACTCAGATAGTTCTTCATATTTTAGGATTGACAGATACAGTCAACTCAGATACAGTACGGAACTCAGATAGTTCCATCAGATCCAGGAATATCAGATACAGTCATTCATGTTATCAGTCATAATCAGATTTAGTAATCATGTTATCACAGTATTAGTGTCAGTTGTTATGTCTCATGCATGTATTCTCACACTCATGATAGTTAGTCTGTTATTATTATTATTCATGCATATGAACCCCATGCATTCAGCCTACCTTACATGCATACCAGTATATTCAAAGTACTGATGCATTTGCGCTATGGTGTCTTATACCATAGGTTCAGAGACACGAGCTTTAGATCAGCAGTAGATTCTAGTTTCAGCAGTCAGAGTTAGAAGTAAGTCCTCATCATTCGAGGACATGATTATTTCCCTATTATCTCATTAATCAGTTTATTAGTTGGAGTTTGTTGGGAACATTTCCCATCAAATCCTTATTGAGACAGTTCAATCAGTTAGAGGCTTTCAAGACCATCATGTTTCAGATTTCAGTATTTTTAGTTTTGTTTTGGGTGTTCTGTTACCCCACACAGATGTTATACCATTCAGATCATATTCAGTATTGAACCTTACGGCCTTTCAGTGTATGTTTATGCATTATTATGTCATCTTATGCAATGTACAGGTACAAATATCAGTCATGGGTTAGCTTGTGTTCCTCTGGGGTCATGAATACCGTGTAGCATTTCGGGTACCAGATCCAGGGTGTTACAATCATGCATGAATACTAAACATTAAAAACTAAATTGTACTTAGACTAAATAATTGAAATTGTAGGACACTGTGCATATGAGGTAAGGGTTAACTGAACAACATAAGATAACTGAGCATGAATGTATGAAAACTGAAATACCTGAGAATGCAAGACCAAGGATAAATTTGTAATCTAAAATAAGTTTGAAATCTGAAAGACTATAAACTATATAACTGAAACTCTGTACAATTGGTCAAGCAAACCTAAACTGAGAATACAATGAATACTATACTGAAACTGTAGGAGCTATCGTATAACAGACATAAATCATATGAGCTATCATGTAGTCCAACGTCTGACCCACGTTGCGGAGGGCTTTTCTATCTTTGCCATCAGAGTAGAACCTAAACTGGCGTGATCACTAAACAGAGACCACATTGGGCAAACAGAAACATTCTTTGGAGAGGCCCCTAAACCTACCATGTCATGTAGTTTTTAGAGAAGTAGGGTGCACTGAGCCCACACCTCCCACTCGGTGCTAAATCCTACTTCCAAATAAATGACACTGAATTACTAACTAGTGCATGCACTGATAACTAATAAACTTAGGTCATGGTATCCTAAAAATAATAATGCATATGATTTTTTAGGGTAATTATTAACATATAAACTGATAATGCTCATCATGAATATGAATATCTGAGTATACTGATAAGATTCATGGATTAACTGTCTGAATACTTGAAAAGTTAAATTTATATAAATCATATAAGTATTAGGTGTTCATAACCCTCCAACACTGAATGAGTATAAAATATGATATCAAGCTTTAAATACTATAATAAGTGGTTATGGTTCAAAAACCCAAACATGGGCATTTCATCAAACATGTGAAAATCATAAACTTATACATGGGAATATCTTAAACATGAGGGAAACAATAGGATTGCATGGAAACAATCATAACTTGGGGATTTATCCTGAATCAACTGAATATGACATAGGAATTACAATATTCAAAACATGATATGACTCATTCCACTTGAAAGCACTTATAATCATAACTTGAAATTGAATAAACAAGAGATTCATGGAGATAGTTCAACTTAAACATGTAAAACTCATAATTTAAAATCAAAAAGGGTTCTTGGGCTCCATGGGTGAAAGAGGACCTATGGATGAACTCTCACATACCTTAATTAGATAGATTCTAGAAGAATTCTTGAAATTAAAGCTTAAATCCTTGTGTTCTTCAGAGGAAAATCTTGAACTTTGTACTTTGTTCATGGGGGAAGGGAAGGGTTTTTATGTGAGGAATCTTAAGGAAGATGGGCAAATAATTCCCTTTTGGAAGCTATAAATCATCCTTTGGACGTTTGAGATTGAGGGGAAAGGACCAAAGTACCCATTGACCCTTAAGAAGCTAAAATAGTGAAGGAATAGACCCTCGGGTAGTGCCTCTTTTACCCTGGGGGACTAACCCGAGCGGCGCCCCCTTTATCTCGGCGGACTAACTCAGGTGGCGTGGGCATATCGCCTGCCCTTACTGCCTCTCACAGAAAAAGCCAAAACATTTTGCTAGGGTATCGGATTAAGGAAAAATTGGTATCATTGGAAAGCTGAATCAATTATCTATAATTTGGTGGGTATTGAGATTTAAAATTCTTCATATATAAAAATTTATACACATTCAAAGTATACCCTTGTAAAATCGAATACCAAACTTGGACGAATCAAAGGCTCTCAGCTCAACTTTGTTCTAAGTGATTCCTATGAACATATTTAACCTTGAAAGCACTTTACACACTAGGATAATGATCATGACATATGTATTAACATAAAAATCACGTGATTAAATTTACACACATAGGAATGACAATTCAATGTCTAGCCCAAAAATATGGGGTGTTACATTATCTCCCCCTTGGAATCATTCATCCTCGAATGATACTGGTTAGACTGAGAGTACTAAGGCAACTTAGATCATATTCTGAATATGCATAACTTGGAACATGACTGCATAACTGAGTCTGAGCATGATACATGAACTGAACTAATTTCATTAATACATGCAATGACATGAGAATGGTTATAAGGCTGAGATAGAAACAAGAGAGTCAACTTATGAGTAACCATTACTTCAAGATGGATCTTGTTTCATAAAGAAAAGATGAGAGGTTTAGGACATGAATAGTCGGGGTATTACAATACATCTCCCCCTTGGGATATTTCGTCCCCCAAATGATATTGACTTGGCTGAAGCACTAACAAAAGACTGAGATGATGCATGGGACACTTATAGACTGAATCATGACTAAATATCTGAAATCTGAAACTGATGTAAGAACTACGTTGAATTCACAAATTACCTAGATTCAAACAAACTTGGAATAGCCATATTTATGAGACTCCAGATAGTATGACTAGATGGAAAGATAGAAAACCATCAAAACTTTTCTGTCTTACTGCTAAATAGAAATGTTGGCTATACAGACTAAGTCCTATTAAAAGCTTATACTCAACTGGAGTATTTCTTCAACACTCTTTCTAAGAAGTTCTAATAACTTTAGGGGGCAAAGAATATTGGGCATGATCTGAATAAGACATGTGGCTATAGTTTTGTAACATGGAACATAGGCCTACAAAACATAAATTGGGTATGATTTCTATGCCTTCAACATTGTAACTGTTATTTCCAAGCTTAGACATACTCCTCAAATACTCCCTCAGCTATACATTCCACTTCAATACTGCACTTCACTTGAGGCTTCTTAAAATATCACATGGGCACTGATAAATCTATGTACTGAAGTTTGAGATAAACTAAATTCTCTCACTATGTTCAAGCCTACTCGAATCTACAAAGTGCATCCATAACACTGTAATACAAGTTTGAATCATGAACTCAATACCTCCTATGTTTTCACTACTTCTCATCTTATGAATAATTCTTATTACTACTTCAACAGCTATGTTCAACCTCTTACGAGGACTTCACTAATGTGCAATGCATTCATCCACTTATACACCAACATGACATTCAAGCCTATCTACATAACCATATATGAACTTCTAAACAAACACCCTTAAAAGCATCTTTCTTATATTCTTCAAACCTCTACCATTAACAACATTTTGACACTATTCTTAAGAAGGCACACACGAAATTTCAACCAACTATGACATATATCAAAAGATCTACCTCAAGAAGAAATATTTACTCTCTCCTATCTAAATAATTGCTCATCACTACTATCATTACATAAGGAGAGGTCACTGAAAGGTTAGAACATGAGGACCTAAAACATGAAAGAATATTATGCATAACTTGGACACTTAACTAAGGCCTAGGGAATAGAGTATAAAAAGCATGAATTCATCAAAGAGATCTAAACTGAGGACATACAAGACATAATTTGAGTTTCACTGTTCATTAAGAGTACACCATGAGTTATGGGAACTGAGCATACTGTAAAGCATGAGTGCATGAGTCATGAGTTGCATGACCTGAGTTTAGAGTTCATAAATTCAGGGAACATGATTCATACTGCTGAGTGAACTGAAACTCCTCATACTATGAATTGGAAGTGCACATGATTCTCTATGATATACATAAACATGAACTACAATCATAGAGTTGACATGTAAAGCATGAGTAGATGTCGTGATGACTAAAGTATAAAACTTTGCACTGAGATAAGAATGGTTCGGGCATCTTTCTCCCTTACTAATGTTCTACAATGCTCTGGCATCACTGCTAGAATCTGAGAGCCTGACTTGGTTACTTGTTATATCATATACCCTTAGCTTTAAGCCATCATTCTAAGTCTATGAACCACTTAATAAACTCTAAATAAACTGCATCCACTTTACTCTAGAGTTCGAGATATAAAAATACACATAAATAACAAACTCACCCTGAAAGACTACACCTGAGAATATAGCGCCTACTTCTAGTACATTCATCTGACATATAATTCTTAACATTCTATAGCCTCAACAATTATCATATAACAACTTAAACACTGACTAACTTAGAATTTTCAAGAGTATCACCATACCATGAGTTTACGCTATCTAGAATTTCAACTCTTCTTTCTATTAGCTCAATCATCCCAGATTTGAACTTAGATTCTAACACTTAACATGGATATCCCTAAATATTTAATAAAAAATACTAACTTCCTTCATAGCCTACCAATATCATATCTCTAAACTTATATTTCTCCCTAAACCCAGAGAATTTCCACTACACTAACATATCCACCATCATCATACTAAGTTTCGAATCAACAAACTCAAATTCTTGCATATACTATTTCAAACCTACTAATTTACCTTTCATGTAACTAGCCCTATGGATACATAATCTACTAAGTTTGGATAAACACTATCCCACTTTACTACTGCTAAACTTTTGGGTTCATGCTTCTAATTCTAGATCATATGCTATCAAAGGATTTTGAGAAGGGATCTAAAAGCACATCTGACTTTGGTTTAGTGCATGATTTTCATGAACATGATGAAGTTCTTCAAACTTAGGAACTTAAAAGAATTGATGGGATACTTTTAAGTCTGCGTGCAACCCCATAAATATCTGTGGGGACTATTTGAGAAAACTCTATTTATAGGGATTTAAGCATTACTATTTTCATTGCCTAAAGAATAAGGCATGGTTTACACGAATGGATTAATGTGAGAATCTACATAAATTTCTTAGAGAACACTTCTACTGCATGATCTGAGACATAAAAGAAGGGAAATATTTCTTAAATGCCCTGTAGCCTCTCAAATAAAAGTACAACATTTTTGTACCATTTTGCAAGACTCTACTAGACACCCTAGGACACTTGAACTCTAGGCTATGATACCAAGTTTGTCACGACCTAAGACTACCCTCTAGTCGTAACACAGTGCTTGGAACCACAAGTGATCCCAAGCTAACCTATGAACTCGCATAATACTTGAGCAACTGATTTTGAATATATTAAATAGCTAGTTCTACTGTGTGGAAACATAATCATAATGAAATCTAAATAAGTATATAACTGATAAAAATTTACAATCTGATAAAATAGGGGAAAGAAGTCAAAATACATGATTCACTCTAATTGACATCTATGAAGCCTCCACTATACTAACTATAGGTTGATGGAAAATACCTTCAACTGCCACTAATCAATACACATGAATAATCCAAATAAGGTACATGAACTACGACCGACTGAAGTCCTTGAAATAAGAAAACTCATAACCTACTGGCCGAAAGATGCAACTGTCTGATTATGATGTATAAGCTATAATTGGTACATACGTTATGAGACAATGTAGCACATAGACATATATGTAGATCAATACTTGTGAAATGTACTAAGTGTGGGTGAATTCAATAAGTAAAACTGTTTTCATATGTAATCTTAAAACATGCATGCTAAATGCAAATAGACTCACCAAGAGACTAAAATAAATTGAAAGCTGAAGTATCTTAAAACATGAGTAACAAAAAAATTCTGATAAGCTGGTGAATCACTACACTTAGTGTATAAAAATCTTTAATATGATAGGATAAGTAGAACTGAGGATGGAATATGGTAAAATACGAGTATTGTATGCAAATATCATATAAAGTAGAACATAATCTACAACCTATACTGAGGATCATGTATAGATACTAAACGTGAAAAACTGAACTGCACTAAGTCTAAATAACTAGATTGAAACTGTGGGTACTGTGCTTATGAGGTAACGACTAACTGAACAACATGAGATAACTGAGCATGAATACATGTAAACTAAAATATTTGAGAATACAAGACCAAGCATAAATTTGTAATCTGAAATAAGTATAAAATATGAACGACAGTAAACTATATAATAGAATAACTAATAGTCTATACACTTGGTAACGAAAACCTGCACAGAGAATACACTAAATACTTGTATTACCTCATAAAATTCTTAGCTTATTTTAGCTCTCAGTTGTATGTTTAAGGGGTCCAAGACTTGAAAATTTCACTAAGTGTTGGGACTTAGTCATTTTTAAGACCCCTAAACTTTAATAATTTTATTTTTGACCTTGCTAACCTTAGTACGTCAACTTTTAAGTTGAGTCATGATTGAGGTAGTTAAAAGTACGTCTTGGGTGAGTTTCAGAATTTTCAGACTAGCATAAGGGCATGTTTGGGGATCCAAATTAGTAGCAACATTGGGATAAGCCTGCTCTGTGCCCTCCAGTGCACTTCTCTAAAGTGGGCGTTGCGCCCTCCAGTGCACGCTCCAAGCCCGTGTCACCCCCTCCAGTCCGGCACTCTAGAGCCCCCATTGCCCCCTCTTCTTTTTGTCCAACTTTTGTTCCTTATCACTTAAGGGCATTTTGGTCATTTACCCTTCACCCAACTCATCCATAACATGAAATTTAGATCCCTCAAGGAGAATTATTTACCCTTTTATTCATAAAATCTCTATAGAAAACCATCTTCCACCTCAAGAACAAACCCTAACCAATTCTCAAGGAATTCAAGCTTCAAACCTCAAGAAATTCTCAAGTATCTTCACAAATTCATACATGGGTACCTTTCACCCATGGAGTCTAAAAACCCTTTTTTAGTGTTTTAAATTATGAGTTTTAAATATTCAAGTTAAACTAATTCCAGGAATCCCTTGTTAATTCAATTACAAGTTATGGTTACAAGTATTTTCAAGTAGAATGAACCATATTATGTTTGAGTATTGGAATTTCCATGTCATGTTCAATTGGTTTTCAGAATGAATACTGATGTTATGAGTTTAGCGATAAAATCCTATTGTTTCTTCGTGTTTAGATATACACATGTCTAAGTGTATGATTTTCCCATATTTTGATGAGATGCCATGTTTGGGTCTTTGAACCATAATCATGTATTACTATATTTCAAGTTTGATATCCCATTCTCATGTTCATTTAGTGTTGGTGGGTTATGAACACCCGATACTTATGTGTTTTACTTGAATTAATCTTTTCAAATACTTAGACAGTTAATCCATTACTTATATCAGTTTACTTGCATGTTTATGATCATGATGAGTACTATCAGTCATTTAATAAGGTTCATTCTAGTTCAATCCATTCCAGTATCGGTTCCAGTTCAGTTTGGAGTAGGATTTTAGCATTGAGCTATAATACCCCATATTTCTCTAGCTTAGTTTAGCTCTCAGTACACGGGTATCTCTATATAAAATTTTAAAAATATTCAGTATTTTTAAGTTTAAGACTTACCAATGTGTATGAAATTGAATTAGCTTTCCAATGATATAAAATTCACCCAAATCCGATATCTGGGTGAGAAGTTATGATACTTTTTGTAAAACAGTGTGCCAAATTCATAAGCACCACATCGCGGTGGCAGGCAAAATAACATTCATCGATTTCTAATGGACCACCGCGATTCCAATGTATCACGGTGTAGTTTCAATTTCTAATTGGCTTTTCTAGTGTGTCAGTACGATAACGGCGCATCACGCCATAGTGCTATTTCCCCATTGTCACTTTCCAGTGTGACTCCGCGATTCCACCGCATCGCTCCAAGAGACAAAATCTTATTCAGTAAGGTACCGCGATTGTACCGCAGTGCGCCAATGGTCCAGTTCCTAGTTGTCCATTTTCCAGTGGCCCGACACGATTGTACTGCGTCGCGCCAAGTGCCAAAATTAGGATTTTTTAGTCAGTTCTGAGTTTTTAATTCCAAGGGCTCTTAGTCCTTTTCCCTCACCCCAGTCAGCCTAAACACATAACTAATCCCTAAAATAGCTCTAATTGCTCATTATTTCATAAATTAGTCTACACCAAATAAATCCTCTTTCAAGAACAAGAACCAAGCCTTCAATTCAAGATCAAATCTCAAGAATTTCACTAAGAAACCTCAAGAATTCATCACCCAGGTATGTTAAGTGTTCATTCATGGGTTCCTTTAACCTATGAAGCCCACATATCTAATTTGAATACAAGTTATGATCTTTCCAAGTTATTTATGATTTGAAATTGTGATTTTAACCATGAAATCCCATGAATCTTATTTTATACGATGTTTTTTATGAAATTGATGTTGATTATTACACTCCACACGTTTAAATGTTATTTCCCACTAATTTAATTCATGATTTGTGATATTGGTGTTGAAACTTTGTGCTTTTACTGTAAGCTTTAAACTATTCTCATGCTTAATGTACACCATGCATAACAAGTGTTTGATAAAATGCCTAAAAGAGTGGATTTTAAATAAATGTTCCCATTTATGTCCTTAAAGATTGGTACAATTTTACTATTACTACTATCGAGTCCTGGGGGTTATGAATACTCAAAAACATAGTTGTTTACTTAGTCTCAGAAGATTCAGAATAGTCTCAGACATAATATGAGCAATAGCAGTTCAGTCAGATATCATAATAAGTTAAACTCATAACAACTTAATATTCCAAGTCAGTTCAGTTGGGAGTAAGATTTAGCACCGAACGAGGACAAGGACGGTGACTTCCAGATTTAGCACCGAGCGAGGAAAAGGATGGATACTTTCCCATCAGATAGGCAAAGTCATTAGTAACAATCCCTGAACTCCAGAACTACGTAGCCAGTGTAGGATATGAGGAGTCATCCATCATATTAGGCTTGACTACCTCGCAGGGGTTACCCGTCAGTTCAAGCTTGACACCCTTAGTCATTCAAAATAGTACATCAGTATAGTGGATCCACACAGCCAACGTTAGTACCCGTGGCATGGTACTAACACCCTTCCAAGTGGGGTTACAGGTTGGACCCCAAACTTTCTTAATGGGGCATTTCGGTTAGATGATAGCTCCCACAGTCTTAATCCAGTAATTCAATTTCAGTTGCTTGACCATAGCATACAGATATCAGTGATTTAGTTATCAGATTTTAGCATTTTAATATTTATAGAATATAATCAGAATATGTCATATGATTGGTCATGCATCCTCAGTACTTACAAATTTCATACATCATCAGTATTTACGAATTTCATGTATTTTTAGTACATACAAATTTCATGCACTCTATTCAATACTTTATGTTTTATGCATTTATTCAGACAGTTAATATTCATGTTCATGAAACCATGCATATCATCATACCTCATTTAGCATACCACTACATTCAAAGTACTGATCGTATACTCTTTTTTAGTGCTATGATGTATCATATCATATGTTCAGATGCCTAGTTCCTGGATCGAGCCTAGACTTCTCAAACAATCAGCCATAACAGTGGTTAGTCCTTCTCTTTCAAGGAAAAACTATTTTACTTCATGTTTTTAGTCCAGTAGTTAGTTGGAGTTAGATGGGGTCTGTCCCATCAACTTACATTTAGTCCATTTAGAGGCTTTCAGACATTACAGTTAGTTATTCAGTATTCAGACTTTAGTTGACATTGTTAGATTGTTTTATCAGTTTGGTTTGCAGATTCAATCATTTTTCATTACTTAAAATCTTATGGCTTATCAGTTATTCTTCCACGTATATTATATGTTATTCAGTGCTCACAGCAGGTACCAACTTATGGGTTAGCTTGTGGTCCCTCGGGATTATAGGCATTGTGTGGCACCCAGGGTGTACTCTCGGGGTGTTACAAACTTGGTATCAGAGCCTAAGGTTTTAAAGTATGCTAGAAAGTCTGAGAGCCACGTCAAGTAGAGTCTTGTGCATGGGTGTGAAGCGCGCCACACTTATGGACAATAGGCTGTGAGACGTTTAGGATAAGTTTCCTTTCTTTCAGTATTCATGTCGTGCAAGTGGGCATAGTTCTCATGTTAAACTCTCTGTCTTATTCTTTCTCCTTTCCATATATAGAACTTGCCTCCCAGAAAGACAAACAGAAGAAGAAATATAAATCAGCTAGCACCTTAGCCCGTTCAAGAAGATCCCCTAAATGAGCAAGTTTCTCATGCAGAGTTCATAGTTACATTCACTAATCTAGAGCAGTATGTAGCGGATCAGAATACACAGCCAACCAGCCACCATTTCAGCCAACCCAGTGGTCAATACTGCCGCAGCCAGAATTCAGGACTTCACCCGAAGAACCCTCCTTCCTTTTCAGGATCCAAGTCTGAAGAGGATCCACAGGAATTCTTAGATATGGTGCAAAATTTAACAGACATTATGGGGGTAACTTCTAGTGAGAGTTCTAAATTGACTGCTTACTAGTTGCAATATATAGCCCATACATAGTTTAACCAATGAAAAGAAGATAGAGGAATAAATGCAGGGCCTGTAGAATGGAAAGAGTTTGCTACTGCATTCTTAGATAGGTTCTTTCCTCTGGAGTTGAGGTAAGATAAAGTTTTAGAGTTCATTAACATGAAGTGGGGCAATATGATAGTGAGAGAGTATTATCTCAAGTTTACTCAGTTAGCCAGATATGCCCCTCATGTGGTAGCTGATAGTAGATCTAAGATAAGTAAGTTTGTTTCTGGTGTATCTGACAGTGTGTTCAAGGATTATAGGACTGCAATACTAATTAGGGAGATGGAATTGTCTAGTATAATGGTCCATGCTCAATAGATTGAGCAGTACGAGGCTAAGAAAAGAGAGAAGGAGAACAAAAAAACTAGAATAGGTAATTTCAATTTCAATCAGCCAAGGTCAGAAGGTGGTAACCATCCTCAATTTTATCAGAAATCCTCAGTCCCATATCTATCTTAAAACAGTGCCCCAGTACCCAAATTCAGGAACAATCTTAGGGATAGGGCACCAGGCTCTAAGTCCCAAGAAAGTGCTAACAGCGCTCATACAAATCCTTTTTGCCAGAAATATAGTAGAAACTATTAGGATGAGTGTAGAGCTGGTAATGATGTATGCTTTGGGTGTGGTAACCCAGTACATCATATTAGTAAGTCTCAGGTATTTGCTCAGAAAGGTAGGGATTTGCGCCAATAGGGCCAGACCCATCAGTCATCAGTTCCAGTCAGTCGCCCGACTCAGTAGGGTGTCGCTTCCAGTGCTACCAGTGGTCAGCGTCCAAACAGATTGTATGTTCTTCAGTCCTAAAAATATCAAGAAAATTCTCCTGACATAGTTACTGGTACGTTGCAAGTCTTTTACTTACATGTTTATGCTTTATTAGACCCGGGAGCTTCTCTTTCTTTTGTAACTCTTTATATAGCCGTCAACTTCGCAGTCAGTCCCAAAATCTTAGCAGAGCCCTTTTTAGTATCTACCCCAGTAGGTGTTTCCTTTGTGTCCCGGCTAGTATATAAGAACAGCCCGGTTACAGTGTCTCAGAAAGTCACCTCAGTTGATCTTGTGGAGTTAGAGATGACTGATTTTGATGTCATTCTCAGAATGAATTGGCTCTATTCATGCAATGCTTTTTTTAATTGTAGAAATAGATTTGTTCATTTTTAGTTTCCAAATGAACCAGTCCTTAAATGGAGGGGTAGTGCTACAACACTTAGAGGTCGATTTATTTCATACCTTAGGGAAAGGAAAATGATATCCAAGGGATGTATCTACCATCTTCTTTAAGTCAGAGACTCTATTTTGGATGCTCCTAGCCTTGAGTCAGCTCCAGTAGTAAAGGAATTTTTAGATGTGTTTTCCGAAGATCTTCTCGGATTTCCTCCCGAGAGGGAAATTGATTTCGGAATAGACCTTCTTCCAAACACTCAGCCTATTTCTATTTCTCCATACAGAATGGCTCTAGTCGAACTAAAAGAGTTGAAAGAATAGTTAAAGGACCTTTTAGACAAGGGGTTCATCAGACCTAGCATCTCCCCGTAGGGCGCACCAGTCCTATTTGTGTGTAAGAAAGACGGTTCTCTTAGAATGTGTATTGACTACCGTCAGTTGAGCAAAGTCACAGTCAAGAATAAGTATCCACTTCCTTGAATCGATGACTTGTTTAACCAACTTCAGGGCATCAGTTACTTTTCTAAGATAGACCTCAGATCAGACTATCATCAGCTCAGAGTCAGAGAATGTGACCTGAAAATAGCTTTCAAAACTCGGTATGGTCACTTTGAATTCCTAGTCATTTTATTTGGTCTCACCAATACCCCAGCAGCCTTCATGGACTTAATAAACCAAGTGTTCAAGAAGTACTTGGACATGTTTGTCATAATCTTTATAGATGACATCCTTTTCTACTCCGGTATCAAAAATGATCATGCAGATCATCTCAAAACAGTGTTGCAAACTCTTAGAGACCATCAGTTGTTCGCTAATTCAATAAGTGCGAATTTTGGATAAGATCAGTAGCTTTTCTTAGTCATATTATTTTCAGTGATGGCATTAGAGTTAAACCTCCGAAGATCGAGGCGGTGAGAAACTGGCCTAGACCCATTTCTCCATCAGATATCAAGAGTTTCTTGGGTTTAGCTGGCTATTACCGCCGGTTTGTTTAAGGGTTTTCATCTATTGCATCCCCTATGTCCAGATTGACTCAGAAGAAAGTCAAGTTTTAGTGGTCAGATTCCTGTGAGAAGAGTTTTTAGGAGTTGAAGACTCAACTCAGATCAGCCCCAGTTTTAACCTTTCCAGATGGTTCAGATGGGTTTGTTTTGTACTGCGATACATCTAGAGTAGGTTTGGGTTGTGTCCTAATGTAGAGAGGTAAGGCCATAGCCTATGTCTGTAGACAGCTTAAGCCCCATGAGAAAAATTACCCTACCTATGATTTTGAATTAGCAGTTGTAGTGTTTGCCTTAAGGATTTGGAGACACTATCTGTATGGAGTACATGTAGATATGTTCATAGATAACAAAAGCTTACAGTATGTGTTCTCTCAGAAAGATTTGAATTTACGTCAGAGAAGGTGGTTAGAGTTGTTGAAAGATTATGATATGAGTTTTCATTATCATCCGGGCAAGGCCAATGTAGTGGTGGATGCTCTCAGTAGATTGTCTATGGGTACTGTTACTCACATTAAGGATGATAGGAAGAAGTTAGTTCAGGAAGTTCATCATCTTGACAGGTTAGGTGTCCGCTTAGTCAATTCAGCAGAGGGTAGTGTATGGGTATAGAGTAGTTTAGAATCATCTCTAGTTTTCGAGGTGAAATAAAAGCAAGATAGAGCTCCTAGCCTTGTCAAGTTGAAAGAGTTAGTTCAGGATCGAAAAGTAGAGGTTTTCTCCCAAGAGGGAGATGGTGTGTTGCGTTGCCAGGGTAGACTGTGTGTGCCAAGTGTAGACAACTTGAGGAAGCGAATTCTTGAAAAAGCGCATGGTGCGCGGTACTCGATTCATCTAGGGGACACTAATTTGTACCCTGATTTGTGGGAGATCTATTGGTGGAGTGGGATGAAGAGAGATATTGTAGAGTTTGAGCATCAAAAGCCTACTGGGTCCATGCAGGAGTTCAATATTCCCACATTGAAATAGGAAGAAGTGAACATGGACTTTGTGACAGGTTTTCCTCATACCCATCATCAGCATGATTCTATCTGGGTTATTGTAGACAGGATGACCAAATCAACTCATTTCTTGCCAGTCCATACTTTTTATTCAGCCAAGGACTATGCCAAGCTCTACCTTAGTGAGTTGGTTAGGTTTTACGATGTTCTTATATCTATCATTTCAGACAGAGATAGTCAGTTTACCTCTCACTTTTGGAAAGCTTTTCAAAAGGGTCTTGGTACCCAAGTTCATTGATGTTGGGTGTATTTATGCATTCTATCATCACTATTCTAGCCTTTTTAGCCTTGTTTTGATTATGATTCTTGTAATATATGGGTGGATAATGAGATAAATGTGTATCATAGTGTTAAAACATGTGTTTATGATGTTTAGAGTTAATTTCGAACAAGTTTGTACCTAAAAGATTCATTTAGAGTTCAACCCGGAAAACTAGCATTACTAGCTTGAGCTAGGTGTTTGTCTAGTCTATCGTGTTCAGTTATAATGTTTTTTATCAGTTCCTAAGGTTGTTATTATGTATTTATATTTGAAACAACTTGTTGATAATTCTAAAGGGATAATGATATCAGGCCAAGGGTCAAAACAATGAGTTAAAGATCAAAGTGAAATTAGTCTATGCTTAGCTTGTGTTTCTAGTTCATTGTGTTGGATGTTGTGCTGTTTTGAGATTTAAATTTTTGTGTTTAATGATATAGGATGCTTTTTAAATGGATTAAATGGACCCCTGGAATGTCTTGGGCCCGTGTGGACTGTAGTAGTGGACAATGGACGCGTGAAAACCGCCAATGGATTCATAATAGGCCCAAAATAGTAACCATATGTCTCACGGTGGTCCTAAAGGCAATGTTTTTGCGATGCGGTCTCATTTTGGTGCTCCCTTGCCTTAGAAAAATTCTGAACAACAAATTCTAGAGGCTTAGGGCGATTTGGAGGCGACACCTCACCTGGAGCGGGGATCTACCCAGGGCACCACCCCACCTAATCCGAGGCTCAATAACTGAAGATTTTCTTGTCCAACATGGAAAGGACTTGCTCCTATACTATAAATACATGTTATATCACATTTTTTACATACTTTTGGACAACTTTTGGACGTCTTTGGAGAAGTGGAGGCTGCTCTACACATTATTTAGGTTTTATCATTCTTTAATTTAGTTTTCTCATGGTTTGTATCATCAATCCAAGGGATTGGATGATGAATATTTCCATTGAAGTCTAAAACCCCTTTTCCGGGGTTAAGGCTACATTCACGATTACCTTCGTTTTGAATTAAGTTTGTTAATTTTGCTTGTCATTATTGGTTGTTTGTTTATTCTTGTTTTAACTATTTTAAGGATTAGCTACCCTTAGAATACATTAATTTTCAACCTTAGAATAAGTAATGGCACCAAAAACTTGATATCTCTCAAGCGCACACCCAAGTGTACGTGGTCTTATCAAGTAGTAAAGTGGCTTCAAGGAAGCCCAAGTATCGATCTCTCAGGGACTTGCGTTTGCCGCCTATCCAATTCTAGTTTAACCAATTGAGGAGTGGAGAGAATAGAGTTTTAAAGTTGTAAATTAAAACTAAACTAAACTAAGGTAAAAAAAATAATGACTTAGGACAATCTATGGATAGTAACCCAGGGTTAAGGCTTACGAACAATCATACTACGTTATTAAAATTCATTCATTAAATTGCTTATCTTGGTTGTTGATTCGTAGGGTTAATTGCATGATTATGGTTTACCAACCTCTAATACTTTACCTAATTTGAACCTTACAACTACATCGTTGAGCAGGGATGTAATAGTTCACTTAAGTTCTTTACAAATATCATCCTACATATGAATTAAGTAGGGCATCTAAGTACATCCCTGTCCTAGATACTAATTCAAGTTTCTTATTTTATAAAGAATCAAGAACCATAATTTGCTTGTTCTATCGCCTTATTCCCTCTCCTGAGATCACAAGGTTAACAATTGGTATTCTAAGGGTAGCTAATCCTTAAAATAGTTAAAACAAGAATAAACAAGCAACCAATAATGATAAGCAAAATCAACAAACTTAACTCAAAATGAAAGTAGTCATGATCTTGTCCTTAACCCCGAAAAAGGATTTTTAGCATTTAATGGAAATATTCATCATACAATCCCTTGGATTGATGATACAAACCATAAACAAACTGAATTAAAGAATGATAAAACCTAAATAGAAGTTTTGGTAGCCTCCAATGCTCCAAGATGACCAAAAGTATGTAAAAACGTGATATAGTTTGTATTTATAGAATAGGAGCAAGCCCTTTCTGTGTTGGATAAGAAAACCTTCAGTTATTGACCCCCTAAGTAGTTGGGTCAGTTCCCTAGGTAGATCCCGGCTGTAGGTGAGGCGTCGCCTCCATATCACCCTACCTCTTTGGAATTTGTTGTTCAGAATTTTTCTAAGGAAAGGGAGCAGCGAAATGAGCCCGCATCGCAGAATAATAACCTTTAGAACCATCACTCCCCAATTGGTTACATTTTTGGGTATCTTATAAATCCATTGGTGTTTTCTATACGTACATTTTCCACTCCATGAGTCTACACGCGCTCGATACATTCCATGGGTCCAAAAGTGTATCAATTTGCGTATTGTGCCTTCATTGAGCCATTCTGAGCCTTTTTGAGTTGTTCCCACTTGATTTGAAGATTCTATATCCTTAATATATCATAATAATACATTAAAAAACATCCTATAGCATTAAAAACAATAATTTAAAGCTCAAAACAACACAACATTCAACACGACGAACTAGAAACACGAGCTAATCATAGGCTAATTTCACTTTGATCTTTAACTCATTGTTTTGACCCTTGGCTTGATCTAATTGACCCTTGAGAATTATAAAAAAGTTGTTTCACATATAAATACATAATAACAACATTAGTAACTCATAAAACATATTAGAACCCAACACGATAGACTAGACAAACACCTAGCTCAAGCTAGTAACACTAATTTTTCGGGTTGAACTCTAAATGAATCTTTTAGGTACAAACTTGTTTGAAACTCACTCTTAACATCATAAAAACATGTTTTAACACTATGATACACATTTATCTCATTATAAACCCATATATTACATGAATCATCCTCAAAACAAGGCTAAAAAGCCTAGAAGAGTGACTCTAGAATGCATAAAGAAACCCAACATCACAACCCCACACTTAAAGCCTTGTTCATCCTCGAACAACTCTTTACTATAAAAATCATGATCTTGAGATTATACACTTCTACTACATGAAACACACTCAATATAGTACTACCATGACTACACAAATGCAAGTTTCTACATCAAGCATGTTACAAACACAATTGATAGCTCATGAACACTACTCTAAAACAACCTAGCCTCAAGAATTGACTCTCCTAGTTGGAAAACTCATGCTTATCATTCAATAAAGGACATCATACAAATCACCCACATTCATTAAACATGTGTCCTAACAACAAGAAAGTTACCCGTAATCACTCACAATTATGCAATTTAGAATATGATGGGTACAAGAATCAAATTACGCTCACTCTCACAAAGAATTCACAAGTTACACACAATGAACCATAGGCTTTCCCTTAGTGTAATGCTCTACTAATAGTCTAATGTAAAGTTTAGGATCAATTAGGACTTTTTTGGGTTGTAATGTAGGCTAAAGTTTGGGTAGGAACTATTTGGGAATAGTGACTAAACTCTCTAAGTACTTTAATACACTACATTAAACATTTAAAACCAATCTCCAACAACCAAATTACACTTTTTCATCCACTCATATTTTTATTTTTTCCCCCATCTCTTTTAAGCATTTTTACAAACACATGGTGGACACATAGTTTACTACCACAAGAATCTTTTTTTTTCTTTTTTCACAATCATGGCAATATTTTTAGCATAAATTATACCACACATCAATTATACACCATTAACTTTTACCTTCGGGCATCAATTTCACCTTTTTCTTCTTCAATTTTTTCAAACACCTTACTAGTTCAATTTTTCATTAAAGCACTTGGGAGCTTTTCGAATCAAATTATGGTCTATCAAAGAAGGGGATTAGGATACATATGAATCTGCTAAAGAAAAGGCTAAAGGTTCAATGTGGGTTAACTAGGATAAAACACAAGGGTAGGACAAATAGAAGATATAAAATAAGGCTATCAAGGAAATGCCTAAATCATCTACTAAACCCACATTCTTTATTTCTCTTCACACACTCACCGGGAAAGTTCTAGACATCACATGTAACAAGAAATATACAAAAACCTTACACGCACATTGCACATGCTCAACTCAATAGGATCATCATAGACTCTCAACCAAACAATAGCATGAATTCAAATTTAAGCCAAAAAATACAAGAGCCACAAAAATGAGCCTAAGAGTCTCAAAAGTAGAAATTCCCTCAATCAACATGCTTTTACCAAATAAAACACTTACACCATGAAATCAAAAATAGAACCAACTCAAATATCTCAATTTGGGGATTTCCCCACCCCACACTTAAAATTCTACTTTGTCCCCAAAGTGAATTTAAAAGTTAATAGATAGAAATACTTCCTGAGGCCTCTAGGACTTGCTAGTAGCATCTTTTTGTATAAATAAGATCCATGGGACCCGATACTCAGTCTTTTCCATGCTTCTTAGCTCAAATTTATGGTACTTAGACTTCCCATTGACCTGTGACTCAACCAAAAACAAAAACTACGTGAAGTAAAAAACTAAAAAAGAAAATAAAATGAAAACATACCTTAAATTGGGTTGCCTCCAAAGAAGTGCCTAATTTAGTGTTGCAACTTTTTCCTCCACCTTGAGGATGTAAATTTCACCCCCAAAATCACATCCATCTTCTTGCCTCGATTATAGGGAGGTGGTACAAAGATTAAGGAACCGAGTAATAGGATATTCATGGTAAACTACTTGGCCTTAAAGTGAGGTGTGTTTTTATATTGCTTAGCTGGTGTAAAATTAAGAATATAGGATTCTTGTTCCTCTCTTCACACTCTTCCACTATTTTAATTGGTTCCATAAACAAGACATCATCTAAACATAATGTCAAAAAGTGCTTTGAGTGAGGCCCAACCAATCCTACTTCAAAATTTACACTATCTTCTACACACTCACTTTTATTCACCTTCTCAATTTCAGTCTCAAGATAAAAGTGACAATCGAGTGGCTGCGATTCTTGTGTTTTCTCCATAATTTGGCTAATATCCTCCTCATATTTTTCTTTGCTTAGTCACTGTAGACATGGTGACAGTGGTATCTCCTCAACCTGTTCAACAATTTTAGTTTTTGAGTACTCAGACTAAGGTTGCACATCGGTCGGTTCGGTTCGGTTTTGAAAATTATCAGTTTTACTTATTCATTATCGGTTTGTATATATGATAAACTGTTAAAGAACCATTAAGATATCGGTTAATCAGTTATCAGTTTACTGGTTTTTTATTTTTATTAGTTCGGTTATCGGGTTAACCGTTAACATTGAATTGAACATATACAATTTAAAGTCCAAAGCTAGTAAGTAAGCTACTTCGGACTTCCAGGCTACTGTTTAGTTCTTACTGCTTAGTGCTCGTTTCCTACTACTTAGGCCTTAGTTCTTATTGTTATTTCCATGCACAAAGCCACAAATATAATACAAAGTAACAAAACATTCAAACTAAAGTCACAATTCTGAGTATGTAGTAACTCCCTATTTCACAAAGTGGTAAGTTTTCACTTTGTTAGGTATCTTTTAATCACATAGCTCTCCACCAACGCTGCTGCAATTTAAGTACTCTAATTTCAATTCTGTGTATTACAACTTCATTCTTCATCTATCATTATATTCTCCTGTCAAACTGAGTCTACATGTTAGCATTGTCTATATTTAGGTACTGTAATCGCATCCTATCTCACTTCAACTTCATTTCTAGGAAACTATACTTCCAGTATTATGAATTATTTCTACAAAACTGCAAATTCTAGAAACTAGAAACTGAAGTATGCAAATTCAACATACAGTCCTTCAACATACATACATGCATTGTGCGAATTCCAGTAACTAGAAATACAGTATGCAAATTTCAAAACCAAAAAATAGTATGAAACTTTCAGAAACCAAAAAGTATATATATTGTATGCAAATTTCAGAAACCAGAAACCATATGTACAAAACTGCAAATTCCAATATTTTTAACTACAAGGTTGTAACCCATAATTTTTAATTTACCAATATTTGTTTTGACTTAATCTTAAAGACATGAAGAATCCAGAGGCAGAGGCTCCTTTGCTTAGATATGAATTAACTAATAAGTTATTATTTGTTTAGGTTTAGGTCCAAATATATAGGCCTCCCTTGTGTGGATTAAGCCAAACTTTGTATAAGCATATATTATAGGTTAGCAATTGGATAGAATTGAAGATGAAGCAGAATAATTTTAGACTTTAAGTCTTTAAAGTAAGATTGAGCAGTAAGAAGAGCAAAAATTATTACCTGTGAGTGCAACAATAACAGCTAAGCAACAAATCATTTTGGTGGTCTCTAATCTCTTGAGTTTTCAGCAAATGTTGAACTTGAAGCCTTGAATATCGACTTTTGGGTCTACTGATATTATCATTTGAGACAGAGAGAGTGAGAGAGTGAGAGGCATAGTGAAAATTCATAAATGAAATGTGAAAATGAAATGAGTAAACCTAAGTGGCTAAGTCTCTAGGGTAAGTAATGACAGTGGGTTGGGCTTGGGAAATAAGATTTTTTACTGGGCTGGGCGGTGGGTAATAGTCTTAGAAATGGAAATTATATATGGGTTGTCTATTTGACTATCGGGTTATCGGGTGGCCCGATATAAATTTTAAGAAAACCGACACCTGAACTGATAAACCTTTAATGAAAATTTTGAAATCTCCGCCCAAACTAATAATTTCAAAAACCAAACTGTTAACTTGATAAACAAATTATCGGTTCAGGTTAACGGTTTGAATCGAAATCTGCACAGCCCTAACTCAAACTTCTTCAAAATATCAGCAACTATTTATGCAAATGGTTGGAGATCCACTTGCTCTTCAGCCTCCCTCTGGTTTTTCATGTATGCTAACAACTCAACCTGAGACGCTAAAACTTATTTCATAATCTCTTCCAAATTGCTCATTTAAGTTGTGGCCTGCATGTTTAGTTGTTGCTGCTGAAACTGCTACTGGTTGTTCTATGATTGAATTTGTGACTGATTCAGCCCCGTTCAATTGTAGTAGTTTATATATATTTATCTTTCAGCATAGCCCACAAACAACTCTGAATCGGGATAGACAGCACACATAGCTGCAGTATGACCACTTTGACCACAAACCAAACACCAAGTTGTAGTTTGCTCCACAGATGGAACAGTATCCACATCATATTATGAAGGTCCCGTCCATGCACTTCCATCAAAATCTGGACAATAAGCCGCTTGATGTGGTCCACCATAAAAACAACAAGAATCGTCATCATTCGAAAACCATCTAAACCAAGCTACCATATCAAGAAGTGTGATAAAAAGAGAAATAAAAGAAAATAAAAATAAACTAAACCAAAACTATTTACAACTCAATATACAAAATCTAAAAATAAGATAATTGCCTAATTACAAGTCCTCGGCAAAGGTGACAAAAACTTGACAGCGCACACGCAAGTGTACATGGTCTTATCAAGTAGTAAAGTGGATTCAAGAAAGCACAAATATCGATCTCTCAGGGACTTGCGTTCGCCGCCTATCCAATTTTAGTTTAAACAATTGAGGAGAAGAGAAAATAGAGTTTTAAAGTTGTAAATTAAAACTAAACTAAACCAAACTAATGCAAAAAAATAATGACTTAGGACAATCTATGGATAGTAGCCCAGGGTTAAGGCTTACGAACAATCATACTACGTTATTGAACTTCATTCGTTAAATTTCTTATCTTAGTTGTTGATTCATAGGGTTAATTGCATGATTATGGTTTCTCAACATCTAATCGTTTACCTAAGTTTAACCTTACAACTACATCGTTGAGCGGGGATGTAATAGTTCACTTAAGTTTACAAATATCATCCTATATGTGATTCAAGTAATGCTTCTAGGTACATCCTTGTCCTAGATGCTAATTTGAAACCCTTCTTTGATAAAAGACTATGAACCTTACCTTGATTATTCCCTTATTCTATCTTCCTATTCCCCCTCCCGAGATCACAAGGTCGATAATTGATGTATTCTAAGGGTAGCTAATCCTTAAAATAATTAAAACAAGAATAAACAAGCAACCAATAATGATAAGAAAAATTAGTGAACTTAATTCAAAATGAAGGTAATCATGAATGTGGCCTTAACCCCGGAAAAGGAGTTTTAGCCTTCAATGGAAATATTCATCATCCAATCTCTTGGATTGATGATACAAACCATGAAGAAACTAAATTAAAGAATGATAAAACCTAAATAATGTGTATATAAGCCTCCACTTCTCCAAAGACATCCTAAAGTTGTCCAAAAGTATGTAAAAAACGTGATATAACATGTATTTATAGTATAGGAGCAAGCCCTTTCCGTGTTGGACAAAAATACCTTCAGTTATTGAGCCCAGAATTTGGTGGGTTGATACCCTGGGTAGAGCCCCAATCCAGGTAAAGAATTGCCTTCATATCGCCCTACCTCTCTGGAATTTGTTGTTCAGAATTTTTCTAAGGCAAGGAAGCACCGAAATTAGCTCGTGTAGCGGGATAATCACCTTTAGAACCACCACGCGCCTAATTTTTACAATTTTGGGCAAATTTTGAATACAATGGTGTTTTCCAGAATTCCATTGGTCACTCCATAATTCCACACACGCTCGATACATTCCAGGAGTCCAAAAGTACGTCAATCTGAGTATTGTGCCTTTGTTAAGCCATTCCGAGCCTTTTTGAGTTGTTCCCACTTGATTTGAAGCTTTTATGTCCTTAATATATCATCATAATCCATTAAAAAATCTTTCCATAGAATTAAGTATAACAATTTAAATCTCAAAAAAACACAACATCCAACACGATGAACTAGAAACACGAGCTAAGCATAGGCTAATTTCACTTTGATCTTTAACTCATTGTTTTGACCCTTGGCTTGATCTAATTGACCCTTGAGCATTATCAACAAGTTTTGTCACATATAAATACATAATAACATCCTTATTAACTCATAAAATAAATTATAACCCAACACGATAGACTAGACAAACACCTAGCTCAAGCTTGTAACACTAGTTTTTTGGGTTGAACTCTAAATGAATCTTTTAAGTACAAACTTGTTTGAAACTCACTCTTAACATCATAAAAACATGTTTTAACACTATGATACATATTTATCTCATAATACACCAATTTATTACATGAATCATCCTCAAAATAAGGCTAAAAAGTCTAGAATAGTGATGCTAAAATGCATAAATACACCCAACATCATTCATCTCAGTACAGCTTTTCACCCTCAGATAGATGGTCAAGAAGAAAGGACCATTTAGACTCTAGAAGATATGTTGGGAACATGTGTAGTTAACTTTAAGTAAAGTTGGGATGATCACTTGCCTTTGATCAAATTCGCAAATAATAACAGCTATCATTCAAGTATATGGATGGCTCCATTTGAGGCTCTTTATGGGAGGAGATGTAGATCTACAATTGGTTGGTTTGAAGTAGATGAGACTGCTGTTGTAGGGCCTGACTTAGTGTTTGATGCCTTAGAGAAGGTTCAGTTGATCAGGGAAAGGCTTAAGGCATTCCAGAGTCAACAAAAATCGTATACAGATATGAGGAGAAAGGATCTACAGTTTGATATTAATGACTTTGTGTACCTAAAGATCTATCCCATGAAGGGAGTGAAGAGTTTCATCAAGAAGGACAACCTTAGTTCCCAATATGTCAGTCCTTACAGAATTCTCAATCATTTCGAAAAGGTAGCTTACGAGCTTGAGTTGCCTTCCGATCTAGGTTCAGTGTACCTAGTATTCTATGTCTCCTTGCTAAATAAATGCATCGGAGACCCAACATTTGTTGTTCCCTTAGAGGACATAAATATTCAGAATGATCTCACTTTCGAAGAGGTCAAGTCCAAATCCTCGATCGTCAGATTCGCAGACTGAGGAACAAAGAAGTTCCCTTGGTCAAAGTTCTTTGGCAGAACCAGTCCATTGAGAGAGCTACTTGGGAAGCAGAAAAAGATATACAGACCAAGTATCCTCATCTGTTCTCCGCAAAATTAGATTCATCTTAAGGTAACAGTCCTCCTTAGATTTACTCAGTCCCATGTTCAATCCCAGTTACAAACTTCAGTTATCATTGCCTATAATTTTCATGACAGCCATGCATTCATGAATCAGCTTAGCCATATACTCATGCATCAAATATGTATGTTCAGTATGCATACTCGGTTTATCAGTAGTTTCAGTCATGCAATCATACTTTAGTTGTGCATGTTTAGTACATAAACTCAGTCCATCAATACTCTCCAGCTTAATCAGTCTCATTCAAGGATGAATGTTCCCAAGGGGGAGATACTATAATACCCTGTATTTCCCTAGTTCAGTTTAACTCTCAGTACATGGGTATCTCTATATAAAATTTTCAAAATATTCAGTATTTTTTAGTTTAAGACTTATCAATGTGTAGGTAATTTAATTAGCATTCCAACGACTTAAAATTCACCCAAATCCGATATCCGGGTGAGAAGTTATGACACTTTTTGTAAAATAGTGTGCCAAATTCACAAACACCGCATCGCGGTGATAGGCAAAATGACATTCGTCGATTTCCAGTGGACCACCACAATTCCTGCGTATTGTGGTCCAGTTCCAGTTCCCAATTGGCTTTTCCAATGTATCAGCGCGATAACGGCGTGTCGCGCCATAATGCCATTTCGTAATTATCACTTTCCAGTATGACTCTGTGATTCCACCATATCATGCGAAGAGCCAAAATCATATTCAGTAGGGTACCGCAATTGTTCCGCACCATGCCAAGGGTCCAGGGTCCAGTTTCCAATTGTCCATTTTCTAGTGGCCCGACACGATTGTACCGCATCGCGCCAGGTGCCAAAATTAGGATTTTTCTGTCAGTTCTGAGTTTTTAATTCCAAGGGCTTTTAAGTCCTTTTCCCTCACCCCAATCAGCCTAAACATGGAATTAATCCCTAAAAGATCCCTAATGGATCATTATTTCACAAATTACTCTATAACAAATAAATCCTCTTTCAAGAACAAGAACCCTAGCCTTTAATTCAAGATCAAATCTGATGAATTTCACTAAGAAACCTCAAGAATTAATCACCCAGGTATGTTAAGTGTTCATTCATGGGTACCTTTCACCATGAAGCCCATGTATCCAATTTGAATACAAGTTATGATCATTCCAAGTTATTTATGATTTGAAATTGTAATTTTAACCATAATATCCATGAATCTTGTCCTATACCGTACTTTTTTATGAAATTGATGTTGATTATTACACTCCACATGTTTAAATATTATTTCCCACTGATTTAATTTATGATTTGTGATATTAGTGTTGAAAATTTGTGCTTTTACTACAAGCTTTAAACTATTCTCATGCTTAATGTACACCATGCATAACAAGTGTTTGATGAAATTCCTAAAAGAGTGGATTTTAAATAAATGTTCCCATGTTATGTCCTTAAAGATTGGTACTATTTTACTATTATTACTATCGAGTCCTGGGGGTTATGAATACTCGAAAACATAGCAGTTTACTTATTCTCAGAAGATTTAGAACAGTCTCAGACATAATATGTACAATATCAGTTCAGTCAGTTATCATAATGAATTAAACTCATAATAGCTCAGCATTTTGAGTCAGTTCAGTTGGGAGTAGGATTTAGCACCGAGCAAGGACAGGGATGACGACTTCCCCGTCAGATAGACAGAGTCATTGGTAGTAGTCCCTGAACTCTAGAACTATATAGCCAGCATAGTATATGAGGATTCACCCATCATATTAGGCTTGACTACCTCATAGGAGTCACCCATCAGTTTAGGCTTGGCACCCTCAGTCCTTCGGGATAGTATATCAGTATAATGGATCCACACATCCAGCGTTAGTCCCCGTGGCATGGTACTAATACCCTTTCAACTGGGGTTACAGGTTGGACCCCAAACTTGCTCACTGGGGCATGTCGGTTAGATGATAGCTCCCACAGTCTTACTTCAGTAATTCAATTTCAATTGCTTGACCATAGTGTATAGATATCAGTGATTTAGTTATTAGATTTCAGCATTTTAGTATTTATAAATTATAATAAGAATATGTTATATACTTGGTCAAGCATCCTCAGTACTTACAGATTTCATGCATTATCAGTATTTATGGATTTCATATATTTTCGGTACATACAGATTGCATGCACTCTATTTAGTACTTCATGTTGCATGCATATATTCAGACAATTAATATTCATGTTCACAAAACCATGCATATCAGCCTACCTCATTTAGCATACCAGTACATTCAAAGTACTGATCGCATACTCTTTTCTCTCAGACTATCAGTCATAGCAGTGGTGAGTCCTCCTACTTCGAGGACAGACTATTTTACTTTATGTTTTCAGTCCTGTAGTTAGTTGGAGTTAGATGGGGCCTATCCCATCAACTTATATTTAGTCCATTTAGAGTCTTTCATACATTAAAGTTAGTTATTCATTATTCAGACTTTAGTTGACATTGTCAGTTCGGTTTGCAGATTCTATCAGTTTTCATTACTTAAAACCTTATGTCTTATCAGTTGTTCTTTTGTGTATATTATATTTTATTCAGTGCTCATAGCAGGTACCAGGTCATGGGTTAGCTTGTGGTCCCTCAGGATTGTAAGCACCGTGTGACACCTAGGTGTACTCTCGAGGCATTACAAACTTGGTATTAGAGCCTAAGGTTGTTAAGTGTCCTAGGAAGTCTAAAAGCCGTGTTAAGTAGAGTCTTATGAATGGTTGTGAAGTGCGCCATACTTATGGACAAAAGGCTGTGACACGTTTAGGAAAAGTTTCCTTTCTTTCAGTATTCATGTCATGCGAGTGGGAATAGTGCTCATGTTACACTCTCTATCTTATTCATTCTTCCTTCCATTTACAGAACATGCCTCCAAGAAAGACAAACAGAAGAATAAATGTAAATCAACCAGCACCTCAACCCATTTAGGAAGATCCCTTAAATAAGCACGTTTCTCATGCAGAGTTCAGAGCTACATTCACTGCTCTAGCATAGTCTGTAGGGGCTCAGAATGGATAGCCAGCCATTGTTTCGGCAAACCCAGTGTCCAATACTACCACAACCAGAATTTGAGACTTTATCCAAATGAACCCTCCTTCTTTTTTGGGATCCAAGTCTGAAGAGGATCCACAGGAATTCTTAGATATGGTGCAAAAGGTAATAGACATTATGGGGATAACTTCTAGTGAGAGTTCAAAATTAGTTTCTTACCAGTTACAAGATGTAGCCCATACACGGTTTAAGCAGTAGAAGACAGATAGAGGCACAAATATAGGGTTTATAGAATGAGAAGAGTTTGCTACTGCATTCTTTGATAGGTTCTTCCCACTGGAGTTGAGAGAGGCTAAAGTGTTAGAGTTTATTAACTTGAAGCAGGGAAACATGACAGTGAGAGAGTATTCTCTTAAGTTTACTCAGCTAGCCAGATATGGCCCTCATGTGGTAGCTGATAGCAGATCTAAGATGAGTAAGTTTATGTCTGGTGTATCTGACAGCGTGGTCAAGTATTGTATGAATGCGATGCTTATTAGGGAGATGGACTTGTATAGGATAATGGTCCATGCATAACAGATTGAGGAGTAGAAGGCTAAGAAGAGAGAGAAGGAGAACAATAAAGCTAGAATAGGTAGTTTTAATTTTAATCAGCCAAGGTCAGAAGGTGGTAACCATCGTCAGTTTCATAAAAAATCCTTAGTCCCAAATCTATCTTCAGCCAGTGCCGCAGTATCCAAGTTTAGGAATAATCTTAGGGATAGGGCACCAGGCTCTAAGTCCCAAGGCAGTGTTAACAACGTTCGTACAAATCCTCTTTGCCAGAAATATGGTAGAAACATCAGGATGAGTGTAGAGCTGGAAGTGATGTATGCTTTGGGTATGGTAAGCCAAGCCATATAGTTAGAGAGCATCGGGTAGTTGCTCGGAAGGGTATTTTTACCAATAGGGCTAGACCCATCAGTCATAAGTTTCAGTCGGCCGCCTGACTCACGAGGGTGTCGCTTCCAGTGCTACCAGTGGTTAGTGTCCAAACAGATTATATGCCCTTCAGTCCCAAGGAGATTAATAAAATTCTCCTGATGTAGTTATTGAAACGTTGCAAGTCTTTAACTTACATGTTTATTCTTTATGAGACTCAGGAGCTTTTTTTTTTTGTAACTTCTTATATAGCTGATAACTTTAGAGTCAGTCCTAAAATCTTAGCAGAGCCCTTTTCAGTATCTACCCCAGTAAGTGTTTCCCTTGTGGCCCGACGGGTATACAGTAACTTCCCGATTATAGTGTCTCAGAAAGTCACCTCAGTTGATCTTGTGGATTTAGAGATGACTGATTTTGATGTCATTCTCAACATGGATTTGCTCCATTAATGTTATTCTTTAGTTGATTAAGGAAACAGAGTTGTTCATTTTCAGTTTCCAAAGAAACCAGTACTTGAATGGAGGGGTAGTGCTACAGTGTATAGAGGTCGAATCATTTCATACCTTAGGCAAGGAAAATAATATCCAAAGGGTGTATCTACCATCTTGTTCAAATTAGAGACTCTAGTTCGAATGCTCCAATCCTCTAGTCAATCCATTAGTAAAGGAATTTTCAGATATTTTCTCGAAGATCTTCCCAGAGTTCCTCCCGAGAGGGAAATTGATTTCAGAATAGACCTTCTTCCAGACACTCAACCTATTTATATTCCGCCATACAGAATGGCTCCAGCCGAACTCAAAGAGTTGAAGGAACAGTTAAAGGACCATTTAGACAAGGGGTCCATCAGACCCAGCGTCTCCCCATAGGGTGCACCAGTCCTATTCGTGCATAAGAAAGATGGTTCTCTCAGAATGTGTATTGACTACCGTCAGTTGAACAAAATCATAGTCAAGAATAAGTATCCACTTCCTAGAATTGATGACTTATTTAACTAAATTCAGGGTGCCAGTTACTTTTCTAAGATAGACCTCAGATCAAGCTATCATCAGCTCAGAGTCAGAGAATATGATATTCCAAAAATAGCTTCCAGAACTTGGTTTGGTTACTTCGAATTACTAGTTATGTCATTTTGTCTCACCAATGCCCCAGCAGCCTTCATGGACTTAATGAATGGAGCCTTCAAGCAGTACTTGGATATGTTTATCATAGTCTTCATAGATGACATCCTTGTCTACTCCCGTATCAGAAACGATCATGCAGATCAACTCAGAATAGTTTTGCAAACTCTTAGAAACCATCCATTGTTCGCTAAATTAAGTAAGTGCAAATTTTGGCTAAAATAAGTAGCTTTACTTGGTCATATTATTTTTGGTGATGGCATTAGAGTTGATACTCAAAAGACTGAGGCAGTAAGAAACTGGCCTAGGCCCATTTCTCCATCGGATATTAGGAGTTTCTTAGGTTTATCTATCTATTACTGCCGGTTTGTTGAAGGGTTTTCATCTATTGCATCCCCCATGTCCAGATTGACTCAGAAGAAAGTCAAGTTTTAGTGGTCAGATTCCTGTGAAAAGAGTTTTCAGGAGTTGAAGACTCGACTCACCTCAGGCCCAGTTTTGACCTTGCCAGGTGGTTCAGATGGGTATGTTGTGTACTGTGATTCATCCATAGTAGGTTTGGGTTGTGTCCTAATGCATAGAGGTAAGGTCATTGCTTATGCCTGTAGACAGCTTAATCCCCATGAGAAGAATTACCCTACCCATGATCTTAAATTAGTAGTTGTAGTATTTGCCTTAAGGATTTGGAGGCACTATTTGTATTGAGTGCATATAGATGTGTTCACAGATCACAAAATCTTGCAGTATGTATTTTCCCATAAAGATTTTAATTTTCATCAGAGAAGGTGGTTAGAGTTGTTGAAAGATTACGATATGAGTGTCCAGTATCATCCGGGCAAGGCTAATGCAGTGGCAGATGCTCTCAGTAGATTGTCTATGGGTAGTTTTACTCACGTTGAGGATGATAAGAAAAATCTAGTTCATGAAGTTCATCAGCTTTCCAGCGTAGGTTTCCTCTTAGTCCATTCAGCAGAGGGTAGTTTATGGGTATAGAGTAGTTCATAATCAAGTAGTTCATAATCATCTCTGGTTATCGAAGTGAAGGAAAAGAAGGACAGAGATTCCAGTCTAGTTCAGTTGAAAGAGTCTGTCAGAGATCATAAAGTAGAGGTTTTTTCCCAAGGAAGAGATAGTATGTTACGTTGCAAGGGTAGACTGTGTGTTCCAGGTGTAGACGACTTAAGAAAGCGAATTCTTGTAGAAGCGCATGGTGCACAGTACTTGGTTCATCTAGGGGCCACTAAAATTTACCACAATTTTTGGGAGATCTATTGGTAGAGTGGGATAAAGAGAGATATTGCAGTATTTATAGCTAAGTGCTCTACATGTCAGTAGGTTACGATTGAGCATCAGAAGCCTAGTGGGTCCATTCAAGAGTTTAGTATTCCCATATGGAAATGGGAAGAAGTGAACATGGATGTTGTGATGGTTTTGCCTTATACCCACATCATCATGATTCTATCTGGGTCATTGTAGACAGGATGACCAAATCAGCTCATTTCTTTCCAGTACATACTTCTTATTCAGCTGAGGACTATACCAAGCTCTACCTCAAAAAGTTGGTTAGGTTGCACAGTGTTCCACTACCTATTATTTAAGACAGAGGTACTCAGTTTACTTCTCACTTTTGGAAACCTTTAAGAAGGGTCTCGGTACCCAAGTTTATCTCAGTAACACTTTTCACCCTTAGACAGATGGTCATGCAGAAAGGACCATTCATACTCTAGCGTATATGTTGATAGCATGAGTAGTTAACTTTAAGGGATGTTGGGATGATGACTTGACTTTGATCGAATTTCCATATAATAACAGCTATCATGCCAGTATACAGATGGCTCCGTTTGAGGCTCTTTATGGGAGGAGATGTAGATCTCCGATTGATTGGTTTGAAGTAGGTGAAACTGCTTTTATAAGACCTTACTTAGTGTTTGATGCCTTAGAGAAGGTTCAGTTGATCAGGAAAAGGCTTAAGGCAGCCCAGAGTCGACAGAAATCATATGCATATGTAAGGAGAAAGGATCTCGAGTTTGAGATTGGCGACTTTGTGTACCTAAAGATCTCTACCATGAAGGGAGTGAAGAGGTTTTGCAAGAAGAGGAATCTTAGTCCTCAATATGTCGGTCCTTAAAGAATTCTCAATCATTTTGGAAAGGTAGCTTATGAGATTGTGCTGCCTTCTGATCTAGCTTCAGTACACCCAGTATTCCACATCTCTTTGCTAAAGAAATGCATCGAACACCCAGCAGTTGTAGTTCCCTTAGAGGACGTAAATATTTAGAATGATCTCTCTTTCAAAGAGGTACCAGTCCAAATCCTCAATCATCAGATTTGCAGACTGAGGAATAAAAAAGCTCCTTTGGTCAAAGTTCTTCGGCAGAACCAGTCCACTGAGGGAGATACTTGGGAAGAAGAAGCAGATATGCGGACCAAGTATCCTCACCTATTCTCCACAAACTCAAATTCAGCTTAAGGTAATAATCCTTCTTAGATTTACTTAGTCCCAAGTTCATTCACAGTTACAAACTCCAGTTATCATTGCATATCATATTCATGAAAGTCATACATTCATGAATCAGCTTAGCCATGTACTCATGAATCAGATATGCATGTTCAGTATGAAAACTCAATTTATTGGTAGTTTCAGTCATGCAAGCATACTTCAGTTGTGCATGTTTAGTATGTAAACTCAGTCAATCAATAATTCCAATCTTAATCAGTCTCATTCGATGATGAATGTTACCAAGGGGGAGATATAGTAATACCCCATATTTTTTTAGCTCAGTTTAGCTCTCAGTACACTGGTATCTCTATATAAAATTTTCAAAATATTCATTATTTTTATGTTTAAGACTTACCAATGTGTAGGAAATTGAATTACCTTTCCAACAATATAAAATTCACCCAAATCCGATATCCGGGTGAGAAGTTTTGACACTTTTGTAAAATAGTGTGCTATATTCATAAGCACCGCGTTGCGGTGATAGGCAAAATAACATTCATTAATTTCCAATGGACCACCACAATTCCAATGTGTCGTGGTGCATTTCCAGTTCCCAATTGGCTTTTCCAGTGTGTTAGCGTAATAACGGCGCGTCACACCATAGTGCCATTTCCCAATTCTCACTTTGTAGTATGACTCCACGATTCCACCGCATCACGCCAAGAGCCAAAATAGTATTCAGTAAGGTACCACGATTGTACCGCACCAAGGGTCCATTTCTCATTGTCCATTTTCCAGTGTCCCGACGCGATTGTACCATATCGCGCTAGGTGCCAAAATTAGGATTTTTTAGTCAGTTCTGAGTTTTAAATTCCAAGGGCTTTTAAGTCATTTTCCCTTACCCCAGTCAGCCTAAACACGGAATTAATCCCTAACAGAGATCTAATTGATCACTATTTCACAAATTACTCTATAACAAATAAATCCTCTTTCAATAACAAGAACCCTAACCTTTAATGGAAGATCAAATCTCAAGAATTTCACCAAGAAACCTCAAGAATTCATCACCCAGGTATGTTAAGTGTTCATTCATGGGTTCCTTTCACCCATGAAGCCCACATATCCAATTTGAATACAAGTTATGATCTTTCCAAGTTATTTATGATTTGAAATTGTGATTTTAACCATGAAATCCCATGAATCCTATCTTATACCATGTTTTTTTATGAAATTGATGTTGATTATTACACTCCACATGTTTAAATGTTGTTGCCCGCTAATTTAATTCATGATTTGTAATATTAGTGTTGAAAATTTATGCTTTCACTACAAGCTTTAAACTATTCTCATGCTTAATATACACCATGCATAACAAGTGTTTGATGAAATACCTAAAAGAGTGGATTTTAAATTAATGTTCCCATGTTATGTCCTTAAAGATTAGTACTATTTTACTATTATTACTATCGAGTCCTGAGGGTTATGCACACCTGAAAACATAGCCGTTTACTTAGTCTCAGAAGATTCAGAACAATTTCAAACATAATATGAGCAATATCAGTTCAGTCAGTTATCATAATCAGTTAAACTCATAACAACTCAATATTCCAAGTCAGTTCAGTTAGGAGTAAGATTTAGCACCGAGCGAGGACAGGGATGGTGACTTCTCTGTCAGATAGGCAGATTCTTTGGTAGTAGTCCCTAAACTATAGAACTACATAGATAATGAAGGATATGAGGAGTCACCCATCAGATTAGGCTTGACTACCTCACAGGGGTCACCCATCATTTTAGGCTTGATATCCTTAGTCATTTGGGATAGTACATCAGTATAGTGGATCCAAATAGCTAGCATTAATACCCATGGCATGGTACTAACACCCTTCCAACTAGGGTTACAGTTTGAGCCCAAACTTTCTCATTTAGGCATGTCGGTTAGATGATAGCTCCTACAGTCTCAGTCCAGTAATTCAGTTTTAGTTTCTTGACCATAGTTTACAGATATCAGTGATTCAGTTATTAGATTTCAGTATTTACAGATTATAATCAGAATATGTTATATGCTTGGTCATGCATCCTCAGTACTTACAGATTTCATGCATCATCAGTATTTATGGATTTCACGTATTTTCAGTACATACTGATTTTATGCACTCTATTCAGTACTTCATGTTGTATGCATATATTAAAAAAATTAATATTCATGTTTACGAAACCATGCATATCATCCTACCTCATGTAGAATACCAGTATATTCAAAGTACTAATCGCATACTCTTTTCTTGTGCTATGATGTATCATGTCATAGGTTTGGATGCCCAGTTCTCGAATTGCACCTAGACTTCTCAGACTATCAGTCGTAGCAGTGGTGAGTCTTCTTATTTTGACGACAGACTATTTTACTTCATGTTTTCAGTCCCGTAGTTAGTTGGAGTTAGATGGGGACAGTCCTATCAACTTATATTTAGTCCGTTTAGAGGCTTTCAGACATTACAGTCAGTTATTCAGTATTCAGACTTCAGTTGACATTGTCAAATTATTTTATCAATTTGGTTTATAGATTCTATCAGTTTTCATTACTTAAAACCTTATGGCTTATCAGTTGTTCTTTCGCGTATATTATATTTTATTCAGTACTCACAGCAGGTACCAGCTCATCGGTTAACTTGTGGTCCCTCGAGATTGTAAGCATTGTGTGGCGCCCAGGGTGTACTCTTGGGGTTTACATGAGCAAACTCAGATAGTAGGGCTCACCACATAGTAGAGGGTGTGACCCTTAGTAACAATCCTCGAGTTACAGAACTACATAAATAGTGTAGGTTAGAGATTTTTGCATACCAGATGAGGGTTGACTAAGTGTCTACCTGCCAGTTGAGGGTGACACATATCTTATTAGAGAAACTTCCAGTTGAGGGTGACACATACCTTATCAGAGCACCTTCCAGTTGAGGGTGACTCCTTATTCCTTTAGGACACCAGTTTAGTGGATCCACTCAGCCAGTGTAGTACCCGTGGCATGGTACTGACACCCTTCCAACTGGGGCTACAGGTTGGACCTCGATTATCTTAGATTAGGCATGTCGATTAGATAATACCTCCCACAGTCTCAGTATAGTATTTCAGTGTATTCTTAGTTCAGGTTCGCTTAACCAAGTGTGCAGACTTTAAGTTATTCAATTATAAAGTTTACAATTTTTTCAAATTTTAGACTTATTTTAGATTTCAGATTTATGCTTGGTCTTGCATTCATGTTCAATTATCTCATGCTATTTAGTTATTTCTTATTTCATATCAACAGTACCCCATGTATATTATCCTAACCTCATATCATATACCAATACATTCAAAGTACTAACCACATACTCTTCTTTGCACTATGATGTCTTATATCATAGGTTCAGACGCATAGTTTCTCAACCACAATTGGAAAGCTTAGCGTAATCTAGAAGCCATAGTGGTGATTCCTCATCTATTGAGGATAGGTTTTGATTATTCAGTTATTTCAGTATTTTATTTTATTTTATTTAGACAGTCACAGTTATTTCACTTGTGACCATAAGCACCGTTGTTGCGATAAAGGGGTAGCCTTGGGTTGTTATAAAACTTGGTATCAGAGCCTAAGGTTTTAAAGTTTCCTAGGAAGTCTGAAAGTCGCGTTGAGTAGAGTCTTGTGCATGGGTGTAAAGTATGCCACACTTATGGACAAGAGGCTACAAAATATTTTAGGAAAAGTTTCCCTTCATTTAGTATTCATTTCATGTGAATGAGCATGAGCTCTATTTATACTCTCTTTCTGACTCATCCTTCATTTTTTTTATATACCATGCCCCCCAAAAGAAACAATGAAAGAAGGGATAGGGATCAGCCCACACCTCCACCTATTCAGGAAAATCCCCTAAATAAGCATGTCTCTCACTCCCAGTTCAGATCTTCTTTCACTACCTTAGCTCATTCAAAAGCAGCACAGAATAACCAGTGAGTTGTTTCCCCAGCCAATCCAGTGGTAAATACAACTGCGGTCAGGATTCGATATTCCATGTGGATAAATCCTCATTTCTTTTCCATATCCAAGTCTGAAGAGGATCTACATGAGTTTCTTGATATGGTTTAGAAAGTGAAAGATATCATGGGTGTCACTTCAAGTGAGAGTATAGAGCTGGCTATATATTAGTTGTAGGTTATAGCTCACACCTGGTTTAAGAAATGGAAGAATGACCGTGGTGTTGATGTAGGGCCTATTGAGTGAGGGGAGTTTGCCATGGCTTTTCTAGATAGGTTCTTCCTATTCGAGTTGAGGGAGGCTAAGATTCAGGAGTTCATTAACTTGGAGTAGGGTAATATGAGTGTGAATGAGTACTTATTTAAGTTTACTCAGTTGGAAAGGTATGCTCCTATTATGGTGGCTAACAATAGGTCTAGAATGAGTAAGTTTGTGTCTGGTGTAGCTGATAGTATGGTCAAGGAATGTAGGAACGCAATGTTGATTAAGGAGATGGACTTATCTAGACTTATGGTCCATGCTAAGTAGATTGAGAAAGAGAAGCTTATAGAAAAAGAGAAAGAAAATAAGAGGGCCAAAATGCATAGTTTTAACTCTTCTCAGCCAAGGTCAGGGGGTGGTAACCGTTCTCAGTTTCGTCAGAAGTCTTCATCCTTATCCCTATTTTTAGCTAGTACGTCAGTGCCTAAGTTCAGGCAAGATATTTGGGATAGAACGCTGGGCTCCAAGTCCCAGGGTAGTATGAATAGTATTTGTACTAATTTTTTTTATAGGAAGTGTGGAATGCATCATTAGGGTGTGTGTAGATCTGGCAGCATATGCGGTTTGTATGTGGCAAGCCAGACCACAGAGTTAGAGATTGCCTAAAGGCAAGCCAGTAGGGTCAGTCTAATTGTCCTCCAGTTCTAGCTGGTCACCCGACTCAGTAGGGTGCCACTTCTAGTGCAACCAGTGGGCAGCGTCAGAACAGGTTGTATTCCCTTCAAACTCAATTGGATTAGGAGAGTTCTCCTGATTTGGTTACGAGTATGTTATAGGTACTTTATTTTTATTTTTATGCTTTATTAGATCTCGAAGCTTCACTCTCCTTTATAACTCCTTATATAGTCGTCAACTTCAATGTCAGTCCTGAAATATTACCAAAACCCTTCTCAGTGTCTACTCTAGTAGATGTCTCTATTGTAGCTAGGAAGGTATACAGGAACTTCCCGATTATAGTATCCCAAAAAGTCACCTCAATTGACCTCGTGGAGTTAGAGATGACTGATTTTGACATCATTCTTGGCATGGATTAGATCCACTCATGTTATACCTTAGTCGATTATAGAAATAGTGTTGTTTAGTTTTAGTTTCCCAATGAACCAGTTATTAAATGGAGGAGTAGTACTTAAGTACTTAAGGGTCAAATTGTTTCTTATCTTAAGGAAAGAACAATGATATTTAAGGGGTGCATGTACCATATTGTTTGAGTCAAAGAATCTAGTTCTGAGACTCCCAATCTCAAGTCAGTTTTAGTAGTAAGGGAATTTCTAGATGTGTTCCCTGAAGATCTTCTCGGAGTTCCTCCTGAAAGAGAAATTGACTTCGGAATAAATCTACTTCCAGATACCTAGCCTATCTCTATTCCATCCTACAGAATGGCTTCAGCTGATCATAAGGAGTTGAAAGAGCAGTTGAAAGATCTCTTAGACAAGGGTTTTATCAAGCCAAGTATTTCCCCATGGGGCGCACTAGTTTTTTTCGTGCATAAAAAAGGTGGTTCTCTCAGAATGTGCATCGATTACCATTAGTTGAACAAGGTCACAATCAAGAATAAGTATACACTCCCCAAGATTGATGACTTGTTCGACCAAATTCAAGGTGCCAGTTATATCTCTAAGATAGACCTTAGATCCGGCTATCATCAACTTAGAGTTAAAGAATGTGACATTTCAAAGACAGCCTTCAGGACTTGGTATGGTCACTTCAAATTTCTATTTATGTGTTTTGCACTAATGAATGCCCCTGCAGCTTTCATGGACTTGATGAACTGAGTTTTCAAGCAGTGCTTGGACACGTTCTTCATAGTCTTCATTGATGATATCCTTGTCTATTCCCATAGTGATAATGATGTAATACCCCATACTCCAACCTAGCTTGAAATCATCTCAAGAATGTTTGAAACTTACTTTGAAAGATGAATCCACTTTTATACATATGGAATTTTTAAGATTTTCACTTTTTGTTGAGTGGGAAATTGAATAAGCTTTCCATCAATACCCATTTCTTCAAAATATGATATCAAGGTAGAAAGTTATAGCCAAGATACAGAAAGTAGTCAAAATTGCCCAGGTGCGATGGTGAAGGCCGACGGACCGTCGAGCTAGCGATGGACCATCGAGCTAGCGATGGAACGTCACCCAAACCTTCGCAGCGGAGTAAGTAAGACCACATTCTGCATAAGGGCAATAGATCAGGAAGACAGACCGTCGAGCTAGCGATGGACCACCACCCAAGACATCGTAGAAGAGGCTGTGACCCCTATTCTGCCCAGGTGCGACGGTCAGGACCGACAGACCGTCGACCCAGTGATGGACCATTGCACCCACCATCATATATTTTGTTCTACTATTTTGATTTATTTTTAAATAGGGATTTTTGGTATTTTACCACCCTTTCTAATACCTAATACTAATAAGTTCATTATCCATCTACAACATCAAATTAGGGATTTCTCTCAAAGATAATCCCCAAGAACAAGATCCAAATCATTATTCAAGAAACTAAGAGATTCAAGTTCTTCTAATCCAAGGACTTCAAGAAACTCACAATCAAGGTATGTCATGTGTTGATTCATGGGTCCCTTTTACCCATGAAGCTCAAGAATCTCTCTTTAAAATCCAAGATTTATGTGTTTATGAATATTCATGATGTAAATTGAATTGAAATTCATGTTCATGATGTTGTGGGGTTTTGATTCATGTTTTTAAATTATATTTTCCAATGATTGACCCTAGTATATGAAGATTTGCATGATAATCATGATAAACCCTTCAAATTTGCAAATTTATTTATGCAACCTTGACAATTAGATGCATTGGTGATGGTATAACCAAAGTATGCTCCCAATTTATTTGAAAAGTGCCATACTAGTGTGATAATATGAAATCCCCATTCATGTACAAGTTTATGCATGTCAAATGTTTGATGAAATGTCTTAGTCAGTAAATTATGGATACATGTGTAGACCTTGTGGTGCTTTAGAACTTGTACTTCATGAAATATCCAACTTATTATATTATGGATTGTTTATGTTGGTCATGTCTTCAAGAAAGTCATGCTTTGTCGGTTTCTATCCATCGAGTCTTGGGGGTACTTGTACCCAAAAAATATAGTTGTATGCCTAGAGCTAGTGTCATGTTCTCACGATATCCTCAGTCAATCCATGATCCATAGAACTCAGTCAGTCATGTGACTTAGTAAAGCTCAAAAATCTAGTAATCTTAGAAATCTCAGATAGTTATTAGATCTCGTAGCATTCCGTCAGTCCACGGAAATTTAGTTAACTCAGTCCAGTTAGTTCAGTTAATCATGTTCAGTGTCTATTCAGATGGGAGTAAAATTTAGCACTGAGCGAACCTAAGGATGGGAACCTACCTGTTATATGAGGGTGTGATTCTTAGAAGAAATTCTTGCATTCCAGAACTATGTAGCCAGCATTGGTTGAGACATTATAGCCTGTTATATGAGGGTAGATAAGGTGGCTTAACCTGTTATATGAGGGTTCCCACCATTCTCACTAGATTTACCTATTATATAAGGGTTACTCACAGATTGTCCTTACCAGTGGCGCGATATTGACACCCTTCCAATTGGGGTTACAGATTGGACCCCAACTCAGCTATATTGCATTATTTGGGGCATATTGGTTAGATGACAACTTCCCACAGTTTTAGTAATAGAATCAGGACTATCAGATACAGTCATTTAGTCTCAGTAATAGAACTCAGATAGTTCTACACAATTTAGGACTGTCAGATACAGTCAACTCAGAATAGTATGGAACTCAGTTAGTTCTATCAGAACCTAGATTTTCAGATACAGTATCTCCATATTAGTTATTTCATTTATACAGTTATCAGTATCTCATGTTATCAGTACTCATGATCAGTAATCATGTTATCACGAACTCAGTTACGGTTATTATGTATTCATACATGCATTCTCACATTCATGTTATCCAGTAAGTTAGTATAGTTCATGCATGTTAACCCTTTGCATTCAGTCTACCTCACATGCATACCTGTACATTTAATCATACTGACACATTTGCGCTATGGTGTTTTATACCATAGGTTCAGAAGCACGAGCTCCAGAGCATCAGTAGTATTCCAGTCTCAGCAGTCAGAGTTAGCAGTGAGTCCTCATCCTTCAAGGAAATGACCATTACTTTATTATCTCATTAATTAATTTACTGGAGTTAGTTGGGGACATGTCCTATCAACTCCTTATTCAGACATTTTAGAGGCTTTCGGACTAGCATGTTCAGACAGTTATTTCAGTTGTTTTGGTACTGATATACCATATCTTCAGATGTTATGTTTTATCAGATCCTTGAACCTTAAGGCCTTTCAGCCTTTATTTCTGCATTTATACAGTATATTATGCAGTGTACAGGTACAGATATCTGTCATGGGTTAGATTATGGTCCTTCGGGGTCATGAGCATCATGTGGCATTCCGGGTACCAAACTCGAGGCATTACAAATGATCATGCATACCACCTGATAATTGTGTTGCAGACTCTTAGAGCTCATCAATTGTTTTCCTAATTTAGTAAGTGTGAATTTTGGCTAAGATCAGTAGCTTTCCTTGGACATATTATTTTCAATGGTGGAATTATAGTAGACTCTCAAAAGACTGAAGTAGTGAGGAACTGGCCCAGACCTATCTCTCCATCAGATATTAGGAATTTCTTCAGTTTGGTTGGCTACTATAGAGGTTTGTTGAAGGGCTTTCTTCTATTTCATCCCCATGTCTCGATTGACTCAGAATAAAGTCAAGTTTCAGTGGTCAGATTCATATGAGAAGAGTTTTCAAGAGTTGAAGACTCGACTCACTTTCTCTCTAGTATTGACTTTTCTAGATGGTTCAGATGGGTTTGTAATTTACTATGATACTTCTCGAGTTAGTCTTGGTTTTGTATTGATGCAGTGAGGTAAGGTCATAGCCTATCCCTCTAGACAACTTAAACCCCATGAAAAAAATTACCTACCCATGATTTTGAGTTGGCAGCTGTTATGTTTGCTTTGAATGACAGAGATATTACTTTTATGGGGTTTATGTTGATGTGTTCATAGATCACAAAAGTTTGCAGTATGTGTTCTCACAAAAAGATTTAAATATTCATCAGAGAAGGTGGCTTGAGTTGTTAAAAGATTATTATATGAGTGTGTTATATTATCCGGGCTAGGCCAATATAGTGGAAGATGCCCTTAGTAGATTGTCTATGGGTAGTGTTTCCCATGTTGAGTTGGATAAGAAGAAGTTAGTCAGCGAGGTTTACCATTTTGATAGATTAGGTATTTGGTTAGTTGATCGGATGAAGGTAGTGTATGGGTTCAGAATCATTCAGAATGTTCTTTGGTTGCTGAAGTGAAAGAAAAGCAAGACAGAGGTCCCAGTTTGGTTAAGTTGAAGGATCCAGTTGGAGATCAAAAGGTGGAGATTTTCTCCCAAGAGGGGTATGGTGTACTTAGTTATCAAGGTAGATTATGTATTTTGTATGTCGATGACTTGATATAGAAAATACTTGCAGAAACGCATGGTGCATGATACTTTATCCATCTAGGAGACACTAAGATGTACTATGACTTGCGGGAAATCTATTGGTGGAGTGGTATGAAGAGGTATATTTTAGAGTTTGTAGCTAAGTGTTATAATTGCCAGCAGGTTAAGGTTGAACACCAAAGGCCTAGTGGCACATTACAGGAGTTCAATATCCCCACTTAGAAGTGGGAGGTGTTGAACATGGATTTTGTAACAGAGTTGCCTTGCACGTGTCGTTAGCATGATTCGATATGGTTCATTATAGATAGAATGACCAAATCAGCTTATTTCCTGCCAGTTCATACTTCTTACTCAACTGAGGATTATGCCAGTTTTTATCTTAGGGATTTGGTTAGATTTCATGGGATTTCGTTGTCTATCATATCATATAGAGGTACTCTGTTTACCTCTCACTTTTGGAAGGCTTTTCAGAAGGGTCTTGGTACCCAAGTTTATCTCAGTACATCTTTTCATCCTCAGAAGAATGGTCAGGAAGATAAGGACATTCAAACCTTAGAGGACATGTTTATAGCATGTGTTATTGACTTTAGAGGTAGTTGGGATGAACACGTACCTTTGATTGAGTTTGCCTATAACAATAGTTATCACTCCAGTATTTAGATGGCTCCGTTTGAGTCTCTTTATGGAAGGAGATATAGATCTCCTATTGATTGGTTTGAGGCAGGTGAAGCTTCTTTAATAGGGCCAGATACAGTAGATGATGTGATGGAGAAAGTTCAGTTTATTAAGGAGAGGCTAAAAATAGCCCAAATCCATCAGAAATCCTATGCAGATATAAGGAGAATAGATCTTGAGTTTGAGGTTAGTTATTTGGTTTATTTGAAAATATCACCCCATGAAGGGAGTGAAGAGATTTGTAAAGAAGGGGAAACTCATCCCCCGTTATGTTGGCCCATTTAGAATCTTGAGTTATTTTGGAAAGGTAGCTTATGATCTAGAGTTGCCTGGAGGTTTGGATTCAGTGCATCCATTGTTTCTTGTTTCCCTATTGAAAAAGTGTATTGATGATTCAAATATTGTTTTCCCATTAGAAATCGTGGGTTTTCAGGATAGCCTTTCCTACGAAGAAATCCTAGTTGAGATCCTTGATCGTCAAAGTCGTAGACTAAGGAACAAATAAGTTCCCTTGGTGAAAGTTCTTTGGAGAAATCAGTCCGTTGAGGGAGCCACTTGGGAAGTAGAAGCAAATATGTGAACCAAGTATCCTTACTTTTTCTCCGCAAACTCAGAATCAACTTGAGGTAACGATTTTATTCAGATTGACTCTCTTCCATTCTTAGTTTCAGCTATGTAATCCATTTCATGTCATTACATACATTAAGTTTAGTTCATGTATTATGTTTCAGACTTAGTTATGTAATAATGTTTCCAGTTATACATATTCAGTATATGATCTCAGTTACTTCAGTACTCTCATCTAAACTAGTCTCATTCGAGGACGAATTTTCCCAAGGGGGAGATATTGTTTAATAGCCCATAAAAGTCTTAGCTCATTTCAGCTCTCAGTTGCATGTTTAAGGGGTACCAGACTTGAAAGTTTCACTAAGTGTTGGGACTTAGTCATTTTCAATACCCCTAAACTTTGATGATTTTATTTTTGACCTTCCTGACCTCGATACATTGATTTTTAAGTTGAATAATGATCGGGATAGTTAAAAGTTCATCTCAAGTGAGTTTCAGAATTTTCTGACGAGCGTAAGGGCATGTTTGGGAATCCAAAATCCTAGCAGCACTAGGATAAGCCACTCCATGGTCTCCAGTACACTGCTCTAAGGTGAGAACCATGCTTTCCAGTGCACCGCTACAAGCCTGCATCTCCCTCTCTTGTCCGGCGCTCCAGAGCCCGTGTCGTCCCCTCCCTTTTTTGTATAGCTTTTTTTCCTCGTCACTTAAGGGCATTTGGGTTATTCCCTTTTACCCAACTCATCTATAACACAAATTTTAGGTCCCCAAGGAGCATTATTTGCCTCTTTATTCATAAAATATCTAAATAAAACCATCTTCCACACAAAATTTAGGTCCCCAAGGAGCATTATTTGCCCCTTCACCCATATGTTGATTCATGGGTCCCTTTCACCCCTGAAGCTCAAGAATCTCTTTTCAAAATCCAAGATTTGTGTATTCATGAATGTTCATGATTTAAATTGAATTAAAATTCATGTTCATGATGTTGTGGGGTTTTGATTCATGTTTTAAATTTCATATTCCAATGATTGACCCTAGTATGTGATAATTAGCATAATAATCATGATAAACCCTTCAAACTTGTAAAATTATGCATGCAACAATGACAATTAGATGCATTGATGATGGTATAACCAAAGTATGCTCCTCGTGTGTTCGATTAAATTCTATGTGAAGGAAAAGTGTCATACTAGTGTGATAATATGAAATCCCCAATCATGTACAAGTTTAAGCATGTCAACTATTTGATGAAATGTCTTAGTTAGTGAATTATGGATACATATGTAACCCTTGTGGTTCTTCAGAACTTCTACTTTATGAAATCTCCAAGTTATTGTATTATGGATTGAGATGTTGGTCATGTATTCAAGAAAGTCATGCTTTGTTAGTTTCATGCGATCGAGTCCTGGGGGTAATTGTACCCGACAATTAGTTGTGTGCCTAGCCAGTGTCATGTTTTTAAGATACTCTCAGTCGAGCCATGTTGATAGAAATTCAGTCAGTCATGTGACTCAGTCATGTTTTCAAGCTATATGCCTAGCTGTCTTTCATGTGCATGTTTACGCTTTGCTAGATCCAGGAGCTTCTTTGTCTTTTGTTACCCCCTATATAGCAGTTGATTTTGGAGTAAGTCTTGAAAATATCGCAGAGCCCTTTTCAGTATCTATCCCAGTGGGTAAGACTATCATAGCCCGACGGGTATACAGGAACTGTTCGATAATTATATTTCAGAAAGTCACCTCAGCAGATTTAGTCAAATTAGAGATGATTGATTTTAATGTCATTCTCGACATGGATTGGCTTCATTCCTGCTATGCCACAGTCGACTTCAAAAACAAAATAGTCTAGTTTTAATTTCTGAATGAACCTGTCCTGGAGTTGAGGGGTACTACTTTAGCTTTCAGAGGTCAGCTTGTTTCCTACCTTCGGGCATGAAAAATGATATCTAAAGTATGTGTTTATCATCTTGTTTGGGTTAAGGACACTAGTTCTGAAACTCCCAGTCTTGATTCAGTCCCAGTTGTGAATGAATATCCAGATGTCTTTCCCAAAAATCTTCCAGGAATTCCTCCCGAAAGAGAAATAGACTTCGGCATTGATCTCCTTCCAGATACTCAGCCTATATCTATTCCTCCATACAGAATGGCACCCGCAGAACTCAAAGAACTAAAATAACAGTTGAAGGATCTCATAGATAAAGGATTCATCAGACCCAGTGTGTCCTTGTGGGGTGCACCAGTCTTATTCGAGCATAAGAAAGACGGTTCTCTCAGAATGTACATAGACTACCGTCAGCTCAATAAAGTCATGGTCAAGAACAAGTATCCACTTCCTAGAATTGATGATTTGTTTGACCAACTTTAAGGTGACAGTTATTTCTCTAAGATAGACGTCAGATTAGGCTACCATCCGCTCAGAGTCAGAGAATGTGATATTCTGAAAATAGCTTTCCATACTCAGTATGGTCACTTCTAATTCCTAGTCATGTCCTTTGGTCTTACCAATGCCCTAACAGTTTTCATGGAATTGATGAACCGTGTGTTTAAGCAATACTTGGACATATTCTTCATAGTATTCATAGATGACATTGTGGTCTATTTCCGCAGTGAGCGTGATCATGCAGACCATCTTAGAATCGTACTTCAGACTCTCAGAGATCATCAGTTGTTCTCCAAATTGAGTAATTGCAAATTTTAGCTAAGGTCAGTAGCATTCCTTGGTCATATCATTTTCGGTGATGGCATTAGGGTTGATCCTCAAAAGACCGAAGTTGTAAGAAACTGGCCCAGACCTATTTCTCCATCAGATATCAGGAGTTTCTTGGGTTTGGCTAGCTATTACAGATAGTTTGTGCAGGAATTTTCTCCTATTGGATCCCCTATGTCCAGATTGACTCAGAAGAAAGTTAAGTTTTAGTGGTCAGATCCTTACGAAAAGAGTTTTCAAGAGTTGAAGACTCGACTCACCTCAGCTCTAATTTTGGCTCTTCCAGATGGTTTCGATGGGTTCATAGTGTATTGTGATGCATCCAGAGTATGTTTGGGTTGTGTCCTCATGTAGAATGGTAATTTCATAGCCTACGGCTCCAGACATCTTAAACCCCATTAGAATAATTATCCTACTCATGATCTTAAGTTAGCAGCCGTAGTTTTTTCCTTGAAGATTTGATGGCATTATCTCTAAGGAGTTCATGTAGATGTATTCACAGATGATAAGAGAAAGGTCCTCTAAGAAAATCATGTAGATTCTCATCATGCTCCACTCATGTCAAATCCACCATACTTTTAAGGTACCAGAAATAGTGAAGCTCATGTCCTAGAGATAGGGTTTTCTTAGACAGTCCCTGTAGTCAGTTATGGGATTGGTCACAGACTCAAAGTATCCCATCAATCCAGTTTTGTCCCAAAGTTGTACATATTTTATTCATGAGCATGAGAACTTATTCTTGAACCCGAATTTAGATATGCCATCAGATCCCTTCTCAGAATTCTATGATAGCATAGACCTAGAGTTAGAAGCATAAACCCAGGAGTTTATCAGTAGTAGAGTTGGGATATTATCATCCAGATTGAACAGATTAAGTATTCATGGGGATAGTTGTACCAAAGTGAATCAGTAGGCTTGAACAGTGCAAGCAAGAAATTAAGACTATTGATTTGAAATTAAGTGTGTAGAGGTGGATGTGAATTAGGAAATGCAATATTAATAGTATATGAGGAAATAGTAGAAGATGATGTATTTATTAAAGCAAGCATGTGTCGAATAGAGTGTAAGTATGAAATGATGATTGCAGTTCAGGTCAGAGTTTAGTAAAGTGCTCACAGACTTATGAAGATGGCTTAAAGCTAAGGGGGAGATGATAGATCAAGTGACCAATTCAAGCTCTCAAATTTTAGTAGTAGTACCAGTACGTATAGAAAATTAGTAAGGAAAGACGATTCTTGACCTATTCCTGTCTTAGTGCAAAGTTTCCTACTAAAGTCATCACGATATTTACACATACTACCCATTTCAGTTCCATAAATACATCTTTTATCCGCATGCTTCTCATAGAATAGTGTGTATTTCAAGTACCAAGTATGAGGAATTTTAGTTCACTCAGTGTTACCAATCATGTCCCATGAACACAAAAATTCTAGACTCTGGTCATGTAGCTCATGACTCATGTATTCATGTCAAGCTTTACAGTATGCTCAGCTTATATGACTCATGTACCACTTCTAGTGAGAAGCCAAACTCAGTAGTGTCGTGTACACCCTCAGGTTAAAACCCTTGATAAATTAATGATTTTGGTATTCTATTCCTCAGGCCTCAGTTAAGTGTCAAATCCGATATATCCCTGGCATATGTCAATTGTTCATAAGTAATTATCGGAACTCAGTTACAGTTTCAGCGTTAATTTTCAGTAATCAGCATGTAGTCCTAGAATCAAATACTCCAGCACCAGTCTAAACCTCAGTTATCAGAAATCAATATTTAGTCTTAATTATCATCTTAGCTACTATCTTAGTCCCAGTTCTAGTCTAGTAATCAGATTAGAAATTCAGTCCAGTTTTGGGATAGCTTGACAATGTTACAGTTATTAGCTACTTAGTCAGTAGTATTTTTGTACGTCAGTCTACAGAATATATCCAAATCATGCTAGTTTCCTAGACTTGCATTGTTGAGGTGATATAGTTTTTCTCATTCATGCTCAGTTGCCTCATGTTATCCAGTAAAATATTACCTCCTATGCATAATATTCTACAACCTTAGTCTAGTCCTTCAGACTAAGTACAGACCAGTCTCATGTGCCCAGTATCCAGCTATCAGTTATTTTGTTAATCAAATAAGTCAGTATGTTTGTGTATTCGTGCTCAACGCCCATGTGAATCTTTTGGTAGTCTCAGTTGCAGTGCAAGAACCTTTGTTATTTCATCTTAAATCATGTTCTTAGGCCTCAACTCATCTTACTGAATCTCAATCAAGTTATGATTTTCTTACCCAGCTATCTTATACAGACAAATTCATACAATTTGGTTTCCTATCTTTCCATCTATTCTCTCTAGCTGAAATCTCATAAATGAAACTATTCTAAGATGAACCAATCATGTAGATGGAATCTCTGCTCAGTTCATGTATCAGGCCTCAGTTTTATATCTCAGATAATCAGTCAAAAATCAGTTCCTAGGTGCCTTATGCATCGCCTAGGTTTCCCTTAGTAGCTCAGCCAAGTCAGTATTCCTAGAGGGACCTAGTGTCCCAAGGGGGAAATACGCTATAATCCCCCAAACTTTCATGACTTAAACATCCCACTCCATTTTCGCAAAATGGATCCATATTGGAGTAGCGGGTACTTATAAGTTGACTCCCAAGTTCCAATCTCAGTCGTGAGCCATGTATTTAAGGGCTTAGTTTAGTTCACGAAATTAAGTTTATCTATCATGTTTTAGTTCTAGTCATGTTCTTAGGTTCCCGTTCATGCATGCTTCTAGCATAATCATGGGTTCATCAGTACTTTTTAGTTTACGTAATAGTTTCTCTTAAACTTACTCAGTTCTATGTTCAAATTACAAACTTGGTATTCAGTTCATGCTCTGATCCTCATTACAAACTTAGGACTAAGTACTCTTGCATATTCATTCATGCATTCATGTATCAGTTCTGTCAAGTAATCATGCATCAGATATGCATTCTCGTTGTGAGTAACTCAGTTTATCAGAACACTCAGTCATTCATTCATGAATTAGTTACTCATACATCAGATATGCATGTTCAGTATGATGTATTCAGCTAATCAGTCATGTCAGTCATGAAACCATTTTTCAGTAGTGTATGTCTTGTACGTACTTCAGTTGATCTTTTCTTCCATCTCAGTTAGTCTCATTCGAGGACGAATGTCCCCAAGGAGGAGATATTGTAATACCCCAAAAAATCCAAACCAATATTAGCGCCATATTTCAAGATCATTCATAGTAATCATGTTTCTTATATAGTTTTATGAGTAAGTTATATGTATATTACTACTTCAAATAACTCACAGCTATCAGACGGATCAAAACATTCCTTATCGATTGAATTCTTGGGAAGGATATTACTATAGTCAACTTCAAATGAGAATATCTCTAATTATACTAATAATTTTTGAGCTAATGACTAACCAACAGATATATAATTGAATTATCTTTCCAACAATACCAATTTCTCTCAAATCCGATATAGGAGAAAAAAGTTATACCCATTTTACTCCAACATGTCAGCCTGGCAACTAAGTGACGACATGAGCTGACGGCTTATCACAGATCTGACGGTTTATCAGCCCATGTCATCAAACTTAGACAAAAACCCATCAATTCCACTCCTAGGTGACGACCTGGGCTGACGGACTATCACAGATCTGACGGCTTATCATCCTTGGTCGTCAGCTGAAAATTTCAGCAACTGGGAAGTGATTTCATAGGGGTATTTTGGTCTTTTCCCTCACCCTAAACCTTACCCCCATGACATAAAACACCAAAAACACGTACTTAGATATTGTGATTTTGTTTCAAAAGCTCTTAACCCTCTTTTTTCCCAAGAACAAACTTAGGGTTTCTTCTCAATTAACTTCAAGACCCCATCAGACTCTCCACAAGATAATCAAGAATTAAGATTCTCAATCCAAGAACGTTCAATAAAGGTCAATTCTCTTTTAAGATTCAATCTCTAAGGTATGAATAGTGTTCATTCATGGATCTCTTTCATCCATGAAGTTTAAGAATCCACTTTTAACTTATATATCATGATGTTTATGTATGGATTGATGATGACCATGATTATGTGGTTGTATGATTCCCAAGATGGAATCTTTATGTGATTTTATGAAACTACATTGTCATGTGAGTTAAAAACCATGAATTTAGTTGGTGATTATGGGTTACTTTGATGATTATTCCTAATCCCTAGTTTTTGCATGCAAGGTGTTTGATAAAATGCCTAAGAGAATAGAAATCATGTTCCATAGCTTAATTATGACTAATTGATAAATACATGCTATCCACTTATGTTCAAAGTGACTTCCATGCTATTTTTCTGTATTGATATTAGTTGATGGAATGATCATGAGGTTAGATGGATGAATTTATGACATGATTATATGCATTCCTACCCATGTACAATATTGTGATAATCAAGTACTTCATAAAATCACCAAATTATTGTAGTATGGATTGTTGATGTTGGTCATGTGTTCAAGAAGTGTCATATCTTGTCATTTTTCTTATATTGAGTCCTGGGGGTATTTATACTCGAAAAATATAGTTGTGTGCCTAGAGTCAGTGTCATATTTTCACGATATCCTCAGTTAAGCCATGATCCATAGAACTCAGTCAATCATGTGACTCAGAAAAAACCCAGAAATCTCAATAATCTCAGTAGTTCAGTAATCTCAGTACTCAGTAATCTTGGTAACCTCAGTATTCCTAGTAAATCTCAGTAACTTCAGTACTCTCAGTCAGTCCTCATATCTCAGTAGCATTTCATCAGCCAACGGAACTTAATAAACTCAGTTTAGCTCCGCTAAACAATACCATTAGTATCAGTTCAGTTCAGTTCAGTTCAGTTAAGTTAATTAGTTCAGTTCAGTTAATCATTTCAGTGTATATTCAGTTGGGAGTAGGATTCAGCACTGAGTGAACCCAAGAATGGGGGCATTCTTATCAGCAGAGGTTTGACCCTTAGTAGTAATCCTTACATTCTAGAACTACGTAGCCAGCGTAGGTAGAGATGTACCCCTATGCATAGGGATACTAATACATATCGTTTGGGGTTATTCCTATAGAAGGGTTGACAGAAGATCTTCCTATCAGAGAGGGTTAACTCAAAGCTTGTCTTTACCCGTGGCACGATATTGACACCCTTCTAACTGGGGTTACAAGTTGGACCACACCAGCTTAGTTTCAGGGCATGTCGGTTAGATGATTACCTCTCATAGTCTCAGTTTCATTCTCAGTCTCAGTCTTAGTAAAAGAAATCAAATAGTTCTTCAGATTCAAGACTATCAGATACAGTCAACTCAGATACAGTACGAAACTCAGCTAGTTCAATCAGATTCGGGACTGTTAGATATAGCCACTCATGTTATCAGTTATCAAAACTCATGTTATTAGTATTCAGCTTCAAGACTGTCCAATAGAGTCAACCAGACTAGTTCTTCATAATTACAATTGTCTGAAATAGTTATTCATGTGTCAGTAATATATTATCAGTCCCCAGTATTCAGTAATACAGTATCAGTTCCTCAAATATCAGTGACTCAGATATCAATATCAGTAAACTCAGTTACTCAGTATCCATGTTATCAACAAATTCAGATGTCAGTAAATCTAGGTTATCAGTAGACTCAGTAGTCAGAACTTAGTATTCAGTCCTATCACGATCTCATTTACAGTTATGTATTCATGCATGTATTCTCACGTTTATATCATTTAATTAGTTAGTATTGTTCATGCATATGAACCCTTTAGCATTTAGCCTACCTCACTTGCATACCAGTATATTCAAAGTACTAACGCATTTGTGCTATAGTGTCTTATACCATAGGTTCGGAGATATGTACTTTAGAGCATCAGTAGCATAGATTTGCAGTGAGTTCTCATCATTCGAGGATAAAATGATTACTTTATTATTATTTATTATTTCAGTTTAGTATCAGTAGATGGAGTTAGTTGGAGACATGTTCCTTCAACTCCTTATTGAGTTCAGTTTAGAGGCTTTTAGACTATAGCGTGTCAGACAGTTATTTCAGATTTGTTTTGGTATTTTTATACCATTTTCAGATATTATTTTATCAGATGTTTATTCAATTTTGAACCTTAAGGCCTTAAATCTTTTATTTATTCTGCATAATCTCAGTATATTATTCAAGGCTCAGTTACAAATATCAGTCATGGGTTAGCTTGTGGTCCTTCGGGGTCTTGAGCACCGTGTAGCATTTCGGGTACCAGATTTGGGGTGTTACACTTCCATTGCATCATCATAACCTTTCAGTTCTATATGAATGATTGTATCATGAACATTTCAAGTGAGTTCTAAACTATCAAAATAAATCAACCCTTTATAAGTCAATAGAGTCAAGTCAGCTGAGAATCAATTTCATGATAGAAGTTTTAATGTTTCAACTCAGCTATATACTTTGTTAGTAGACATTTCATGTCTACATTAATTGATACTTCTAAATTCTGAATAAGTTTAAATCTAGCATTCGAGGATGAATGTTCCCAAAGGGGGATGTTGTAACACCCCATATGTTTCTAAGCTAGAAATCGGACCTTCGTTCCTATGTGTGTAAACTCTAGTCCCGTGATTCATACTTGAATCCATGTTTCATGATTATTAACCTAGTGTGAAGAGATTTTATTAGATGGGAAATATTTTCATATAAGTCACTTAGATCAACGTGAGCTAAGAGCTTTTGATTCCGCCAAATTTTGGTGTTCGATTGCAGAAAGAGCAGCTTTGAACGAGTATAGGTTTATGTATATGTGGAATTTGTAAGTTTAAGACCCACCAAATTGTAGATAATCGAATTATCATTCCAACGATACTAATTTTTCCTTAATTATGGCCATCCAAAGGGGTGTGCATTACAGTAATACCCTGAAGTTTTCTAACTAATTTTGTCCCAAGAATATCTAGTATTATCTTCTAAATTGAATGATGTTTATTCCAAGGGGGATTATTAAGATTTTCACTTTTTTCATGTGGGAAATTCAATAAGATTTCCATTGATATAAAATTTTCCTAAATCCGATAACCGGGAAAGAAGTTATGACTATTTCAAGTTCTCGTCGTAAAACAACACCATATTGGTTAGTGGCACACCGCGCCACAAGCTAAAATAGTAATTTTCCTTTTCCAGTGTCTCAAAGCAATTTCCCCAGTGTTGAACCAAAGTTCTAAGTCACAAATGAAGTATAAATGTGATGGCCCGGCATCGTTCCATTCCTCTATTTCCCAATTGTCAAATTTCAGTGACACGACGCAATAGCACCACGTCGCTCCAGGGGTCCAATTCAGGAAATTTTCACTCAAATTAAAAGATGCATCCAGGGTTGAAAGGGTTAATTTCCCATCCATATTTAAGACATTTAACACGTGATTTAGCCATTGTTCACCCAAAATACACTACTTTCTTTCAACTTTCTCTCAAGAACAAGCTAAGGTTTCAATTGGGGATTCAATTTCAAGAAAGTCTCTCCGTCAATCCTTGCTAAATCAAGAACTAAGGTATGTCATGTGTTGATTCATGGGTCTCTTTCACCTATGAATCTCAAGAATCTCTTTTCAAAATCCAAGATTCATATATTTATGAATGTTCATGATTTGATTGAGTTGAAAAGTGATGGTCATGTTGTTGTCTGGTTTTATTCCATGTTATAGACTATTAATTACAAGAATTTATTTTAATATGTGATGAATTATGTGGTATTCATGATAAACCCTTTAATTTACAAGTTGATTGTTATATCCTTGATTATTAAATGTGTTAATAATTGCATAACCAAAACATGTTACTCATATGTTTGATTAAATGCCTATGTGAAGGAAAAGTGGCATACTAGTATGATAATATGAAACTTCCATTCATGTACAAGTTATGTATGCCAAGTGTTTTATGAAATATCTTAGCCAATGGATTATGTATTATTGATATTGGTCCCGTACTCCAAAAAATTATGATTTGTCAGTTTCCTTCTATCGAGTTCTGGGTGTACTTGTACCCAAAAAATATAGTTGTGTGCCTAGAATCAGTGTCATGTTTTCAATATATCCTCAGTCAAGCCACGATCCATAGAATTTAGTAAGTCATGTAACTCAGGAAATCTCAGTAATTCAGTAATCTCAAAACTATTCCGTCAGTCAACGGAATTTAGTTAATTTATTTCAGCTCAGTAATCCATGTTCAGTGTCTATTCATATGGGAGTAGGAATTAGCACCGAGTAAACCCAAGGATGGGAACACACACTATCAGATGAGGGTATGATTCTAAAAAGTCATCCTTGTATTCCAGAACTATATAGCCAGCATAGGTTGAGACATCAACACTGTCAGATGAGGGTTGATGAGGGGGATAAACACTGTCAGATGAGGGTCCCACCATTTTCTTAGGGGACACTATTAGATGAGGGTCACCCACAGTTTGTCCTTACCAGTGGCGCGGTATTGACACCCTTCCAATTGGGGTTACAGATTGGACCCCAACTCATCCATAATGGCCTATTAGGGGCATATCGGTTAGATAACTACTTCCCACAGCTTCAGTTACAGAATCAGGACCGTCAGATACGGTCATTCAGTCTCAGTAATAGAACTCAGATAGTTTTACAAAATTTAAGACTGTTAGATACAGTACGGAACTCAGCTAGTTCCATCAGATTCAGGACTATCAGATACAGTCACTCATGTCATCAGTTATATCAGTCATCAGAATTCAGTTATCAGTCATGTTAGTTATCAGTAAATTCATATTATCACGAGCACAGATATAGTTACTACGTATTCATGCATGTATTATCACATTTATATTAGTCAGTTAGCCAGTATTGTTCATGCATATGAACCCCATGCATTCAACCTACCTTTCATTCATACCAGTACATTCAAAGCACTGACGCATTTGCACTATGGTGTCTTATACCATAGGTTTAGAAGCATGAGCTCCAGATCATCAGTAGTATTCCAGTCTCAGCAGTCAGAGTTAGAAGTGAGTCCTCATATCTCGAGGACATGATCATTTATTTATTATCTCATTAAGTAATTTATTAGTTGGATTTAGTTGGGGACATATCCCATCAACTCCTCATTCAGACAGTTCAGTCAGTTAGAGGCTTTCTAGACTATCATGTTCAGACTATCATGTTATTTTAGTTTTGTTTTGGGTATTTTATACCCCATTCAGATGTTATATCTTTATCAGTTATGTTATAGTCTTGAACTTTATGGCCTTTTAGTTTATATTTCCGCAATCATACAGTATATTATGCAGTATATAGGTACAGATATCAGTCATGGGTTAGTTTGTGGTCCTTCGGGGTCATGATCATCGTGTAGCATTTCGGGTACCAGATCCAGGGCATTACAAACTTAGTATTAGAGAATAAGGTTCAATAGAGTCCTAGGAAGTCTAAAAGGCGCATCTAGTAGAGTCTTGTACATGGGTGTGTTGCGCGCAACATTTCTGCGCAGGAGTTTATAAGATATTTCAAGAACAGTTTCCTTTCTTTCAGTATTCATGTCATTCCAGTAAGCATAATCTCAAGTCAATCTCTCATTTTAATCTGTTTCTCCCTTTCTTCTACAGAATATGCCTCCTAAAAGAAGAAATAGAAATCAATCAGCCCAAAGAATCTTTAGGCGAACATGTTTCTATGTAGAGTTTAGGAATGCGTTCACTACTCTTGCTCAGTCAGCTGCTACTCAGAATGAACGACCAACTGTTATTCCGGCCAACCCAGTGGCCAATTTAGCTGAAGCCAGGATTCGTGACTTCACCCGAATGAATCCTCCGTCCTTTCTTGGGTCTAAGACAGATAAGGACCCTCAGGAATTCATCGATCAGGTTCAGAATATTACAAACATCATGGGATTACTCCTAGTGAGAGTGCTGAGCTAGCTACATATCACTTACAGGAGGTTGCTCACATATGGTACAAACAGTGGAAGTCAGAGAGGTCAATTGATGCAGGACTTATTGAGTGGGAGTAGTTTGTCACTGCATTCATAGATAGATTCTTTCCCCAAGAGCTGAGAGAAACTAAGGTATTAGAATTCATTACCCTCAGGTAGGGCATCATGATGGTGAAAGAGTATTCTTTTAAGTTTACTCAATTGGCCAGATATGCCCCTCATGTGGCTGCAAATAGCAGGGCCAAGATGAGTAAGTTTGTTTCTGGGGTGAATGATAGTGTGGTCAACAAGTCTAGATATGCGATGTTGAATAGTTACATGACTTTAGCCAGGCTTACGACTCTTGCTCAATAGATAGAAGAGCAAAGGATTAAAATGAGAGAGAAGTAGAATAAGAGAGCAAAGATAGGTAGTTTTAACTTTGCTCATCCTAAATCAGAAGGAGAAAACTGCTCTCAGTTCCATCTTAAGTCATAAGTTCCAGATCCTTCTTAAGCTAGTGCTCGAGCTCCTAAGTTCAAGGATGGTAACAGAGATAGAGCGCCAGGCTCTAAGTCTCAGGGCAGTGTCAGCAATGCCCGAACTAATCCTCTTTGTCAGACTTGTGGTAAGAACCATGAGGGTGTTTGCAAAGCTGGTAGTGATGTCTATTTCAGTTTTGGAAAGACATGCCATAGAGTCAGAGACTGCCCTCAGTCAGGTTATCAGAGTCAACTCTGCTCTTCAGCTCAGTCTGGTCCCCCAAACCAGAAGGGTGCCACTTCCAGTGTTACTAGTGGGCAATGCCCAAACAGACTCTATGCTCTCCAGTCCCAGCAAGATCAGAAAAAAATTCTCCTAATGTGGTTACTGGTACGTTACAGATCTTTCATGTGCATGTTTATGCTTTGCTAGATCCAGGTGCTTCATTGTCTTTTGTTACTTAATATATAGCAGGAAATTTTGGAATCAGTCCCAAAATTCTAGCAGAGCCCTTTTTAGTCTCTACCCAGTGGGTAAAACTATCATATCCCAGCGGGTATACAGGAATTGCCTGATTATGATATTTTAGAAAGTCACTTCAGCAGACTTAGTCGAATTCGAGATGACTAATTTTGATGTCATTCTCGGCATGGATTAGCTTTATTCCTGCTATACCATAGTCGACTTCAGAAATAGAATAGTCTAGTTTCAGTTTTTGAATGAACCCGTCCTACAGTGGAAGGGTAGTGTATCCGCTTTCAGAGGTCATCATGTTTCCAACCTTCGGGCACGAAAAATGATATCTAAGGGATGTGTCTATCACCTTGTTCGAGTTAAGGACACTAGTTCTGAAACTCCCAGTCTTGAATCAATCCCAGTCATGAATGAATATTCAGATGTCTTTCCCGAAGATCTTCCAGGGATTCCTCTAGAAAGGGAAATAGACTTCAGCATTGATCTTCTTCCAGATACTCAGCCTATATCTATTTTTCCACACATAATGGCACCAGCAAAACTCAAAGAACTAAAAGAATAGTTGAAGGATCTCTTAGATAAGGGATTCATCAGACCCAGTGTGTCTCTGTGGGGCGCACCAGTCTTATTCGTGCGAAAGAAAGATGGTTCTCTAAGAATGTGTATTGATTACCATCAGCTTAATAAAGTCATGGTCAAGAACAAGTATCCTTTTTCCCAAAATTGATGACTTGTTTGACCAACTTTAGGGTGCTAGTTATTTCTCTAAGATAGACCTCAAAGCAGTCTACCGTCATCTTAGAGACAGAGAAAGTGACATTTCGAAGACAGCCTTTCATACTCGATATGGTCACTTTGAGTTTCTGTTCATGTCCTTTGGTCTTACTAATACCCTAACAGCTTTCATGGGACTTGATGATTTGTGTGTTCAAGAAGTACTTGGACTTGTTCATCATAGTATTCATAGATGATATTTTGTTCTATTCCCATAGTGAGCGTGATCATGCAAACTATCTCAGAATCATACTTTAGAACCTCAGAGATCATCAGTTGTTCACTAAATTCAGTAAGTGTGAATTTTTGCTAAGGTCAGTAGCATTCTTTGGTCATATCTCTTCAAGTGATGGCATTAGAATAGATCCTCAAAAGACCGAAGGAGTAAGAAACTGGCCCAGACCTATCTCTTCATTAGATATCAGGAGTTTCTGGGGTTTTCCTGGCTATTACAGATGGTTTGTTGAGGGATTTTATTCTATTGCATCCCCTATGTCCCGATTGACTCAGAAGAAAGTCAAGTTTCAGTGGTCAGATCCCAGTGATAAGAGTTTTCAAGAGTTAAAGAGGTGACTTACCTCAGCTCCAGTCTTAGCTCTTCCAGATGGTTCAGATGGGTTTGTAGTGTATTGTGATGCATCCAGAGTAGGTTTGGGTTGTGTCCTCATGCATCATGGTAAGTTCATAGCCTATGCCTCCAGATAGATTAAACCCCATGAGAAGAATTATCCTACTCATGATCTTGAGTTAGCAGCCATAGTATTTGCCTTAAAGATTTGGAGGCATTATCTATACGGATTTCATGTAGATATGTTCAAGGATCATAAGATTCTTCAGTATGTATTTTCTTAAAAAGATCTCAATCTTTGTCATAGAAGGTGGTTAGAGCTCTTGAAAGATTATGACATGAGTGTCCTTTACCATTTGGGCAAGGCCAATGTAGTAGTCGACCCTCTCAGTAGACTGTCTATGAGTAGTATTGCTCATGTTGAAGACAGTAAGAAGAAGTTAGCTCAGAAAGTCCATCATCTCTCCAGATTAGGCATTCTCTTTGTCGATACAGAGGAGGGTGATACATGGGTTCAGAGTAGTTCAGAATCATCTCTAGTTTTCGAGATAAAAGAAAAAAAATATAGAGATCACATTCTAGTCAAGTTAAAAGAGTCAGTCCAGGATTAGAAAGTAAAGGTTTTCTCCCAAGGGGGAGATGGTGTTCTTCGTTGTCAGGGTCGTCTCTGTGTTCCAGGTGTAGTTGACTTAAGGAAGAGAATTCTTGCAGAAGTGCATGGTGTGCGCTACTTTATTCATCCAGGGGCCACAAAGATGTACCGCAACTTGCAGGAGATCTATTGGTGGAGTGGGATGAAAAGAGATATTGCAGAGTTTGTGGCTAAGTATTCTACATGTCAGAAGGTTAAGATAGAGAATCAGAAGCCTAGTGGGTCCATGCAAAATTTCACCATTCCTACTTGGAAGTGGGAAGAAGTGAACATGGACTTCATGATAGGTTTGCCTTGTACCCATCATCATCATGATTCAGTTTGGTTCATTGTAGACAAAATAACCAAATCAACTTATTTTCTTCCAGCTCATACCTCTTATTCAGCCGAGGATTACGCCAAACTCTACATCAGAGAGTTGGTCAGATTACACCATGTTTTGTTGTCCATTATTTTAGACAGAGGTACCCAGTTCACCTCTTATTTTAGGAAAGCATTCTAAAAGGGTGTTGGTACCTAAGTTCATCTCAGTATAACTTTTTATCCTCAGATAGATAGTCAAGTAGAAAGGACCATTCAAACCCTAGAAGATATGCTAAGGGCATGTGCAATTGATTTCAAGGGTAGTTGGGATAACCACTTGCCTTTGATTGAGTTGCATACAATAATAGTTATCATTCCACTATTAAGATGGATCCATTCAAAGCTTTCTATGGTAGGAGGTGCAGATCTCTAATCGTTTGGTTTGAAGTTAGTGAGGCCTCAGTTATAGGGCCTTACTTAATATTTGATGCTTTATAAAAAATTCAGTTGATCAGAGAGAGACTCCGGGATGCTCAGAGCCGACAGAAGTCTTATGCAGATGTGTGCAGAAAAGATCTCAAATTCGAGATTGGTGACTATGTGTATCTAAATATCTCTCCAATGAAGGGAGTGAAGAGGTTTGGTAAAAAGTAAAAGCTCAGTCCCTGATATGTTAGTCCCTTCAAGATTCTCAATCGATTCGGCAAGGTAGCTGATGATCTCGAATTGCCTTAAGATCTAGCCTCAGTTCATCCAATATTCCGTGTCTCTTTGATCAAGAAGTGCATAGGTGATCCAACGGTCTTAATCCCTATTCATAGCATAGATATTCAAAACAACCTCTCTTCTGAAGAGATTTTGATCGAAATTGTAGACTATCAGAATCGTAGACTGAGGAACAAAGAAGTCCCTCTAGTTAAAGTTCTTTAGAAAAATCAATTCGTTGAAGGAGCTACTTGGTAAGAAGAAGAAGACATGTATACCAAGTATCCTCACCTTTTCTCCTCTAACTCCGATCTAGCTTAAGGTAACAGTTCTCCTTAAGCTATTCAGTTTCATATTCAGATTTCAGTTACAAGCTTAGTATTCCATTACAAACTCGGTATTAAATACCATTGCATATTCAATCATGCATTCATGTATCATTTTAGTGATATAAATCATGCATCATACATACATTCTCCTTGTGAGAAGACTCACTTATAAAAAAATCTCAGTCATGTGTTTATGAGTTAGTTAAGTCATGAAATCATGCATCAGATATGTATGCTCAGTATAAATCTCAGAGAAGTCAGTCATGTTTTAGTATTCATTTTCAGTATGTACTTCGGCTTATCATTTCTCCCCTCTCATTCAGTCTCATTCGAGTATGAATGTTCTCAAGGAGAAGATATTATAATACCCCGAAGTTTTCTAACTAATTTCATCCCAAGAATATCTAGTATTATCTTCTAAAATGATTGGTGTTTATTCCAGGGGGGTTATTAATATTTTCACTTTTTGTCATGTGGGAAATTTAATAAGCTTTCCATCGATATAAAATTCTCCTAAATCCGATAATCGGGCAAGAAGTTATGACTATTTCAAGTTCCTGACGTAAAACAGCACCATATTGGTCAGTGGCGCGCTGCGCCACAAGCTAAAATGGAAATTTTCCTTTTCCATTATCTTAGCGCAATTTCCCCAGTGTTGCACCAACGTCCCAAGTCATAAATGAAGTAGCAATGTGATGGCCCGGCATCGCGCCATTCCCCTGTTTCCCAATTGTCAAATTCCAGTGACACGGTGCAATAGCACCACGTTGCTCCAGGGTTCCAATTCAGGAAATTTTCACTAAAATTAAAAGACGCGTCCAAGGTTGAAAGGGTTAATTTCCCACCCATATTTAAGACCTTTAACACGTTATTTAGCCATTGTCCACCCAAAATATACTAGTTTCTTTCAACTTTCTCTCAAGAACAAGCTAGGGTTTCAATTGAGGATTCAATTTCAAGAAAGTCTCTCCGTCAATCCTTTCTAAATCAAGAACTAAGGTATGTCATGTGTTGATTCATGGGTCTCTTTCACCTATGAATCTCAAGAATCTCTTTTCAAAATCCAAGATTCATATATTTATGAATGTTCATGATTTGATTGAGTTGAAAAGTGATGCTCATGTTGTTGTCTGGTTTTATTCCATGTTATAGACTATTAATTACAAGAATTTATTTTAATATGTGATGAATTATGTGGTATTCATGATAAACTCTTTAATTTACAAGTTGATTGTTATATCCTTGATTATTATATGTGTTAATGATTTCATAACCAAAACATGCTACGCATATGTTTGATTAAATGCCTATGTGAAGAAAAAGTGTCATACTAGTATGATAATGTGAAACCTCCATTCATGTACAAGTTATATATGCCAAGTGTTTGATGAAATGTCTTAGCCAATGGATTATGTATTATTGATATTGGTCCCGTACTCCAAAAAATTATGATTTGTCAGTTTCCTTCTATCGAGTTCTGGGTGTACTTGTACCCAAAAAATATAGTTGTGTGCCTAGAATCAGTGTCATGTTTTCAAGATATCCTCAGTCAAGCCACGATCCATATAACTCTGTCATTCATGTGACTCAGGAATTCTCAGTAATTCAGTAATCTCAGTACTATTCTGTCAGTCAACGTAATTCAGTTAATTCAGTTCAGATCAGTAATCTATGTTCAGTGTCTATTCATATGGGAGTAGTAATTAGCACCGAATGAACCTAAGGATGGGAACACACACTATCAGATGAGGGTGTGATTCTTAAAAGTCATCCTTGTATTCTAGAACTATGTAGCCAGCATAGGATGAGACATCAACACTGTCAGATGAGGGTTGATGAGGTGGATAAACACTATCAGATGAGGGTCCCACCATTTTCTTAGGGGACACTATCAGATAAGGGTTACCCACAGTTTATCTTTACTAGTGGCGCGATATTGACACCCTTCTAATTGGGATTACAGATTGGACCCCAACTCAGCCATAATGGCATATTAGGGGTATGTCGGTTAGATAACTACTTCCCACAGTTTCAGTTATAGAATTAGAACTATCAGATATGGTTATTCAGTCTCAGTAAAAGAACTCAGATAGTTCTACAGAATTTAGGACTGTCAGATATAGTTAACTCAGATATAGTATGGAACTCAGCTAGTTCCATCAGATTCAGGACTGTCAGATATAGTCACTCATGTCATCAGTTATATCAGTCATTAGAATTCAATTATCAGTCATGTTAGTTATCAGTAAATCCATGTTATTGCGATCAGTGATATAGTTACTACGTATTGATACATGTATTGGCATATTTATATTAGTCAGTTAGCATGTATTGTTCATGTATATAAACCCCATGAATTTAGCCTACCTTCTTTGCATACCAGTACATTCAAAGTACTGATGCATTTGCGCTATGGTGCCTTATACCATAGGTTTAGAAGCACGAGATCCAGAGCATCAGTAGTATTCCAGTCTCAGCAGTGATTCCTCATCTCTCGAGGACATGACCATTTATTTATTATCTCATTAAGTAATTTATAAGTTGAAGTTAGTTGGGGACATATCCCATCAACTCCTCATTCAGACAGTTCAGTCAGTTAGAGGCTTTCTAGACTATCACGTTCAGACTATCATGTTATTTCAGTTTTGTTTTGGGTATTTCATACCCTATTAAGATGTTATATCTTTATCAGTTATGTTACAGTCTTGAACCTTATGGCCTTTCAGTTCATGTTTTTGCAATTATACAGTATATTATGTAGTATACAGGTACAGATATCAGTCATGGGTTAGCTTGTGGTCCTTCAGGGTCATGAGAACCATGTAGCATTCTGGGTACTATATCCAGGGCGTTATATTTGCCTAACTATCACCTAAGGCTACTGAAATTGGTGTGCGATTGGCTAGGTGTCGCCCAACCAATGGCTACCGATTAGCCATGCATCTCCTAGCCCTGATCTAGGAGATTGGCAAGGCATTTCCCATCTTGGATTGGGCGATTGTCAGTGTGTCACCTAGGTCATTGTCCTATGCCAAAAACACTTTGTTTTGACTTTAATCAAGGGTATTGAAGTCATTTTACACCCCTAAACCATCCCTAATCACTTCAAAACGTTTTGATAATGTATTAAACACATAAACATCATTATCTTAACCCTAAGAAATTAGTAAGCGACTCCAAGACCCTTCCCCTCTTCCCAAAAACAAAACCCAAGTGTCATCTCTCAAGAATCAAGAAGTTAAGTTCCAAATTTAAAGTTCTCACCAAGGATACATTCAGTCAAGGTATGTGGAGTTATGAACAAAGGTATCCTTTCACCCTTGTTTCCAAGTTGCATGACTTAATATTTAATTTACTTGTTTTGAATTAGGGTTCATACCCAAGTTTCTACATTTTTGAAGCATGTGATTCTAATGAGATTTAAAGTTTTAAGTATATCAAGAAGTGCTTATGTTATATTTTTAACTAACATGATTTATACTATGAATGATATTGCACTGTCTTGACTTGTTAAGTTGAAATATTTCAAGAATTATATTGAGTATGAAGTTTTGGTATGAATTGCCATGATTTTAAATCATGGTTTTAAGCCCTAAGTTTGAGTATTGAGACTTTAAGAAGAGTATTCTATGATAAGCTTATTTCAAGAATTAAAGCAAGAATTTATCTTTTGATCCTCAGCTAAGAGATGGAATCCACATTTATTTATTTTAATCACAGTTTAAAGTAAAGAAAAGCATAACTGGTGTTTCCTCATAAACCCTTATGCTATTTTTAAGGTGGATTTCCTAAAGAGAGAGAAAATAAGTAATATGGGAGTAGTATTTAGAACCGTGTTGGGTGTGATTCTAAGGTCTCATACCCCAGAACTATGGGCCACCGTATGTTTTAATACCCATAAGTGGGTTCAGTATAGAGATCACTCTAGCTAGGTTCTATTTTGATGGAAAGGGTATAACAACTCTACCAACGTGGGTAAGAGACGTTGGACTCCATGACAGCTCATATAATTTATTTCGGTTAGAAAAAATTCTCAAAAATAAAGAGTCAAAGTAAAGCTTTTAGAACTAAGTGTCATGGCTCACAAAGTTATTTAGTATGCTTTATTATTCATGATTTATGAGTTATCAGCTATCAATTTTATTCAAGCCCAAGGTGAGTAACTTATACTTAGCATGCATTCATTGAAAGTTGATATGAACATTGAGTTATTGTTTTAATTATCCATTCACCCCCACATACTTAGTACATTCCAGAAATACTGATCCACATATATGTCTATGTGCTACATTATTTCATAATGTAGGTACCGGTTGTAGCCCATACATCATAATCAGAAAATATGTGGCTTCCAATCAGTAGGTGATGAGTCCTTTTGATTTAAGGGCTCGAGTCAATCATAGTTCAGGTAGCATGTTGTTTTCTTTATTCAAACGTATTTATTAAGGATAGCTGGGGGTCATGTCCCGGCTACTTATAATCAATATTATTACTTCATAGACAGTTAGTAGAGTTGATGTATTTGAATCTAGTTTTGTTTTGTATAACCAGATTTGTGATCAATTTAAATATTCTTGTTGTGATTATGTTCAGCTAAAGACATTTCTTCCGCTTAATACTTTAAGTTTTATGTATTTAAATTAGTTGCTCAAGCAATATGCCAGTACAAGGGTTAGCTTGGGATCACTTGTGGTCCTAAGCACCGTGTGACGTCTAGGGGGTAGTCTCGAGGCATTACAAGTAAACATCTTAACTAACCTTCAGCTGCAAAGATTTTGAAGTTTTTAGCTAAAGAATGTCTTCGAATCTACTATCCAGTGATGTGTTTGTATACAATGTGCTTTCACTATTCTTGCAATTCCATTTTCCAAATAATTTTCTAGCTTGTTTTAGAAATTCTATTGTAGGAAACTCACGTGCTAGCTTGAGTTTTCCATTTATAAACTCCACTATATTTAAAGTCATCATTCTACCTCGGTTAATGGGTGCATACAACCGTGCCCACTTTTCAAACCCAGCATTCTCAAGATAAGACTTTACCCTCTGATCAATTTTTCCAACTTGATTCCAAAAAAAAAAAATCAAAATCATCTTTTCGGTATGCCTTAGCCATAGCTTAGAAAATAAAGCAAAGTCTATCTTTACTCTTTCTAAAGTGTGTGCACATGTTCTTCCAGAAGTGCAAGGTGCGGCACATTTGGATATACAACACTGACAGACTTTATTATTCTTTCTTGATGGTTGGAAACCACACACATATTGTCATGCTCTCCAAAAACAATTCTAAACTGCTCAAAAAAACAAGTCCAAGAATTATCATTTTCACTATCTACAACACCATACGCAAGCAGCACAATGCATCCTACAATTTCAATATGAAACTATTATTTGTATGAGATATGATTGAACTTTTTATGAAACATATCAAAAAAAAACTAATTCAAAGTAAATTTTGAAATACATCACAAAAAAGTATACATAACAACTAATATTACATACCTGCGCCATCAAGAGTGCTTGCAAAAACAAATGTCCCTTTATAAGCTCCACTCAAATGCGCACTATCAACCACAACTACTGGCCTGCAAAATTGGAGTCCACTATTTAATGGTTGTAATTCTATGAATAGATACATAAATTTATTTTCCTCAGATATTTGCATGCTAATATGGGATCCTGGATAAATAGAATTTAGCATGTATATGTATCTAGCCATTTGTCTGTAATACCCCGAAAATCCAAGCCAATGTTAGGGATATGCTTCAAGCTCATGAGAAATAAATTATAGTATTTTGGTAGTTTTATGAGTGTGTTTGATGTATGTTAAGGCCTCCAATAACTCCTAGCTATTAGAAGAATCAAAATATCCCTTACCAATTGAGTTCTCGAGAAGGATGATGCTATAGTCAACTTCAAATGAGCATATCTTTCATTTTACTACGAATTTTTGAGGTCATGACCTACCAACAGATATATAATTGAATTATCTTTCCAACGATATTAGTTTATCCTAAATTCAATAACCGAGTGAAAAGTTATAGCATTTTTCATGTGAGACAGTGGGTTGCCACGACTACACCGCTCAGCGGTGAAATAGCGATGAAGCCAATAATTCTCAATGGTAAACCTCCAAATTAGAGTTTTCCAAAAGAAGTAGTTCACCGCTATTAGACCGTTCAGCGGTGCAATAGTGGTGGCAACAATATCGCTCAGCGGTGAGCCTTAAAACCATGATTCTGCTGAAGTTTTTAAGTCCGAGGGACAGTCCTGTCTTTTCCTACGGCTCCCAAGTCATAAAAACAAAGTATTAGACGTTATTATAAGAAAAATAAACTCATTTCTCACCAAATTTCTCTCCAAGAAATCCTAATGCTTCAACTTTAACGTAAAGAAATCCAAGGTTTCACCATTCCTTCTTCAAGAAATTCAAGAAAATTAAAATTTCCTATCCAAGAATGTTCAAGAAAAGTCAATTCTCTTTCAAGATTAAAGATCCAAGGTATGTTAAATGTTCATCCATGGGTCCCTTCCACCCATAGAGTCCAAGAACCAAATTTCAAATTCAAAGTTGTGATTTTTTTTTACAAGCTATTGTGATTTCAATTGTGATTTTAACCATGAGTCCCTATGAATCTTGATTCTATACCATGTTTACATAAAATAGTTGTTGTTATTAAACCCCATACATTTGAATAATTTTATTTGATAATTCAAGTCATAATTAGTGATGTTGATGTGGAAATCATGTTATTCCTACAAGCTTTAAACTATTCCCATGCTTAGCTTACACTATGAAGATCAAGTGTTTGATGAAATGCCTACAAGAAGGAATTTTGAATAAATGCTTTCTTCTTATGCCCTTAAAGTTTTAGTACTATTTTGATATTATTGTTATCAAGTCCTGGGGGTTATAAATACCCAAAATTTAGATATTTTACCTTTTTTTCAGTACCCAAAGAATGATTTCATAACATACCATGAGCATTATCAGTTCAGTTAGTCATTGAGATCAGTTAAACTTAGATCAGTTCTGAATTCAGCGTCCTTCGATTGGGAGTAAAACTTAGCACCGAGTGAATGTAGGGATGGTGTCTCCCCCGTCAGTAGACATGAGGCAATTGTCTCCCCTGTAAGTAGGCATGAGATGTTAGTAGTAGTCCCTAGGTTCCAAAACTACGTAGCCAGCATAGGATTTAAGGGGTCCCCTATTAGATAGGCATGACACCCTCGTCCTTCGGGACATTACATTGGTGGATCCACACAGCCATTATTAGTACCCGTGGTATAGTAATAACACCTTTCTAGCTGGGGTTACAGGTTGGACCCTGATAGTACATTAGGACATGTCGGTTATAGTTAGCTTCCACAGTCTCAATTAGGTATTCCGTATACCTCAATTTAGGTTTGCATTGACCATAGCATACAGTTATCAGTTATTTAGTTATCAGATTTTAGTATTTCAGTTTACAGATTATATTTAGAGCATGTTTAATGCTTGGTCAAGTATCCTCAGTATTTACAGGTTACATGCATCCTCAGTACTTACAGATTCCATACATTCGAATCAGTATTTTATGCTATTTAGTCAGTTATTATTCATGCACGTGAAACCATGCATATTAGCCTACCTCATTTAGCGTACGAGTACATTTAAAGTACTAATCGCATACTCTTTTTTTGCGCTATGATGTATCATATCATAGGTTCGGACGCTCAGTTCTCGAATCTTGCATAGACGTTCTAGATTATCAGCCGTAGAAGCGGTGCGTCCTCATATTTCAAGGACGGACTATATTTATTTTCATGCTATAAATTCAGCAGTTAGTTGGGGCCTGTCCCATCAACTCTTATTCAGTCAGTAGAGGCTTTTCAGACTAGTACAAACAGTTAGTCAGTTTTCGGATTTCAGTTGGTATTATCAGCATTATCAGTTGTCTTACATACTTATCATATTTATGACTTAAAACCTTATGGTATTCCTTAGTTTATTTTAGCATATGATCTTTTGATATCAATTTTATTCAGTGCTCACAACAGATACCAGCTCATGGGTTAGCTTGTGGTCCCTCGGGACTATAAGCACTGTGTGGCACCCATGGTGTACTCTCAGGGCATTACAAACTTGGTATCAGAGCCTAAGGTTTTAAAGTGTCCTAGGAAGTGCGTAGAGTAGAGTCTTGTTCATGGGTGTGAAGCGCACCACACTTATGGACAAGAGGCTACAAGGAGTTTTAAGAAAAGTTTCCCTTCTTTCAGTGTTCATGTCATGCGACTGAGCATGATGTTCATGTTAAACTCTCTATCTAATCTATTTTTCCTTCTATTTATAGAACATGCCTTCCAGAAAGACAAATGGAAAAGGAAATGTAAACCATCCAGCACCTCCGCCCACCCAGGAAGATCCCCTGAATGAGCACGTCTCTTATACAGAGTTCAGAGCTGCATTCACTACTCTAGCTCACTCTTTAGTGGCTCAAAATCTTCAGCCAGCCACTGGTCCGACCAATCCAGTGGCCAATACTATCGCAGCTAGGATTTGGGACTTTACCAGAATGAATCCTCCTCTGTTTTTGGGATCCTAATCAAAACAGGATCAGCAAAAATTCCTATACATAGTCCAGAAGGTAACAAATATTATGGGGGTGACTTCTAGTGAAAGTGGTGACTAGGCTGCTTACCAGTTGTAGGATGTAACCCATACCTGGTTTAAGCAGTGGAAAGGGGATAGAGGCACAGATATAGGGCCTGTAGAGTGGGAAGAGTTTTCTACAGCCTTCTTATATAGATTTTTCCCGTTGGAGCTGAGAGAAGCCAAAGTGTTAGAGTTTATCAACTTGAGACAAGGCAGTGTGAGTATGAAAGAGTATTCCCTTAAATTTACTCAAATGGCTAGGTATGTTCCTCATGTGGTGGCTGATAATAGGTCTAGGATGAGAAAGTTCATGTCTGGAGTGCTTGATAGTATGGTAAATGAGTGTAGGACTACAATGTTGATAAAAAAGATAGACCTGTCTAGGTTGATGGTCCATTCTTAATAGATTGAGGAGCATAAGGTTAAGGAGAAGGAGAGGGAGAATAAGAAAGCCAGGATAGGTAGCTTCAACTTTGCTCAGCCGAGTTCGGAAGGTGGTAACCGTCCTCAGTTCCGACCAAAATTTTCAGCCCCAGCTCTGTCCTCCACTAGTGCCCCAATGTCGAGGTTCAAGAATGATAACAGGGATAGGGCGCCAATCCCTAAGCCTCAAGTAAGTATTAGCAGTGCTCAGACTAATCTGCTTTGCCAAAAGTGTGGGAGAAATCATTAGGGGGTATGCAGGGCTGGCAACAATGTGTGTTTTAGATGTGGCAAACCAGACCACATATTGAGGGAGTGTCTGATAGGTATATGGAAAGGTAGGAATAATCACCAACAAACTTAGGCTAACTATTCAACAGAACCATCAGGTCGCCCGACTCAGCAGGGCGCCACTCCAGTGCCACCAGTGTCGGTGCTAGAATAGACTATATGACTTCAGTCCCAATAGGATCAGGAAAATTCTCCTGATGTGGTTACTGGTACGTTGTAGGTCTTTTATTTACATTTTTATGCTTTATTAGACCCTGGAGCTTCTCTTTCTTTTGTAACCCCTTATATATCCATCAACTTTGAAGTAAGTCCCGAAATCTTAGTAGAGCCTTTCTCAGTGTCTACCCCAGTGGGTAAGTCTATCATATCCCAGTGGGTATACAGGATCTTCTTGGTTACAGTGTCTTAGAAAGTTACTTCAGTAGACCTTATAGTGTTAGATATGACAGATTTTGACGTCATTCTTGGCATGGACTGGCTCTATTCATGCTATGCTTCAATGGATTACAAAAATAGAGTAGTTCATTTTTAGTTTCTAAATGAACCAGTCCTTGAATGGAGAGATAGTACTACCGCACTTAGGTTCAACCTGTTTCGTACCTTAAAGCAAGGAAAATGATGTAAAAGGGGTGTATTTATCATCTTGTCCAAGTCAAAGACTCAAATTCTAAGGCTCCAACTCTTGAGTCAATTTCAGTGGTGAGAGAATTTCCATATGTATTCCCTGAAGATCTTCTTAGAGTTTCTCCCGAAAGGAAGATTGACTTTGGAATAGACCTTCTTTTATATACACAGTCTATCTCTATTCCATCATATAGAATATCTCCAGCCGAACTCAAAGAGTTGAAAGAATAGTTGAAAGATCTCCTAGATAAGGGATTCATCAGTCCTAGTGTTTCCCCATGGGGTGCACTAGTCCTATTCGTGCGTAAGAAAGATGGTTCTCTTAGAATGTGTATTGACTACCATCAGTTGAACAAATTCACAATCAAGAATAAATACCCACTTCCCATAATCGATGACTTGTTTGACCAACTTCAGGGTGCCAAATACTTTTCTAAGATAGACCTCAGATCCGGCTATCATCAGCTCAGAGTCATAGAATGTCACATTCCAAAAATAGCTTTTAGAACTCAGTATGGTCACTTTGAGTTTCTAGTCATGTCCTTTGGTCTCATGAATGTCCTAGAAGCCTTCATGGACTTGATGAACCGAGTGTTCAAATAGTACTTGGACATGTTCGTCATAGTTTTAATTGATGAAATTCTTGTTTACTCCTATAGTGAAAATGATCATGCAGACCACCCAGAATAGTGTTGCAGACTCTTGAATCCCATCAGTTGTTCGCTAAATTCAGTAAGTGCAAATTTTGGCTAAGATCAGTAGCTTTCCTTGGCTATATTATTTTTGGTTCTAGAATAAGAGTTGATCCTTAAAAGACTGAAGCGATGGGAAACTGGCCTAGATACATATCTTCATCAAATATCAGGAGTTTCTTGGGTTTGGCTGGCTATTACCGGTGGTTTGTTGAAGGATTTTTGTCTATTGCGTCCCACATGTCCAGATTGACTTAAAAGAAAGTTAAGTTTTAGTGGTCAAATTCTTATGAAAAGAGTTTTCAGGAGTTGAAGACTCGAATCACCACAGCCCCAGTTTTGATGTTACCAGATGGTTCAGATAGGTTTGTTATGTATTGTGATGCTTCCAAAGTTCGTTTGGGGTGTGTATTGATGCAAAAGGGTAAGGTTGTGGCCTATGCCTCTAGACAACTTTAACCCCATGAAAAGAATTATCCTACCCATGATCTTGAGCTAGCAGCTATTGTGTTTGCCTTAAAGATTTGGAGGCACTATTTGTATGGGTGCATGTTGATGAGTTCACAGACCACAAGAGCTTGCAGTTTGTATTTTCACAGAAATATTTGCACTTGTGCCAGAGGAGATAGTTAGAATTGTTAAAAGATTATGATATGACTATTTTGTACCACCCGGGAAAGGCCAATGTAGTGGCAGATACCTTAAGTAGATTTTCGATGGGTAGTGTTGCTCATGTTGAGGATGATAAGAAGAAGTTAGTAAGGGAAGTTCATCATCTTGCCAGATTAGGTGTTCATTCAGTTACTTCAGCCGAGGGTAGTGTATGGATACAGAATATTTTGGAATCTTTTTTGGTTGCTGAAGTAAAAGAAAAGTAAGATAGGGATCCTAGTCTAGTGAAGCTAAAGGAGTCAGTCAGAAATCAAAAAGCAGAGGTTTTCTCTCAAGGGGAGATGGTGTGTTGCGTTGTCAGGGTAGACTATTGGTTCCGTATGTTGATGAGTTAAGACAGCAAATTCTTGCAGAAGTGCATGGTGCGTGTTACTCTATTCATCCAGAGTCCATGAAGATGTGTCGCGATCTATGAGAAATCTATTGGTGGAGTGGGATGAAGAGAGATATTACAGAGATGGTAGCTAAGTGCTCCACTTGTTAGTAGGTTAAGATTGAACATCAAAAGCCTAGTGGGTCTATACAGAAGTTCAGTATTCCGACTTGGAAGTGGGAGAAAGTGAACATGGATTTTTTATAGGTTTGCCTCGTACTCATCGTCATCATGATTCAATTTGGGTCATTGTGGATAGGGTGACCTAATCAGCCTAATTCTTACCAGTCTATACTTTCTATTCAACCGAGGACTAAGCCAGGATCTACATCAGAAAGTTGGTTAGATTGCATGGTGTCCCGTTGTCCATCATTTCAGATAGAGATACGGATTCACCTCACTTTTGGAAAGCCTTCCAAATGGGTCTTGGTACCCAGGTCTATCTCAGTACAGCCTTTCACCATTAGACAGATGGCCAAGCAAAGAAGACCATTCAGACCTTTGAGGATATGTTGAGAACGTGTGTAATTGACTTTAAGGGCAATTGGGATGACCACTTGCCTTTGATTGAATTTGTATATAATAACAACTAGCATTCCTGTATTCAGATGGATCTATTTGAGGCTTTTTATGGGAGGAGATGTATATCTCCCATTGGTTATATCTCCCATTGGTTGGTTTGGAGTGGGTGAGTCTGCAGTGATGGGACCTGACTTGGTGTTTGAAGCTTTAGAGAAAGTACAGTTAATCAGGGAGAGGCTTAAGAAAGCCCAAAGCCGACAGAAATCGTATGCAGATGTGAGAAGAAAAGATCTTGAATTTGAGATTGGTGACTTTGTATATTTGAAAATCTCTCCTATAAAGGGGGTTAAGAGGTTTGGTAAGAAGGGGAAGCTTAGTCCTCGATATGTTGGCCCTAACAAAATTATGAGCCATTTCGGAAAGGTGGATTATGAGCTTAAGTTGCCTGCCGACTTAGCATCAGTGCACCTAGTATTCCATATCTCTTTGTTGAGGAAGTATATTGGTGACCTAGTTGTAGTAGTCCTTTTAGAGAGCTTAGATGTTCAGAACAACCTTTCTTATGAAGAAATTCCAATCTAGATCCTTGATCATCAGATTCGTAGATTAAGGAACAAAGAAGTTCCGTTGGTCAAAGTTCTTTGGAAGAATCAGTTCATTGAGGAGGCCATTGGGAAGTAGAAGCAGATATGAGAACCAATTATTCTCATCTTTTCTCCACAAACTCATATTCAGCTTAAGGTAACAAACTTCTTAGAATTCTTCTTTTCCATGCTCAGTTCCAGCTGCATATCATTCTCATATCAGTCATGCATTCACAGAACCAGTTCAGTCTTGTGTTATGTTTCAAACTCAGTCATGTAATAATGTTTTCATCACGTATCCAAAATTCCTCAGTGTTTTTAGCTTAACCAATCTCATTTTAGGAAGAATGTTCCCAAGGGGGAGATATTGTAATACCCCGAAAATCCAAACCAATTTTAGGAATATGCTTCAAGCTCATGAGAAATAAATTATAGTGTTTTGGTAGTTTTATGAGTGAGTTTGATGTATATTAAGGGCTCAAATAACTCCTAGCTATTAGACAAATAAAAATATCCATTACCGATTGAGTTCTCAAGAAGGATGATGCTATAGTCAACTTCAAATAAGTTTATCTTTAATTTTACTAAGAATTTTATAGATCATGACCTACCAATAAGTAGATAATTTAATTATATTTCCAATGATACCAATTTTTCCTAAATCTGATAATCGAGTGAAAATTTATAGCATTTTTTGTCTGAGACAGTGGGCTACCGCGACTACACCGCTCGGCGGTGCAATAGCGGTGAAGCCAATACCACTCAACGGTAAACCTCCAAATTGGAGTTTTCCAAAAGAAGTACATCACCGCTATTACCCTGCTCAGCGGTACAATAGCGGTGGGAACAATACCTCTCAGTCGTGAGCCTTAAAATCACGATTCTGCTGAAGCTTTTAAGTCCGAACGGCAATCCTGTATTTTCCTACGGCTCCCAAGTCGTAAAAACAAGGAATTAGACGTTATTATAAGCAAAATACACTCATTCCTCACCAAATTTCTCTCCAAGAAACCCTAAAGCTTCTACTTTAACTCCAAGAAATCCAAGGCTTCACCAGTCATTCTTCAAGAAAACCAAGAAAATTATAATTTCCAATCCAAGAACGTTCATGAAAAGTCAATTCTCTATCAAGATTAAAGCTCCAAGGTATGTTAAATGTTCATCCATGGGTCCCTTCCACCCATAGTGTCCAATAATAAAATTTCAAATTCAAAGTAGTGATTTCTTTTACAAGCAATTGTGATTTCAATTGTGATTTTAACCATGAATCCCTATGAATCTTGATTTTATACCATGTTTACATGAAATTGTTGTTGTTATTAAACCCCATAAGTTTGAATAATGTTATTTGATAATTCAAGTCATAATTAGTGATGTTGATGTTGAAATCATGCTATTCCTACAAGCTTTAAACTATTCCCATACTTAGCTTGCACTATGAAGATCAAGTGTTTGATGAAATGCCTACAAGAAGGAATTTTAAATACATGCTTTCATATTATGCCCTCAAAGTTTTAGTACTATTTTCTATCATTACTATCGAGTCCTGGGGGTTATAAATACCTAAAATTTAGCTGTTTTACCTAGTTTTCAGTACCCATAGAATAATTTCATAATATACCATGAGCATTATCATTTCAGTCAGCCATTAAGATCAGTTAAACTTAGATCAGTTCTGAATTCAACATCGTTCAGTTGGGAGTAAAACTTAGCACCGAGTGAACGTTGGGATGGAGTTTCCCCCGTCAGTAGGCATGAGGCAATTGTCTCCCCCATCAATAGGCATGAGATGTTAGTAGCAGTCCTTGGGTTCCAAAACTACGTAGCCAGCATAGGATTTGAGGGGTCCCCCATCAGATAGGCATGACACCCTCGTCCTTCAGGACATTAGATTAGTGGATCCTCATAGTCATTACTAGTACCCGTGGCACGGTACTAACATCCTTCCAGCTGGGGTTACAGGTTGGACCCTGATAGTATATTAGGGCATGTCGGTTATAGCTAGCTCCCATAGTATCAGTTCAGTATTCTGTATACCTCAGTTCAGGTTTGCATTAACCATAGCATATAGTTATCAGTTATTTAGTTATCAAATTTCAGTATTTCAGTTTACAGATTATATTCAGAATATGTTTTATGATTAGTCATGCATCCTCAATATTTACAGATTACATGCATCCTCGGTACTTACAGATTCCATACATTCTATTTAGTACTTCTTGCTATTCAGTCAGTTATTATTCATGCAAATGAAACCATCCATATCATCCTACCTCATTTATCATACCAGTACATTTAAAGTACTTATCACACACTCTTTCTTGTTCTATGATGTATCATATCGTAGGTTCAGACGTTTAATTCCTGGATTGCGCATAGACTTTTTAGATTATCAGCTGTAGCAGTGGTGAGTCCTTATATTTTGAGGACGGACTATATTTATTTTCATGTTTTCAATTCAGTAGTTAGTTGGAGTTAGGTGGGGTCTGTCCCATCAACTCTTATTCGGTCAGTGGAGGCTTTTCAGACTAGTACAGACAGTTAGTCATTTTTCATATTTCATTTGCTATTATCAGCATTATCAATTTTTTCTTACATACTTATCAGATTTATGACTTAAAACCTTATGGCATTCCTAAGTTTATTTATGGATATGATCTTTTGATATTAGTTTTACTCAGTGCTCACAGCTGGTACCAGCTTATAGATTAGTTTGTAGTCCCTCGGGACTGTAAGCACCTTGTGGTGCCCAAGGGGTACTCTCGGGGCATTACATTATCGATAACCATCTGCAGGTTTCCCCCTTAACATCTCAACTGCTCGTTCTTTAGCCCTTTATGCCTTCTGATAATTTATGTTTACACCGAAATCATTTTTAATATCTTTGATTATATCATCCGGGGTGTGTATTCTCTTATAATTAATATGTTTTGGTGCAGCAAAGCCATTAACAAACCCAACCATAGCTTGAAGTTTCAGAAAAACTTTATCTTTCAACGGGCATTTGTGAACATCATGAAAAAAAATAAACTTTAAAGAGGTCAGCCCCCCGCCGACTTGATGCTTTAAATATCCAAATACAATCCGCCAAACGACATTTTAGGACATGCTACAATCATACAAAAAAAACTTCATAATATGTTACAAAAATAAAATGTATTTTAACCTACTGGAATAATTAAAGAGAGATACATACAATGCACCATCGTGCACAATATTTATCTTAAAGAGTACTCGTATGTATCTTTGGTATGCTTATATCACTTAAACTAAAACATCACGAGATACTTACTTTTACACAAACATAAAACCAGAGATACAAGAACACGAAAAAATGTATCATGTATAGAAAAATATGTATCTCAACATACTTAACATAACAAAGAATGAGTTACATAAAATAATAATCATTTTTACGTTAGATACAAAATTCATTAAACAAGAAATAATTAACTATTTCTGATATGATAAACAAGATACATACTTTTTTTGTCAAATCTTTTTGGATAGACATTGAAGGAATGCTCAATGGCATACCTTTCCATAACTGAAACAAAAGTACACTTGTCCTTGTAGATTTATCAAACCTTAACTTCACTATTTTTGCAATTTGTAATGATCTTGTTCCCCTTCATATCGAACAACGGCAAAGGAGAAGAACAATTAGAATTATAACTAATTAATTCTGCAACTTCTTCACAAGGATTTTCCATACACATTACTGTACCAACTTTCCCTTCAAACAACATCTCACTATCAGAATTATCTACTATAGTGATAATAAGTGGATACATCCCAAAATCAGGCTCACTTTTATTAATTTCGATATAAAGCTTCCCACCCATCTCATTATGAATCAACAACGGTGCTACATTACCATCAACTATGTAACGAGCCTCAATTTTTTTCTACTTTCGTCAATTTTTAATTCTACAGCAATGGTTGAAATCAATTTATCATACGTTACATGTTCACTAACAACGATTCCATCACTCTTACAGCCCTCGTACTTTATATCGTTAATTCAAACACCGTAATGACATAATAACACTGAAATATTCATTGCAATTACTTCAAAAAAATCAAGAAAACAAAAAAAAGTCATACGAATAGTTTCTATCTGAAAACTGATTACGGAAGGGATTTTGTTTTAAAAGGTGGAATAACAATGAAATTACCTTTTTTCGTGGAATTTTATTGAGTTTTTACCGTGATTATTTAGGTTTTAATTGCTAAACCAATCCTAGTTTAGCCATTACATCCCTTAAATTATGCAAATTAGTTTAATTGTTAAATGTATCTGTATGATGTATCTCACATTAGTTATATGTATCATCAAAGACTAAAAGGTGGGATTTTCTGAAATTTAAAAAATAGTTGGAATTTTATGTAAATAGCAGTAAACATGTCATTATATAGGTAATATTTACTAAAAAAAAAGAGGCAAAAGTGCAAATGACCCATACTATTTTACCCTCTACTCTTTGTGTCCCATATCAATGGATACAAACTTTTGAGGTAGGATACATCAATAATTCAATAAATTCGTTAGTAAATTTCATTTAAATATTTTACAATCTATTTTTATTAGATAATTGCAATTTAAAATTTTTGAAAAACTTTTATGTGTATTTTTAAGGGCTCAATAGTAAGCAAATTGATTATTTAAAAGTTAAAACATGTTACTTCCTTAAATTAAGTGGTAACACTTCAAATTTCATGTTCCAATTAGTACTAACATGTATAACTAAAGGAAAAAAATATAGAATTCTTTACATAACTACAAAATCTTAAAAAAAAAATATTACAGAATTTTAGCATTATTCTCAAATTACATTAATAACCAAAAAGTAATTATATATTCAGCCAATCTAAACCTAAGCAAATTTTCATTTATTGCAAATAAATTCATTTAAAAAATGAGAAAAATCTTTCATTAATTGAAGAAAATAATGTTGCTCGACAATTGTTTCTTACTTCCTCTTTTTATACGAGGTTAGGGTACGTGCGTTGCACGTGAATTTTAACTAGTCATCATCAAGAAAATATTCTTAATATAATGCAAAAATAAATTTTGAATTGGATATTTAGAAATCCTAACTAATCAAACTGAAGCTAACACAACGAAAATATTCATAATTTAGAACGAAATAACATTATTAGATATGGAGTAGAAGTAAAAAGATATTTACATACGCTTTAAACTGGCGAATAAAACTGAAGAAACTACTATGTTTGAAAAATCTAGGCAGGTGTATGATTTATGAGAATTTCTAACAATAAAGCTATTCTTTGTTCTTCTCCAAAACTACTCAGACATAATGCTCCTAGACTCCTTTAAAATTTAAATCTGTCGATAATCAAGTCAAAGTATAACTACCTACTAATCTTCTATCCTAATTTGTAATTTAACCTCATCCTACTATGTGATCTCCATACCCTTCTATCTAATGCACCTGTATAGAGAAGAATCACATATTCATAAAACAAATATACTACGGGCATGCAACGATATTAGAACTAAATAGCACATAAAAGCTAAGCCTACATAAAAGGCATGATTCATATATCAAAAGGAATTTAACCTTCTACTCTAATATGTGGCCTCCAAACTCTTCTATTAATGGCACCTATATAAAAAATAATCACAAATTTCTGAAAACAAATATACCATGAGCATGCCAAAATATTTGAACTAAGTAGAACATAAAACTATGACATTATAAAATACATGATTAATAAATCAAAAAAAATTAACCTTATTGTCAAGACCCAAAAATGAAGGTCAAAAAAGCCCTCTCTCTTCTGGCGATTCCTTTCTTCTCCCTGCGCTTCTCCTTGGCAGCCTTTTCATGGCTGCTCAGGCCACTGGGTAGCCTCCTTTCAAGGGTTTCCAGCCCACCCCCGCCCTAGATTACTCACAAATACTACAACCTAACATACTAAATCCACCAAATTAGTCCATCCCCACTATCCCTATAAAACCTATTATTTTTCATCATGGAGAACCCATAGTGCAGTGGAGTCTGGATGAAGTACAGTGCATGATAATTAATTAAAATCTCCAATATGCAATTATTGGAAAATTTTCTTATAGATGGCCAGAAATTCATGATTTACGAAAGTTGATTCCAAGTCAATGTGAAATAAAAGGAGACTGCAATATTGGTTTTTTGTGCAACCATCATATGCTAATCAGATGTACTCATATTGAAGATTATATTCAATTGCTATCTAAACCAGCATATTACATCAAGGATAAGCATATGTATCATCAGATGAGGCCACTAAAGTGGGACTCTTGGTTTAACCCGATGGAAGAGACGTCAATAGAGATGGCATGGATTTCGTTTTCTACTTTACCGCCTCATTATTTTGTGAAGAAGTCACTTTTTTCTTTAGCTTCTGCTGTAGGGAAACCACTTCAAGTTGATTTAGCAAAAAAAAAATAACACGTAAAGGCGGAAGTTGATTTGATGGCAGATCACCCAAAGAGAGTCCAAATCCAATGTATTAATCCTTCTACTGGAGAAATAAGGGCTAAGTGGATAAAAATTAAATATGACTTTATGCCAAAGTATTGCAAACATTGTTGTTTGCAAGGACATGATGAAGAGGGGTGTAGAGTTCTTCACCCTGAACGCATTCCAATTGAGAAGGAACAAGAATATGGTGATAATGTCGAGCAAACTAATCAACATATTGTTGCTGGAGACATTGATCAAGTGCCAGAATAAAATCAAGCAATTACTGGTGCAAATCCAAATTGAGGTTCAATACAACCTGTTATAAATGGGAAAAGTTCTAACGCTCCAATTAGAATTTTATTGATCGGCAAGGTTGTTGGGAATATTCAAAAGACCTGGCAATGGAGTAAAGGTCAAAATTGACCTACTTTGATTGATAATAGCAAAAATCAAAATTCAAAAAGTGGAAATGGTGTAGTTACAGGAAAGGAACTGAAAGTTGGTAAGGGACCAGGTGCGCCCATTCAAACTTTAAACAAATATGCAGCTTTAGAAAATGGTGATGAATAGGATAATCAACTGGATAAGGAGCCACATGAAATTGTTGCAACTGAAGCAGTTCACACTACTAACGCAAGTAATGCAAAAAAGAATTTAAATACAAATGCCCCTGTCTTTAAGCTAAGAAATACCACTGGTTCTCCTGCTAAGGAGAAGAGCACTAAAGTGTTGGTGACTTCTTCTTTTTCCAAAGAGAATGGGGGTCAATTGGTTACTACTAACTAGTCTTGCCAAGAAATCCCATCTCAAACATATGAGACGACCACAAAGGAAGGAGACAAGGAAATAGAAGAAGCTGAAGTACATGATCACAATATTGATAAACATGGCGATGATCAGAATAAAATAAATAGTCAAGTTTTAGGTGTTGATACCAGCCACAAAATTCTACAAGCAGCAGCATTAGTTTTAGGGACGACAGTGAAAGAACCTAAAATAATTTTCAAGGAAGATGCAGGTACGAATTTGATAGTGCAACAAGATGATATAACTGTTAGTATGGATACTGCTGGTCATGAGAATGAGAAGAAAGCAGAGACAACTGATTTTAATACTGTTGCTGAAGTGCTACCAGATGCACAAGATGGTGAGGACCCTCAGTTTGTGAAGCGTGACACTAAAAATTCAAATAAGAAGGGGAAGTGGAAAAATAGCAATAACAACAACCAGGAGCAGTCAAGGGCAAAACAGAATCAACAAAACAATTCCAAGGAATCTGAGAGATATCTTGTTGTGCCTAATGTTACTCTTCCAGTTGTCATTTAGAGTGCTAGGCCAGGGGATAAAGATAACAAATTTATAGGCATTGATCGAGATGAGGAATCCACTGCTTAAAGTTTTCAAAATATTGCTAAGGAAGGGGATTTATGTCTGAGCCAAATAGAGAAAGGAAAATCTGGTAGCAAGCAAAGAAAAAGCAAAGGGACAGCAGCGTACCAACTTCAGGTATGCAAACGAGGAGAACTGCATCTAAATCAAATATGTAGCTATGAATAACACTCTTATTTTGAATATTAGATCAGTACACACTAAGAAAGATCTTAAAAGGATTTTTTCAATGCATAAAAAGCACTAGTTTTATCTCATTGGCTTGCTAGAACCTTTTCAACATGCCCATAAAATTGAGAAGTACAGGAGGAGGTTGGGGATGCCTACTGCTTTGTCAAATATTAATGGGGAAATATGGGATTTTGTGGATGAGAATTGCAAGGTGACAGTGCTCATGGATATGGAGCAGCAACTTTCTTTGAAGTTACTCAATAATGAACTCGGCAAGTAGATAATAATTACACTTGTTTACGCAAAGTGTGATTCGGCGGAGTGGGTTGCTTTGTGGGATTCACTGTATTTATTGAGATCTAGTATGACTGATCCTTGGCTAGTCGTAGGTGATTTTAATGTCATTGTTGATGAGGAGGAAAAATATGGAGGTCTTCCAGTATTCATCAGTGAAGTAGAAGATTTCTGGCACTGTATTCAAACATATAATTTATCTGATTTGGGCTTCAAGGGAAGCATTTTTACATGGTTGAATGGTCGGCCAGACGATGCTTGTATTTTTAAGAGATTAGATAGGTACTTGGGCAATTTTGAATTCCAACAGATATTTCTGGGATGTGATGTGACTCACTTGATTAGATTTGGCTCAGATCACTCTCTGTTATTGCTTAAGTGCAAGGTTGACAGTTCACAAATTAAGAAATCGTTCAAATTTCTAAATTTTTGGATAACTCACGAGAGCTTTCTAGATGTGGTGCATCAAAATTGGAATTCTGAGTTTATAGGTAATTTTTTTGTTCAGTTTAATCATAATCTGAAGAAAATTCTATCAGGTTGGAGCAAATCAACTTACGGAGACATTTTTCAAAAAATTAGTAATATGGAGGATGTGATCACGGTCCTGGAAGTTCTATTCGAACTTGATCCTTCGCAGCAGAACATACAGAGTTTGTTAAAATCCCAGGCATAATTACTAGAGTGATGCATATTGAAGAGGAATTTTGGAAGCAAAAAGAAAATATATGTTGGTTTTAAGAGGGTGACAGGGATTCTAGATTTTTTCATGCACAGGTTAATAGCAGAAGAAGGAGGATACAGATAAAGAAAATCCAACAAGATGGTCAATGGTTAGAATCAACTGAGGAAGTAGCTACTGTTGCTGTGAATTTTTTCCAAAATCAATTCATAGAAGAAAAAGTTCCATCAGACTTTGATATTCTAAAACATGTCCCTAGCATGATCAGCATGGAGCAAAATGAAGATCTGGTTGCCTAGCCAATGAAAGGAGAAGTCAGAAATGCAGTTTTTGGCTTGAATGGTGATAGTGTTGGAGGTCCCGATGGTTATACTGGTAAATTCTTCCAATGTTGTTGGGAAATAGTAGGATACGATGTGTGTGCAATAGTTATGGAGTTTTTTTGGAGGTCGGCAGCTGCCTAGATTTATTATTCACATGAATCTTGTGTTGCTACCAAAGAAGAAGGAGGTGATCACATTCTCTAACATGAGTCCAATAAGCCTAAGAAACTTCATCAACAAAATCTTTTCAAGAGTAATTCATGATAGATTAGTTGGCGTTTTACCCGAGTTGACATCTTTTAATTAAGACGGTTTTGTGAAGGGCAGAAGCATTGCAGAGAACATCTTACTTGCCCAAGATATAATCACCGACATCAGATTAAGGACAAAGGCAGGGCCTAATGTAGTCATAAAGCTTGACATGCAAAAATCCTATGACAGATTATTGTGGTTTTTCTTAACGAAAGTTCTAAGGAAAATGGGGTTCAGCGAGAGTTTTATCGGCTTGATTTTTGATATAGTGAATAACAATTGGTACTCGGTTTTGGTAAATGGAAAGCCTTATGGTTTCTTTAAATCTTCCAGGGGAGTAAAGAAGGGGGATATGTTGTCTTCTACTTTATTTATTTTGGCTACGAAGGTAATGTCTAGGGGTCTGAATGCTCTGCATAATGATTTGTATTTTTGCGGCTTTGGTCTTCCTAAATAGAGTCCAAAAATTAATCACCTAGCTTATGCCGATGATACCATTATTTTTTCATTTTCCTGCCCTATGTCCTTACAGTTGATTATGGAGGTGCTGACAGATTATGAGAATGTATCTGGACAAAAAGTCAATAAGGACAAAAGTGCAGTATATATGTATCGGATCCTATAGTGATGGAAAAGGTTCAGCTTGTTACCAGGATTAGTAGACAGGATTTTCCTTTGACATATTTAGGATGTCCGATTTGTTATAGAAAGCAGAACATGTCATTTTACTCGGACCTTATTCAAAAAGTGTTGGGTAGATTGCAATCTTGGAAAGGGAAACTACTTTCTCATGGGGGAAGAGCAGTTCTTATTTCTCATGTATTAAAAAGCATGGTGATTCATTTGTTATGGGTCGTGGACCCTCCTGGTTATGTAATTGAAAAATTATATAAGATTTTTGCTCAATTCTTTTGGAGCAACTCTATGGGCGATAAAAACAGGCATTGGGCAAAATGGTTGGAGTTGTGTTTGCCACAAGATGAAGGTGGCTTGGGGTTCAGGTCCATGTTTGATGTGTCGAAGGCTTTATTTGCCAAATTTTGGTGGAACGTTAGGAAAAAACCATCCTTGTAGAGTGCATTCATGAGCAACAAATATTCTAAGAAGATTAATCCGGTTATTGTATTATAGAAGGAAGGGTCACACGTTTGGAGGAAAATGTTTGAAGCCAGGGATTTGATTGAGTATCAAATCTACTGGAAGCCTAGGATAGGATCTTCTCAATTTTTGTTTGATAAGTTGACGGGGCTGGGAGCATTATATCATATCACTCCATCTAATTTTTATTGTGATGAGTCAATTCTTAATGTGGCTACTATCGTGAGTGATAACAGGTGGAACGAACAATTGTTGAGGAATAGTTTGCCTACGGATTTAGCTGAATACATAATAGAAAATACCCAAGTTCCATCACATTTGCAAGAACTGGATACACCATACTGGATGCTCGAGACTACTAAAAAATTCTCTATAAAATCCTCTTGGGGATTATATTAGATTAAGGGGTGTAAAATCTAATATATACAAGTACATGTGGATAAAGGGGCTTCCTTATAAAATTGCATTTATGATGTGGAGAGCGTGGAATTTTAAAATTCCATTGGATGATGGCGTGAAGAATATTGGATTTAGCTTGGCGTCGAGATGTAGTTGTTGCACCAGGCCGCAAGAGGAGGCATTTGTCCACGTGTTCCTAAAAGAACCCATTGCTAAAAGAACTTGGGAATATTTTAATTCCTATGCAGGTATATCCATTGGAGGTCTAAAACTTCAACAGGTTATTCTTAAATGGTGGGATACTCCTGTTCTTCCAAGACTCCAACCAATCTTTAGCGCAGTTCCGGCCATAATCATTTAGGGGTTGTGGAAAAAAAATAGTAACAAGCACGGAGAAAAGGTGACTATCAATAGAATTATATACCAGGTTTCTCACACTCTTCAGTTTCTTGTCAAGGTCAGAAAACCAGCAATCAGCAGGTTCCACATAGATGGCCAAACATAATTTGAGTCTTTGAAAAATTTGTGCCAGCGTTGAAGGTTACTCAGGTGCTTTGGAATTTACCTCCAGATAAATTGTTAAAATGCAATACGGATGGCATATCCAGAGGTAATCCAGGTAGAATTTCCTATGCGTTTTGTATTAGAGATCCTCTTGGTGATTTGATAAATGCAGAAGGTAAGGAAATTGGAGAAAGTACAAACACATTTTTAGATACTATTGCAATTCTGGAGTCCGCTCGATATTGTGTAGCTCATAATGTGTTTAATTTGATAATATAAATTGATTCTTTGTTTCTAAAAAATATAATTATGGGTACTTGGAAGCCGCCATGGAGTGTAACTATAGAATTGGACGAAATAGGCGAGCTACTGGAGAATCTAAATGTCCAGGTGACTCATGTTATGAGGGAAGGCAACCAGCTTACGGACTACTTTGCAAATAATGCACTTGAATGTGGCAACATTACAGTGCATTCATTTAACAAGCTGGACTCGCAAAGAAGGAATATAATTAATAGAGACAAGCTTCAATGTCCATATTTGCGAGTTTGCGCTGCAAGAAGAGGATGATGGATTGGAGATACTATTTTATGGGGTCGTGTTACTGTTTTAACCCCATAATGATGTTCGGGATTGATGGAAATAATTTTTACATCGTACTACTATCTAGATGAGGAAAACTGACAACTTGGTGGTCGATTTGTACTCATTTTTGCGGAATTGAGGTTGTTGTCAGGGATTTATTTAACAAGATAGTGCGTAGAAGTTTGTCGTGCATCCTTATATGTCTTGCTGAGAAATGGTGTTGCAAGAAGAGGATGATGGATAAAATAATGTATCACCATGTTCAAGTCTATTGGGAGGAGAGCATGGAGATAATTTTTATTTCTAACATTGTTTTCTTTTTTGCAGGCTACAACATTGTATGCCAATTCTATTTTTTAATTTTTTTCTCAATGTGTGGTATTAGCACTTGTTACTCATTCTATTGATAAAATATTAATAAATGGAATTATCATAGCATGGAAATACAAATTCATCTTACTTTCCAGTGATTTTAATCTTACGGGAAGTGGATTGGACAAAGATTTGTGCAATGTTTGCTACTACTCCATTGATCCTACATTTGAAGGAAATGATATGGCAGGTTACAACATTTTATGCCAATTCTAATTTTTAATTTTTTATCAATATGTGGTATTAGCATTTGTTGCTCATTTTATTGAGAGGATATTAATAAATGGAATTAGCATAGGATGGAAATGTAAAAGTGGCCAGCTATGGGTTGAGACTTTAAAATTGGAATTCATGTCCAGGTTCAGCGAATTCATCTTATTTTCCAGTGATATTACTCATACGGGAAGTGGCTTGGACAAATATTTGTCCAATGTTTTCTACTACTTCATTGATCCTACATTTGAAGGAAAGGATATGGCCTTCTCGTGTTCCAATTTCGATAAAGTTTACTGTTTAATTGAGCCTATTTCACGAGGTGATAATTTAATACAAACTAAATCGATAAATTGGTACTTGAGATTTTTTATTTTGCAAATAGAGATGCTCAACACTCATTCAGATGATACAAGACAAGATCTGTAAACAAATTTGTGCACCAAGAGTTCCAGACTTGGGATACATTTTTGTCGGCTAATTTGGTTTACATTTGAATCATTTTTCGGAAACTATATATATTGGCGCCCAAGTGGTTTTTCTTGCATTTGGAACTTCCCTGAAGACTAAAATATGATGATAGAAGTTGTGATTCTAATGTGGGAGATGCAGCAGCAACTATTTGAAGCAACCAACAAGCATCAATGCCCTTCAAAACAACACTGTAAAGGAGCTTTAAAGTAAGCAAAGGCAAGCTGGAAATTCATTTCAAGGATGCTATATCACTCAAATATTAGTTTTGCAAGTTTTAGTACATCTTTAGCAAGTTTAGCATATTTAATTCACTCATATTGTAGCACCAGATTAAGACATTCTATAAGTCTTATTTTGGTCATTAGTTTAGTTTTTGACTTTATTTTAAAGCTTTGGCTACATTTATAATGACTTTTGATTTGAAAAAATTTATAAAAAGAACCTAGGCACCTTGCCTAGTGGATTTTGTTAAAAAAAATTAAGGTCATGAGGGCACTTGTCACGGTGTACCTCAACAAGTAAGCCTATCACCCAAACCAATACAAAATAAAAAAAGATAGAAATATCCCAAGGTAAGGCTTCTAGAATGAAATCGAACCATATAAGTAATCATAACAATGTGGAAAGAACTTATTCAAAATACCAATTATGCCCAAAATCAGGTGTCAATAGTGTAAGAACTACTAATACAATTCAGGAGTCAAATACGTCAGAAAAATAACATTAAAGGAATAATATCTATATCTGAATACTAATAAAGACATAACTACTATAGAAAGAATAGAGGTGAACTCCGGATGCATGAATCTCCAACCACTACCTTGAAAGCTCCAACAATCACCCGAGTCAAGCAAGCTGAGGTGCACACGAGCTAGGACCTGCACCAAAAGGGAGAAGTAGGCATGAGTACAGACCACTTGTACTCAGTAGGTATCTAGGATGACCGAGCAAAGTAGAAAATAAAGCATACAAAATCCACAATAAGGGCATGTCACCTGCTACCAAAAAATATCCCACAATGGTATCCTACAGCACTTGCATTTACAGTTCTAATGTATATCATATATTGCAACAACACACCAACATAGAACACAAGTATACATTATATCACATATAAGTAGAATAAGGAAGAACATGTAGATCCAAGATCATCAAATACAAGTAAAGGAAAGTAAGACAAATACATAGATGACAAGTCAATAAGGAAATACAAACACAATAAAGTAAGTGCAATGTATATGATGATGATGATAATGATGATGATGTATGAGGTAGTCCACAAATTCTGGGATCATCGCACAATCCCCGTATACACCTACAGAGCTAAAGCTTTCTGACGTAGGACCCATAGGGTGTTCTTCGACCCATATACAATTCACATATCACATAACTCCTTTTTGACATATCTGTAAGACCCCGTAAAATTCTCTCGTAGTCTGAGCCTTAGAGTGTGTTCAGTAAAGTGTTAATCTGGCCTTAAAAGGTTGAGAAGTGTATTTCCAAGTGAGAAGTATTTTAAACCATGTATAATTTCCCTAATATCAACTTTTTTCATGTAGAGAATTGAATAAGCTTTCCATCGATACCAAATTCGCCCAAATCCAACACTCGGACGAAGAGTTAGAGCCATTTTAGTAAGATAATGTACCACCTGGCACTTTAGCGCATCGCGGAGCCAGCCAAAATGGCAATCGTTAAAATATAGTGAGACTCTACGATTATGGCGCATCGCACCAAGGCTTAATTTTAGAGTTGTTCATTTCCAGTGCACCAACGCGATTCCACCGCATCGTGGTTCTTTTCCAGTTCGTAACCAAGGTTGCAACGCGATTTTCACCGCATCGCGCCACCAACCAGTTTCCCAATTGTCCAGTTTCTAGTGAGCTGGCACGATTCCACCGTGTCGCGCTAGCATGTGAAATCGTAATTTTCATATTCCATTTTTAAATTTCAAGGACCAATTGGTAATTTTCTAAAGCCCCAAACTAGTCTATATAAGGGATTTATACCCTAAATAACGAAAATACTTCTTTATTCATCAATTTTTTCCCAAAATCAAAATATTTTCTCTCTCAAGAAACCAAGAACAAGACCTAGGGTTTCTAATCCAAGACCCAAGTCATCAAGATTCCTCCGTAAATCTTTCGAGAATCATATAACAAGGTATGTAGATATTGATTCTTGGGTCCCTTTCATCCAAAAAACTCAAGAACCCTTTTCTAAATTTCAAAGATCTTATGTTTATGAGTTTTCATGATTCATGTGAATTGAAATTGGATTTCATGCTATTATTGAGTTTCTAATTCATGTTTTCTTTATGAGGTTTCAAGCTTTGACCCTAGTATGTGATGTTCATGATAAACCCTCTTCAAGTTGCTTGTTAAGTGATGTGTTCATGTCAATTAAGTGTAGAAATTGTTGAATAAGAAAAGCATGCTCCCCATATGTTTGATAAAATGCTTATGTGAAGGAATTAGAGCCATTATAGTATGTTCACTAGAAATCCTCAATTTTGTGCAAGCCTATGCATGCCAAGTATTTGTTGAAAAGCCTTAGTGAATGAATTGTGACATGATAGCATGAAATTCTGCAATTATGTGCTCTTTGATACATGCTAAGACTTTAATATATGCTAAGTGTTTGATGCAAGATCTTGTTGAATGGAGTATGAGCCAATAGCATGTCTCTCTATACTATCACATATTTATGATTTCTAAATACTTGAAGAGATGCTTTAGTGATTGTGATGGTGAATGAATGTCCATGGTCTTGATTATTCAAGAATGTTTATGTTTTACTTTTATGTTATTGATTCCTGGGGGTATTATACCCGACAAATTAGTTGCAGTCTAGAGCCCGTGTCAGTTTCCTCGATAATCCTGGTTAAGCCACGATTCTCAAAACTCAATGAGTTATAGAACTCTGTACTCTCAGACAAATACAGAACATAAGAAATCTAAGAAATGTCAGTAATCTCAGTATCGTTAGTAATCTAGCCTCAGTTCTATACTCAGCTTAGATCTAGTAGTATTCAAGTGTTCAGTTCGAAACTCAGTATCATGTAGTTAGATAACAAAATTCATTAGTATTCCGTCAGATACGGAACCAAGTGAATTCAGTGAAACTCAGCCAGATGATTCGAGAAATATGATCAGTAACAGATTTAGCTCAGTTTAAGTTCAGTTAAGAATCAGTTCAGAGTCTTTTAGTTGGGAGTAGGAGCTAGCACCGAGCGAGTGAAGGGATGGCGGCTCCCCGTTAGAGAGACAGAGTCATTAGGAGCAATCCCTGAACTCCAAAACTGCGTAGCCAGTGGAGGATGAAGGAGTCACCCATTAGAAAAGGCTTGCCACTCGCTAGATAGGCTTGACTATTATACTGCCTTAGGCTTGACTTCCTGCGAGGGTCACCCGTTAGAGAGGTTTGACCAGATAGGTCTTTACCCGTGGCATGGTATTGACAACCTTCCAGCTGAAGTTATAGGTTGGACCCTACCGGTTCATATTTGGGGCATGTCGGTTAAGTGAGAACTCCCACAGTTATAGTTTCAGTATCAATCTTCAGAAAAGAACTCAGAAATCAGGACTGTCAGATACAGTCATCTATCTCAGTAAGGAATTCAGATAGTTTCACTGACTCATGGACCACCCACTAGATAGGCATAGTCCCACATAAAGTAATTCAGTATCAGTGTTATTAGATCCAGAGATCACCCGCTAGATAGGCTTGATCTCAGTCTCAGATTCAGTTGAGTAATCTCATTATAAGATCCAGAGATCACCCGCTAGATAGGCTTGATCTTAGTCTCAGATTCAGTTGAGTAATCTTATTATCAGATCTAGGGATCACTCGTCTGATAGGCTTGATCTTATTCTCAGATTCAGTGATTATTCTCATTATCAAATTCAGAGATCTTCCGCTAGATAAGATTGATCTCAGATATAATCCTTTCTTATCATTGATAATAGATTCTGGAATCATCCGTTAGAGAGGTTTGATCTCCGATGCAGTTAGTCGAGAGTAAAAAGCTCAAAATCCAGTCATTGATATGAGTAGATTTAGTTAATCAGTTCCAGTAACATCAGTTTCTGAGATCACTCGCTAGAGAGGACTGATCTCAATTCCTGAACTCGATTATCAATATCAGGAGATTCAGTTGTTCAGTATCTCAGTATTAGTAGTGAGTTCAGATGACAGTAACGCGGTATCCAAGTTTTAGTATTTCAAGTCACGATGACTTCACTTATGGTTTGTGCATTCATGCATATGTCCTCATCCAGTATTCTCATGATTATTCAGTTAAGTAATTGTTCATGCATAAGCCCTTGCATTTAGTCTTACCTCATCTTCATACTCAGTACATTCTCGTACTGACGCATTTGCGCTATGGTGTTTTATTTGACTCCATAGGTTCAGAGGCACGAGATCCAGAGTACCCTTAGCAGCTCAGTCCCAGTCAGCAGCAGTAGACATAGCAGTGAGTCCTCTTCAGTCGAGTATGATCCTTATTTTTATTATTATCATATCAGACTTAGTTTATTTTCAGTAGACAGAGTTAGTTGGGGACATGTCCCATCAACTCCACAGTTCAGACAGTTTAGAGGCTTTTCGGACAGATGTATCAGTATTTAGTTTTCAATTTTGAGTATTTTTAGATGTTTTGAACCTTATGGACAGTTTCCGCATTTATTATCTATATTATGAAGTATTCAAGTACAGATATCAGTAGAGGGTTAGATTGTGGTCCTTCGGAATCATGAGCACCATGTGACATTTCCGTTCTAGAAAATTGGGTCGTTACAATATCCCTCCAAAAGGGTTTTATATGGTGTTACAATATCTCCTTCCCGACACATCCCTCGGGGAGGGTTTTAGAAAGGTGTTGCTAGTATTTTTCATATGTTGCCATGCTGGTACTAATGTTTCATAAATGGGTATGATATGATGATGTAATGCTCACAACAAATCACAATAAGTATTTTCATAACCAGCCACATGATATATTTCCACAACCAACCACATGATATATTTTTTCAACCAACCACAATGATTTATTTCCACAACCACGTGAGCCAATATCCACTCATTATTTTAGTTTCATCCACGAATTTCCACATGTATCAGATGCCAATAAAGTGTGAATATAATCACAATACAATAATGGTACCATATTAAGCATCTTAACAACAAAATACAATTATTCACATGTATTCAAGGCTATTAATATTACATAGGACCCCACACGGTCACACATATCACATAATAACTCAATTTTGACAAGTACCTCACATATAGGCCCCTACACGGGCACAACATATAAATAGACATTTTTCATGATTAGGTCTCACCCTTAACATACATTTTGTATCATCATTTACTACCAAGCACAGTCTAAAAGTGCTAAGTCATAACCTACCTCAAAAGCCAAAACTAGTCCGCTACACTTCGAACCCACAACCTTAATTTTCACGAACAATCCCAAACTCCACTAAAAATATCAAATATGAAATCTACGCGTCAAAACAAAAACAAAGACACTTATATTGACTACTTTTGATTCGGGGTCAAAACGGACCCCCGAAATGGATTTTCGAAAAAGAAGGGCAAAATTGGACTTTTACTTTAAAAATATGTTCCCCCATTTTTAAGAAACCTATAGTTGAAAATCCAAGTCAAATCGAGTAAAAAAAATGTGTTCAAATTGAAGAAAAGTCATTTTTGAACATCATTTTTGAGCTTTACTGGTAAAATCTTTGAAATACGAGTTAAAATCAAGAATCGAAGTTGTTTTGAAGGTTAAATTAATGAAAAACTAGTAATTATAAGATAAAAACATTATTCAAGTGAAATTAGGGTTTAAAATCAAGCCCTAAGATTTTTGGGATCTTGAGAAATTAATCAAAAAATTACTAAGAAAAGGGTGAATTCTAACATTAAATTTGTAATAAAATCAAGAAATAGGTGTTAATCTAGCTTCTCAAGCTCCCACAAGCTTCACTTTTAAGCTCCCATACTATTTTGTGGTTTAACTCTTAAGAGACAAGATAAAAAATGAGAAAAAAAAAATAAGCCCAAAAGCTGTTGTATATATAGAGCAGATTTTCTGCACTAACGGAACGAAAAAGCTGGGGGGGGGGGGTTCTTTTTGGTTCAATGTGAACTTCGATTGGTGCCCGCGATTAATTTGGAGTCCTATATATGCAAACGATCTTTACAAACACACTAAATTCGATGTTCCATACGCGTTGGCGAAGTCAAAATTTCGAAAAAACATCATTTTCAAAAAGTTGACCCCCGAAATTCGAAATTGCAACTTACCAAACCGAGGATCGAAATGAGATTTAAAAGCCATAAAATTACACCAAATACGCTAACAACCTAAAATTGACATTTTAGATCTTCTGGCGAAGTCAGATTTTCCATCTGAGATCGTTTCGACCAAATGTGGGTCCCATACCTATATTTCTAATTTTTCTAGTTTCCGACCAATAGGTCAAAATGAGCTCGGGTGCACCGAGACCCGAACCAAAGGTCTACCTAGACTAAATGATATTCCAGAGTTGCTGGCATAGTCTGTTCGTCCATCCATTGCACGGATCAAAAGATATCCACATAAGTCCAAAATAAGGCTCTCAAAGCCATCAAAAATCACAATATCGCCAATCACTCCCACACCCCAAAAATACCATAATGCAATTACGGGGAGGCATAAAATAGTCAAATCAGATAATATCACAAATTTTACATATTTCATCAAAAAAAATTTAGGTTTTTACATCATCCACCACTAAAAATTTAGTTCATCCTCAAACTAAGGGCAAAGAAATACTTGAATCAATGAAGAGCTGAGGATAAGAACTACGCATATCAGACTCGACCTCCCTAGTAGCTTCATATACAGGTCGATGTCACCACTAGATCTTAACCACATGGATCACTCTAAAGCGCAACCGCCTAACATCCCTAGCCAAAAATGGAGATCGTCTCCTCAACAAATAAAAACCGCTTATCTAACTGAACTAACTCCCAACGAATACTATGAGACTCATCTGGAATGAAACGGTAAAGCATACAAACATGAAAAACTGGATGAAAAACTGATAGATCAGGGGGAAAAGACAACTCATAAACCACATCACCAACAGTCTGAATAATCTCAAATAGACCAATATACCTGGGGAAAAGCTTGCGCTTCTTCCCAAACCTCATCACACCCTTCATGGATGAAACTAAAAGGAAAACACGATCACCAACACCAAATCTCAAGGCATGAAGTCTATGATCAGCATAGCATTTCTGCCTACTCTGAGCCGCTCTAAGTCTACCCTGAATGACCCGAACTCTATCCAAAGACTCACGAAGCAAGTCTGTACCTCGAGGTCTCGCCTCTGAAACATCAAACCAGCCTACTGGGGAGCGATAACGCCTACTATGCAATGCCTTAAAATGATCCATATCAATACTGGAACGGTAGTTATTATTATATGCAAACTCCACTAAAGACAAGTGTTTCTCCCACTGGCCACCAAAATCCATCACGCATGCGCGGAGCATCCTCCAAAACCTGGATAGTCTACTCTGACTGGCCATCAGTCTGGGGTTAAAATGTTGTTCTAAGATCAACCCGAGTACCCAACTCATCCTGAAAAGTCTTCCAAAAGTTAGATGTGAACACAGAACCTCGATCTGAAATAATAGACATCGGCACACCATGCAGACGAACAATCTCACGAATATAGATACGAGCCAACCTCTCATCACTGAACGAGACCTAGACCGAAATAAAATGAGCTGATTTGGTCAATCAATCCACAACGACCTAAACACTATCAAAACCATGAGATATACAAGGCAAACCAGTCATAAAGTCCACGTGATCTGTACCCACTTCCACTCGAGAATGTGTAACCTCTTAAGCAACTCACCAGGTCTCACGTGCTCGACCTTTACCTACTGACAACATAGGCAACGAGCCATAAAATCCACTATATCTCGCCTCATACCACCCCATTAATAATGCAGCCTCAAATCACAATACATCTTAGTCACACTTGGATGGATAGAATATCTGGAACAATGGGCCTCCTCCAAGATCAACCTAATCCAGTCATCCACTCTCAGTATACAAACTTTACCCCAAAGCCTCAAAACTTCATCTAAATTAAGTGATGTTTTCTTAGTCTCCCCACTCAACACCTTATCTTGAGTTAACCTCAATCCAACATCATCAAACTTATGAGCTTAAATCTGCTCTATCAAAGATGATTTGGCCTCCACAAATGCCAAAATACGCCCAAGTGTTGAAATATCAAGTCTAACCATCTAGTTAGCTAAAAAAAATAAACCTCTAAGTCCAAAGGCCTCTTCTAGGTCAAAAGATATTCCAAAATACCCATACTATTCGACTTTCATCTCAAGGTATCCATAACCACACTAGCCTTGCCCGGATGGGTAAAGAATAGTCAAGTCATAATCCTTAAGCAACCCAAGCCAACAGCACTGCCTCATATTAACATCTCATTGGGTGAAGAAGTACTGAAGGCTATGATGATCTGAGAAGATCTCATAACAAACTCCATACAAGTAGTGCCTCCACAACTTTAAGGAAAGCACAACTACAAACAACTCTAAATCATGGGTAAGATAATTCCTCTCATGAGGCTTCAACTGAAGAGACACATATGCAATTACCTTGCCCTCCTGCATCAACACAACACCTAACCCAATACCTAAAGCATCACAGAAGACGGTAAAGCACACGCCCTGCTTAGGCAAAGATAATATAGGATCTGAAGTCAACAAATCCCTAAGCTTTTGAAAGCTCCTCTCATAAGCATTGGACCACTGAAAAAAAATCTTTTTCTGGGTCAATTTGGTCAATAGAGATGCAATGGATGAAAAAACCTCAACAAAACACCAATAATACCCGGTCAAGACAACAAAACTCTGAATCTCGTTGGGTAAAGTAGGTCTAGCTCAATCACGAACGGTTGCAACCTTGGCTCGATCAACCATAATACATTTCTTAGTCACCATATGACCCAAGAAAGAAAGAAACTCCAACCAAAACTCGCACTTAGAGAACTTAGCATACAACTTCTCATCCCTCAATCTCTGAAGAACAATTCGCAAATGATCCTCACCCTCAACCTCACTCTTGGAATACACTAATGTATCATCTATAAATACAATAACAAAGGAGTCAAGATATGGTCAAAACACCCGGTTCATCCACTCCATGAATGTGGTAGGGGCATTGGTCAACCCAAAGGAAATGACCAAGAACTTATAATGACCATATCGAGTCTAAAAAACTGTTTTCAAAATATATGAAGCTCTAATCCTTAACTAGTGATAACCGAACCTCAAATCAATCTTTGAAAACATTGTGTCACCCTAAAGTTGATCAAACAAATCATTGATGCGAGGAAGAGGATACTTATTCTTAACCCTCACATTATTCAACTATCTATAATTAATACACATCCGCATAGACCCATTATTTATCTTCACAAACAAGACAGGCGCACCCAAAGGTGAAACACTAGGTCGGATAAATCCCATATCCAACAATTCATGCAATTGATCCTTCAGTTTCTTCAACTGTATTATGGCCATCCTATAAGGAGGAATGGAAATGGAATTGGTTCCCTACTCAACTTCAATAGAAAATCAATATCTCGATACAGAGGCATATGACAGTGCTCAATCCCACGCGCAAGTGTACGTGGTATTATTAAGTAGTAAAATGGCCTTAAAAAATCTAAGTATCGATCCCACAGGGACTTGTTTTGACAACTATCTAATTCTAGTTTAACAATTGAGATAAAGTAACCAAGAACAGTGTTGAATAATTGTACGCTAAAAATAAAGTAAACAATGCAAAAATTAAATTCTTGAAACAATCAATGGAGTAAAACCCAAGGTTAAAGCACTTCGAACAATCATACTATGTTATTGAATTTTATTCGTTAACTTGCTTATCTTGGTTGTTGATTCTTAGGGTTAATTGCATGATCATGGTCTCCCGACCTCTAACCGTTTACCTTATTTGGACCTTACAACTACATCATTGAGGGGAGATGTAATAATCTAATTAGGTTATTTAAGATATCATCCTATGAGTGAATCAAGTAAGGCTTCTAAGTACATCCATGTCCAAGATGCTACTTCAAATTCCATATTTTATAAAGAAACAAAGACCATACTTTTTTTATTCCCATGTTCTATCTCCCTATTCCCTCTCCCGAGATCAAAAGATCGACAATAAATGTATTTTATGGGTGATCAATCCTCAAAATAATTACATCAAGAATAAATAAATAACCAATAATTATAAGCAAATGAAATTAATCCAAAACAATAATAATCATGTTCTTGGCTTTAACTCCAGAAAGAGGATTTACCCTTGAATAAAAATATTCATCACACAATACCTTGGAGTGATGATACAAACTATTCAATAAACTAAATTAAAGAATGATAAAATCTAAAAAGAAGTAGTGGAATCCTCCAATGATTTCCCAAGCGATCTAGGGTGTTCTAAGATGTCCCAAGATGATTAAAACGTGATTTAACATGGTATATTTATAGTAGACGAGTCATAAACCCATTAGGATTGGATTTCCACGTAATACTAGTTCAGCAAGGGACTTTTTTCTGCTTTTGATGGCCACCGCGTCGTGGTGACATGCCAATTTGCAATTGTCAAAAATCTATCAAAATCCAGTATCTCATCGCGATTACACCATGTCGAGGTGCCTCCTTCACCGCTATTACCACCGTGACGTGGTGGGTCACCATTTTGGGCCCCTTATGAATCCAGTGATGCATCGAACATGCCAATAAGACTCCCAACTTTCCTGCACTCACCCAAGAAATTTTAGGTGTCCAAACTCACTACAAGTTGTGTATTGTGCTTCCGTGATCTATTCCAAGCCCTTTTGAGTTGTTTCCACTTGATTTGAAGTTTTTATATCCTTCATATATCACCATATTCCATTCACCAAGAATCCTATATCATTAAACACAACAATTTAGAGCTTAAAACAACACAACATCTTCAATGGTGAACTAAAACACGAGCTAAACATAGACTAAATTCACATTAAGCTTAAGCTTAATGTTTTGACTCTTGTCTTGATCCAATTGGCCATTAAACATTATCCACAAGATATTTCACATATAAATACATAATAACAACCTTAGGAACTCATTAAAACATATTAGAACCCAAAATGATAAACTAGACAAACACCTAGCTCAAGCTAGTTACACTAGTTTTCTCGGTTGACTTCTAAATGATCAATTTGAATCAAAACTCATGTGAAACCCCATTAAATATTGTAAACACATACTTGGACACATAAATGCTTATTTATATCATTCTCAGCCCATTAATCACATGAATCATCCTCAAAACAAGTCTAAAGAGGCTAGAACAGTAGCGCTAGAATGCATAAATACACCCCACATCACCACCCCACACTTAAAACCTTGTTCGTACTTGAACAACTCTTAACTATAAAAACCATTAGCTGAAGAAACACCACACTTCTACTACATGCAAGAAATTCAAGCTAGCACTACAATTACTACACGAAACGTAAGTTTACAACACTAAGCATGTTATACATAATTGAAAGCTCAAGAATCCTACTTCAAAATATCCTAGCCTCAAGAATGGACTCCGCAAGTGGCAAACTCATGCATCTTGCTCAATAAAAGACATCATACAATTCAGCCACATTCATCAAACATGTGCCCGCACAACAAAAGAGTTACCCATAATCAATCATAATAATGCAAATTTAGAACACAATGAATATACAAATCAAGTTATGCTCACTCTCAAAAAGAATTCACTAATTACACATAATGAACCATAGGCTTTCCCTTGGTGTAGTACTCCACTAATATCGGAATGTTGAATTTAGGATCAAATAGGTCTTTTTCGGGTTGTAGTGTAGGCTAAGGGACGAGTAGGAACTATTTTGGCCAAGAATAGTGACTAACCTCTCTAAGAGATTTAATACACTACATCATACATTTAAAACCAATATGCAACAACCAAATTACACTTTTTCCATCCACCCATCACTTTTATTTTGCCCCATCTCTTTTAAGTATTTTCATAAACACATGGTGGGCGTATTGTCTATTCCTCCAAGATTCAATTTTTTATTTTTTTCCAACCATGGATATTTATAGAACAATATCTATCACAACCATCCACCACACATCAATTATCAACACCAATAACTATTACCTTGGGGAATCAATTTCACCTTTTTTATCATCAATTTCTCAAACTCCTTACTAAATTAATTTTTCATTAAAGCACTTAGCATCTTTTTGGATCAAATAATAGTTTATCAAAGAAGGAATTGGACTACTTATGAGGTTGCCAAAGAAAAAGCTAAAGGCTCAATGGGGGTTAACTAGGATAATGCACAAGGGTAGGACAAATAAAAGGTATAAAATAAGGCTATCAAAGAAATGCCTATATCATCTCCTAAACCCACATTCTTTATTTCGCTTCACACACACAACGAGTAAGTTCTGGACATCATATGGTACAAGAAATATAAAAAATTCTCACACAGTCATGGAACATGCTTGACTAAATAGGATCATCATAGACTCTGAACCAAATAATAGCACAAATTCAAATTTAAGCCAACAAGTACTACAGTCATAAACATGAGCCTAGGAGTCTCAAAGTAGTAATTCTCCAAATCATAAGCTTTTACAAAACAAAACACTTGCACCATGCAATCAAAATTAGCACCAACTCAAATATCTTACACAAAAAAATTTAAATTGAGTCAAAAATTGGGAAATTTCCCCATCCCACACTTAAAAATCAACTTTGTTCCCAAAGTGAACTTTTAAAGTAAGAGATAGAAATACACCCTCAGGCCTCTAGGCCTAGATAGTAGCATATTTTTGTATAGAGAATACGGGGGACCCAACACTCAGTTTTTGCCATGCTCCTTAGCTCAGGTTTTCGGTACTCAGACTTTTCATTAACCTGTGACTCAACCAAGAACAAAAATTACGTGAAGTAAAAAACTAAAAACTGAAAAATAAAGCATACCTACTTAAACTTGGGTTGCCTCCCAAGAAGCGCCTAATTTAGTGTCGTTGTACGACCCAATTCAACTTTTTCCTCCACCTTGATGATGTAAATTTCCCCCCCAACTTTGCATTCATATTTTTGCCTCGCTCATAGGGAGGTGGTACAAAGATTAAGGAACTGAGTAATGGATGATGCATGGAAAACTATGAAGCCTTGAAGTGAGGTGTGTTTTTATGTTGCTTATCCGGTGTAAAATCAAGAATATAGGATTTTTGTTCCTCATTTTCACATTCTTCCACTATTATAAATGATTCCACAAACAAGACATCATCTAACCATAATGTAGAAAAGTGCATTAAGTGAGGACCAACCAATCCCACTTCAAACTTTAGACTATCCTCAAAACCCTCACTCATATTCACCTTCTAAATTTCTGTATCGAAAGAAAGATGACAATTAAGTGGCTTCGATTCTTGTGGTGGTGGAGGTATCTCCTCAACATGTTCAACAACTATATTTTTTGAGTACTCAGACTTTCTAAAATTATCAGTAACTTTGTCTGCAACCAGTTGGGAAGTCAACTCTGCATCTACCTCCTTGTTGTTTGTTGAGCATTGCCTACAAACATGACTGAATCGGGATTTAAAGCACACATATCTGCAAAGTGATACATATTTCCACAAGCCACACACCAACTCATGTTCTGTTGCGCAGGTCACAAACAAAAAGGTCCCCTCCTAACTCTTGGATCAAAATCTGGACAAAAATCCTCATGGTGGGGTCCTTCACAAAAATAACAAGAATCATTATCCCTCGAAAATCATCTTTCCAAGACTGACATCTCAAGAAGAGTGTGAGAAAAATAGAAATAAAGGAAAATAAATAAAAAAACTATTTACAACTCAATATAGAAAAACTAAAAATAAGATAGTTGCCAATTCAAGTCCCCGGCAACGGCGCCAAAAACTTGGCAGCGCTTACGCAAGTGTACGTGGTCTTATCAAGTAGTAAAGTGGCCATTAAGAATTCAAGTATCGATCCCACAGGGACTTGTGTCAATAACTATCCAATTCTAGTTCAACAATTGAGATAAAGTAACCAAGAAGAATGTTGAATAATTGTAAACTAAAAATAAAGTAAACAATGTGGAAATTAAAGTCTTGAAACAATCAATGGAGTAAAACCCAGTGTTAAAGCACTTCGAACAATCATACTATGTTATTGAATTTCATTCGTTAACTTGCTTATCTTGGTTGTTGATTCGTAGGGTTAATTGCATTATCATGGTCTCTAGACCTATAACCGTTTACCTAATTTGGACCTTACAACTACATCGTTGAGGGGAGATGTAATAATACAATTAGGATATTTAAGCTATCATCCTACGGGTGAATCAAGTAAGGCTTCTAAGTACATCCCTGTCCTAGATTCTAATTCAAATTTCTTATTTTATAAAGAAACAAAGACCATACTTTGTTTATTCCCATGTTCTATCTCCCGAATTCCCTCTCCCGAGATCAAAAGGTCGACAATATATGTATTCTATGGCTGATCAATCCTCAAAATAATTAAATGAAGAATAAACAAATAACCAATAATGATAAGCAAATTAAACGAAATTAATCCAAAATAATAATAATAATGGTCTTGGCTTTAACCCCAGAAAGAGGGTTTAGCCTTGAATGAAAATATTCATCATCCAATCCCTTGGAGTGATGATAAAAACCATACAAAAAACTAAATTAAAGAATCATAAAACCTAAAGAAAAAGTTGTGGAAGCCTCCAATGATGTCCCAAGCGATCTAGGGTGTTCCAAGATGTCCCAAGCTGATTAAAACATGATTTAACATATTATATTTATAATAGACGAGTCATACACCCATTGGGATTGGATTACCATGTAATACTTGTTCAGAATGGCACTTTCTTTCCTCTTTTGATGGCCATTGCATCGTTGCAATTGTCAAAAAATTGTCAAAATCCAGTATCTCGTCGCGATTACAACACATCGAGGTGCCTTCTTCACTGCTATTACCACCACGATGTGGTGGGTAATACTTTTGGTCCCCTTCTGAATCTAGTGATGGATCACACGTGCCAATAGAACTTCCCCACGCGCCTGCAGTAGCCCAAGAAATTTCAGGTGTCCAAAATCACTTGAAGTTGTGTATTGTGCTTCCGTGATCTATTCCAAGCCTTTTTGAGTTGTTTCCACTTTATTTGAAGCGCGTATATCCTTCATATATCACCATATTACATTAACCAATCATCTTATATAATTAAACACAACAATTTAGAGCTAAAAATAATACAACATCTTCAACGGTGAACTAGAAACACGAGCAAAGCATGGGCTAAATTCACATTAAGCTTAAGCTTATTGTTTTGACTCTTGTCTTGATCCAATTGACCCTTAAACATTATCCACAAGTTGTTTCACATATAAATACATAATAAAAATCTTAGGAAATCATTAAAACACATTAGAACCCAAAACGATAGACTAGACAAACACCTAGCTCAAGCTAGTTACACTAGTTTTCTCGGTTGACTTCTAAATGATCAATTTGAATCAAAACTCATGTGAAACCACCATTAAACATTGTAAACACATAATTGGACACATAAATTCTTATTTATATCATTCTCAACCCATCAATCACATGAATCATCCTAAAAATAAGGCTAAATAGGCTAGAATAGTAGCGCTAGAATGCATAAATACACCCAACATCACCACCCCACACTTAAAACCTTGTTCGTCCTCGAACAACTATTAACTATAAACGCCATGAGATGAAGAGACACCACACTTCTACTACATGCAAGAGATTTAAGGTAGCACTACAATGACTACACGAAATGCAAGTTTACAACACTAAGCATGTTATACATAATTGAAATCTCAAGAATACTACTTCTAAACATTCTAGCCTCAAGAATAGACTCCACAAGTGGCAAACTAATGCATCTTGCTCAATAAAAGACATCATACAATTCACCCACATTCATCAAATATGTGTCCTCACAACAAAAGAGTTACGCATAACATAATAATGGAAATTTAGAACATAATGGATATACAAATCAAGTTACGCTCACTCTCAAAAAGAATTCACAAATTACACATAATGAACCATAGGCTTGCCCTTAGTGTAGTACTCCACTAATATCGGAATATTGAATTTAGGATCAAATCAATCATTTTTCGGGTTGTAATGTAGGCTAACGGGCGGGTAGGAACTATTTTGTCCAAGAATAGTGACTAACCTCTCTAAGAGCTTTAATACACTACATCATACATTTAAAACCAATCTCCAACAACCAAATTACACTTTTTCCATCCACCCATCACTTTTATTTTGCCCCATCTCTTTTAAGTATTTTGACAAACACATGGTGGGCGTATTGTCTATTCCTTCATGATTTAATTTTTCTCTTTTTTTCCAACCATGGCAATATTTCTAGCATAATATCTATCACAACCATCCACCACACATCAATTATCAACACCAATAACTATTACCTTGGGGTATCAATTTCACCTTTTTCTTCTTCAAATTCTCAAACTCCTTACTAAATTAATTTTTCATTAAAGCACTTAGGAGCTTTTTGGATCAAATTATGGTTTATCAAAGAAGGGATTGGGCTACTTTTGAGGTTGCCAAAGAAAAAGAAAAAGACTCAATGTGGGTTAACTAGGATAATGCACAAAGGTAGGACAAATAGAAGGTATAAAACAAGGCTATCAAAGAAATGCCTATATCATTTCCTAAATCCACACAACGGGCAAGTTCTAAACATCATATGCAACAAGGAATACACAAAATTCTCACACGCACATGGCACATGCTTGACTCAATAGGATCATTATACACTCTTAACCAAATAATAGCACAAATTCAAATTTAAGCCAACAAGTACTAGAGTCATAAACATGAGCCTAGGAGTCTCAAAAGTAGCAATTATCCAAAATCACATGCTTTTACAAAACAAAACACTTGCACAATGTAATCAAAAATTGCACCAACTCAAATATCTAACACCAAAAAAATTAAATTGAGTCAAAAATTGGGAAATTTCCCCACCCCACACTTAAAAATCAACTTTGTCCCCAAAGTGAACTTTTAAAGTAAGAGATAGAAATACTCCCTAAGGCCTCTATGCCTAGCTAGTAGTAGCTTTTTGTATATAGGATATGGGAGACCCCAATCTCAGTTTTTCCCATGCTCCTTAGCTCAGGTTTCCGGTACTTAGACTTCCCATTAACCTGTGACACAACCAAGAACAAAAACTACGTGAAGTAAAAAACTAAAAACTGAAAAATAAAACATACCTACTTAAACATGGGTCGCCTCCCAAGAAGCACCTAATTTAGTATCACTGCACGACCCAATTCAACTTTTTTCTCTACCTTGAGGGTATAAATTTCACCCCCAACTTTGCATCCATCTTTTTGCCTCGTTCATAAGGAGGCGGTACAAAGATTAAGGAACCTAGTAATGGATGAAGCATGGTAAACCACTCATCCTTGAAGTGAGGTATGTTTTTATGTTGCTTATCCGGTGTAAAATCAAGAATATTGAATTCTTGTTTCTTATCTTCACATTCTTCCACTATTTTAAATAATTCCACAAACAAGACATCATCTAACCATAATGTAGAAAAGTGCTTTGAGTGAATACCAACCAATCCCACTTCAAAATTTACACTATCCTCAACACCCTCACTCATATTCACCTTCTCAATTTCAGTATCGAAAGAAAGATGATAGTTAAGTGGCTGTAATTCTTGTGGTAGTGGAGGTATATCCTCAACCTATTCAACAACTATATTTTTTGAGTACTCAGACTTCCTTAAATTATCAGCAACTTTGTTTGCAACAGGTTGGAAAGTCAACTCTGCATCTACCTCCTTAAGTGTTTATTGAGCATTGCCCATAAACATAACTGAATTAGGATTAAAACCACATATATCTGTAGAGTGATACATATTTTCATAAGCCACACACCAACCCGTGGTTTGCTGCGCAGGTCGCAAACAAGCAGGTCCCCTCCAAATGCTTGGATCAAAATCTTGATAAAAAGCCTCATGGTGGGGTCCTCCACAAATATTACAAGAATCATCATCCCAAAAAAATCATCTATCCAAGAGTGATATCCCAAAAAGAGTGTGAGGAAAATAAAAATAAAAGAAAATAAAAACAAAAACTATTTACAACTCAATATAGAAAAACTAAAAATAAGATATTGCCAATTCAAGTCCCCGGCAACGGCGCCAAAAACTTGACAGCGCCCAAGCGCACACGCAAGTTTACGTGGTCTTATCAAGTAGTAAAGTGGCCTTCAAGAATTCAAGTATCGATCCCACAGGAACTTATGTCGACAACTATCCAATTATAGTTTAACAACTGAGATAAAGTAACCAAGAAGAGTGTTGAATAATTGTAAACTAAAAATAAAGTAAACAATGAGGAAATTAAAGTCTTGAAACAATCAATGGAGTAAAATCCAGGGTTAAAGCACTTTGAAAAATTATACTATGTTATTGAATTTCATTCGTTAACTTGCTTATCTTGGTTGTTGATTCGTAGGATTAATTGTATGATCATAGTCTCCCGTCCTCTAACTGTTTACCTTATTTGGACCTTACAACTACATCGTTCAGGGGAGATGTAATAATCCAATTAGGTTATTTAAGTTATCATCCTACTGGTGAATCAAGTAAGGTTTCTAAATACATCCCTGTCCTAGATGCTAATTCAAATTCCTTATTTTATTAAGAAATAAGAACCATACTTTGTTTATTCCCATGTTCTGTCTCCCTATTCCCTCTCTCGAGATCAAAAGTTCGACAATATATGTATTCTATGGGTGATTAATCCTCAAAATAATTACACCAAGAATAAACAAACAACCAATAATGATAAGTGGATTAAACAAAATTAATCTAAACCAATAATAATCATGTTCTTGGCTTTAACCCCAGAAAGAGGGTTTAGCCTTGAATTAAAATATTCATTATCCAATTCCTTGTAGTGATGATACAAACCATAAAAAAAACTAAATTAAAGAATGATAAAACCTAAAAAGAAGTTGTAGAATCCTCCAATGATGTCCCAAGAGATTTAGGGTGTTCCAAGATGTCCCAAGATGATTAAAACGTGATTTAACATGTTATATTTATAGTACACGAGTTATAAACCCATTGGGATTGGATTTACACATAATACTTATTCAGGAAGACACTTTTTTTCTACTTTTGATGGCCACCGCCTCGCGGTAACATGCCAATTCACAATTGTCAAAAATTTATCAAAATCAAGTATCTCGTCGCATTTGCACCGCATTGAGGTGCCTCCTTCACCGCTATTACCACTGAAATGCAGTGGTTCACCATTTTGCGCCCCTTCTTAATCCATTGATGGGTCATACGCACCAATAAGACTTCCCCATGCTCCTTCACTTCCCAAGACATTTCAGGTGTCCAAAATCACTTCAAGTTGTGTATTGTGCTTCCGTGATCTATTCCAAGCCTTTTTGAGTTGTTTCCACTTTATTTGAAGGGTGTATATCCTTTATATATCATCATAGTCCATTCACCATGAATCCTATATCATTAAAGATAACAATTTAGAGCTCAAAAAAATACAACATCTTCAACGGTGATCTAGAAACACGAGCTAAGCATAGGCTAAATTCACATTAAGCTTAAGCTTATTGTTTTGACTCTTGTCTTGATCCATTTGACCCTTGAACATTATACACAAGTTTTTTAACATATAAATACATAATAACAACCTTAGGAACTCATTAAAATACATTAGAACCCAACACAATAGACTAGACAAACACCTAGCTTAAGCTAGTTACACTAGTTTTTTTGGTTGACTTCTAAATGATCAATTTGAATCAAAACTCATGTGAAACCACCATTAAACATTGTAAACATATAATTGGACACATAAATGATTATGTATATCATTATCAACCCATTAATCACATGAATCATCCTCAAACCAAGGCTCAATAAGCTAGAATAGTAGCACTAGAATGCATAAATACACCCAACATCAGCATACCACGCAAGTCCGTAGGAAACAAGTCCATAAGCTCATGGACAATATGAACATAATCCAAGGAAGGAGGCGATACAACACTGGTGTTACGAATATGAGTCAAGAACGATAAACAACCCCTCTCAATCGATTTATGAGCTTGAACATAATATATAATCCTCTTAGGACCAAAATGAAGTGCACCCTTCCAAGCTATCCTTGACACACCCGACGAAGCTAAAGTCACAGTATTAGCACAACATAATGGAGCCAACCAATTCATACATAAAATAACATCAAAATTGACCATATCTAACACAAGTAAGTCTACGAAGAACTCACGACCGACAAAAGTCACAACAAAAGGTCGGTACACTCATTCCACCACTAAAGAATCACCTACTGGGCTAGATACATGAATAGACATGGAAAAATGCTCGCTAACAGAATTAAAACCCAAAGCAAAATATGCAGACACATCGGAGAAAGTCGATCCGGGATCATATAACGCAGATGCAGGTCTGAAACAAATGAGGACGGCACCTGTGCTCACAGCATCATAAGCCTCTAACTCAGGTCTGGCTGGTATAGCATAACACTGACCACGACCACCAACTGCCTGGGTGGACCCAAGACCACCACTATGGTCTCCACATTCTTTACGTATCACACCTTTGGTAGAACCCATACCCCTCATAACTGAAATAAGAGTAGCCCAATTCACCCAATGGGGATAGTTCCTGTCCACATAGTTAATCTCATCATACATATAGAAACCTTTATGACCATCCGTAGCAGGAGAAGGTACAACTGGGCCCATACATCTCCCCTAAATTGCTAAACTAGGAGATCCACAACCTGAACTCTGTAAAGCTACCACTAGCCTACCATGGTATCCATGAGAACCTCTAAATTCTCTGCCTCGGGAGGTATGACTCCCGAGCTCACCAAAATGTCGTGAATTCTTGGAGCCTCCCTTAGATGCACTAAGAATACCCTCTGTTATCTTAGCATGATCCACTATACTCTAGAAAGAAACCCCAAACATAACCATCTAAGAAATAGACAACTAAAGAGAAATATCCAAACCCTTCACAAAGTTTTAGACCTTCTCAGACTCGATGAAAATGCTATCATAAGAATATCTGGATAGGGCCTGAAAACGTGCCTTATTCTCAAAAACTGTCATGGAGACCTTATCTAAATGATCAAACTCGTTCCATATACGATCTCTCAAACTGAAAGGCACAAATCTCTCTAGAAAATCCTTGACAAGCTAATTCCAAGTCATCTCAGGAGAATCACGGGGTCTACAACTAACAAGCGACCTTCACCAATCTCTCTCTGCATCTCTCAACTAATAAGATGTAGTATAAGCCATACTATTTACACAGAAAGTGTAAAACAAAACTCAAAATAAAAGGTATGAAAGAACTTCACACGATAAAGAATAAAATAAGAGAAGTTACCTACAGACGTCATATAGCCTCTCGAAGATAGATACGAACGCCTATGTACCAGTCCATAAGACTCTATTAGACACCCCATTCTTACACCGTTGACAGAACCTAAGCGCACACGCAAGTATACGTGGTCTACCAAGTAATATAGTGGTCTTCAAGAAAGTTGAGGTATCGATCCCACAGAGACTAGATTTGGCAACGATTTGATTTCAGTTCACAATTTAGATTCACTTGATGTGAGAGTAACCAAAAGAGAGAATTGAGTTTATAAATTGTAAATAAAGTAAATAATGCGGAAATTAAAGGTCATGTAACAATCAATAGGAGAAATCCCAGGGTTGAAGCACTCTGAACAATCATATTATGCTATTAGATTTCATTCGTTAACTTTCTTATCTTGGTTGATGATTCATAGGGTTAATTGCGCGATTATGGTTTTCCAACCTCTAATCTATTACCTAAGTTGAACCTTACACCTACATCATTGAGCGGGGATGTAATAATTCACTTAAGTTCTTAAAAAATATCATCCTACATATGAATCAAGTAAGGTATCTAAGTACATCCCTGTCCTAGATACTAATTCAATTTTCTTATTTTATAAAGAATCAAGAACCCTACTTTGCTTATTCTCATGTTCTATCGCCCTATTCCCTCTCTCGAGTTCACAAGGTTGACAATGGATGTATTCTAAGGGTCGCGAATCCTTAAAATAGTTAAAATAAGAATAAAAAAACAACCAATATTGATAAGCAAAGCAAACAATTTAATCCATAGCAATAATAATCATGTTCTTGGCTTCAACCCCAAAAAGGGGCGTTTAGCCACACATAGTCATAATCGTAATCAACAAATAGTAATTAACGACTAAAAATATGAACGAACTAAATAAAAATAATTTCAAACCTAATGAAGAAGTTGTAGCAGCCCTTTTCTCTCCAAAATATGCTAAAATATGTGTAGAAACGTTATACAACATGTATTTATAGTATAGGAGCAGGCCCTTTCCATGCTGGACAAGAAAACCTTCAGTTATTGAGCCCCGGACTAGGTGGGGCAGCGCCAAAAACTTGACAGCACCCAAGCGCACACATAAGTGGGACTTCCACTTCCCTAAACTTTATACCAGCTGCTTGGTAGACCACGTACACTTGTGTATGCGCTTGGGCGTTGTCAAGTTTTTGGCGTTGCCCCACCTAGTCCGGGGCTCAATAACTGAAGGTTTTCTTGTCCAACACGGAAAGGGATTGCTCCTATACTATAAATGCATGTTGTATCATGTTTTTACACATATTTTAGCATATTTTGGAAAGCAATTTAAACACAATAGAATCCACCGGAATCAACTAGACAAGCATCTAGCTCAAGCTAGTAACACTAGTTTTCCGAGTTGAACTCCAAATGAATCTTTTAGGTACAAACATATTTGAAACTCACTTTGAACATCATAAATATATGCTTTAACACTATGATACACATTTATCTCATTATACACCCATATATCACATGAATCATCCTCAAAACAAGGCTAAAAAGGATAGAATAGTGACACTAGAATGCATAAATACACCCAACATAAACCGTTGAGAGCAATGAAACCTGGATGCCCTAATATCAATTTGTCATGACCCAAAAATAAAGGTCATGTGGCACTTTTCGCGGCGTACCTTGACAAGTAAGCCTATCACCCAAACTAATACAAAAAGAGAAAAAGACAGAAATATCCCAAGGTAAGGCTTTTAGAACGAAGTCGTACCATATAAGTAATCATAACAATGCGGAAAGAACTTATCCAAAATACCAATCATGCCCAAAATTAGGTGTCAATAGTGTAAGAACTACTAATACAATCCAAGAGTCAAATACGTCAGAAAATAACCACAAAAAAATAATATCTTTCTTCCAATACTAATAAAGACATAACGACTATAGAAAGAATATAGGCGAACTTTGGACGCATGAATGTCCAACCGCTACTATGAAAGCTCCGACAATTGTCCGAGTCAAGCAAGCTGGGGTGCACTCAAGCTAGGACCTACACCAAAAGGGTGCAGCAGGCATGCGTACGGTCCACTTGTACTCAGTAGGTATTATAGGCCGACCGAGAAAAGTAGAAAATAAAGCATACAAAATACACAATAAGGGCACGTCACCTACAATCAGAAAAGATCCCACAATGGTAGCCCATACCGCTTGGACAAATAGTTCTAATGTATATTATATATTACAACAATACACTAAGATAGACACAAGTATATATAATATCATATATAAGTAGAACAAAGGAGAACATGTAGATACAAGATCATCAAATACAAGTAAAGGAAAATAAGACAAATACATAGATGACAAGTCAATAAGGCAATACAACACAACACAAACATAATAAAGTAAGTGCAATGTATATGATGATGATGATACATAAGTCATCGCACAACCTCTGGGATTGTTGCACGATCCCCGTATACATCTACGGAGCTAAAGATTCCCGACGTAGGACCCATGGGGGGTTCGTCAATCGGTATACAATCCATATATCTCATATCTCTTTTTTGGCATATCCCTCAAAAAGGGTTTTATAAGGTGTTACAATATCTCCTCCCCGATAAATCCCTTAGGGAGGGTTTTAGAAAGGTGTTGCTAGTGGTTTTCATATGTTTCCACGGTAGTACCAATGTTTCATGAATGAGTATGATATGAGGATGTAATGCTCATAACCAATCACATTGAGTAATTTCACAATCAACCACAAGATATATTTCCGCAACCAACCACATGATATATTTGCATAACCAACCATATGATATATTTTCACAACCAACCACAGTGATTTATTCCTAGAACCATGTGAGCCAATATCCACTTATTATTTCAGTTTCATCCACGAATTTCCACATATCTCATGTACCAATAAAGTATGAATATAATCACAAAACACTAATAGTACCATATTAAGCATATGAACAACACAATACAATTATTCAAATGTATTCAAGGCCATTAATAACACATAGGATCCCACACGATCACACGTATCACATAATAACTCAATTTCGACAATTACCTCACATATTGGCCCCCACACTAGCACAACATATAAATAGTTATTTTTCATGATTAGTTATTACTCTTAAAATGCATTTTGTATCATCATTTACTACCCAACATAGTCTAAAAGAGCTAAGTCATAACCTACCTCAAAAGCCAAAATCGGTCCACAACACTTTGAATCCACGACCTTAATTTTTATGAACGATCCCGAACTCTACTAAAATATCAAATATGAAATCTACATGTCAAAACAAAACCAACAACACCCATATTGACTACTTTTGATTCGGGGTCAAAACAAACCCCCAGACCGGATTTTTGAAAAAGAAGGGCAAAATCGGAACTTTACTACAAAAATATATTTTTCCTATTTTTAGGAACCTATAGTTGAAAATCCAAGTCAAATTGAGTAAAAAAAAAATGGGGTTCAAATTGAAGAAAAATTATTTTTGAGCTTTACCGGGTAAAATCTTTGAAATCCGAGTTAATTAAGAATCAGAATTGTTTTGAAGGTTAAATTAATGAAAAACTAGTACTTATATGATAAAAACATTATTCAAGTAAAAAGGAGTGAAATTAGGATTTTAAATCAAGCTCTAAGATTTTTGGGATTTTGATAAATTAATCAAGAAATTACTAAGAAAAGGTTGAATTCTTACTTTAAATTCGTAATAAAATCAAGAAATAGGTGTTAATCTAGCTTTCCAAGCTCCCACAAGCTTCACTTTTAAGCTCTCGTACTATTTTAGGGTGTAACTCTCAAGAGACAGGATGAAAAATGAGAAAAAATAAGTCCAGAAACTGTTATATTAGTGCAAATTTTCTGCACTAACGGAAGGAAAAAGCTAAGTTTTTTTCTTTTTGGTTCAATGTGAACTCTGATGGGTTTTCCGGGATTCGTTCGGAGTCTGATATATGCAAAATGCAACCAAACTAAATTCAACGTTCCGGACGGATTGTCAGAGTCAGATTTTCGAAAAAACATCATTTTCAAAAAGTTGACCCCCGAAACCTGAAATTACAACTTTCCAAACCAAGGATCGAAATGAGATTTAAAAGACGTAAAATTACACCAAATACGCTAAAACCCTAAAATCAACATTCCAGATCTGCTAGCGAAGTAGAATTTTCCATCCGAGGTTGTTTCGACCAAATGTGGGTCTAATATCCATATTTCTAATTTTTTAACTTTCCAACCAATAGGTCGAAATGAGCTTGGGTGCACCGGAAACCAAACCAAAGGTCTAGCTATCCTAAGAATGATATTTTAGAGCTACTGGCAAGTCTGTTCGGCCATCCATCGCACGGATCAAAAGATATCCACATAAGTTCAAAATAAGGCTCTCGAAGCCATAAAAAACAACAATATCGCATAAATAATATCAAAATACATCAAAAATCATGCTAATCATAACCACACCCCAAAAATACCATAATGCAACTATGGATAGGGGTAAAACAGTCAAATCACATAAAATCATAAATTTCACATATTTCATCAAATTTTTAGGCCGTTACACTTATACCCTAGTGGAGTAGAGTCCATTTTTGCAGAGCATTTTTTGTGGTGTTTCAAAATAATTATTCACATTTTACATTCTTCAAAGTTATATTCGACAACTTTTAATGGAAAAAGAAAAAAGACTTAAGCAGGAGATAATGGGAAAGAAAACAAATTATTTTTTTCACAAATATTCGCAGATGTTGAAACTATCAATTTTCTTTACATTATGTTATTTCTCTTATTTCTTAGAATTTATATGATTGTTGTTTTTCTTTCTAAAATTACGTTATAGAGCCTGAGATAGAGCATAAACATAGGCTTTTTTTTATTTTTCACCGATGTCTAGTACCTCGATTGGAGTTTCGACTAATCCAAATCGCACATTGCGGGGCCCATTCTTGGAGTGGCGCTCCCAATGGGATTTTCTCCATACTCAATGCTTAAACTTAAGTCTTCTGATTAAGGGTGGAGCAGCCCCATCACTGCATCACCACCCATGTTTGTCATAAACATGGACTTAAGTATATTGTGAATAGAAAGATGATGCTTATGCTAATAATCACCATTTAGTAGATAAATAAATGATGGCAAAGTTTGAAAGTAAAAAAAAATGCATGAAAGAAATTTGATTGGTTAAGAGACTTACCACATTCAGTTGTAGATTCATAAAAATGAGTTATTTTGGCATGACATATAAGTTTTTATAAAAAAAAAATCCTAAAATTGCAATAAAGATTAGGTATGATCAACCAATAATTTTAAAAACATAATAGGTTCAATGCTAAAATTTTCCGATCATGAAACAAGAACTTCACACATCAAAAATATAGAAAGACAAAAGCAAAATTTAAGAACGGTAAAAAAAAAAATTACATTAATCTAGTGGATATACCAAAGCATCAAATATCATAACCTGACTTGAAAAATCAAGACGAGAATCAAACTCTTAATTGATAGTTATAGTAAGTTATGTCCATTATTACACTCCTAAAAAAGAAGGAAAACCGACCACACATGTGGTCGGTTTTCCTGCATTTCCGACCACAAAATCGATCAAAATGCGTGATCGGTAAAAGTGTGGTCGTTTTTTTAAAACCGACCACAAGTGGTCGATTTTGTTTTTAAATTAATTAATCAATTTTAATAAAATCGACTACAAGTGGTCGATTTTATTTTTAAATTAATTAATTAATTTAAAAAAAATGACCACTAGTGGTCAGTATTTTTATTTAAATTAATTATTTAATTTTTAGAAAATCGACCACATGTGGTCTGTTTTTGTAAAATTTTCCAGAAAACCGACCACATGTGGTCGATTTTTCTGGTAATTTTTTAAAAAAATAATAAAAGCTTATATATGTTACATTCCGTCAACCAGCCAAACAAATGAGCATACAATAAATATGCTACATTTCATTCAAACAAACAACATACAATACAAGTCTAAAAACATACAAAACATACAAAAGTTTAAAAACTATAACTTATCTCCAAATCCAAACTACAACACATAGAAAATTCAAAAAAATACCAATCATCATCTTCGTCATCCGCATCCTCAGCCGCACACACAGGATCTGATTCCTCATCTGTGCTGATGTCATTCAGTGGGCCTAGACTTTTTGCAGCCCGAACTGCATCCCCAGAACATGGAGGAATAATCCCTGCAGATCGAATAAAAGAGTTGAACTGCTACTGCAGCATCCTAATTTGTGATGTTGTTTTCTCCCCCTTCTGCTTCGCCCTCTCTCTTTGTGCAGCAAGATCTTCAATGAGTTTAGAAACTGTAGTTCTTAGTGACTCAACGGTTTCTCTATCAACTGATGAGGTATAGGATGTCGGGTCGGATGAAGATCTAATATTCTCGCTATAACATTTTCTGTGGTATCTGTAGTATTGGCCTCTAACTGGAGGACCCACAGTTTCTTTCCATAACTCCTCCTCTACATCCTCAGGTATTATGTCACCCTGACTTTTAGGAGGCTGAGTACTATGATACTCATTAACAAGCTGCATATATTTGTCCCATATTCAAAGTAAAGTTAAAATTAATAGTAAAAAAATATTAAACTACTTGTACTTGAATAATATCAACTTTGAGAAAAAGATTCATAAATACAAAATTTGATTCTTACATGGGTAGATTTTGCATGAGGCTCAACCCAGACATCTTCATTAGTTGGGTTCTTTTTCTTCCTCACATGCGTCTCCTCGAATACCTCATCTTGTCTTACCTTCCTACCCAATTTGTTTGCCTGCATATGAAAAAATTAATAATCTTCAAATAATTAAAAATTTAAATTGAAACAAATAATTAAAACTGTAAAAGTTACATACCATTTTTTGCTCCACAGTAATCCAACTAACTGCACCCGCAGTATATAGAGAGCCACCCTTGGATGATGCCCTGGGTTTCTTTCCTTTCTCACTCAACAATTGATATTCTTCGGTATTCCAATAGCAAATATAATCTTGCCACATGGGTTCGAGTATAAACCCTGGTCGTACCCGGTTCGTTCTGGCATAATCCAACAGATCGTTCATTCTGGCTCTAGCTCTTCTATAAAAATTCTTCCGCATAGCACATTCATGCGCGTCATCCCACCAGAAATATTTCTACAACAAAAACAAAAATATAATATTTAATTTTTTCTTCTAACAATGTGTTAAGTAGTCGATAAGTTAAATCCTTACATGAAATTCTTTAAACATTTGTTCTCTGTCATTTTCTAAAACCTTTTGTCAAATGGTCCAATAGCCGTTGAAGTGCCGAGTAATGCATTTAGTCATAATTTTTTCAATTTTATCATCGGTCAAAAACCTACAACACGAGATCAAACAGTAACTTGATAGAGAGTAATAATATAGTAAATGAAAAATGAATAATGTTGTTATATTTAGAAATCTTACCCTACTCCATATGAAATAATATACCGCTTTTGATAATCATCTTTGTATCTGCGCTGTGGAACAAGTGCTGGTGAAAGCACTGGCGTGAGCGGATCTGAAGCACCGGATAGAGTGCCTCCAAGATGAAGATCCTTCAACCTAATAGATCCAGTAGAATCACTATGAAAATGTGGGTGACTTCTAGTAAAGGTTACTGCAGGCGATGGTGATGTCCGGATATGCCAACGGCCATCCAATGGTACTGTGATGGCAGTGGTACGGTGATGAGAGCAGAATGAGTTTTTGTAGACCCATGAATTAGACCCACATGCGTAGGAGTAGGAACTAAATGTTGTGATGACCTAGAATATGAGGGTCGTGCTAGCGCTTCAGCAAACTGACCCTCAGATATATGAATACCTGTCGGTCTTATATAAGGCAGAGATTGTTTTTCTTTTTTGTCTTTGTAGGATCAACTTTTTGCTTACCTTTGTCACCTTTACCTGCCATCTAAATTATGTATAAGAAAATGAATATATAAGAAAACATTCTAAGTAACTAATTTCAAGTTACTAATTCACATTTCAAATCGCTCCAACAACATGAGATAAACAAGAATATTTCCATTACTACATAAATTATGGAAAAGTTAAAACAAAAATCTTACACAGTATATTACATATCAATCTTAAACAAGAAACATAAAGGTAAATAGTACAAAGCATAAAAACATCAATACATAATAAATACAACCTACACAAACTAATTCTCCTCTCCCGAAGATTCTCCACTAAACCATTCACTCTTTTCAAAAGTTTTCTCATCTCCTACCTACTCAGCCTCTTCTTCTGCAATATTAACTTCTTCAAATATATTTTTTGGGTGATTCAAACAATCTACTAAATCAATGTTCACTAACTAGTGATCAATCTGCATTTCATTTTGATACGCAGTCTCCAACACATTCTCAACTTCCGCCCATCCTATAGGCTTTGTTTCGATTACAGCCCACCAATCATACTTATCACTATGCAATGGATAAGGAGCATAATACACTTTCTTAGCATTTTGTGCGAAAACAAAGGGATTATAAATAGGATACGACCTATTGTGCTTCACTTCAATGGTGTTATGCTCTTTATGTACTCTTGTGCCTCTTGTGCTTGGATCAAACCACTTACATCGAAAGAGGATAATTTTTTTAATTGGAAACCAGCATACTCCAGTTTTAAGATCTCTTGTGTGATGCCAAAGTAATCAACATAATCATCACCCTTATTTCAAACACCACTATTATTTGTTTTTCTTGTTCTGAAGTGTTCTTAGGTAGAAAATTTAAACCCATTTACTGTGTAATGGGACATTGTATGAGCTTCAACTAGTCCCAAAGAAATATCTCTCAAGAACTGATCATGTACAGCTGCATTTGGTGACTGGTGTACCTACAAATATTATACATATATATATATGTGTGTGTGTTAGTTGAAGATTGTGTAAATGTTTAAATTTGTAGAAATATTAGTACACTTATGAACCTCATATGTAAACCATGTTGTAAAGGATGCATACACTTGATTTTTGTGGAATTGAGTCTTAAATGAACTGAAAATCCAACATGCGAAACACAATCAGTTCCCTTAAGGGAATGAGTAAATAAATAAGATATGTTAATATTTAATCTCCTTACTTTAGAGAGGGCTCAACTTCCGGGTAATTCAGTAAGACATACAAAGTTGCTGATTTGTGCTCCATGGTAGTGAACCGACGAAATATGATCTTTTTAGCCTTACTACCAGATTGATTGAAAATTGATATCAATTGCAAATGAGGCTCATTCTCATCGTCCTGATGATGATTCGGTCTATTTCTTAAACAAGAAAATTCATCACGAAAGTAGTATGAACAAAATTGAGACGTTTCTCTTGCAAGATATGCCTCAACTATAGAGTCTTCCACTCTATGTTTATTTTTGGGACCCCTTTTCAATTTTCCAATTGCCCTGCACAATCATAAGATTAGATGTTTACTATATTAAAAAAGATATGTATGAATTTAAATATGTTGCAATTGCATACCATTCAAATGGATACATCCACCTAGTTTGAACTGGACTGCCTAGCCGAGCTTCGTGGACAAGGTGAATGAGAAGATGTTCCATCACATCGAAGAATCCTAGCGGAAAAATCTTCTCCAACTTGTTGGTGATAACAACAATATTACTTTTCATTCGTGCCAGATTTTCTTCTTTTAATGTGGTGGCACATAAGTCCTTGAAGAACAAACTAATCTCTGTTATTGGTTTCCATATGTTTTCAGGTGAACCAATAAAAGCAATTGGAAGTAATTGTTCCATGAAAATATGACAATCATGGCTTTTCATTCCATGTAAGATTCCTTGTGCCATATCAACCCTCTTTCCCAAATTTGAGGCATATCCATCGGGCATCTTTAAACTTTGGACCCACTCACATATTTTTCACTTTTGGTCCAACTTGAATGTATAACTAGCCGAACATAACTAGCCTTGTTCATAAGAACATTGACATTGAGCCCCTCCTATAAGTGTAATTCTCTACGCTTGCAATATTCTTGTAAATCAAGTCTGGCCTTAGGATTATCCTTTGTCTTGCTGATAACACCCATAACTGTGTTGAACAAGTTGTCAAAATAGTTCTTATCAGTATGCATGACATCGATATTATTTCTAAGTAAATTATCTAGCCAATATTCTAACTCCCAAAATATACTTTGCTTAGTTCAGTTATGTGAAATGTCATATCCATCAAGCCTATACAATGGTTTCTCTCTAACTTTAGGCAAATCTTGAGCTATCTCACAGATGTCATGACCAGATAACCTTGGAGGTGGACCATCATGTTCAGTTTTATTCTTTCTGAATGCATTCCCGAGTCTCCTAAACTCATGATCAGGTGGCAAGAAACAACGATGACAATCAAACCATGAATTTTCCTTGTCATGTCTCAATATGAAAATCTTATTTTTTTCATGCAGTATGGACAAGCCAACTTTTCAGCTATCACCCAGACAATATTCCATAAGCAGAAAAATTATTAACAGTCCACATTAGATATGCACGCAGATTGAAATTTTGTTTAAGTAAAATGTCCCAAGTTTCAACCCCTTCGTTCCATAAAATTTGAAGTTCATCAATCAAAGGTTGCAAGTTGACATCTATTCTGCTTTTTAGATTATGCGGGCCAGGAGCAACACAATTCAAAAATATATATGGACTAGTCATCAACATTTCAGGAGGAAGATTATACGGGGTGATAAATATAAGCCAACATCAATATGGAGCAGCACCAACTGAAAAATGTGAGAAGCCATCCGCACATAATCCCAAACGAATATTTTGTGGCTTAGCTGCAAAATCTGGATAAATTGCATCAAAATGTCTCCAAGCCTATCCATCAGCTAGATGACACATAACACCAGTGGTCCTTCTATTTTTACTGTGCCATCTCATATGAGGAGCTGAGTTGTTTGAAGCATACAACCTCTTCAACCTTGGTATTAGAGGTAAATAATGTATCGTCTTAATAGCAATTTTATTTCCACTATAATGACACGTATATCGAGAGTACTGACAAAACTTACAGGACTCTAGGTTAGCATCTTCCTTAAAGTATAACATGCAGCCATTTTCACAACAATCAATTCTAATCGAGGAGAGACCTAACTTTGACACCAATCTTTTTTCCTTATAGAAAGAATTAGGAACCTCTAAGGCGGGGTCAACTAACTCTTTAATAAGGTTTATCATTGAGTCCATTCCTCCTTTAGCAATATTTCAATCAGATTTAATACTTAATAATATAACAGCAACATACAAATGAGGATGCAAACACCCGTCAAACAAAGGATGACTAGAAGCATGCAGTTGTTCATAAAAACGACCCGTTTCTCTATTGGGAACATCTTCGACATTTTCCCTAAAGTCGCCCTTATGTTGCATCCCAAAAGCATCGTGCACCATTTCTGTCATCCTAGTATCTTGATATTCATTATGCCCTGCAGACCTACTACTTTCATCAACAACAAAGTTATTTTGCTCAACATTACCATGAATAGTATGCAACGTTAAAAAGTCCTCGTGAAACCCCCTTCTATAAATATGTTCCTTCACAACTTTTTCTTTTAAAAGATTTGTACCATCACATCTAACACAAGGACAATGAATAGCCCAAAAATGTGACCAAGCATCAAGTGTCTTAGCATGTTCAATAAATCGGCTGACACCTTCATAAAATTCCATCCGAAGACCTATTTTATTATCATTATTCTGTTGATATATCCAGCTATAACCAGTTTCCATCTACACAATCAATCAGATTTATGTAATTAGTTCAAGTCACAAAAGTTCACATTTCAAGTACCTAAATTCAAAATGAAAAGTCACATTTCAAGTCACTAAGTCACCTCCCAAAAAACCAAACTAAAGTACATTCAAAATGATAAATTCACCTTTCAAGTACCTACACTTAATCAATTTCAATTCACTAAGTCACCTCACAAGTTACCAAACTATACTACATTCAAAAATAAAAATTCACCTTTCAACTACCTACACTTAATCAATTTCAAGTGACTAAGTCATCTCACATGTTACCAAACTAAACTACATTCAAAACAAAAATTCAAAATTCAAGTACCTACACATAATCAATTTCAAGTGACTAAGTCATCTCACATGCTACCAAACTAAACCACATTCAAAACAAAAATTCAAAATTCAAGTACCTACACTTAATCAATTTCAAGTGACTAAGTCACCTCACGTGTTACCAAACTAAACCACATTCAAAACAAAAATTCACCTTTCAACTACGTACACTTAATCAATTTCAAGTGACGAAGTCACCTCACAAGTTACCAAACTAAACTACATTCAAAAAAAAAATTCACATTTCAAGTACCTAAACTTCAACATTTTCAAGCTAACTCACTAACTCACCTACCAAAACAACAAACTAAACTACATTCAAAATGATAAATTCACATTTTAAGTACCTACACTTAATCAATTTCAAGTCACTAAGTCACCAAACTAAACCAGATTCAAAAAAAAATTCACCTTTCAACTACCTAAACTTAATCAATTTCAAGTGACTAAGTCATCTCACATGCTACCAAACTAAGCCACATTCAAAACAAAAGTTCACCTTTCAACTACCTACACTTAATCAATTTCAAGTGACTAAGTCATCACACATGCCACCAAACTAGCCCACATTCAAAATAAAAATTCACCTTTCAACTACCTACACTTAATCAATTTCAAGTGAGTAAGTCATCTCACATGCTACCAAACTAAACCACATTCAAAACAAAAATTCAAAATTCAAAACAAAAATTCATTTTTCTCCTACACGAGAATATTAATGAATCAATCAATATTGACTTGTGTAGATAATATATGAAGAAGATGATAACTTAAAAAAAACAATTAACATATTCATATTAATAACTCAAATCAAAAAAAAGTTCCTAATCAATCAAAGTAAAAGCTAAAAGAAAGAAAGTTGACTCCTTAAAATTAATTTGACTACATTGCATCCAAGAACACTGGATCATCAAAAACAAAATGAGAATGCAAAGAAAACATCAAAAAGAAACTAAGCGGAATAAAACACGACAGAAAATTAGAAAAGAAATGTGCATGTGATTGATAAACCTACAACAAATTGTGAACAAAAAATTAGTTAAATAGAACTGTCGGGAACTTTTATTAGAAGTAAAAATATACGGACTTTTTATACTGTAGCAATACAAATAAAATACCACTACTATTTTTCTTTTTCCTCTTTTTATAATTTAAATACTAAGAAACTAAAATGCTTGAAAAACTTTGCCACGACCTAAATTAGGACTATGACCTGCGCTAAGGATGTTTGAACTCCAAAGCAAGCCTCGTTAGTATTCTACAAAAATCTAGCCTAGTTTTCCTTATTTTTGGGCCTATCAAGAAAATTACCTGCCTGAAACCAACAGCACAACCACCCAACATCACAAAACAATACACCAATATCATCAACATAGCCTTTTCGCAACACAATAATACTATAAATTCATCTCCTAAAGTAAGAAGAAGTCAATAACGTCATAAGTCCATAATAACAAAAGTGTTAGGATTTTTGCATTTATTTTCTTACCAAAATTGAGTTTAATTTTCTATTGAAGGAAAATAATAGTACCATAATTACTTTTATTTTTCCTAAAAGAAAAATATAAAAACTTTCCATATTTGGCTAACATATTTCTAAGATGAAAGATTTTGAAAGATGAAATATTTTGGAATTCTATAAATAGAAGAGCCCTCTTCTCATACAAGAACACAATAGTATCCACAATGTAGTCATTTAAGAGTGTCTTTTAAGGGAGATTTTCTCCCAGCAGTTTTTAAGTTTTTAGATATTGGTTTTTAATATGTAGTTCATTTGACCAAACCATATATTAATAATATGACTTTTTAGTATGCTTTTATTTGTCGTATGAATTATCATCTCCATGATTTGCAACTTTATGTTTCCGTATGACGCCCTCTCGATTTCGAACTCAACAATTGGTATCAGAGCCTACTGTTCAAAGGTCTAATTGTTTGGTGAAACGATATTAAAGACAGGTTCAAAGTGGCTTCAAATCAAGTTGTAACCAGTTTCGCGATAATAATGATTTTGTGTAACTATATGTGGAGAAGAAGTTTTAAGCATATTTCACAATCCTGTTGTTGCATCCTTAAAAAAAACAAAATATAAATTTTTAACCCATTTTTAATCAAAATATTTTAAATCCTAATTTTAACCATGGAAGGCAGCAATGATGAAATTTTGTGAAGAACGAAGTTCATGCATGTGAAGAAGACAGATCAAGTGAAGAAAATCAAGGCCAAAGGGGAGATTTGTTAGGATTTTTGTCCTGATTTTCTTACCAAAATTGAGTTTAATTTTCTGTAGAAAGAAAATAAAAGTAGTACCATAATTACTTTTATTTTTTCTAAAAGAAAAATATAAAACTCTTTCATATTTGTCGAACCTCTTTATAAGAGGAAAGATTTTGGAACTCTATAAATAGAAGAGTTCACTTCTCATACAAGAACACAATAGTATCCACAGTGTAGTCGTTTAAGAGTTTTTTTTAGGGGGAGATTTTCTCCAAACGGTGTTTATGTTCTTAGATATTCATTTTTAATATGTAAGTCGTTTGACAAAACCATATATTAATAATATGAATTTTTAGTATATTTTTATTTGTCGTCTGAATTATCATCTCCGTGATTTGTAACTTTAAGCTTTCCCATGAAGCCCTCTCAATTTTGAACCCAACAGAAAGAATACTCATGGCTCAAATAGAGGAAATGACTAAGTAGGGACTAAGAGTTTCAAAAGGACCATAAAACATAAATAAGCCTTCACCCATATGAACAAATATGGGGCTTGCTAGGAATATGTAAACTCGTAAGCTCTAGCTAATGAAATCCTCACTGTCACCTTCGTATTCTAGAAAAAAAATAGCGAGGAGTGAGACACCAGCCCAGTGAGTAACAGCACTTAACCATAACCATATTAATAAGGACAAGTTAAGATATATCATGAAATAAATACCCTTTCAGAAAACAGTAACAATAAGCAGTATCATTTGTTTCATGTAAGTAAGATGAACTAGTTTTTAGTAATAAACTCAATAAGCATTGTATCCTATCAAATATTAAAAATTTGGGAGGTTTTCAAGAATGAATCATGTAATCAGTGTGACTTTCTACTTCAAGAAAAATCAATAATTGTGGACCCTCATAAAGGAGTCAAATAATTATATCAGCAGATCCCTCCTCGAGGGAAATCAATAATGGTATGCTAGTTATACCTTTTCACTATTGAGGGATTTAACTGTAATCTATAATACAATGTGCATCAGTTCTAACGAACCTGCCTTTAGCTACGGGATCCAAATCAAGGGATACTCTACTTTATACTTTTTTGTAAGCGGTAGGTACTTGTATAACAACCTTTTCAATATATTACAGGGCATTTAAGTTCTTATCAAATCATATTATATGTAAAACTTGAACAAAACATATGTCAACATACTTATTTCTCAAGTAAATAAAGAACATTCACAATAATAGTAATCATATCTCAAAAGCGATAAATATGTCTTATAATACTTAGAACATCTCAAATAACTATTTAGTAAATCAAGTAAAAGACTCACCCCACTTGAAATTCCAAAGCATTTGATAATAATTTTCTTCAAACTCATGTTTAAACTACGAAAGTTAAGAAAACATAAATCATGGTAAGGTTACTACTCACAGTACACTTGTTGGAGTACCAAACTTGTCACCATGAACAATTCGTATGACTTCCCTCGATCGAGTCTATAATCACATCATATCAATTTCGTGTTAATTTTCTTATTTAGGCTAATTCATAATTGATTTAAAATATCCATCCCCAAGGTTTCATGTTTGGCCAACAATTTTTCAAATTATAATTATCAACCTATGAGTAATGTAACTGGCGCGTGATCTATTGGCAAATTTATAGAACTCATTGTGAGTTTACTATAATTGTGCCTTACAGCCTAACTACTTGTCTTTTGGTAAATAATTTTAAATATCTGGTGCCAATTTCCCATCTAAGACTCATGTTTAGGCTATATAAAAAAGTTAGCTTGAGCAAAATAGCAAAACTCGAATGAATTTCTTTTTTTCTGGAGTGCAAGTTGTCCTTGTTTTCACCCCTCGTATGAATCTTTATTGAGTTTTTATTGAAATAGTTACCACACCAGTAACCCCTAAAACTTAATCCTATATTGTTTGCTTATTGTACATGTTGGGTGACTTTTCTTTTTTTGTAAGGATTTAGACCAAAGTTAATTTGCTAGCCATATCTTTTTTTTTTATTTTTTTGTAGACTCGTGCCTCTAACTCTAACCCTTTGCTTTTACCCATTTTCCTTGGCTTTTAGTTGTTCCTGCTGAGATTGTCAAGTTAGAATCCAAATTAGGTATTGGCTAAAGCCCACTTGTTTATGCCTCACCAGCTTTTATTTTTTACTTATATGTCCTTTAAATAAGTGGTATTAAATTTTCCTCACCTTATGAAATTCGGTCTCCGAATTTAAGATAAGTGCATACTTGAAGACTAAATTAAGTGAGGGTACTTGACTCGCATATCGCTTTTCAAATCCAATGTAGCTTCTTCAATAGTATGGTTCTTCCATAAGACTTTCACTGACACAAACTCCTTCTACCGCAACTTCCGTACTTGATAATCAATAATAGCCAGTGTTTCTTCACCATAGGTTAAGTTCTCATCCAACTGCAAGGTCGGTGCTTTGAGCACGCGAGAAGAATCTGTATACATTTCCTTCGCATAGAGACCACTAGATGGATAAAATACATCTCAGGAGAGAGTGCCAAATGATATGCCACCCCTCCTACTCTATCAAGTATCTCATATGGTCTTATATATCTCAGGCTAAATTTACCTCTTTTCGCAAATCGCACACACCTTTCATTGAAGAGACTCGTAGAAAAACCTTATCCCCAACTGTAAACGCTAAATCTCTTCTCCTTTTATCTGCATAAAACTTTTGTATGCTTTGAGATATGAGCATCCATTGAATAATCAATTGGACCTTGTCTATAGCTTCCTATACCAATTCTGGTCCTAAAAGCTTAGCCTCTCCAACTTTAAACCACTCGATAGGAGAATGATATCGCCTACCATACAAGGATGCATATGGATCCATTTGAATGCTTGACTAAAAACTATTATCGTAAGTGAATTTATCTAAGGGAAGTAATTATCCCAACTACCTCCAAAATCAAGAAAGCAAGCTCTCAACATATCCTCTAAAAATTTTATAGTATGCTCAGACTATTTGTCTGTCTGTGGATGAAATGCAGTACTAAGATCTACTTGGGTACCCAATGCTTCTTGGAAAGATCTCTAAAAGTATAAAGTAAATTGTGATTTTCTATTAGAAATTATGGACAATAGAACTCCATGAAGTCGAATAATTTCATCCATAAATTACTGGGCATATTTCACTCCACTATATATAGTCTTTACTGGCAAAAAGCATGGTGATTTAGTAAGTCGGTCTACAATTACCCATACAGAGTCATAACCCTTAATGGTTCGTGGTAGCCCAATCACAAAATCCATGGTAACTCTTTCCCATTTCCTATCTAAAATCCTGATCTCTTGCAATAATTTTATTAGTCGTTGGTGCTCTGCTTTAATCTGTTGACAATTCAAACAACTAGAAACAAAGTTAGAAATATCTTTATTCATACCTTCCAACCAGTACAATTGCTTCAGGTCATGATACATCTTAGTGGAACCAGGGTGTATGGTATATCTGGAGTTGTGAGCTTCCTTAAGAATGGCTCGTCTTAACCCATCTACATCTGGTACACATAATCTATTAGCCAAATGAAGAATACCATCACATTCAACACTTTTTGTCTTACTTTGACCAGTTAGGACCTCATCTCGGTATTTACACAACTGCACATCCTCATATTAAGTGGCCTTTATTCTACTAAAGAAGATTTAGCTTGAACGCAATCCAACAATACCCCTGACTTTCCAACACCAAATCTAACACCTTTGCCTTTAAGTTTCTGCATATGTTTCGCCAATTGTCTCTTTCTAGGAGCTATATGGGCAAAACTGCCTGTAGATTTTTTGCTCAAAGTATCAGCCACAATATTGGCTTTTCTAGGATGATACAGAATAGCACAATCATAATCCTTGAGTAATTCCATCCACTTATGTTATCAAAGATGTAGATCTCTCTACTGGAAAATGTATTTCAAGCTCATATGATCATTATAAATCTCACAAGTTTCACCATATTTGTAATGTGTCCGAATCGTAAGAGAAAATACCACTGCGGCCATCTCCAAATCATACGTAAGACAATTTTGCTCGTGTTTCTCAACTGCCTCAAAGCATGAGAACACATCCTAATACCACCCTTGAAGAATCACAGAATACCTTAAATCCTCCAGAACCTGATGGAAAGGTTAATATCGGTGTAGTGGTCAAAGATATTTTTAGTTTCTGAAATCTCTTCTCACATTCTTCCATCTACTAAAACTTTACATTTTTCTATATCAATTTGGTTAACGGAGCTTCTATTTTAGAGAAATCATGCATACAATGCCTATAATAATTCTCCAAACCCACAAAGCTACAAATCTCTATAGGCGAATTAGGTCTAGGCCATTTTTGCACTACTTCTATCTTTTTAGAATCCATTGTGATTCCATATTTCAAGACAACATGCCCCAAAATGATATTGAATCTAATCAAAATTTGCATTTTGAGAACTTATCATAGATCTTATGTTCTCGTAATGCCTGCAATACAGTCAGGTTCTTTCTGGCTACGAGAATAAATCAGAATATCATCAATAATACTACCATAAATTTATTCAAAAACGGTCGGAATACCACATTCATCAAGTCCATGAATGCAGCTAGAGAATTGGTTAACCCAAAAAGCATCACAAGGAACTTATAATGCCCATGGAAAGTTCTGAATATTGTCTTGGATATATCTTCTTCCCTGATTCTAAGCTGATGATAACCAGATCGAAGATCAATCTTAAAAAAATGGATAGCCCGTGTAACTAATCAAACAGGTCCTCTATATGGGGCAACAGATACTTATTACATATTGTTACCTTGTTCAACTGCCTGTAGTCAATACACATTCTTAGAGACTCAGCCTTCTTCTTTACAAAAAAGGATAGTGCACCCAATGGTGATACACTTGGTCTAATAAAACTCTTATTTAGCAAGTCCTCCAACTGTTGTTTTAGCTTCTTCTACTCTGATGGTGCCATATGATATAGGGGTATAGATATTTGCATAGTATCAGGTGCCAAATTAATATCAAAGTCTATCTCTCATACAGGAGGCAATCCTATCAAATCCACAGGAAATATATTAGAAAATCCCTTCACTAGAGATAGCTCAGTCAAACTATGTGATCCCTCTCTAACATCACTTACCATACCTAATAGACCGATACTATTTTTTTAATAGTTATTGACCCTTCATAAAAGATATCCTTACCAACCTCTAGGACTTGACCCTATTTTAATACAAAACTAGGTTTGTTGGGTATCCCAGACTGAACTATCTTTGCATGACAATCTATTGTAGCATAGCAAGGAGATAACCAATCTATGTCCATTAACACATCAAAGTTAATCATATCAAATACAATCAAGGCAGCAAGAGTATCCTTACCTTCCACTATAATTTGGCAATTATGATGCACATGCTCAACTAATAAAGAATCTCCCACGGGAGTAGAAACAAGAAAAGGAAATTTGACATCTCTGGTTGTCTATCAAATCTCAAATAAAGTACGATGACACATAAAAGTGGGTAGAACCCGCATCAATCAAATCATATGCATCAAATAAGCAGACAGAAAGAATACTTATAACCACTGCATTTAAAGCCTGAACCTCCTATTTAGTAAGTACAAAAACTCTCGATTGGCCTTTACTAGAACTTCCTAGTGTCTAATTTCCAGCAACCTGATCTTCATTACCTCATCAATTATTTCCAATACCTATAGTATTATAGTAGACTGAATAGGTACAGCTAACTGACCAGAACCTTGACTAATATTTCTCGAAGGGTGAGGGAAATCCCTGATATGTTGACCCAACAAACCACACTGAAAATACTCTTCAATCAAAAAATGACACTGACCCATATATGAGATGTTGCAAGTCTGGCAAGATGGAGAAGTAGCATACATTTTCCCAAAACTATGATATCCCTAAGATGCTAAAGACCTCTGGGTGCCCTAGCTAAGAGGTGGCTTGGACGCAGACTGTGAACTCAAATTTGTCCCTATTAGATGGCCCTACTCTTAACGCCTCAAGAGAATACCATAGATGACACACAGTGCCTACAACACCGAAAGACCACAAGCTAACCCATGTTGGTACCTACTGTGAGTACTGAATAAAATAATAAAGAGTATGTGTGGAATTTAACTGAAAATGCCATAAGGTTTTGATTACGAAAATAATACTGAAAATGTCTGTCTAAAAAATAATATTGTAAGACTATCAATAACAACTGATAACTGATTGACTGACTGAAAGTGTCTGAAAGCCTCTAACTGACTGACTGTGGAGTTGATAGGACGAGTCCCTAACTAACCTTGACTGACTACTAAACTAAACTGAAATAAATACAAACGGTCCTCAAAACATGAGGACTCACCACCGCTACTGTTGCTGATACACTGGGAGGTCTAGGTGCGATCGGAAACCTGAGCGTCTGAACCTATGATATGAGACATCATAGCATAAAAAATGAGTATTCGGTCAATACTTTGAATATACTGGTATGCTAAATGGGATTAGGCTGATATGCATGGGCTCATGTGCATGAATAATAACTAACAATAAGTATGGCATGAGATAACTGATGTATAGCATGTACAATAACTGACGATAAGTATGGCATGATATAACTGATATATAGCATGCATGAAAGCTGTAAAAAATTGAGAATGCATGACCAAGCATATGATATGATTCTGGGATAATCTGTAAACTAAAATACTAAAATACTAATACTATACAACTAGTGACTGTATGCCATGGTCAAGCAAGCCTGAAACTGAGTACTGGACTAATTACTGGACTGAAACTGTGGGAGCTATCATCTAACTGACATGCCCCAAAAGGTAAATTAGGGTCCAACCAGTACCTTTAGTTGGAAGGGTGTCAGTACCGTGCCATAGGTACTAGCACTGGCTGTGTGGATCCACTAAATTAAAGTCCCGAAGGAATAAAGAGTCACCCTCTACAGGCAGGTACTCTAGTGAGATATGTGTCAACCCTCAACTGGCAGGTTAACATCTCAAACCTACACTGGCTACGTAGTTCTAAAATGCAGGGACTTCTACTAAAAGTCACACCCTCAACTGGCAAGTGAGACCCCATCCTTGGGTTTGCTCGGTGCTAAATCCTACTCCCAACTGAACTAACTCTAATTATTGAACTGAACTAAACTTATTGACATGATGCACTGACTGAACTGATAATACTCTAATATATTTGAAACCCTTCTAAAAGTATTTAAACAAAGTAAACAACTAAGTTTTTGGGTATTCATAACCCCCAGAACTCGATAATAATATCAAATAGAACACCTGAGATCATTTGAAACCATAATACAACTTGGAGTCCATCATAAATAGTCATTTTTTCAAAATTCATCTATGAGGCATTTCATCAAACACGTAGGGGTCATGAGTCAAAGCATGAAATTAGTTTAATACATATGATAATAACATAAGATCAATACTAAAATCATGGGATAAGTATTTTAACATGAAATTATCATTCTCCAAATATGTCAATAACTAATTTCAACGAAAAACACTTGTAAACATGGTATAAAGTCAAGATTCATGGAAGTTCATGGATAAGATTCATAAATACATATAAAGTTCAAATCTTTAAACTTGAAAACTGATTCATGGACTTCATGGATGGAAAGGATACATGGATGAACATTTAACATACCTTAGTTGAAGAATTTGCGAAGGCTCTTGGTGGATTTCTTGAGAATTGAACTTGAATGATGAAGGGGCTAGGGTTTGTTCTTTGAGAGAGAGTGGTTTTAATTTGGGGACAATTATCAAAAGTGAGGCAAAAGTGCTATTTTGGGAACTAAATACCGTGTTTTGACTGAATAGGGTGAAGGGAAAGAACTTAAATGCCCTTGAAAATTTTAATTCGTAGTTAGAAATCCAGATTAGACCTTCACCGCGATGAGGTGACCGTCCCATCGCTCTACTCACTGCGATGCAGTGTAATTGCGGTGAGTCACTAGAAATTAACAACTGTTGTTTTGGCCTTCACCGCGATGCGATGAGGCTTCCATCACTATTTCCATCGCGACACGGTGGAATCGCGGTGACTTGCTGAAATAAAAATCCAAACACTGTCCAAACCTCATCCAAAAAATCAAAAACTTACCCAATACATGTTATTGATCACCTCGATCATGAATTAATCTAAAAATTGATATTTTAAGGCCGGAAAGGTCGAAATTAAATCATCAAAGTTTAAGAGGTCTAGAAATGACTAAGTCTTAATCGCTTAGCGAAATCCTCTAAGTCATGGACTCCTTAATCATGCAAGAGTAAGCTGAAATGAGTTAGGATCTTACAGGGTATTACACTACTATTTTTCTTGATTCACCGCTCTAAGATTTATACTAAAGTCAGCACTAAAAGATCCCGTCATCTTATCCTTCTTACGATCATCATAAGTTGTCCGCTCTGCACGACCCTAGTCCTTAATTTTTCAAGCAAGATCCACTACTTCATAATATGTCAAGACTTTCATCTATGGGGATACTACATCATAGAGATGACTAATCAAACCATTAACAAACCTCTGGACTCGAGCTACCTCCGTGGTCACCAAGTATGGAGCATATATGGCCAATTTGCAGAATTTGGTATTATAAGTCGACACACCCATATCTGGAGTCTGGATTAGTTTCTTAAACTGATCTGTATATTTTTACTTCTGACTGTCAGGAATAAAGTTATCCATGAATAACTTAGTAAACTCATCCCATATTAATGGTCCTACTCCAGCAGACCTTCTTAGCAATAATGTATCATACCATGTCTTAGACATGTCCTTCAATTTGTGTAATGCAAGCTCTACAATCCTCTCACTAGAATATCCTAGCACACGTAGTGTCTTGAGTATACCATTCAAAAATCTTTGAGGATCAGCTGAACTATTTGAACCTGTGAATTTTGGTGATTTCAACTTCAAAAACTCCTGCAAAGATACCTCTTTGTTTCCAAACTTATAAGTATGTGTAAGTGCCTGGAACTATGGTTGTGGATGTGCAAAATTATGCTAACCAACCCTCTCTTATCTATCCAATCGGTCAACCAAGCCCTCTATGACTTTTTGCATGGAAACAAATGCCTCAGCAATACTACCCTTATACGATGGTGGAGGTGGACTAGCATTTATTTTAGGAGTAGGCTCTCTTAAAATTCTTGGAGTGGTAGCGCGATCTTTTCTCCTATCATTAGTTGCTCAAGTGCGAAAAATCTAATTAATAAAAAAATATGGTTAGACTCATTTAATTGTTCCTAAACTCACACACATATGGAAGAATTAGAAAGGAAATCAAGACATATCCTATCACACTCTCGTAGAATCACAATTATAGAAATGATCGGCAACATAACAATAATTGAGATTCTACTACTAACGTGTGCTCCATTAGTCATAGAAATAACCTAAGCTCTAATACTAACTCTGTTACGACCTAAATTAGGGCCATGACTGGCGCTAAGTAGGTTTGAACTCTAAAGCAAGCCTCGTCGGTATTCTTCAAAAAATATTGGATAGAGTTTTCCCTATTTTAGGCCTATCAAGAAAATTACCTACCTCAAATCAACAGCACAACCACCCAACATCACAAAACAATACACCAATATCATGAACATAGCCCATTTGCAACACAATAATACTATAAATTCATCTTCTAAATTGAAAAGAAATCAATAACTTCACAAGCCCATAACAACAAAAGAATACTCGTGACTCTAATAAATGAAAATAAGGAGCGAATGTAAGAATTTCAAAAAGTCCAAAACATATAAATAAGTATGCATCCACATGAACAAATGTGGGGCTCGCCAGGATTATGTAAACTCGTAAGATCTAGCTAATGAAATCCTCATTGTCACCTGCGTATTCTGAAAAATATTAGCAAGGAGTGAGACACCAGCTCAGTGAGTAACAACACTTAACCATAACCATATTAATAGGGATAAGTTTAAAAATATCATGAAATAAATACCATTTCAGAAAACAGTAACAATAAGCAATATCATTTGTTTCATGTAAGTAAGATGAACTACTTGTTCAGTAATAAACTCAATAAGCATTGTATCATATCAAATATTTCATATTTGGGAGGTTTTCAAGAATCAATCATGTAATTAGTATGACTTTCCACTTCAAGAAAAGTTAATAATTCTGGACCCTCATAAAGGAGTCAAATAATCATATTAGTGGATCCCTACTCGAGGAAAATCAGTAATGGTATGCTAGTTCTACCTTCTCACTAGTGAGGGCTTTAACTGTAATCTATAAATACAAAGTACACTACGTCTAATGAATCTTCCATTAGCTATGGAATCCAAATTAAGGTCTACTCCCATTTATACTTTCTTTGTAAATGATAGGTACTCATATAATAATATTTTCAAAATATTAAAGGGGCATTTAAGTTCTTATCAAATCATTTTATAGGATATTTATGTAACGTCCCATGAGTACACCTTGGGTGTGACACGGTGCATGCAATCTCGAGGGACCACAAGCTAACTCATGAGCTGGTACCTGCTATGAGCATTGTATAACATAATCATAAATATGGAAGAATATTGATATGCCATGAGGTTTTAATAATAGAATTCAAAACTAAAATATGAATCTAGAAAGAAACTGTCAGAATTTGACAAAAACACTGAAATCTAAATAAACTGAATGACTAACTGTAGTATCTGAAAAGCCTCTAAATTGGATACTGTGAGTTGATGGGACAGGCCCCAACTAACTCTTGTAACTATTGAAATAGAGATATGAAATAAAATAATTTGTCTTCAAACGATGAGGACTCACCACTACTATTGTACTGTTGATAGCCTGAGAAGAAAAGTCTAAATACAGTACAGGAACTGGGCGTCTGAACCTATGATATGATATATCATAGCGCAAAAAAAAAGTATGCGATCAGTACTTTGAATGTACTAGTATGCTAAATGAGGTAGGCTGATATGTATGGTTTCATGAGCAGAACTAATAATTAATTGAATGTGCATGTAAAACATGGAGGACTGAGTAGAGAACATGGAATTTGTAGATACTAAAAATATAGAGAATCTGTAAATACCGAGTATGCATGACAGTCTGCAAATACTGAAGATACGTGAAAATCTGTAAACACTGAGGATGCATGACCAACCAGATAACATGGACTGAGTAAAATTTGTAAACTAAAATATTAAAAATAATTGATATTTGTATGGTTTGGTCAAACAACTCTAAGGCTGCATAACTGAACTGGGACTGTAACTGAGACTGTAGGAGGTATCATCTAACCGACATTCTCCAATTTGAACTAATCGGGGTCCAACCTGTAACCCCAATTGGAAGGGTGTTAATACCATGCCATGGGTACTAACATTGGTTGTGTGGGTCCACTAAACTGATATAATGTCTAATGGACTAAGGGTGTCAAGCCTGAACTGACGGGTGACCCCTGCGAGATAGTCAAGCCTTATCTGATTGGTGATTTTTTGTATATTACACTGGCTACGTAGTTCTGGAGCATAGGGACTGCTAATAATGACTCTACCTATCTGCCGAGGAAGCCGCCATCCCTACACTCGCTTGGTGCTAAATTCTACTCCCAACTGAAAGACACTGAAGTACTAAACTGTTCTGAATTTAACTGAATGATAACTGACTATTCTAATAATGCTCATAGTATATTCTGAAGACTATTCTGTAATGTACTGAGACTAGACTAAATAAACAGCTATAGTTTTGGGGTATTCAATACCCCCGGTACTCAAAACAACAATGGTAAAATGACACTAACGCTTGGGGGACAAAGTATGAAGGCTTTTATTAAATCAATCACTCTTGTAGGCATTTTATCAAACACTTATAGTTCATGGTTTAAAACAATCATAGGAATGTCATGGAGCTTATGGAAATAGCATGGATTCAACATAATAGTATTAAATCATGGTTTAATTCGATAAATAATAATATTAAAACATGGAGGATTGAATAATAACAATAATATCATGGTAACATGGTATAAAATTAATAGTACATGGAGATTCATGTGTGAAATCATAATTTAAAATCAAATAACTTGAAAAGATCTCAATTTTATAATTTAAATAGGTTACTTCAACTCCATGGATGAAAGGGATCCGTGGATGAACATCTAACATACCTGGGATAATGAATTTCCAGAGGTTCTTCGTGAATTCTTGTGGATTAGTCTTGAATTTGAGAGCTAGGGTTTCTTGATCTTAGAAAAGAGGATCTTTAATTTGAGAGAAATTGAATAATGAATGATTATTTAGGTCAATTAGGGCAAAATTTTGTGTTTTAGGACGAGTTTAGGGTTTAGGAAAAAAACCCAAATACCCCTAAACAGATTTAAAACGTAAGCTGAAAACTGTCCATCCCACTTTTTGGCCTTGGCGCGATGCGCCACTATTGCGCTAAGCCATTGGAAATGGACAATTGGGACCTAGACAAATATCACAATGCGGAGCTATCCTGGTAAGCCTTTGGAATGCCAATTTGGCCACCTCCGCAATGCGCCACCATCACGGAGGCCCACTGGAAATTGCCAAACTAGAAATTGGCCTGCTCCACGACGCGCCAACATCGCGGAGTCACACTGGAAATTGACATTTGTTATTTGGACTGTCTTTGCGACGTGCTAAGGGTTAAAATAATGATCTTTAATGACTGAAACTTAAAATCGTCATAACTTCTTACCCGGTTATCGGATTTGGGAAAATTTTATATCGTTGGAAAGCTAATTGAATTTCCTACGCAATGGTAGTCTCTAGACTTGAAAATAATGACTGTTTTGAAAATTTTATATACGAATACTCATGTATTGGGACATAAAATATGTAAGGGAAATATGGGTTATTACAATATCTCCCCTTTGGGATCATTCGTCTTTGAATGAGACTGATTAAGCTGAGGAAAAACTAATGGATTGAGCTTACACACTAAACATGCATATCTGATACATAGAATGCATGACTGAGCTGATTTGTAAAGGACTAACATGAACATGATGTGTAACTGAAACTGAGCATGATAGAGAGAAATCTTAAGAAGATAGTACCTTATACAGAATCTGGATTTGCAGAGAAGAGATGAGGATACTTGGTCCGCATATCTGCTTCTGCTTCCCAAGTGGCTCCCTCAACAGACCGATTCCATAAATGAACTTTGACCAATGGAACTTCTTTGTTCCTTAGTCTACGAACTTGATGATCAAGAATTTTGACTGGAACTTCCTCAAAGGAAAGATTGTTCTGAATATCTACTCTTTCTAAAGGAACAACTACTGTCGGATCACCAATACACTTTTTCAACAATGAGACATGGAACACTGGGTGTACTGAGGCTAAATCTGAAGGCAACTTATGTTTGTAACCTACCTTTCCAAAACGACTGAGAATTCTAAATGGACCGACATATCAGGGACTGAGTTTCCCTTTCTTGCTGAATCTCTTCACTCCCTTCATGGGAGAGATTTTCAAGTACATAAAATCATTGACCTCAAACTTGAGATCCTTTCTCCTAACATCTGCATATGATTTCTGTCAGCTCTGGGAAGCCCTAAGCCTTTCTCTGATCAACTAAACCTTCTCTAACGCATTAAACACCAAGTCAGGCTCTACTATTGTGACCTCACCTACTTCAAAACAACCAATAGGAGATCTATATCTCCTACCATAGAGAGCCTTAAATGGATCCATACGGATACTGGAATGATAGTTGTTATTATATGTGAATTCAATCAAAGGCAAGTGGTCATCCCAACTACCTTTAAAATCAACTACGCATGCTCTCAGCATATCTTCTAGAGTCTGAATAGTCCATTTTGTTTGACCATCTGTTTGAGAATGGAAAGTTGTACTGAGGTGGACTTGGGTACCAAGACCCTTTTGGAATGCTTTCCAGAAGTGAGAGGTAAACTGGGCACCTCTATCTTAAATGATAGATAAGGGAACACCATGCAACCTGACCAACTCTCTGAGATAGAGTTTGGCATAGTCCTCGACTGAATAAGAGGTATGGACTGGCAATAAATAAGCTAATTTGGTCATCCTATCTATGATAACCCAAATAGAATCGTGTTGATGACGAGTATGAGGCAAACCCGTCACCAAGTCCATGTTCACTTCCTCCCACTTCCAAGTGGGACTACTAAACCCCTGCATGGACCCACTAGGCTTCTGGTGCTCAATCTTAACTTGCTGGCACGTAGAGCACTTAGCCACAAACTCTGCAATATCCCTCTTCATCCCACTCCACCAATAAATCTCCCACAAATCGTGGTACATCTTAGTGGCCCCTGGATGAATAGAGTAATGCGCACCATGCACCTCTACAAGAATTCATTGCCTCAAGTCATCTACACTAGGCACACACAATATACTCTGATAGGGCAACACACCATATCCCCCTTGGGAGAAAACCTCCACTTTTTTTTATCTCTGACTAATTCTATCAACTTAACTAGACTAGGATCTCTATCCTACTTTTCCTTTACCTCGGAAACTAGAGATGATTCTGAGCTAGTCTGCACCCATACACTACTTTTTGATGAATCAAGTAAGCGGACACCTAGTCGGGTAAGCTGATGGACTTCCTGAGCTAACTTTTTCTTACCATCCTCAACATGAGAAACACTACCTATAGACAACCTACTTAGAGCATCAACCACTACATTGGCCATGCCCAGATGATACAGAACACTCATGTCATAATCCTTCAATAACTTTAACCACCTTCTCTAACGCAGATTTAAATCTTTCTGAGAGAACACATACTGCAGGCTCTTATGTCAGTGAACACATAAATGTGCACCCCATACAAGTAATGCCTCCAAATCTTTAAGGTGAATACTACTACTGCTAACTCAAGATTGTGAGTGGGATAATTCTTCTCATGGGGTTTAAGTTGTCTGGAAGCATAGGTTATGACCATAGCTCTCTGCATGAGGACACAACCCAAACCTACTCTAGATGCATCACAGTACACAACAAACCTAATTGAACTATCTGGCAAGGTAAGAACTGGGGCTGAGGTGAGTTGAGTCTTCAATTCCTGAAAACTCTTCTCGCAGGAATCTGACCACTGAAACTTAAATTTCTTTTGAGTCAATCTGGACATGAGGGATGTAATAGAATAAAATCTTTCAACAAACCAACGGTAATAGCCAGGTAAACCCAAGAAACTCCTGATATCTGATGGAGAGATGGGTCTAGGCTAATTTCTCACCGTTTCAGTCTTTTGAGGATCAACTCTAATGCCATCACCAAAAATAATATGGCCGAGAAAAGCTACTGATCTTATCCAGAATTCATACTTACTGAATTTAGCGAACATTTGATGGGCTCTAAGAGTCTGAAGTACTATTCTGAGGTGGTCTATATAATCATTTATTCTACGAGAGTAAATAAGAATGTCATTAATGAAGACTATAACGAACATGTTCAACTACTGCTTGAACACTCGATTCATCAAGTCCATGAAGGTTGTTGGGGAATTCGTGAGACCAAAGGACATGACTAGGAATTCAAAGTGACCATACCGAGTTTGGAAAGATATTTTCGGAATGTCAGCTAATGATAGACTGATTTGAGGTCTATCTTTGAAAAGTAGCTGGCACCCTGAAGTTGATCAAAAAAGTCATCGATTCTAGGAAGTGGAAATTTATTCTTGATTGTGACTTTGTTCAAATGACGGTAGTCTATGCACATTCTGAGAGAACTGTCTTTCTTACGCACGAAGAGAACAGGTACACCTCATGGGGAGACACTGGGTCTAATGAATCCCTTATCCAAAAGATCGTTTAACTATTTTTTTAACTCCTTGAGTTCAGCTGGAGCCATTCTGTATGGAAGAATAAACATGGGCTGATTATCTAGAAGAAGGTCTATTCCGAAGTCAATTTCCTTTTCTGGAGGAACTCCGGGAAAATCTTCAGGAAATACATCTGAGAATTCATTTACTACTAAAATTGATTCAAGATTTGAAGTTTTTGAGTTAGAGTCTTTGACTCACACAAGATGGTAAATACACCCCTTCGATATCATCTTTCTCTCTCTAAGGTACGAAATTAACTGACCCCTAAGAGCTGTGGTACTACCCCTCCATTTAAGGACTGGTTCATTTGGGAAATAAAAATAAATTATTCTATTTCTACAATTAACTGAGGCATAGCATGAGTGGATCCAATCCATGTTGAAAATAATGTCAAAATATGCCATCTCAAACTCTACGAGATCAACTGTGGTAACTTTCTGAGATATTGTGATCGGACAGTTCCTGTATACCTATCTAGCTACAATGGAAACACCTACTAGTATAGACACTGAAAAAGGCTCTGCTAGAGTTTTGAGACTGACTCCGAAATTGATAGCTATATATGGAGTTACAAAAGAAAAAGAAGCTCCAGGGTCTAGTAAAGTATAAACATGTAAGTGAAAAAACTGCAACATACTAGTAACTACGTCAGGAGAATTTTCCTGATCTTAGTGGGACTAAAGAGCATATAATCTATTCGGACGCTGACCACTGGTAGCACTGGAAGCGGCACCCCGCTGAGTTGGGCGACCGGATGGAACTAACGACTGATGGGACTGGCCCTATTGGCGCATATCCCTACCTTTATGAGCAACTACCCAACACTCTCAAATCTGATAGTATGGCTTGTCACACCTGAAGCATACATCACTACCCGCTCTACACTCACCCTGATAGTGTCTTCCATGTTTCTAACATAGAAAATTTATACAAGCACTGCTAACACTAACCTGGGACTTAAATCTTGGTGCTCTATCCCTATTATCATTTCTGAATTCAGGTATGAGAGCATTGGCTGAAGAAGGTGGTGGGACTGAAGACCTCTGATGAAACTGAAGATGGTTACCACTCTCTGACTTTGGCTGACTAAAGTTAAAACTCCCCATCCTAGCCCTTTTGTTTCCTCTCTCCCTCTCCTTAATATTCTGCTCTTTTATCTGTTGAGCATGGACCATCATCTTAGACAAGTTTATCTCACTAATCAGCATTGCGGCCCTGTTCTCTTTGACCACACTATCAGATATGCCAGACACAAACTTACTCATCTTGGACCTGTTATCTGCTACCACATGAGGAGCATATCTAGCTAACTGAGTAAACTTGAGGGAATACTCCCTCACGCTCATGATTCCCTACCTCAAGTTAATAAATTCTAACACCTTGGCCTCCCTCGACTCCAATGGGAAGAATCTGTCTAAGAAAGTTATGGTAAACTCTTCCCATCCCTATCAACTTTCCACTACTTAAACCAAGTATAGGCTACATCCTGCAATTGGTATGCAGCTAACTCAACACTCTGACTAGATGTCACCCCCATAGAATCCATTACCTTTTGAACCATATCTAAGAATTCATGTGGATCCTCTTCAGACTTGGATTCCGTGAAAGAAGGAGCATTCATCCGAGTGAAGTCCCAAATTCTGTTAGCAACAGTATTGGCCACTGGGTTTGCTAGAACAGCAGTTGGCCATTCTGTGCTGCTACAAAGTTCGCTAGAGTGGTGAACGTAGCTCTGAATTCTGCATGAGAAACATGCTCGTCCAGAGTATCTGCCTTAACGGGCTGAGGGGCTGGTTGGTTTTCTATTCTTTTTCCATTCTTCTTGGGAGGCATGTTCTATAAACGGAAGAAAGAAATGGATTATACAAGGAGATTAACTTGAGCTCATGCTCACTCGCAAGACATAAATACTAAAAAAGGGAAAAATTTCCTAAACTCCTTGTAGCCTCTCGTCCATAAGTGTGTCACGCTATACACTCATGCACAAGGCTCTACTTGACGCAGCTTTTAGACTTTCTAAGACACTTTAAAACCTTAGGCTCTGATATCAAGTATGTAATGCCCCATGAGTACACCTTGGGCGTCACGCGGTGCTTGCAATCCCGAGGGACCACAAGTTAACCCATAAGCTGGTACCTATTGTGAGCACTGTATAACATGATCATAAATATGAAAAAATATTGACATGCCATATGGTTTTAATAACTGAATTCAAAAGTGAAATATGAATCTAGAAGGAAACTGTTTGAATATGATAAAAGCACTGAAATCTAAATAAATTGAATGACTAACTGTAGTGTCTGAAAAAACCTCTAAATTGGATATTGTGAGTTGATGGGATAGGCCCCAACTAACTCTGCTAACTACTAAAATAGAGACATGAAATAAAATAATATGTCCTAGAATGATGAGGACTCACCACTGCTACTGTACTATTGATAGCCTGAGAAGGAAAGTCTAAACGCAGTTCGGGAACTGGGCGTTTTAACCAATGATATGATACATTATAGTGCAAAAAAAATGTATGCGATCAGTACTTTGAATGTACTGGTATGCTAAATGAGGTAGGCTGATATGCATGGTTTAATGAATAAAACTAATAATTAACTAAATGTGCTCGTAAAACATGGGGTACTGAGTAGAGAACATGGAATCTGTAGATACTGAAAATATGGAGAATCTATAAATATCGAGTATGCATGACAGTCTGTAAATACTTAAGATACGTGAAAATCTATAGACACTGAGGATGCATGACCAACCAGATAACATGGACTGAGTAAAATCTCTAAACTAAAATACTGAAAAATACTGATATTTGTATGCTTTGGTCAAATAACTCTAAGACTGCATAACTGAACTGAGACTGTAACTGAGATTGTGGGAGGTATCATCTAACCGACATTCCCCAATTTGAGATAATCAGGGTCCAACCTGTAACCCCAGTTGGAAGGGTATTAATACCATACCACGGGTACTAACACTGGTTGTGTGGGTCTACTAAACTTATATAATGTCCAAAGGACTAAGGGTGTCAAGCTTGAACTGACGGGTGACCCCTGCGAGATAGTCAAGCCTTATCTGACGGGTGACTTCTCATATCTTACGCTGGCTACTTAGTTCTGGAGCATAGGGACTGCTACTAATGACTCTACCTATCTAATGGAGAAGCCGCCATCCCTACACTCGCTCGGTGCTAAATCCTACACCCAACTGAAAGACACTGAAATACTACACTATTTTGAGTTTAACTAACATATAACTGACTATTCTGATAATGCTCATGTATATTCTAAAGACTATTCTGTAATGTACTAAGACTAGACTAGATAAACAGCTATGGGTTTCGGGTATTCAATACCCCCAGCACTCAAAACAACAATGGTAAAATGACACTAAAGCTTGGGGGACAAAGCATGAAGGCTTTTATTAAACCAATCACTCTTGTAGGCATTTTATCAAACACTTATAGTTCATGGTTTAAAACAATCATAGGAATGTCATGGAGCTTATGAAAATAGCATGGATTCAACATAATAGTATTAAATCATGATTTAATTCGATAAATAATAATATTAAAATATAGAGGATTGAATAATAACAATAATATCATGGTAACATGGTATAAAATCAATAGTACATGGAGATTCATGGATGAAATCATCATTTAAAATCAAATAACTTGAAAAGATCTCAATTTTATAATTTAAATAGGTTACTTGGACTCCATAGATGAAAGGGATCCATGGATGAACATCTAACATACCTGGGATAATGAATTTCCTGAGGTTCTTGGTGAATTCTTGAGGATTGGTCTTGAATTTGAGAACTAGGGTTTCTTGTTCTTGGAAAAGTGGATCTTTAATTCGAGAGGAATTGAATAATGAATGATTATTTAGGTCAATTGGGGCTAAATTTCGTGTTTTAGGACAAGTTTAGGGTTTAGGAAAAAGACCCAAATACCCTTAAACGGATTTAAAACGTAAGCTAAAAACTGACCATCCCACTTTTTGGCCTTGGAACGACGCGCCACTATTGCGCCAAGCCACTGAAAATGGACAATTGGGACCTAGACAAACACCGCAATGCAGAGCTATCGCGGTAAGCCTTTGGAATGTCAATTTGGCCACCTCTGCGACGTGCCACCACTGCGGAGGCCCACTGGAAATTACCAAACTGGAAATTGGCCTGCTCCACAATGCGCCAATATCACAGAGTCACACTGGAAATTGACAATTGTCATTTGGACTATCTCCGGGACGCACTAAGGGTTAAAATGACGATGTTTAACGACTGAAACTTAAAATCGCCATAACTTCTTACCCGGTTATCGGATTTGGGTGAATTTTATATTGTTAGAAAGCTAATTGAATTTTCTACGCAATGTCATGCTCTAGAATGGAAAATAATAAGTGTTTCAAAAATTTTATATATGAATACTTATGTATTGGGACTTAAATTATGTTAGAGAAATACGGGGTATTACACCTTACAGCCTAACTACTTGTCTTTTGGTAAATAATTTTCAATATCCTATGTCAATTTCGCAACTAAGACTCATGTTTAGGCTATATAAATGACTTATCTCGATCCCAATAGCAAAATTACAATGAATTCCTTTTTTTAGGAGTGTAAGTTGTCATTGTGTTTTGCCCTCGTCTCAATCTTCTCTTCCTCTTTAAATCGATTTTGTATGGAAATAATTACTACATCAGCAACCCCTAAACCTTAATCCTATATTGTTTTGTTCGTTGTACACGTTGAGTAGCTTCTATTTTCCTTTAAGTATTTTTTCCAAAGCTAATTTTCTAGATATTTCTTTTCTCTTTTTTAAAATTTTGTTGCAGACTCTTGCCTCGAACTCTCAGCTTTTACCTTTTTTTCCTTGGCTAGTAGTTTCCTGGTAGCATATTATCAAGTTAGAAGCCAAACTAGGTATTAGCTAAAACCCACTTGCTTATGGGCTTTGTCTTACCATTTTTTTGGGAGGGGGGGATTTCATAAATAGCAAACTTAAGCTCATAATGTAATGACCCGAGGCTACCCCCTAATCGTCACACGGTACTTAGGACCATAAGTGATCCTAAGCTAACCCTTGTACTAGTATAACTCATGAGAAACTGGATAAAATACATAATTATGAAATAAGTAAGTGGAAAATATATCTCTACTGAATATCTTCAAAACAAAACTATAAGAATGAATACAACTCTGCTTATTCAAAATAAAACTGAAATTAAATACATCAAATCTACTATTTGTCTATGAAGCCTCTACTAGTATTGACTATAGGTAGTCGGGACATGAATCCCAAACCAATACAACTGAATAAAGAAAACAAAATGCTACTCGAAATATGACTGACTCAAGCCCTTGAATCAAAGGGGCTCATCACCTGCTGACTGGAAGCTGCAACTGTCTAATTATGATGTGCATGCTACAACTTGTACCTATATTATTAAACATTGTAGCACATAGACATATATGGGATCAGTACTTTTGGCATATACTGAGCATGTGGGGTGAATGCATAAGAAAAAATAGTAACTAATTGTGCATATAACTGGTAAAGAATGCATGCTAAGTGTAAATGACTCACGTTGGCTGGAGTACTCTAAAGAGTGCAACATATAAGCATACTGTATCAATCTTTATAAGCCATCACACTTAGTTCTAAAAGTTGTACTTTCTCTTTCTGTTCGTGGAATAAGTAGAACGAAGTTAAGTCTATTTTCAAATCATGCAGGTTAAGTGTAAAATGGACTCACCTTTATATCTATAAACAGAAAGCTGAAATCTCATAACTAATGTCTTATGTAAAACAATATCTATAATAAATTGTGAGCCTTTACACTTAGTTTCTAAAAGTTGTTCTATTATTCTGTTTTAGGACTTAGGGAGTTTCTTTTAAAAGCTTTTTAGTTATTATTTTATGTAAGGGAGGTTCTTCTAACCTACATAAACCATGTGAGCTATCATGGAGTCCAACGTGTAGTTTCCCTAAGGGGAAAACCTCAAGTTGGGGAGAGTTTTCATACTCTTTCCAAGGATTATAACCTGACCTAATTGATCACAATCTATATCTGCATCCATATAAATGGGAATAATCGAAATCTATACCTACGTTACCTCGTAGTTATGGGGCATGTGAACTAGGACACATATCCAACTCGGTGCTAAATACTACTCCCTTTGATCTGTATGCTTATTCTGTTGGAAATCCACTTTAAATCTAGCATAAGGGTTTACAATAAAAACCAGCTATGCTTATCTTTCTTTAAATCATGATCAAGATGAACAATGTGGATTCCTTATCTTAGCTTAGGATCAAAAGATCAAATCTTGCTTAAAATCTTGATATAACGCATCAAAAGAAACTTAAGAATATAATCTTCTTGAAATATCAACACCTAAACTTAGGGCTTAAAAACTCATGTTGTAAATTCATGTCAAAGTAAAATAATACTTCATGCTAAATAATCTTCTTGAAATACTTCAATAATTTCAGTCAAGATAATGAAATCAAAATCGCAATATGAATCTTATGGATCAAAACATGAGCATGCGTAATCTTGATGCACTTAAAGTATTTAAATCTCATGCTTTCTTTCATATAACTTGCAACATAATATCATGCTTAAATCTCAAATGCAAATCTTTAAATTAAGGCATAAATAGATGAGAACAAGCATGCACTTTAACACTTAAATCACTTTATAAATCCATAAAGTCAAAACAAGATAGGCTGGGTATGAACCCTAATTGCAATTTACGTAAATTCAACTTTAAAACTAGTTTTGGGCACAAGGATGAAAGAGTATCCTTATTCATAACCCCACATACATTAATAGACTTGATTTGATGGATGAAATCTAGACCTTGAAAGCCATGGAGTTGATCTTGAAATCTTTCTTGAGATTATTGGGTTAGGGAACTTAAATTCTTGATCTTTCTTGAAGAGAATATGATGTAATGGATGATCTTTGGGAGGGATGATTAGGGTTTGTTCTTTGAGAGAATAATTGGATAATTAGGGCAAATAATGCCCCAATTGAAGCCTTAGATCGTGTTTTAACGACTTGGGTCTAGATGGGAAAAGACCCCATTTCCCCTACATCATTTAAATCAAAAATTCATAACTCGGATTGCGTTTTGAAGGCTCACCGCGACATAGTGTAATCGTGGTGGTTTACTGCCTCACATAAAAAATTTATTAACTTTTCACTCGAGTATTGGATCAAGGTGAAATTGGTATCCTTGGAAAGCTAACTCAATTATCTACAATTTTGTGGGTCTTGAGCTGAAAAATTCTACATATATCAAAAGTTATACTCCTTTAAAGTTGACCCTTGTAGAATCCAACATCAAACTTTGGACGAATCTAAGGTTCTTAGCTCAACTTAGCTCTAAGTGATTTCTATGAACACACTTATATAATAAGCACTTCAAACACTAGGATAAAGGTCATGACACATGCATTAGATTTATGGATCAAGAACATAACAAATACACCTTCACCGCGATGCGATGAGTATCCCATCGCTATCCCTGGCGCGATGCGGTGGAATCGCGTTGAGCTGCTGAAATTGAAATCCAAACGTGGTCCAAACCTCATTTGAAAAATCCAAAACTTACCCAAAACATGCTACCTACACCCCTGAACATGAATCAACTCAAAAACCATCATCTCGGAGCTCGGAAGGTCAACTTAAAAATCCTCAAAGTTACGAAGCCAAAAATAAGACTAAGTCTTTAACACTTGGCTAAGATTTTTAGGTTCTAAGCCCCTTAAGCATGGACTATAAGATTAACTAAACTAAGAAATGTTCTGGGTATTATAATATCTCTCCCTTGGGAACATTCGTCCTCGAATGATGGACAGGTACTCGTGAAGTCTTATGCTGACTTGGCTTTACTTACTATAAGGAGTTAATTCATGCTGAGAGTTTAGAACTCACTTAAGGTGTTCATGATGCAAACATACATATAGAGCTACAAATTGATGAATCATGCAAGCACGAACCATGAGACAACGAGACTAAGATTGTACATGGGGTATTACACTATCTGGGCTGGAATACATGGAAAACTAAGGTTATGCTCTGAACACTTATGATCTAAGTCATGACTAAATAGATGAATTTGAAACATGATGCTTGAACTAAACTTAATTTGCAACTTGCATGGACGTGAATGAATTACCTCAGGAATAGAAAAGATGGAAATCCATGGGAACTTGTCTATCTGATTACTAAACTAAATTGTTGGCTATACGGACTGAATTAAACTGAAAACTTATACTCAACTAGAATATTTCTTCAGAACTCTTTACAAGAAGTTCTAATAACATTACAGAAAAAGAATCTTGGGTATGATTTGAGTGTAATAGCTGAAGAAGGAATTCTCAATGTAGCTATAACTTTGTAACATGAAACATAGGCATATTTAACATAAACTAGTTTAGAATTACTAGGCCTTAAACAATGCAGTTACTAATTTTTCAAGCTTAGAAACACTTCTCAAATACTCTCTTCAACTATACTTTCTCCCCTTGAATACCATTCTCACACGGGTACATATAACTTTATATAATAATGTATGATCTGAAGTAAATTCTCTCACCATGTTCAAGCTTAACTTGAATCACAATGTACTGCACATAACATTATAACACTAGTCTGAACCATGAATTTAATACCCCAAGCATTTTCACAACTTCTCCTCTCTAAGATAATTCTTCTTATCGCTTCAATAACATAATTCAACCTCTTACTAGGAAATCTTTAGCGCACAATGCACCCATCTACTTATATACCAACATAATATTCAAGCCTATCATTTTAACAATATAAGAACTTCTAGGCAAATACCCATAAAAACTGATAACGCCCAAATTACAGCTCTCATTAGAAAGTGTAAGCGGTCGCTGTCAAATATAGAACCCAACTGGGTTGGGTGTCAAATCCCACAGGGAATACTTGGTCACTAAGTGTTGCAATTGTTAGTAGACTGTTGGTCGAAAATTCCACGGAAAAGGGGGGTTTTGATTTAGGCGTGAATTAATATTATCAATGTAATGAATGAATGATTTGTTTAGTAAAGGTTAATCACAGAGAATAATAAGTTAGGGTTATGTCCACCTTGTAGTTTCTACTTCTCTATTAACTATGAGTAACGCGGAATTTAGACATGCATGCACTTATAGAGAATCGTATTCTAATTCTAAATCCAAGTGTTTCCCAACCATCAAGGATTTATTTAACTTTAGCTCTCCCGAGCCTAAAGTGTATAACAAATGGTACAAATTCTCCAAGAAGTTAATCCGGTTAAGGCATTAACGTGTAAATAGAGGTTAGAAGCCCTATTTCCTTGTCACACTCTCTTTTCCAAACATGTAACTTTTCTCCCGAACAAGTTAATGCTATAATGGCATGTTCTCTATGTTTGCAACCATGAGAATTTAATTAAAACGAAGAGAGTAATGATATAAGTAGCATACACATCAAGAATTCACAAACTCATAACAACAAATAGTATCTTACAAGGTTTCCATAACCCTAACAGAGAAGTTTAGCTACTCATGGATACGACGGAAATCAAAATAGACATAATCATCATACCACAACCTAGAACAATCTTGGCGATGGAAGTGATCTTAGCGTCACAAAGAGAGTAACGTTTATTCTCTAGCTGTTTCCAAGTGTGAGCCGTGTTTCTCTGTCCAAAACTTACAGAATCTGTAAATTGAATAATGACTAATGATAATTGATCAATGCTGCTGAAAAATTCAGCAATAGGGTTTTTATAATATCCTTGTCTACTAAGTTACTGCTGCATCCCTAAGTATTTAGAAATACTAATTTTGCCCGGGACAAATTCTCCATGCGTCACATTTAGTCCAACAGCTTCCAAAAGCTGCCTTCCCTCTTATATGAAGTTTTTCTTTGCTGCCCAAAGGTCCACAAAGTGCTGAAATCTTCATCATTAATACCTGAAAACATGCTAATCACATAGGTTAGCTTACTTAAAGGAAAATGGACTAAAAGTGCAGGAATTATATATTTTATCCTCAAAACTTAGCTAAAATATGGGTAAATTATGGTTCTTAGGGGTATAAATACGCCCAACATCAAAAACCTCTTCCTCATAATCTCTAAACTTCTATCATTAACGACTTTCTTGCATTATTCTTAAGAAGACATATACAAAATCTCAACTAACCATGATGCATACCAAAAGCTTAGTCTCAATCTTACTTCACACTTATAGCCTCATATTAAACAAACATTCAACAAGCAGGCAACAATCTTTCCTCAACAAGGAAAAGAAATATTTACTCTCACCCATCTCAACAGTTGTTTATAACTACTATCATTTCCCCCTCAGATTAAAGCCATCATTCTAAGTCTATGGAACCTTTTACTAAACTCTAATCTAAACTAAAATCACTTTACTCTAGAGTTTGGGGTATAACAATACACCTAAATAATAAACTTACCCTGAAAGACTACACCTGAAAGTGTAAAACCCACTGCTGATACTCCATTCTAAGATACAACTCTATCTTTGTATGGCCCCAATAGTCATCATCTAATAACTTGAACACTTACTAACTTAGAATCTTCATGAGTATCACCACACCCAAAGTTCACACCATCTAGAGCTTCAACTCTTATTTCTATTAGATCAATCTTCAAAGATTCAAACTTAGATTCTAAAATTTACTATGGATATCCCCAAACCTTTAATGAACCAAGCTAACTTCATTCTTGGTCACTCTCTTAGTACATACCACCCCTAACTTCCTTTAGCTTCAATAATCATCATTAGAGACTTACACTCTATTAACTCGACAAACATACTTGCCTCACTAAACACGTAATCATAGCCTACCAAGATCGCATCTCAAAATTATATTTTTTCCAAACCATCAAAATTAAAATCATACTTAAAAGACTCACCACCAACTATCCATAACTCATCAATTTATCTACTACGAACTTCATGTACAATATAGCTAGCCTTCTTCCACTTAAACACTTAAGGGTACTATTAACCACACACAATACTTAATAAACTTCGAAAATAATGCAGCCCCATATCACCTTTGGCACACCTCTACATCATACCCACAACATCACACTTAATTATGAATACATGAACTTAAAATCTTGCATACATTGTTCAAACATACTAGATCACATCCATATAACTAGCATCACCAACCAAGCAATCATTATCTCTACCTTTAAATTCATCCACTGTTCAAACTTAGTGTCTAGTGCTAGACATGATTAACAACACAACCTTACATACTATTCTCACTTGGAAGCTATAAAATAAGACATTAAGAAACACTATTCCACTAAATCCTCATAATAACAATAATTGATCATAATCCTATGGTATACCATATTAAAATCTGTTAGCACATTCTCTTTCTACATATTACAACTATTTACCCATCTATACACCTAATTTACTTTCATAGCTCTATAAGTTTCAACTAAACTCCTTTTCTAATTCAAGCTAGCAACAACTCACCTTAACTAAAACTTTTTCTCTACCTTTTACCAAGGAACTTGTACCATATTCATTACCCTTAAGCTGATACACAAGGACCTATCACCTTAACATAAACTCAAAAGCATGCATAAGTTTATCTCTATACTTTCTATCAATCATCATTCCCACTTTCCTTGTCACTACACTTCTATACCCATACTTCCAACTATAAGAAGGTTTTACTAGTTACGGATTATAACACTCCAGGTTGCAGTATCCCTCGAATGCAAACTCTATTCAATAATCTAGGCTCATACTATCTCTTCTTATGAGCAATATTTATATTGAAAGGTTAATGACAAATCTGAATACATATCTTACTCTATCTTAACTGGACAAATCATATGGATGAGGACAAAAATCTCAACTTGAGAAACTTATAACACACAAGCAAGCTTCTCTTAAGACCCTTGTATGATTTCTGAAGTTACTGATAGTAAATCTGAGAGCATCATCTTGGGAGAAATTAGAACTTGCTAATCATGTTATCTCAAGAATATAACATAAATGGAGAACTATGGAGTAACACACGAATCGACAAAAATTTCTGAGAGAAGAACTTTACAGCACGGTCTAGAGTATGAAAGAAATATGATATTTCTTAAATGCCTTACAGCCTCTCGAAGAAAAGTACAAACGTCTCCATACCGTTCCCCAAGACTCTACTAGACATGGCTTCATGGACACCCTAGGACACTTTAACTCTGTGCTCTGATACCAAGGAGTTTAGCATAAGCTAAGTGATCCTAATCGATGTCTGCATCCATATAAATGGGAATAATTTGAATCTGTACCTATGTTGCCTCGTAGTTCTGGGGCATGTGAACTAGGACGCATACCTAACTCGGTGCTAAATACTACTCTCTTTAATATGTATGCTCATTCTGTAGGAAATCAACTTTAAAACTAGCATAAGGATTTACAATGAAAACCAGTTATGCTTATCTTTCTTTAAATCATGATCAAGATGAACAATGTGGATTCCTTATCTTATCTTAGGATCAAAAGATCAAATCTTGCTTAAAATCTTGATATAACTCATCAAAAGAAACTTAAGAATATAATCTTCTTGAAATATCAACATCTAAACTTAGGGCTTAAAAAAACTCATGCTCTAAATTCATGTCAAATCAAAATAATACTTCATGCTAAATAATCTTCTTGAAATACTTCAATAATTTCAGTCAAGATAATGAAATCAAAATCACAATATGAATCTTATGGATCAAAACATGAGCATGCGTAATCTTGATGCACTTTAAGCCTTTAAATCTCATACTTTCTTTCATATAACTTGCAAGATAATATCATGCTTAAATCTCAATTGCAAATATTTAAATCAAAGCATAAATAGATGACAACAAGCATGCACTTTAACACTTAAATCACTTTATAAATCCATAAATTCAAAACAAGATAGGTTGGGTATGAACCCTAATTGCAATTTACGTAAATTCAACTTTAAAACTAGTTTTGGGCACAAGGATGAAAGAGTATCTTTGTTCATAACCCCACATACCTTAATAGACTTAATTTGATGGATGAAAGCTTGACCTTGAAAGCCATGGAGATGATCTTGAAAAATTTCTTGAGATTATTGGATTAGGGAACTTAAAATCTTGATCCTTCTTGAAGAGAAGATGATGGAATGGATGATCTTTGGGAGGGATGATTAGGGTTTGTTCTATGAGAGAAAAATTGGAGAATGAGGACAAATAATGCCCTAATTGAAGCCTTAGATCATGTTTTTACGACTTGGATTAAGGTGGGAAAAGACCTCATTGCCCTTCCATCATTTAAACCAAAAATCTGTAACCCGGATTGCATTTTGAAGGCTCACAGCGATGCGGTGTAATCGCAGTGGCTTACTTCCTCACACGAAAAATATCATAACTTTTCATTCGGGTATCGGACAAAGGAGAAATTGGTATTGTTGGAAAGCTAACTCAATTATCTACAATTTGGTGAGTCTTGAGCAGAAAAATTCTACATACATCAAAAGTTAGACACATTCAAAGTTGACTCTTGTAGAAGCGAACATCAAACTTTGGACGAATCTAAGGTTCTTAGCTCAACTTGGCTCTAAGTGATTTCTATGAACACTCTTCACCTAATAAGCACTTCACACACTAGGATAAAGGTCATGACATATGCATTCTATTTATTGATCAAGAACATGACAAATACACCTTCACCGCGATGCGATGAGTGTCTCATCACTATTCCTAGCACGATGCGGTGGAATCACATTGAGCTACTGGAATTGAAATCGAAATGTGGTCCAAACCTCATTCAAAAAATCCAAAACTTACCCAACCATCATATTGAAGCCCGAAAGGTCAACTTAAAAATCCTCAAAGTTACAAAGCCAAAAATTAGACGAAGTCTTCAACACTTAGCTAAGATTTTTAGGTTCTAAGCCCCTTAAGCATGCTCTATAAGCTTAACTGAACTAAGAAAAGTTTGGAGTATTACACATAATTTGGATCTTCATAGCAAATGTTTCATAATTACCTGAAATAGTAACTTGTGTTTTGTATTTTAGACACTTTTTGTTGCTAAAATACATATATAACGAGATTTACTGCCCTTCTTTTACTCAAATCGGTTGAATTAAATAAGGAATAATAGTCCCATGTATTTAAAGCAATAAATTCCTTTCCATAAATTACTCTTAGTTAAATCAATAGATTCTTTTTTCATAAATAATTTTTATTTAAACTAGTAGATTCCTTTTTCAAATCAAATTCAAGTATGAAGATTATTATCTTTATGATCTTTAAAATTTTAAAATAAAGCATCATTACGATGACCGCCAAGGGAATTCAACTCACCTCAAGATCCGAATCGAACCGACCAATGCACACCCCTACTTATGGTGACCGCCAAGGGAATTCAACTTACCTCAAGATCCATTGTTTCCAAGCAAACGTCAATATTAGCTTTTCCAAGCACTATACTAAGATGGTTTTTCCACGCCCTATCTAAGAACTACACTAAGGTGTTCTACTCTCAAGGGAGAGGATTTGCAATGTTTTATACATTCATCATTCATAAACTAATGAGAAAAGACCTAAAAGACACTATATATAGTATATTACAAAAGAAAGACAAAAATAACTCCAATGCCCTTAATGAGGTGGGGCATCCATGGAGTATCATTTAGATAAGTCTAAATGACCAAAATGCCCTCAAGGCTAAGTGACCAAAATGCCCTTAATAAAGGGAAACAAAATTGTGAACCACCAAGTGTGGCCCCAAACCCGAGAGTCCTCAAGTCTTCAAGTTTCCAAGCAATCTTCCACATTCGGGTTTGTTTAATGGCATGCTCAAGATGACCCCTCCAAGTATGATCTCGTGCCCTCCATGCGACCAAAGTTTGATTCTTCACGTAGTGACTTTGAATGATATCATCAAAAGCTAAGGTGTCCATTTGACTTGTATCATCCTACCCTTCTTGCAAAGGATTCGACCTCGAATTCGTACCTTGTAAAACTAGAGAAAGGACAAACAAGCACGACATCCTCATGGCATGACGGTTAGGGTTAGCACAATAATAAACATCATCATGCCAAGGAGGCACATACTTAAAGTATAACCAAGGCTCCTATGAATAAAATATTAAAAACTCATTGAAAGATGTACAAAGGATTTGGTTATGGGATTCACCAAAAGTGACACTTTGCTTGTCATGTAGCCTAAGCGACAAGTTGGGTGCACCAACATCATCATTTCTACATTTGGCACCGGGGTCAAACGGGAAGAGTGGCCATAGACATGGGTCTTGACAACACTCTTCTTTGTCGTGGTCTCCACCCAAACTAAACGGCATACTCTCTACAATAGCATACATATCATTCAAAGCAAATACAGAGTAGAGAAAGGTATCACTCAAGTCAACTTCTACTAAGGTTCCCTCATATGTGTACTCACTACTAGTTTCTCAATCATCACCATGAGTACTCTCAACAATAAAGTTACACAAAGTAGAAGGAGAAATAGTTTCTAAGACCATATATTACTTACCCTTAAGAGTACTCTCATCTTTCAAGAAGAGATTTCTATCTTTAGGAGGAATGTTGTCACACCATAGTAGATTAGCATATAGTCTATAGCTTCCAAGGCAAGCTATACCATCATTTTCACCACTAGGTCTATTAGGAGTGTTTATATCATCTTCAAACAAGACATTATACCTAAAGAGAGCATAATCTATTTCACGGGCAGATTCGAAACAAACACATTCATCACTCTCTATAAGATCAGTATCAAGTTTCAAAGAGATTTTAAGTACAAGATTATCCCAAGAATAGCTCTCAGTTTCACTCCCATTTTGTTGACCAACATTTTCAAATACTTCACTCACTTGAGTTCTATTAAGCACATCACACATAACCTCAAGTGGTGGGTAAGTTTCATACATAAGTTGATCAATACCAATTACACAAGATGATGTAATTTCGTTCAACATATTGGCTTTAACACTAGGTGGACATAAATTTTTCTTACAAGAAAAGTCAATTTTGTCATCAATAGGATCAACTAGTGTATCCACACCCACAACATGTACATCATCAACAAGAGGCAAAGAATCATTAGACTCACAAGTAAGTAAGATACAACTCATACTCAATGGTCTACAAGCCACACAATTATCATTCACACACACCAAAGTGTAAGAGTTAGCTATTTTACCTTGAAGTTCTTGAGTAGACTCTACTTTGCCATGTTGTGAAGGTTCTCCACAATCTTGGGCAGCAAATCGGCATTTCTCTCCTTTGCTTGCCATGTCGGTACCTATACAAATGTCCTTAGAAATAAAAAGACAAACTATGTTAGCTCAGTTTGGTGGCAATCCCCTCACTTTGCTCCACACAACCTCTCTTTTTTACACTCTCAGATTACCACCTTGTACACCCTTACTCCTCTCAAACTTTTGTCTCTCATTATTATTTAGATTGGAGTAGGTGAGCACTTCTCTTTGTGGCCCGGGAAGAATGTACGTCATGAGGCGATTTCCCCATCGATTTCTTACAATATTAGGCCAATTTTGCACATTTGGAACTTTATATTGTGCAAACCAATCGATACCCAAGCTCACATGATCGTAGGTTAAGTGAAAAACATCGTACTACACCTCCTCATGGTAATCAAATTGGGAGAAGACAACCTTCACCCTCTCGGTAACCTTAAACCCATCCAAGAAGTATGGAACAAGTAATGGCTCTTGAAAAAACCCCAAATAGTCAACCATGGATGGAAGGATGTAGTTTCTATAGTACCTATCATTTAACACAACGAGGCAGCCCGATATCCCACAAATGGTCACCTTCTCGGAGTGTACACTCCTTTTTGGATCAGCATTGTAAGGCATATGATTACCCATCAGTTTTGGAGATGCATATCCTCTTCTTGTCATGGTAAAACCTCTACTATAGCTAGGATAATTATTCACACTATGTCGATCTTGATAAGAAGTACTACAAGGTGAAGAAAATGAATTTTCACACTCCTCACGTGTACTCTCATCATATCTCTTATAAGCTTTGTGAATGAAAGGGTTATACCTAACAACAAATCTAGGTTTGGAGTGGAAAGTGTAAGACTCCTCACATGCCCCAACGTCATCATAAGAACCATCACGAGATCTTACATCATCTCCAAATTCACCATAAGAACTAGGCACTTCATTCCCCTCATGTTCTCCCCTAAAACCGTTTCCCTCAAATCTGCCCAAGTTTTGATCATGGCTATTGTCATAGCCTCCGCAATCTACCTCACTTTTGTAGCCACAAAACCCCCTCACTACAATCATAGTCTTCTATGTTGTAGTCACAATAATCCCCGACTATCGAAGACATGTTCCCCTTATATCACCTTTGTACTTACACAATGAACAAACAAGATTAGTAGTAAAAGATTCTCACCAACACTCGTATACACTCACCTTTGCAATTCTCACAATTAGAGTGGCAAATATTGAAAGTTGCTTATAATTCGGTAGTCAATAGTATGTCAATTCTATTTGGCGACCGGAATGGATTATTGTTTGATCGACTTAAGACACTAAAAAATCAAAATTTACTTACGAACTTGAAAAAAAAGAAGTTACTACGAGTTAAAAATGAGAAAAGCACACAAATAACAAAGACACAAAAGAAACGGATTCAACAATTAATCTACAACTAAGTAGGTGATTACTAGTTGTTAATTAATTCTAGAATCAAGACATGAAACTAATGAAACAATAAAATAAAACTAAGAATCTAAAATTTGAGCTTAATAAAGTTGCATGAATGGTAAAATAATGACGTGGCATCCACGTATTGGTTGTGGCTTCAACAATTTTATTTTCCAAAGTCCAAGTCTTGACCCATTTTAATTTGCATGGTGGAATTTGTTTTAAGGAGGGAAGAATAAGTCTTGGAGCCTTTTTCAAGTTTCAAATTTCAAGACTTGACTTTTGTAGTAATTTTCCTTAAAACATGGACTCTTGTCTCATGGAAAGTGGTTGAGATGTGATTGACAATCCCTTGTTGGGTGAAAGGTTTTTCAAGAATTAACAAGTTCTCATACCTTTATCCTTCACTCTTTTGGATCAAACTTTCACTTTATGATTAACAAGGTATGAAGGATATGAAGAACATCAAGAACACAACAACCACAACAAGAACAAGAACAACATCAACAAAAACTTCCAACCCAAGTCCACAATAATGTCACCACACGGCCAAGACAACAACATCAACTCACGGCCACCTTTTTTGTTCACAACAACTTCAACTGTTCAAGCTCAAATCTAGAGCTAGACTCAAAGTGTTAGTGAAGAAAAAAACTAATACTTGAAACAACAAGACAAACAAAAGACACTTAGATCTAGACTTACAAACAAGTCTCGGCCAAGACAACAACAAGAACAACAACTTTCTTGGCCAAGAACAACAAGAACAACAAATCTATTTTTTTTGTATTTTCAAGCAAGCTAGCCCAAGATTGATCTCGTGGGAACAAAATCAAGTCATGCTATGATACCAAATGATACCATACAATACAAGGGAGGCATGAAACACACACCAAAATTAGTCCACAAGTTTAAGAACCTGAGGACCTCTTTGGTGACCAACTCTCGGATTCATAATAAGAACAAGAAAGAGATGATAACAAGGTGTTTAACACCTATTTTTCAGCCAACCAAACTAGATTAACAACACATAAAATGAAGAACAGGAAGAACAACAACTTCGGCTACAAGAACACCACAAGGCCGAGAGTAGGCAACAAGAACAATACAACAAGATTACAAGAAAGTAAAAGATAGATAGTGAAACCAAGATTATTACAAGATTAAGAACCAAGTGTATTTCAACACTAACCCCTAATGAATGTAATAATCAAAACCACACTCTTACGGTTAGGGTGTGCAAAAATCAAACCGACTAATAAACCGAACCGATAAAAATATTATTGATTTATTGTTATTGGGTTATTGGGTTAACGGTTTTTTAATGGTTTTATAAAAAAAAATATTGAATTATTGGTTCAGTTCAATTTTTTTTATTGAGTTATTGGGTAAACCGATAACCCAATAAGAATATATATATATGACTTATTATATATTTTTCTTTAATTTGTACATATTAACAAACTTATTATTTCAATTATACAAACTCTTAATTTCTCCTAACAACATTTAGTTCAAACTTGAAGATTCTTGTAAATTAAAACACATCATATAGGATTTTTGGTTGCAACTAAGATTCATTTTTTTTCATGTTAGTTACTACTATTTCTATTTTATGAGTATTTTCTTATCGATTAAATCAAAAACCGAACCGTTAAGGACTAAAAAATGATAAACCAAAAACCAACAAAAAATAGCTTATTGGTTTGGTTATTAGTTTAACATATTTAAAAACCAAAAATCGATAAACCGAATGGATAATATATAAAACCGAACCGAACCAACCGATGCACACCCCTACTTATGGTGACCGCCAAGGGAATTTAACTCACCTCAAGATCCACTGTTTCCAAGCAAAGGTCAATATTAGCTTTTCCAAGCCCTATACTAAGATGGTTTTTCCACGCCCTATCTAAGAACTACACTAAGGTGTTCTACTCTCAGGAGAGAGGATTTGCAATGTTTCATACATTCATCATTCATAAACTAATGAGAAAAAACCTAAAAGAGACTATATATAGTATATTACAAAAGAAAGACAAAAATGACTCCAATGCCCTTAATGAGGTGGGGCGGCCATGGAGTGTCATTTAGACAAGTCTAAATGACCAAAATGCCCTCAAGGCTAAGTGACCAAAATGCCCTAATAAAGGGAACCAAAATCGTGAACCACCAAGTGTGGCCCCAAACCCGAGAGTCCTCAAGTCTTCAAGGCTCCAAGCAATCTTCCACACTTGGGTTTGTTTAATGAAATGCTCAAGACGACCCCTCCAAGTATGATCTCGTGTCCTCCATGCCACCAAAGCTTGATTCTTCACGTAGTGACTTTGAATGATGTCATCGAAAGCTAAGGCGGCCATTTGACTTGTATCATTCTATTTCTTCTCTTTTTTTCCTTTTTCGTTTTTTCTTTATTTTTTTCTTTTTCGGTTTCTTTTTTTTTCATTTTCTTATATTTTTCTTTTTCTTTTCCTATTTTCATTTTCTTCTTCTTTTTTTATATTTTTTTTGTTTCTTTTTTTTTTGCTTTTATTTTTATACTTCTATTTCTAGCTTCTATTTCTCTTTCTTATTTTTTTTCTTTCTCACTTCTTTTTTTTGAATTTTTCTTTTTTTTTTTTACTCTCCTATCTCTAGCTTTTATTTTTAAAAGACAAATATCTATATCACATATACATATTCAATAAAATATACAAAATACATAGTCATATAGATCTGCATATATATTTATAATATAAAACATACATATATATCTGCATATGTATTTACAAAAATACATATCTCACTCATATAAACATATAGGACACAAAATCTCTATAACAAAAAGGGCAACTATATACATATAGATATATAGGTGATCAAAAAATACATGATACATATCTTAAACAGTAAAAAATACAAATAAATACATCCCCTAAAATGACATCGAACAGTTCAAAGACAAATTCAACACCGAAAAAAATACATATGGATATGCATTTGTATATACAATACAAATACATGCACATGCCCCTAAAAAATTTATAATACATTTGTGACATAATACATGTGTCTAATTGCGCTTGAACTACACATTTCTTCCTCTTCATATAGACACCACACATATTCTTATGACAAAAAAAAACCTTGTACTGCTCCTTTGATAACATCGTTTTAATACGTTCTTCAGTATCATTGACTATGTGACATCCTATATGTGGTAACAACCTTGGAAGTACTCTTGCTATGAATATATGATCATGTGGCACCTATAGAACAAAATAATGACATGAATCTATATTACATGTGCTTTTCACAAAAAAAAAATACAAAATACATAGTATGCATATATTTTCTTTTACATAATATATATATTACATTACAAAAAAATACATATAACTCTGCATATGTATTTACAGAATACATGCCTGATCCATATGTATATTACCATACAAAAAATACAAATATATTTCTGATATGTTTTCATATTAAACAGTAACAAACATAACTATACTATATATCTTCATATGTATTTATGAAATACAAAGGTGACTCATATAAAATAATAAAATACAAACGCATATCTTAAACAGTAACAACTACAACTATATACATATACATATAACTAAACCAAAAGATATATAATACATATCATAAACATTAAAAAATACTAACAAAAATATATATGTTACCCTCTAAAAAATTATATCAACATAACCATAAAAAATACATATATTGCACATGACCCATAAGCTAATAAAATTATAAATACAAATACCTCTTCGATTTTATCTTCTTTGAAATCATATTTAGAAGAATTTTGACCAACATGGCTTGAAATTTTACTTGATTATCTCATTTCCTTTGACTTTCTTTTTTCTCAGATCTTTGCATTTTGTGGGGATTTGGAGATGCAGATTTTCTCAATCCTTTTTGTTTCAGAATTTCCGCAATTTTCTATGCTCACTACTTTCTTCGACTGAATAGGCGTAGAAACAAATTTAAGATCTTCATCTTGTGTTAATCCTCCACAATCTTACAACAAAAAATTCACAAAATCCCCCCTAAAAACGCAAGAACACTGTTGAACAAAACAAAAAAATAAAAATTTATAAAATATGTTGAAGTGATAACATCCAATAACTACAAATTAATAGTTACTTTACTTGATGGAGCACAATATTTATCTACAATACGAGAAAAATTTGCACAATTTACAAAAAAAACTGTGATATTGGAGGGAGGTAAACGAGTGAAAAAAGATACAGTTAAATTAGAGAAAGATAAAATAACGAAGTGAAAATAGGAAAGAGATAAAGTAATAGCGTGAAACACGCTTGTGTGGAGTTAATTGGCAAAAAAAATGCTACTTTTGCTACAAAATATAATTTTATGAAAGTGTTGTTATTTATTATAATTAGGGTCTTTAAGTTAGTCACTTCCTGAGTTCCTATGCTACTTTTAACTTACATGTTCTTCAAACAAGGGATATTACAAACTTATACCTAACCTGCTTTACCTTGGAACCAATTTGTGCTGATATGAAGAATATGGTAAAATTTTAACTATCTCTCAAATTTTAAATTTTAAGAATTGTGATACAGTCAAAGAAGGAAAGATTTAATACTTTAAATTCTAACAGATTTTAAATTACCAAATATAACGACAAAAGGTGAAAAAATAATTTTGTCTAAAGCAGAGACTTTTAATAAATGACAAAAAATTCAAACAATATTTATAGGACCCCTCACACTTTCATATAGTATAGACATAGATATAGATATATATTACCTTTTTAAAAAAAAAAAAGAAAATTCATTTCAGTGTGACAAAATAATTGTGTGTGTGTGTTTCAATTCATGTTTAAATAATGACTTCATTTTTAAATATATGAGATAATTGTATATTACCAGTATATCTTAAATATTGTATGAATGAAAAATTTAAAATTGAAATAATACTGCAAATATAATTATATATATATAGATATAGTGTTTCATTTATTAATTTATATTTATAGTTTATATATGATATATTTTATTTGAAAAAATATTAATTAAATAAGATGAAAAAATTCACCTAAATATAGTACTAAAGATTAAATGTGGATACAAAAAGTATATATTATATTATAGCAAATATATAGTATTAAAAATTATATTTGGCATGCTTTTGGAAGTGCATGGGAGGGGTAGCTATGGAGTGACTGACTCGGTTGTTTAACATAATTTTTAGGTAAAGATATCTAAAGCTTGGAGGTGGAGTATAATAATTTTGTTGTATAAGAACAGGAGTGGCATTCAGGATTGCAACAATTATAGGGGTATCACACTATGAAGATTTGGGAAAGGGTGATAGAGTTGAGGTTGTGGAGGATTGTTATTATTTTTGAGAATCAGTTCAGATTTATCCCAGGACGCTCAACAACTGAAGTCATTCATCTTGTTAGGAGATTGTGGAGAAGTATTGGGAGAGGAAGAAGGACGTACACATGGTGTTTATCGACTTAGAGAATGCCTATGATAGAGTCCTAAGGGAGATTCTATGGAGGTGATTGGAGGTTAGAGGTGTACCTATGGTGTATGATAGCGTGATTAAGGATATGTATAATGGAGTCAAGACTCAGGTTAGGACTGTAGGAGGGTACTCAAAGTATTTTTCCATCTTGATGGGGTACTCCAAGGATCGACTCTTAGCCTATTTCTATTTGCCTTGGTGATAGATGTTTTGACATGGCAAATTCAAGGTGAAGTATCTTACTGTTTGTTTTTTATGGATGATATAGTCTTGACTGATGAGACACGTGGTGCACTTAATACTAAGTTGGAGGTTTAGAGGAAAACCCTTGAGTCTAAAGGATTTAGGTTGAGTAGGTCCAAGACAAAATATTTGGAGTGTATGTTTAGCAAGGTGTCACATGAGTTCGGTGTGGTTGTAATGCTTGATACTCATTCCATCCAAAAGAGAAATAATTTCAAGTATCTGGGGTCTATTATTCAGAAAAATGGAGAGATTGAAATAGAGGCTCGCCTTTGAAATCTTGTGTGACAAAAAGGTTCCTCCTAAACTCAAAGGTAAGTTCTACAGAATGGTGGTTAGATAGGCTTTATTATATGAGGCGGAGTGTTGTCCTGTCAAGAAATCTCACATTCAAAAGATGAAGTTGACGGAGATGAGAATGTTTCGGTGGTTGTGTGGGTGTAGTAAGAAAGATAGGATTAGAAATAAGATTATTCGAGATAAGATAGTAGTGGCTTTGGTGGAATCTAAGATGAGGAAAACAATGTTGAGATGGTTCGGACATGTGACGAGGAGGGGCACAGATGCCCCACTATAAAGGTGTGAGAGGTTGGTTAGAGATAGATTCAGGCTAGTTAGAGGTATACCAAAGAAATATTAGAGGGAGGTGATTAGATATGACATGAAGCAACTTCATCTTACTAAGGACATGACCCTAGATAGGAAGTTGTGGAGAAGCCAGATTAGGATAGAAGGATAGTAGGAGTGAGTGTGTTAGTGCCAGTAGGTAGGAGGACTTTGTTATCTGCGGTAGTAGCTATAGTACTAGTATTATTTCATGATGTTGTATCGTTTGTTGTATTACTTGGTGAATCTTGTCTATGGTATTATTGGGTGTGGTAATTTCTATTGTATCTTGTAGTTTTACTATTCCCTTTCTAGATTGTTTTATGTTGAGTGGGTGGTCTATCGTAAACAGTCATTATATCTCACCTTTGAGGTAGTGGTATGGACTGTGTACACTTACCCTCCCCTGACACCACTTGATGGGAATATACTGACTATGTTATTGTTATTGTTATATAAGATATTTATATTATAGCTAATATTTAATATTAAAAAAAATACGTTTGACATAATATATAGATTAGTTTTATTATGTCAAATGTATAGAATAAAAAAAACAAAAGAAAGAATGAAAAAAAATTAAAAAAAAAAATAAGATGAGCCATAAGAAAATTGGTTAAAAAATAAAAAATAGAAAGAAAAATCAAAAGGTCATTTTATTCAAAACCCAATAGAAAGATATAAATGTGGATTATTAATGTGTGGGGCCTCATTAACATATTTACTTTATTAAATTACTATACAGATTTTTGTAGATGTGCTAAAAATAATATAAATTATGTTATTTATGAAAATATGTAAAATTTATATAACCTATGCAATTAACTATAGTAACTATGTAATACAACATTAAAATCTCAAAAAATAAATATATTCACGTATAGAGTTGTCAATACAGTCCGATTTATATACATGGACTTTTGAATTTGATCGGTCAGGCCTGGCTGGTCCATCATTCAAAAAATAGCAAACTCAATTCATCACTCTATGGGTTGCAGGTTGCAACGTGCCAGTCCAATTTTTTTAAAAAATAATATTTTTATAGTCTTTTTACTTTGAAAATAATCTACACAAATGAGTCAAGGAAGTCAAGGCTGCCAACTACCGAGAGTGAAAGCCAGTAAAAACTAAATAGTGATTCTTTAGAAATTCAGTATTTTAATTATTTACAACTTTTAAATTTTAATATTTGAATTTTTGGACTTTACAATATTAATATATGATGGTTTAAGTAGACTTTGAGTGAAGAATCATCTTCTAAATTTGTTAGTTTTGGTAATTAACTTTATTTTTTTTATTTGGACCATGGACTAGACTATTCCACATTTCTCAAGTCTCACATTCTATGGGCTGACTAAAAAACTCTGTTCTTAAATAGGCTCCAATAATCTTAACCTAACCTTATCAAAGTATGAACTAGACTGGATTGGTCCAACCAATCTAGCCCATATTGACTAGACTATTTACACAATAGACGTTTGTGATTAGAGGTGGCAAAATCAAACCCACCCCACCCAATCTGACCCCACCCATTTAAGTTTGAGTTGGTTATTGACCCACCCATTTATTAGCTCAACCCATGTCAACCCAATCCATTTCAACTCATTAAAAATTGGGTTGATATGTTCCGAATTAATTTTTGAGAAATCTTATTAAATATTTTAAAAAGACTTTTTTTATTTGATATGTTATATATATAGTCGGAATTAGGGATGTTCAAAATAGAATGGTAACCGATAAGCTAATCGCAAAATTGACCTATTGGCTTATTGATATTAGGTTATTGGATAAACGGTTGGTTAATTGATTGAAATTTATAATTAACATCTTATTGGTGTAGGGACGAATTACTCAATTTTCTTATCAGATAAACCGCCAACCCGTGAAAATTTACCATACTTACACTTTTATCCCTTAGTATATAAAATACATAGTATATTATTATAAATCCTAAACCTAAAGGCTAAATCCCCATCATCTACTATAATTTACTTGTTATTAAAATACTTAAAAGCCTTCGTCACCTATTACTCCGTTAAAATCATGTACCCATACTATTTGTTTGTAATTTGATGCAAGTGGAGTCTATATGTATTTGTTATAAGATTTGCTAGGTGATCCACCCTCTTCGTTAATCTTGGTAATAAGGGGTTAGTGATGTTGTCTATCAGCCTCATCCAACACTAATGTGGGTTAGGTTCATCCGAGTCTCAAATTTGTAGTTTATTGATAGCTACTTGATGGTACATCCAATTTATTGGCATTTGGAATTCTCTACTTCTACTTAAAATTATGGGTGGGCATATGCTACTATGAGGAAGAAACTTTAGATTAAAGCTCATTCCTGTATTTTAGTGCAGTGTACTTGTTTATGTGAAAGTTTCACTACATTATTATACTTGTCCAAATATTTTTAGCCAATACACCGCCTAATGTATCAAATCAATCGATATCTTATTGGTTGGATAGTGAACCAGTATATTTTAAAATCAATAGCCGATAAGCCAAATCGTTAAGCGTAATAATCCGCCTGATAAGCAGTCCTAGTGAAATAAAGAAAAAATAATTTATTAAGTACTATAATATTATATAATACTCCCTTTGTTCCAAAATAATTGAATTGTTGAAAAATGATACACATCTTAAGGAAAAATAAAGACATAAATTGGTCATGTTTTTTCATTTTTGCCCTTTTCAAACTCCAAAATATTAGTAATGATCATTGGAACTCATCCTTGCAAATTTAATTAATAAAATTGGAAAAAAATTCCAACATCTATCTTGAACAATGAACAATTCAATTATTTTGAAAACTAAAAAATACTCCAACAATTCAATTATTTTATAATGGAGGGAGTAACAAGCAATTAAAACTTAGTAAAAATTGAGCGGGTTGAATTATAACTCATTAACTAATCCAATATGACCCAAATAAATTTGGATTGGATTGAATCTTGACTCATTTGTTATTTTGACCCATTTTGATCCACTCAAATTTGATCTAATCTGCCCAATTACAATCCCTATTTGTGATCACAAAATTTTTTCAAATTATGAGTCCAAGGGTCTTCAATTTTCCAACTATTTCACACTAACCTCCCAACACAAAACTCCTTTATTTTTGCCATTTTCTCAACAAGAAAATATAGCTAACAATTAAAAACAACCTCTCACTTCTCGCTACTCATACTGTCTCATGGGGATTTGGGCTAATATGGACTGGCAAAAAAGATCTATTCTTATATAGACTTCAAAAATCTTAACCCAACTATGTCAAATTACTGACTAGACTTGGGCTGATCTGTAACACCCCACATTTTTGGGCTAGAATTTAGTTTATTGTTTCTATGCATACAGACTTGAACCCAATGAGTCTATGTCTATATAGGTGTGATGATCAATTCTATAGTGTGGAAATATCCTATTATATCAGTCGAGGTCATAAAAATATCCTAACTCAAAGACGAGTTGAGAACGGTTCTATTGATTAAGTTTTAGTGAACGTTTCAACTTGGGTCAACTTTAAATGAAAAATACTCCTTGTACATAATGATTTATGTGGCCTACTATATACCAAAGTTCTTTCCAACGCATTTGGTTTTACCTTAATCCGATATCGGGGTGGAAAGTTATACTCATTTTACCTCAACATGTCTCTCTGTCAACAAAGTGACGACTTGGGGTGATAAGCCATCAACTAAGTGACGACTTATCAGCCAAGTCATCAGCCTAAACCAGAAAGTCATCAGCTTCATCTGCAAAGTGACGACTTAAGGTGATAATTCATCAACTAAGTGACGACTTATCAACCAAGTCGTCACCCATAACCATCTCAGCTACAAAAATAACAACTTGAGTTGATAAGCTATCAACTAGTTGATAAGTTATCAACTCAAGTCATCAACTAAAAATTTCAGCAACTCGTATTTACCTTCGGATGCGTATTTTGGTCTTTTTCTCACCTCAAAACATACCCCTTCCACGACATATAACCCTCAAGGGGTGTTACTTTTCTCCTATTTCAACAGTTAAACATCTCAAAATCCTCTCATAAGCTCTCAACAACAAGATTAGGGTTTCCTCTCAAGATCATCTCCCAAGAACAAGATTCAAGCCCTTCTTCAAGATAATCAAGAATTTAAGGTTCCCAATCAAAGAACATTCAAGAAAAGTTAATTCTCTTTCAAGATCAAAGTTTTAAGGTATGTTAGATATTCATCCATGGATCCCTTTCACCCATGGAGTACAAGAACCCAATTTAAAGTATAAAAATTATGATCTTTACATGTTATTATGAATTATATCCATGAACTTTCATGAATTTCAATTTTTATATCATGTTTACAAATTATTTCTGTTGGAATTAGCCCTTGACACGTTTGAAGGATGACATTCACATGTTAAGTCCTTAACCCATGATTTTATATTGCAATTATGTTATATCACATGATTTAAATATTCCCATGCTTTAACTCATAACCCCCATATGTTTGATGAAACGCCTAAATGATTGGGTTTTGAAGAATGACTACTTATTACATGTTTACAATGAAATTACATATTTACAATGAATTACCTCCATGAAACCCTTATGAATTTCGATCATGTATTACTTTTTCAAGAATTTTGACAGAAAGAGCCCTTATACGTTTGAAAATTGAAGTATGTTTATCTATACCTTGGTAATTTGATTTCAAGTTATGCTTTCAATTGTTTTCATGTGGAATGTATTATAGTATATTTTAAATAATATGATTTCGATATCATGTTCATGCGAATTCATAATAAAACACTCAGTTTATGATTTGGTCAAGTGATTGTGCTATCTTATCATGCTTAAAAGCACCCCAATGTTAAAGTCTTGACCCCAATATGATTGATGAAATGCTTAAGTGAATAATTGTGAACAATGATTTCCTTCCATGGTTTCAAAGCTTTCATGTGTCCCTGTTGTTATTGTTATCGAGTCTTGGGGGTTATGAATACCCAAAATTAAGTTGTTACTTAGTCTTAGTATTCTCAAAATGGTTTCAGACACAGATGAGCATTATCAGGTCAATCAGTTATCATGTCAGTCAAATCTAGATCAGTTTAGTAATCCGAGTCAGTTCCTTCTTCAGTTAAACTTAGTCCAGTCCCGTAATTAGTGTCATTCAATTGGAAGTAAGATTCAACACCGAGAGAATCCAGGGATGGAGGCATTCCTATCAGTATAGGGTTTGACCCCTTGTAGAAATCCCTGAGTTACAGAACTACGTAGGCAACGTAGGTTTGAGATGTCTTTCTCCTAGTTTAGGGTTGACACATATCTCATGAGTCTTCCTATTAGTTTAGGATTGACAAGATGTCTTCCTACTAATTTAGGGTTGACACAGCCATTGTTAGTACCCGTGCAAGGTACTAGCACCCTTCCAACTGGGGTCACAGGTTGGACCTCGATCAGCTCAACTTTGGGGCATATCAGTTAGATGATACCTCCGACAGTTTCAGTATTCAGTTCAAAACTCAGTTCAGTTTTGCTTGACCATAACATACAGTTTATTAATTATTCAGTTATCAGATTTCAGTACTTCAGTTTACAAACTATTTCAGAATCATGTTATATGCTTGGTCATGCATTCTTAGATTTTACGGCATTCATACATTCATATCAGTTATTCAGATACCTCATTCTACTCATTCAGTCAGTTATTACTCATGCACATAACCCATGCAGAAAAGTCTAACCTCATCTAGCATACCAGTACATTTAAAGTACTGATCCCATACTCATTTCTTGCACTATGATGTCTTATATCATAGGTTCAGAAGCTCAGGATCCCGACCATACTTAGACATTCCAGTACATCAGCAACAACAACAGTGGTGAGTCCTCAATTATCGAGAACTGTTTCTGTCTATTTCAATATTTGAATTCAATAGTCGGTCGGAGTTAGTTGGGGGCTTGTCCCATCAACTCCTCAGTCAGTTAGAAGCTTTGAGACATTTTTAGACAGTCAGTTAGATTTATCAGTTTTTAGATAGTTGTTTTTAGTCTTACGATTCAGCATTGTTTTCAGCATTTAAAATCTTATAGCGTTTTCAGTTAATTTTTGCACACGATTTTTTTGTTATTAGTATCTATTCAGTGTTCATAGCAGGTACCATTTTATAGGTTAGCTTGTGGTCCCTTGGGACCGTAAGCACCGTGTGACATCCATGGTGTATTTTCGAGTCAATACAAACTTGGTATCATAGCCTAAGGTTTTAAAGTATCCTGGGAAGTCTGAATGCCGCGTTGAGTAGAGTCTTTTGCATGGGTGTAAAGCAGTGCCACAATTATGGGCAAGAGGCTATAAGATATTTTAGGAAAAGTTCCCTTCTTTCATATCTCAGATCATACATTAGAAGTGTTCTCTAAGGAACTTATGTAGATTCTCATGTTACTCCATTTGTGCCAACTTTGCCTATTCTTGAGGCAATAGAAATAGCCAAGCTTAAATCCTTTCAGATAAAACTTTCTTATGCATTCCCCACAGACAGTTATGGGATTGCATGCGGGGTTAAAAAGATCCCATCAGTACCCTCACATTCTAAAGTTTGAAATATTGCATTCATGATCATGAAAAATCGTGCTTTGAGCCGAAACCAGATGTGTTTTCAGATCCCTCCTCAGAATCCTATGATAGTATATCACTTAGAGTTAGAATCATGAATCCAGAAGTTTATCAGCAGTAAAGTAGGGATAGTGTTATCTGAATTTAGTGGACTATGTATCCATGGAACTAGTTGTATAAAAGGTGAATCGGTAATCTTGAAAATAGTGTATGCAAGAATTTAGGTTTGGTGATTCAAAAATTTTATGTTGTTGATGTTGGGTATGTTGGTGTAATGGTAATTCCCAGGGTGTAGGGAAAATATAAGTCTAGAGATAGGATAATTATAGGCTATGATGAAAGTAGTATGGTTCATTGAAGGTTTGGGGATATTCATGTTAAGTGTTAGAATCTAAGTTTGAATCTTTAAGGATTGAGCTAATAGAAAGAAGAGTTGAGAATTCTAAGTTAGTCAGTTCTTAAGTTGTTACATGATGTATATGGGGCTATAAAAAGTTACGAGTTCTATCTCAGAAGGAAGTGTCAGTACTAGGGTTTTACACTTTCGGGTACAGTCTTTCAAGGTGAGTTTAGTGTTTATGAGTATTGTCATATCTCGGACTCTAGAGTAAAGTGGTTTTAGTTCAGTTTAGAGTTTGTCAAGTGGTTCACAAACTTAGAATGATGGTTTGAAGTTAACGGGGAGATGATAGAGCAAGTAACCAAGTCAGGTTCTCAAATTCTAGTAGTGATGCCAGTATGTTATAGAATAACAATAAGGGAGGACAATGTCTAACCCATTCTTATCTCAGTGCAAAGTTTTGTATTTCAGTTATCACGATATCTACTCATCCCTTACATGTCATCCCTATAATCATAGTTCATATTCGTGCACTTTATAAAAAATCATGTATGATTCCAGTTTCTAGTATAAGGAGTTCCTGTTCACCCAGCAGTCCGAACCATATTCCATTAATTTATGAACTCCAAACTCAGGTCATACAACTCATGACCCATGTATTCATGTTTTACAGTATGTTTAGTCCCAGTACTCATGATACACTTTTAATGATTAGCGAAATTCAGATTCATGTCATGCATGTCTTCAGTTCAAACCTCTTTGATGATGTAACACCCCATCATCCCAGAACGTCATACGGTGCTTAAGGCTACAAGTAGCCCCAAGCTAACCCTTTGAGCCTGCTACTACATATAAAACTTACTTTGAGATGAATAAAGCAAAACGATGGTACTGTCATATCAAAATCATAATGGAATACGAAGAAATACTTGTCTGAACAGTCAAAATACTGAAAGTCTAAACATACAGATAATGTAGTCTGACAAAGCCTCTACTAATCAAGAACTAGAGAGTCATTGGGACAGATCCCCAACTGACTCGACTAAACTGAAAGCAATAGAAACTGAAAATCTGAGCAATAGGTCCTCGAACCATGAGGACTCACCAGCTACGGAGTATAGAAAAAGGTATTCGGGAATCACTGTCACTGCTGAGACTGAGCACCTGAACCTATATTATGAGACAATGTAGAACACAGACGTATATGTGGATCATCCCCATTCCCAGCACCTCCACCCTACCTCAGCCCCGTTCCCAGCATACCCTACCCCACCCAGCCCCATTCCAACACCCTCACCCCACTTCATCCCCATTCCCAGCACCCCTACCCCACCCCAGACCCATTCCCAGTACCCCCACCCAACCCAACCCCTTCCCAATACCCCCACCCCATCCCCTTCCCAACACTTCCACCCCACTCCAGCCCCATTTCCAGCACCCCCACCTCGTTTCCAGTCCCCCCAATTCAAATTTTATTTTATTTTTAAAATTTTTCCTCTCAATTTAAATTTTTTTCATATTTTTTAGGATTAAAATTTAAATTTGAAATTTTTTTTATTTGGGATTAAAATTTAAATTTGAATTGAAAGTGAGTGATAGTGGATATCGAAAAATTAGTGAATTTAATGAATAAACTTGAAAAAACTTAAAGTTTTTGTGAATTTGTTAAAGATATTCAAATTTAAAAATCGAAAATTCATTATGTTTGTATATATGAATTTATAGTTAAAAACTTAAATTAATTGGAGAAGAATTTTAATTATTTGGAATGAATTTGATGTTTAATTTGTAAGCAAAAATAAAAACATGATTATTCAAACTTTTCTACAATTTATAAATTTTTCTTATTTAATTAAATTAATTTTAATATTTAATTTGTTATGTAACATTTTTAAAACGACTTGAAAATGATATGGAAGTTGACGTGGCACACGTGGCAGCTGATGTGGCACACGTGGCAGCTGGCGTGGCACACGTGGCAGCTGGCATGGGAGAGAGTGTTACACTCTCCAAAAAAGTATTTAAAATATTACTTTTTAGTGGGTTCAGGGGTCCAGATGACAAATATGTAAGTAGAAGTGTCCAACTTACAAAACCGACATAGTACAAGGGTCTATTGTACCATTTTGCCAAGTATAAAAATTATGATCTTTACATGTTAATATGAATTATATCCATGAAATTTCATGAATTTGGATTTTTATATCATGTTTACAAATTATTTTCATTGGAATTAGCCCTTGACACGTTTGAAGGTTGATATTCGCATGTTAAGTCCTTAACCCATGATTTTTATATTGCAATTATGTTATATCACATGATTTAAATATTCCCATGCTTTAACTCATAACCCCCCATGTATTTGATGAAATGCCTAAATAATTAGGTTTTGAACAATGACTACTTATTACATGTTTACAATGAATTACCTCCATGAAACACTTATGAATTTCGATCATGTATTACTTTTTCAAGAGTTTTGATAGAAAGAGCTCTTACACGTTTGAAAGTTGAAGTATGTTTATCTATACCTTGGTAATTTTATTTCAAGTTATGATTTCAATTGTTTTCACGTGGAATGTATTATAGTACGTTTTAAATAATATGGTTTCCATATCATGTTCATGCGAATTCAGAATAAAACACTCAGTTTATGATTTGGTCATGTGATCATGCTATCTTACATGCTTAAAAGCATCCCAATGTTAAAGTCTTGACCCTCATGTGATTGATGAAATGCTTAAGTGAATAATTGTGAACAATGATTTTCTTCCATGGTTTCAAAGCTTTCATGTGTTCTTGTTGCTATTGTTATCGAGTCTTAGGGGTTATTGTAACGCCCCAAAATCTTATCCCGGAGCGTTACACAGTGCTTAAGGCTAGAAGTAGCCTCAAGCTAACCCTTTGAGCCTATTACCATCTCTCTATCTCTCATATTAGAATGTCAAACCAAACAATAATACCATGATATATTAACTCAAAACTGGAATAACTAGAAAACATATTCTGAAACATCAAATACTGAAAGTCTAAAACACAACTACTAGTCTAGTCTGACAAAGTCTCTACTACTCAAACTGGAGAGCCATTGGGACAGACCCCCAACTGACTCGAACTGATATGAAAGTAATAACAACTGAAAATCTGAGAAAGTAGGTCCTCAAACCATGGGGACTCACCAACTTTGGAATGTAGGCAAAGGCACTCGGGAATCATGATCATTGCTAAGACTGAGCACCTGAACCTACATTATAAGACAATGTAGCACACAGACGTATATGTGGATCAATACTTTGAGAATGTACTGAGTATATGGGGGTGTATGCATTTACATAAAACAATATCAATACTTTTTAATAAAATCATGCATGCAAATAGGAATGACTCACATGGCTTGAATAAGTCTAAAATATAAAACTCATAAATCATGAATAGTGAAACATGTTACACAAATTTCGTGAGTCATTATACTTAACTTTAAAATCTATACTCTCCTTTTATTCCCGGTACTTGAAGGATAAAGAAAGTTTTAAACAATACTTTCAAACTCGTGCTTTTATCTTGTGGAGAGTAAAACTTCTTTAAAACTTAAGGACTTAGAACTTTTAAGAACTTTTAACACTTGGGAACTTTGGAACTCTTTTAGACTCGGGAGTTTCTTCTAACCGACATAAACCATGTGAGCTACATGGAGTCCAACGTCTTGCCCACGTTGAGGAGAGTTGTTCTACCTTTGCCATCGAAATAGGACCTTAACTTAAGTGATCACTATATCGGCCTCAGACCCATAAATCTCAATCCTACGGTGGCACATAGTTCTGGGGCATGAAACCTTGGAATCATACTCAATTTGGTGCTAAATACTACTCCCATACTCAGCTCAGAACTTTTAGGAAATCCATCTCAAAATAACTCAAGGATCTAAAATGAAGACCAAAATATATCCCTCTTTGCTTTAAATCATAATCAAATGTGGATTCTCATCTTAACTTAGACCCAAGGGGTCAAATCTTTAACTAAAATCTGAAAATAGCTTAGTTATGGGGTACTCATGGCCCAAACAGTCTTGAACAATAAATCATAAAATGGGGGTCTATTGACCCAAACAGTAAATCTCAAGTCAACATCTCAAAATTCATGCATAAGAATGCAATTACTCATAAGGTATATTGAAATCTGTAAGTCTCATCAATAAGCATAGAAACATATACAAAATCATGTTATTTGACTTTCAATTCATGGGAAGTATCAAAACCTTGCAACTAATGATAATGGGTGAAAAACCCTAACTCAATTTTATGTAAAATCTCATAAATTGTAGAAAACTCGTAATTTAAAATAAGTGTTTGGGCACAAGGGTGAAAGGATTACCCTTGTTCAAACCCCACATACCTTAGATTGTGAAATTGGATGAACAAGCTTGCTTGAGACCCTTTTTGGAACTCTTGAGAGAGGGTTCTTAAAGCCTTTAACTTGGGAACCTTGAATCTTAACTCAATTTGTAAAATCTATGGTGAGTTCTTGAATTTCTTGGAGGAAGATTTTGATTTGCTCTAGAGGGTTAATCTTGAGAGAAAACCCTAGTTTTGGATGTCTATGAAGAATGTAAAGCTATGTGCTTCGTTTTGGCTATATCTGAGTGTAAAAAGGATGGAAAAAAGACCAAAAAGCCCTTTTAAAAATGTCTTAAAATCACTGAAAGGAATAGGCGACGGTGGGTGCGACGGTCCGTCGGCCTTGACCGTCGCACCTGGGCCAGAATTGGACTTTCAGTTTTGCCCGCGATGGTTGGGTCGATGGTCAGTCTCTAAATCGATGGTCTGTCGTCCTTACCATCGCGCCTAACTAGAATGAGGTCTCACTGCTTCCTCTGCGACAGTTTGGGCGACGGTCCGTCGGACCTCTCCATCGCACCTGGACAGTTTCGATTACTTTCTATAAAACATCCATAATTTTCTCTTTCGATGTCGAATTTTGACGAAATGGGTATCATTAGAAAGATAATTCAATTTCCCACACGATGAAAAGTTAAAATTAGGAAAATTATATATGGTTTAAACATTAATTTCTTTGGAAGTTATTCTTAAATTTTTTAGAGACGGAATACGGCTTCACTTGACATGTTTTAAAGGCTTAGACTATGAGGGAATTTACGAGGTTTTACAGTTATAAATACCCGAAATTTAGTTGTTACTTAGTCTTAGTATTCTCAGAATGGTTTCAGACACATATGAGCATTAGCAATTCAATCAGTTATCATGTCAGTCAAACCTAGATCAGTTTAGTAATCTGAGTCAGTTCCTTCTTTAGTTGAACTTAGTCTAGTCCTGTAATCAGTGTCATTCAGTTGGGAGTAGGATTCAGTACCGAGAAAATCCAGGGATGGCGGTATTCCTATTAGTATAGGGTTTTACCCCTAGTAGCAATCCCTGAGTTACAGAACTACGTAGCTAGGGTAGGTTTGAGATGTCTTCCTCCTAGTTTAGGGTTGACACATATCGCATGAGTCTTCCTGTTAGTTTAGGGTTGACAAGATGTCTTCCTTCTAGTTTAGGGTTGACACAACCATTGTTAGTACCCGTGGAACGGTACTAGCCCCCTTCCAACTGGGTCATAGGTTGGACCCCGATCAACTCAGCTTTGGGGCATGTCGGTTAGATGATACCTCCCACAGTTTCAGTTTCAGTATTCAGTTCAGAACTCAGTTTAGTTTTGCTTGACCATAGCATATAGTTAATCAGTTATTCAGTTATTAGATTTCAGTACTTCAGTTTGCAGACTATTTCAGAATCATGTTATATGCTTGGTCATGCATTCTCAGATTTTACGGCATTCATGCATTCATATCAGTTATTCAGTTATCTCATGCTACTCATTCAGTCAATTATTACTCATGCACATAACCCATGTATAACAGCCTAATCTCATTTAGCATACCAGTACATTCAAATTACTGATCGCATACTTGTTTCTTGCGCTATGGTATCTTATATCATAGGTTCGGACGCTCAAGATCCCAGTCGTACTTAGACATTCCAGCACATCAGCAGTAGCAGCAGTGATAGTCCTCAAATATCGAGGACTGTTTCTGTCTATTTTAGTATTTCAGTTCAGTAGTCAGTCGGAGTTAGTTGGGGGCTTGTCCCATCAACTCCTCAGTCAGTTAGAGGCTTTCAGACACTTTTAGACAGTCAGTTAGATTTATCAATTTTTATACAGTTGCTTTCAGTCTTACGATTCAGCATTGTTTTCAGCATTTAAAACCTTATGGTGTTTTCAGTTAATTTCCGCACATAATTTTTTTTAGTTATCAATATCTATTCAGTGCTCATAGTAGTTACCAGTTTATGGGTTAACTTGTGGTCTCTTAGGACCGTACGTACCGTGTGACGTCCAGGGTGTATTTCTGGATCGTTACATGATCCAACAAGACAAACCCAAATTGACAACTCTATTTACGTAATAGAAGTTTGTGATCCCACATAATTCTTTTTTTTTTGGGAAAAAGGTTCAAATATGCCATCGAACTATTCGAAATGACTCATTTATGCCATCCGTTATAATTTTGACTCATTTATACCACTACCATTGAAAGTTTGGCTCATCTATGTCATTGTCGTTACATAAATTTTCATTTGTGCTATTATTCTATAACAATGATTTTTGCAAAATCATTTTTTGCCACGTTACCTCTCTTTAGTGGTCCACACTACCAAATCTAAATCAACCAATATTATTTCAAATAAAAAAATTAAAAATTAGACGCGTTAAAATAAAATTTGATCCACACAATAAAAATAAAAATCGAACTAATTTAAAATAAAAATCAAACCTATTAATTGTGTCATATTTTATTTTAATGGGGATGATTTTTTATTTTGATTAAGTAATACTAGCATAGGTACCAGTGCAATGTGTGCAACATTTTTTTTAAAAGATTATTCATTAAAAATATTAACTTCTTCACACAAGATTAATCAAATTTTATTGTTAAAAATTAACATATTCCAAGGTCAATGAAATGTTAAAAGTAATCATTAATAGTGAAATTATAATTGATACTTAATAGCTAATCACAATTACAATTGTTATAGATGTTTTGATATAAAAAAATATTTTCTTTTTTATTCTATTGACTAATTTTAAAAAAATAATAAAATGTAAAATATAAAATAATTATTAATTTTATTGATGGAATTTTAACTTTATATTTTTAATCAATTAAGACTTGTAATTAATCCCTTACCTTTCCTTTCATTTTTTTTTTTTTAAATTTATTAATTAAACTTCATCTAGTAACTGCACCTTTTTTAAATAAAATATCTTTCAATTCATTTCAAACACTAAAAATGCTTAACTTTGTCAATTACAAAACTTCTAATTTCAAATTTTAGATTTCACAATTTCAATTTAAAAACTAATTAAGCACATACAATTTATTTTTTTTAAATGTCAAACTTTGTTCTATTATTATAAATTTTTTTATTTTTTTTATTTATACTTATTGTTATATCTTCTATATTAATTCAATTAAAAAAATTTATGCTACTCTCAAAATAATTCATCCCACCAAATCTCACGCTCATCCTTCGTCTCTACTCCACCACCCCACCCTCAAATTTTATTTTATCTTTTAAATTTTTAAATTATTGTTAAATTATTTTTTCACCCCACCCCAAACAAATAAAATAATTATTTTATTTTTATAAAAGCTTTTTTCCCACACCACCCACCCCTAATCCCTCCACCCCAACCCCTATGAAACGTCTTCCCCACCCTCTCTTCCTATTTTTTTCTATTATTTTTTAAATCATTTTTAATTTTTTTTTCCTTACTCTCACCTCCTATCCCGACCCCAAAAGAAATTTAAACTTTTTACTTTTTTTTAAGATTTTTTTTGTATCCCCACCCCCAGACATCACCTACATCCACCACTCCATCTACCCCCACCCACGTAGCCTAGCCCCCACCCACTTAACCCTATTCTGTCTACTATAATTTCCTACCCTCATCCTCCCCTATCTCAATACTCATCACTATATCTTTACTCATTTATGTTATTTCTTAATAATACTCAAACGTGTTAAATCATATTACTTAAAAGAAAAGGTCTAACTATTCATTTAATATTTATGATATATTTGTATAAATCATATGTAATCATATATAGAAACTTAAAATTCCTTAGTTACATCTATAACAAAAGAGAAATATAATGCTATAACAATAACATAATAACAACAACAAAAATTAAACTTTTAACATAAATTTTCATGAAATGTTCCAAATACATGGTGTGTTTTTCATTTTTTCGAATTCACTAAATTTCACCAGATTTCAGATAATAAATCTTAGTAGGCACTTTGAATTGCAATATTTCATTGAACATCTTTTCTTAATGGATATTTTAAACTTAATGTCATACCTCCATTTAAGATCTCTAAATTCTGCAATTTGATCAATTGAACATGCTGTTTTCCTGTACAAAATAGCTAAATTTGTATAATAATAATTAATAATTAATAATTTTTTGATGCAATTGCTTAATGAAATCAACATATTTGCATAATTTTTCTTACTTTTCTACGTATAATATAATACAATTTTAATTACTGACTAATAATTTGAAGCATATAAAAAGGCTATTCACTATTGCTATCACATATTAGTTTTATTTTTCAATATACTTCATGTTAAGCCGTTTGTATCATCTGCAAGAAAATTAACCAACACAACAATAATTAAGAAGATAAATATTTGATTTCATTAAACTAATCAATAAGATATCTTTGAACCTCAAAATTACACATAAATAAAATCGTGGGCATTAAAAAAAACTGAACTGTAAAATAAAAAATAGAAAGAGGGAAAGAAGAAGCTATTGTTAATAGTAAAGAGAATGAATTAAAATGGAATGCATCCCATTTATAGTGCTAGTTGACATTGATTTGGATAAAATGAAACTGTAATTTCAAAATTTTAAAATTAGAGATTGTATGAGATTACAATATTTGGTAGGATAAGCTTAAGAGAACTGTAAATGAGTTCAAAATAAACTATATCATATATTTTTGTTTCTTATTTACAGAGTCATTATCTCTAGTTTTAATAAATTAATAAAGTTATCTCTTTATGTTTCAAAACTTATTTTTTCAATAGTATTTTTGTGGGATAATAGTCCAAAAATTACTTGTACTTTGCCTAAATTTGCAGTTGCACATACTCAACTTTGCGGGGGTCCTATTATCCCCTTAATTATTTTAAAGTAAAATTAATTCCCCTCCTTCCGAAACGCTATACCCAGTTTTGGAGTAGGCAAGTGTAATACACGCACTAATCTCATATTTACACGTGTATTTTTTATTTACTTTCTTCTCCATTTTTATTCTTTTCATCACTTTTCATTATTTTTTTCACCATTACAACCATATTAAAGATTCGACTAATATCTCAAATACAAAAATGAGCCAAATTTCTGAAAAATGTCTTAAAGATTCTTGATTTTTTTATGCTTGCTTCTTAATTCTTGTAATTTAGGCAAGATTTTGGGTGACTTTACCAATGGATAAAGAGAGGAGGTTGAGGATTTGTATGGGGAAGAAATTAAATGAAGGAAGGTGAAGAAGTGGGCAAAGAGGTGGTGGTGGCTGTCGGCTGCAATGGTGGGTTGGTGGTGGAGATAATTTGACTATGGTGATTGAAAGAAGAAAGAAAGTAACAATAAAAAAATATAATAATAATAATTTAAATAATATAGATTGATGATTTATATGGGGAAAATGGAGTAAGATGAAGAAGTGGACAATTATTGGACATGGTGGTGGTTTTGCGGCGGCGTTGGTTGGATGGTGGTGGGAGAAGAAAGAAATTAAAAATATAAAAAATATAATAATAATAATTTAACTAATATAGATTGATGATTTATATGGGGAAATATTGAGGAAGATAAAGAAGTGTACAATGGGTGGACATGGTGGTGGTTGTGCGGCGACGTTGGTTGAATGGTGGTGGGAGAAGACAGAAATTAATAATAAAAAATATAATAATAAGTTAAATAATATATATATTTATATTAAAAAAATATCAAAAATAATTTTTTAAATGTTTTCCGAATGACTCACTCTCTCAAAGAGAGAGAGACACTCTCTTTGCCACATAAGCCTTTAAGGGTGTAATAATTCCACTTTAAAATAATTTAGGGTAATAGAACCCCTGCAAAGTTCAGTATACGCAACTGTAAATTTAGGTAAAGTACATGTATTGTTCGGACTACTATCCCTATTTTCGTTATATCTTTTTAATTTAAATTAAAAAGCTTAAAAGGTTACTAAATAACTAATTAAAATTTACAAACTGAAAGAGTATTTTCAAATTCAGTTTTGGATATAATCATTATCTTTTCAGCAATTCAAAATTTTATATATTCATTTTAAATTCAAATTTTAAACTTAACTTTTTTACTTATTAATTAATATATGTGTTATAATTCAATATATAGTATCTCCAACATAATCTCTACCATTTCATCACTATATAAATTCAAAACACCATTATTTATGTAGGGCCAAAATGAAAAGGCTAAAAATCATTTTTTTAGGAATGAAGAAATTATTATTATTATTATTATTATTATTATTATTATTATTATTATTATTATATTGCTACCACTTCATTCTGTTGTTACTACTTTTTGTAAATTATTATTATTATGATGATGATGATGATGATCATCATCATCATCATCATCATTATCACCACACTAATACTATTACTATACACTTTTTTTTGTAAGCACTATTCCTTCGTACACTATTTATTATTAGTAAATCAAATGCATTCAAATATATTTTATAGTATATAAAAAGAATAAATTTATGAAATAATAAGAGTTTTTTTAGGACTCTTTAATCATAGGTTTCTATTTTTAATTTAATAATTTTTTTCTCTTTAAGAGGATAATACATTTTCAAATTCAAATATTTAATATCATTTAATTCATTTAGAACTCTTCTATTATGAGATTCTATTTATGAAAATTGCAAATAAATATTATTATTTATCATTATCACAAAGTACTGTACTACTACACCTAATATTTTTTATTATTATTATTTAATTATTTTTACCACTATTATATACACCTCCTCCTCCTATTATTTATTATTATTATTATTACTGTTATTATTATTACTATCCCATCACTATTAGTATTACTATTATGTACTGTCACTATTATTATTATTACTACTGTACTACTTACTACTACACGTATTACAAACTATATACTACTACTACTACACATTACGTACTATTCTACTACTATTACTATTAATTATTATTATTTACTATTTATTTATTTATTATTTAATTAAATTTCATTCGAATATATTTTATAACATTACAAATTTTAAGATGGATAAGTTTATAAAAGAGTAAAAGTCTATTTAAAACTCGATGATGTATTTTCAAATTCAAATATTTTCTAATCTTTTAAACCTTTTCAAATTTAATCTTCTTTAATTCAAAATTTTTATTACAATACTATCAAGTTTGTCCTAAAAACTACCACATGGCTTTCTATTATTCTGCCACGTGGCTTCTTGTCTTGCTTTTAGTTTTGCTTTTATATATATATATATATAGGATTGGTTGATTTTGATAAGGTGGCGTGAACTTCTAATAAGAGGTAATGTGGAAAAAATAATTTTGTAAAATCAACATTGCAAAATAATCACACAAATAAATTTTTCTGTAACGACAGTGACATATATGAGTCAAATTTATAACAGAGGATAGTCTTGGGTTCGAGACCTGGGTATGGAGAAAATTCAGTTGGGAGCACCACCTCCAAAATAAGCCCTGCAGTGCGCGATCCGGATTAACAAAACCCAGAGTCTCAAATTAATACTCAACTGTAAAACTAAGAACAAAAGATTCCAAGATCAAAATTCGAATCATAGAATCTATGTATGTTTGTGTATGTAAAGAGTGCGTAAACTAATAAAAGAACATCATAATGGTATTATCCGGGGCTCCAATGTGGAAATCGAATATCGGGTGGATTTTTTTTTTCATTTTAAATGAAAAAAGATCAAAAATATCCTTATAATATATTAGAAATGACTCAAATATACCTTCCTTCCATCTATTGGATAAAAAATACCCTCCATCCACCTATTTGGATAAAAAATGTCCCTAAGGTTATCAAAGGCCTAAAATTATCCCTCCTTTTAGGAAAAGCTGATGTGACGTAAATGATTTTGTAAATTAAAAATGTGATACTATTTTTATTGATCCACATATAATTAGACCCAATTCATTTATAATTTTATCCATTAATCCAAGCCCAAGACCCATCATCCAGGGCTTTATCCTAGTTGAAGAAATTCTCTTTTCTCTTTGTCTACAAGCTTTCTCTATCAGTTGTTTTTTCAACTAGGGGATTTTCCGATAGTCTAATTCATCAAGATAATCCTTTTTTTAAAACTATCTCAATCTTTCAAATTGAGATTTGATCAGTATCCAAATAGGATGTAACTAATCATATTCATTGTCTTCATCATTTGAGGCTAAAAGAGAAACATCATCAATTTCATTCTCAGCTCTAATATTCTTATTTGAGTATGATACTTTAAAAAGGATGAGAGAAGATGTGGAAGAGAAGACAATAAGTTTGGATTAATGACTAGAATTGTGGAGAAATTTGAGTTCAATTATATGTGAACCAATAAAAAGAGTATCACATAGTTAATTTTAAAATATTATTTATGCTACATCAGCTTTGTTAAAAAGAGGGATAGTATTAGACCTTAATTTAACTTTAAGGGTATTTGTTATTCAAATGAGTGGATGAAGAAGTATTTTTGATTCAGGAAGATATTTTTGAGCCATTTATAATATATTAAGAATATTTTTGATCCTTTTCCTCATTTTAAATAGTTCAATATTTGAGTGCTCTTTTTTTTTTTTTTCAAAAAATATGTCAAGTGTGTTCAATGCAAACAATTAAAAACCCTCTCACCTCTCACTATTACTCCACTTTACATGCTTCTATTTTCCCTTCCATATGGACACATCTTTAGTACAAAAACGCCATTTAGACACACCCGCAGCCTCCACTCCCACCGCCAAGCGCCGCCACCTGTCCACCACAACTTCCTTCCGTACACCACCACCGCCTCCACCTCCGTCGCTTTTTCCGAAGCTCTCTCCCGGCGAAACTTTCTTCAAAATCCTCTGTCCGGCTGATAAAACTGGCGGCTTAATCGGCAAAGGTGGCGCTACAATCCGCCAGGTTAGAGAAGAAACCGGTGCCAAAATCCGGATTGATGATTCGCTATCAGGGTGCGATGAGCGTGTTATAGTTATTATAGCTAATTGCAATGTGGAAGAAGTTGTGAATGATGAGGAGTTGTCGTTGTCGATGTCGGCATCGCAGGCGCAGCGAGCGTTGATTAGAGTTTTTGAGAGGATTTTGAAAGTGGATGAGGAAGGGAATGCGGAAGGCGAAGGGAGGAAGGATATAAATGTGGTTTGTAGGTTGTTAGCACCGAGTTATCAGGTTGGTTGCGTGATTGGAAGAGGAGGGAAGGTTATTGAGAAGATAAGATTAGAGTCTGGAGCTCAAGTTAGGGTTTTGTCAAACGATCAGATTCCTGCTTGTGCTTCACCTGGCGACGAGTTAATTCAGGCAATGCACTTCCTTGATCACCCTAATTTTACTTCCCTGTCCCAGTTTATATAATGTTGTTTGACTTGGCATGGACTTGTGGTCTTAAGCAAGTCATAGATGTTTGTGTGGCTATAAATCAATCTCATTAAAGTAAAATGGACATTTTAAAGTTAAATTGTTATTGTTAAGATAGAAAAATATCATTCTTCTTGGAACCGACTAAAAATGAAAGTTTGTTAGGTAAATTGGGACAGAGGAAGTATCATTTATCACATGGAGTAATTTGTTTTCTTTGTACCGAAGCTGAGTTTTATGCTTTTTGGTACTTAGTTCGTGCTCATAACTTCCATGTACTTAAAGGAGCACTAGTAGAAAGAGTGGATTTTCCGATGTGTAAATTACTCCCTCCGTTTTATTTTACTTGGCCTCTGCTAAAAGTTGATGTTTCGTTTTTACTTATCTGTTTTAGCCAATCAAGAGAGTTTTACTATTTTTTTTGCTCCACTATCAAGTTTATGGCTACAAAGCATCATCCATAAGGTTAGTTTAGTAAAATCCACCTTTAATTAAAGCTTCCTTTAGGGGGTGTGGTAGGTCAAGATGGGCCAAATAATATGAAGATGGTCAAGATGGGCCAAATAATATGAGACGAGGGGATAATTAAAGCTTTCTTAAGGGGTGTACCCTCATATTTCTATGAGGGTCTTACAAAAAAGGGATTAGGTTATTTTAGTCAACATGAGCCAAGTAACATGAAACAGAGGTAGTAGCTAAATACTCAAAAAGTGGAATAAATGTTCCTTTATGATAGATTCTCTGTTGTCTTGTGTGCTCAGCTTTCCAAAGTAGTTTCATCAATAGCAGTATCCAAAATGGAATTTAAGAGGAAGAAGTTGGAATATATTAGTAATATACTTGGGTTTGTAGAGATATGTTGAAATAATTGAAAGACAAAAATATTGAGTCAGTAAAAATGTTACATCTAATTGAAAATATCAAATAACAGTATGTTTTCCGTCCAATTCACTGTAACAAGATTGCAAGTTCTGCCTATTAAGGAACTAAGTTATTTAGAACTGTCCAGAGTGGAAGCAGATCAAGCAAAGTTGAACGAAGGGAGTATCTTTTTGGAAGTCCGGAACTTGAACATGATATATACAAAGTAAGAAAAAGGAAGACGCAATCAAGTGGAGAAAGATATCTTATTCCAATAGGTAAGCAATGTATAAATACAAGAGATTGTGTGCTAACTTAGGAAAGAAATAAAAGAGGATTCCTACAAATCTGCTACTTAAATATGGCTATGTACATTACTAGGAATAAAGTCTATATACATTCTCTAACACCCCCTCAAGTTGGAGCGTAGATATTGATCACACCCAACTTGTTGCAAAGATAATCAACTCGAGTGCCATGCAATGCCTTGGTGAGCAAATTAGCTATTTGCGCTTCCATCTTCTTATAGCTTGTGGAAATCAAGTTGTCCTGAATTTTTTCACGAATAAAATGGTAGTCAGCCTCAATGTATATAGTTCTTTCATGACCGAATTTGAAGCAATATGAAGAGCAATGATTATCACACCAAAGTCTTGCTGGTGTATGATGTTTCACACCAAATTTAGTTAAAAGATAATGTAAGCACATAATCTCACGTGTAGACTGTGACATAGCTTTGTACTTGAATTCTGTACTGGATCAAGATATGATACTTTGCTTGTTACCTTTCCACAATACCAAGTTCCGTCCATCAAAGACACAATAGCCAGTCGTAGGTCCTTATTAATTTTGGATCCAGCACAGTCACTGACTTGCAGTCAGCACCTGCAAAGCACTCAACACGAGTATGGCCGTGATTGGCTATACAATGTGCGAAGTCCAGGAGCTCCTTTCAAGTAACTTAGAATCTGTTCCAAAGTTGCTCAATGTTTGATTGTAGGTGCGGACATGAACTGGCTAACAACACTTTCGGCAAAAGCAAGATCCGGATTAGTCACAGCGTGGTAGTTTAAAAGTGTAAAGGCAATAACTGGACGTGAATAGCTTATAAAAATGCACTGTAATGCCTTGGGATCTAACTTGAAAATAGATAGTCGAACATCTGGGACATGACATTTACTCCCAAAAACCTTAGGTTTCATCGGAAATTGTGACTTGTTTGGAAAAAGAAAATACAAGGCATATTACCAACAAGGATAGTAGATGGTATGTGATTTATCAGAAAACAAGTTGTAGAGACCGCATTTGCCCAAAATTGTTTAGGGACCTTCACTTGGTACAAAAGTGCCGGAGCTGAAGTGCCTATTCTTCTTAACAATTCCATTTTGAGTGGATGCATCAACACATGAGGACTGGTGAAGAATACCGTGTTTTCTCATGTATGATCGAAACAATCACTCCTCAGAATATGTACGAAGTATTGAATTGTGTTTTGACTTCAGCACTGAAGGCACAAAAGTGGGTAAGGTAAACACTTCAGTGCGACTCTTCATAAAATAAATCCAAGTCTGTAACAATTTGAACCTCAAAGTTGCTATTACTTGAAAATGGGAACTAACTCAATATTAGAGAATGCAATGAAAGAAATAACAATACAAGACTGAAATATAAAGGACAGAGAAGAAGGGGGATGAGAAGCTCAGATTTCTTAGAATTGGGGATGAGAGACTCAGAGAATTTCCATAACAAACAGCCTACTTTTTGCTATTGCTACCACTTCCTTTATAACAAACTTCTGCAGCTCACATGCTCTGAGATTCCTTCACACGTTTTACCTACACTTTAATTGAAATCAGCTAATTTTTGTGGCCTTCTCTTCACACGAGTGCTTCGCCTAGCTGGCACAATTGGTTCAGCCACGTTGGTCCCCACCTCAGCGTTTTCTTTCATAACAATACTCCCGTCCTCAATGAGAATCTTGTCCACAAGGTTCGAAACAGGGGGAGCACGGTTGGATAAGTTCAAAGGAGTAATTTGTTGTGTTGGTTTGCCTACACAATGTCTGAGTACAGAAACATGAAAAACAGAGTGAATCCGGGCAGCCTCTGGTAATTCCAACTTGTACGCAACTTCCCCAACTCGTTTAAGAATCTGGAAAGGTCCAAAGAATCGCCTATCCAACTTGTGAGAAGGAAACTCCCTAATAGAAGCCTGGCGATAAGGTTTTAATTTGACATAGACCCAATCGCCAACTGAAGAGGTGATCTCCGTGCGCTTGTTATCAGCTAACTTCTTTATGCGAGCTTGAGCTTTGCTAAGATTCTGCTTGAGCAAAATTAGAACCTCATCACGCTGGACCAAATAAGCTTCGACCAGATCACTAAAAGAGTTTCCCAAGATGTAGCGTGCAACAGTAGGTGGTTAACGCCCATACAAGGCTTGAAAAAGGGGTCATGCCAGCGGAAGATTGGTAGGAGGTGTTGTACCAATACTCTGCCCATGGTTGCATTGCAACCCAATCAGTAGGGACATCAACAACAAAGCATCGGAAATATTGCTCAACACACTTATTAAGAGCCTCAGATTGCCCATCCGTTTGAGGATGATAGGCAGTGCTCATAGCAAGTGAAGTTCCCTGCAACCTATTGATTTCATGCCAAAAAGAATGTAAAAATCAAGGGTCCCTATCAGTGACGATACGGGGGACCAAGAAGTCAAATAATTTGAGTCACAAAAGCTTCTGCAACTGTATGAGTAGTAAAAGTCGAAGTTAATGGAACGAAGTGCCCATACTTAGACAAACGATCCACAATTGTCATAATGGTGGATTTCCCTTTTGAACTAGGCAAGCAGGTAATGAAGTCCATGGCGATGTCCTCAAAGACCAAATCGGGAATGGGAAGGGGTTGTAAGAGGCCTGCCGGAAGCTCGTGAGAGCTCTTCATCTGTTGGCAAACTTGGCAAGAAGCTACATAAGTCGGAACATCCTTGTGCATATGTTTCCAAAAGAATTTTAACGCCAAACGATGGTAGGTATTAGCTATTCCAACATGTCCACCTATGGCAGTAGAATGAAACTCATATAACAACCGTTGGCGTAAAGGAGAGTCATCCGGAATAACCAATCTGCCATGGTAAAAGGGAAGTCCTTCGCAAAAAACATAACCAGCTGAATCAGAGGACGGCATAGTGAGAGCCTGTTGAATGGCTAAGAGGTCTGGATGGGAGTGATTCAACGCTTTCAATTCCTGTTCCAAGGCAAAAGTTTGGATCGACAAGGCCAAGAAACTAGCATCTGGCGTTTGAGATAAAGCATCGGCAACCTGATTTTGCTTTCCAGGTTTATATAAAATGCGCAAATCATAGCCTACTAGCTTGGTAAGCCACTTTTGCTGCTCCGGAGTTTGGGTGGTCTGGTTAGTCAAATTCTTGAGTGACCGCTGATCCGTGAGAATAGTAAATCGTCGGCCCAAAAGGTACTGCCTCCATTTGCCCACTACTTGCGTAATAGCAAACATTTCGCAATGATACGTGGATGCTCGCTGCATTCTAGAGCTCAATTTTTGACTAGAATATGCAATGGGATGACCTCGTTGGGACAACACAGCCCCTTGCCTTGCCCGGAAGCATCGGTTTCCACCTGAAACTCTTGAGTAAAATCCGGAAGGGTCAAGACAAGTGTACTACTCAATTTCTCCTTAAGTGTGTCAAAAGCTGCTTAGGTGATATCTGTCCAGTAGAACAACTCCTTTCGGAGCAAATCAGTCAAAGGCCCCGCCAAACTGGCGTAGTGATGAATGAAACGCCGATAGTAACCCGTAAGCCCTAAAAGCCCTCGTACATCCGTTACCGACTTAGGGACTGGTGGCAGTGATTTTAGCGGGATCAACAGAAAGTCCTTTGCTAGAGATCACATGGCCCAAATAGTTAATGGTTGTTTGGCCAAACAAACATTTAGACGTTTTGGCCACCAATTTATGAGAGCGAAGAAGCTTTAGGACAGTGGTGAGATGCTTTACATGGGACTCCCATTGGGCACTATAAATGAGGATATCGTCAAAGAAGGCCAGTACAAAACGCCGAAGAAAAGGCCGCAATACCGCATTCATAGTAGCCTGAGAAGTAGAGGGCGCATTGGATAACCCAAAGGGCATTACCAAGAACTCATAGTGCCCCTCATGAGTTCGGAATGCAGTTTTGCTAATGTCTTCAGTCCTGACGCGAATTTGATGGTATCCGGATAATAAGTCGAGCTTTGAAAAAAAAATATGCACCATGAAGCTCATCAAATAATTCATCAATGGTGGGGATAGAAAAACAACCCCGTATAGTAATAGCATTCAGAGCTCGATAGTCTACACAAAAACGCCATGTACCATCCTTTTTCCGGACAAGAAGCACAAGTGAATAGAAAGGGCTGGTACTTGCCCGAATGACCCCTTCCTTGAGCATCTCTGCAACAAGCTGCTCCATAATTTGCTTTTGAAAATAGGGATAGCGATATGGTTTGACATTAACAGGCCCAACCCCAGCCCCAGGTGTTAAATGAATAGCATGATCTTGAAATCTAACAGGTGGTAAGCCATGAGGCTTTTCGAAAACATCAGCAAAGAGTCCAGTAGAAGGGTTAAAAGAGGAGGCTCATCAGTTGTCTTTCCATCATTAGCTACCGTCAAACAATAAAGAGAAGCAATGGCATCCGTGGTGGCCAAGCGCCGCAAACTATGCAATTGTACTGGTTGCAGCTTAGTTGGGGAATCCCCTACCCAATGAACAGGGGAACCGTTCAATGAGAACTCGAAGATACGGGCTGCATAATCAGTAACAACCGACCCTAATGTTGCTAACCAAGAGACACCCAAAACCACGTCCGCTCTGTGGAGGGATAAAACATATAAGTCCATAGACAAATCACACCCCTGAATATGCAAAGGAACTCCACGCACAATCCTATCACAATTGAGACGTTGGCCACTGCCAACCACCACTCCAAAACTCGGAATTGGTTCAACCACCAAGTGCAAGTATTTGGCTGCTCTAGCTTGTATAAAATTATGAGTACTTCCCCCATCCACAAGAATTTGGATTTGGAAACCATTAACAACGCCAGTAAAACGCAAAGTAGTTGGTAAATCGCCACCCGATAAAGCTTGATAAGAAATAGAGGAATGGTTTTGTACCTCCATAAGTTGCAAATCCTCAGCTAAAACACCGTCAGACTCTAATGGTTCTGGCCATTCTGACGAAAATTCTGAATCCTCAGTAAGCAACAATAATTGGGGAAACACCTTACACTTGTGCGAAAGAGAAAATTTCTCATCACAGTTGTAGCATAAGCCTTTCTCACGATGGCTTTGTAACTCAGCAGGGGAAAGGCGTTTGAAGGGTATGCGGTTAGAAGGTACAGGTGGCGGAGCAGTACGGACTAATGCGGATGAGGAAGGTTTCGAGGTGTGGTTCATCTGGGTAGGGGTGGGTAGAATAGGATTTGATTATGCAAAAGCAGGTCGGGGCAACCCTTTACCAGAGAATAACCGCTGTTCATGTACATGGGCCAGAGACATTGCCCGATCCAATTTAGTAGGCTCATGGGCTACTACTGCGGACTTAATGTTGGAAGAAAACCCAGAAATCCAAAAATGGACTAACCAGTGCTCAGCCATAGGAGTAGTCTCATTAAGGAGAGTTTCAAATCTGCTTTGGTATTTCGCCACCGTCGTAATCTGCTTTATCTTAGCAAGACGACCCTCTGGGGCTTCCAACTTCCGTTTTCGAAATCGTTGAACCAATTTCTCAGCAAAGTGATCCCAATCAATCAACTGCTTATTGCGATACGACCAACGATACCACTCAAGAGCATTGCTGTCGAGATAGAAAGAAGCAAGTGACAATTTATGGTCATCGGCAATATGATAACATTCAAAATACCTTTCCACTTAGAAGATCCAAGCCTCTAGATTCATGCCAGAAAAACGCCCCAATTCCACCGGAGCCGGTTTGTGGCGAAGAGTTAGGGGGACTGGTGGTGGTTCAGGGCGGTTCATCCACGGTGCCGGCTCACGATAACGATCTGGGTCAACTACGGGGACATGAGTAGGTGGAACCAAGGAAGCCATGGACGCCACCAACTGTTGTATAGAGGATCGCAGATCTGCAATTTCTCGAGCAACTGATACGTCGTCTGTGCCCTTCAAGTGTTGGTCCGCCATTAGACACTCTAGAATGAAAGCACCAATGTAACAATTTGAACCTCAAAGTTACTATTACTTGAAAATGAGACTGAATTACAACTGACTCAATATTAGAGAATGCAATAAAAGAAATAACAATACAAGACTGAAATATAAAGGATAGAGAAGAAGGGGATGAGAAGCTCAGATTTCTCAGAATTGGGGATGAGAGACTCAGAGAATTTCCATAACAAACAACCTACTTTTTGCTATTGCTACCACTTCCTTTATAACAAACTTCTGCAGCTCACATGCTCTGAGATTCCTTCACACGTTTTACCCACCCTTTAATTGAAATAAGCTAATTTTTGTGGCCTTTTCTTCACACGAGTGCTTCGCCTAGCTGGCTCAATTGGTTCAGCCACGTTGGTCTCCACCTCAGCGTTTTCATTCATAACAAAGTCATTTGAGAGAAATCATCCATAAAAGTGACAAAATACTTATACCCAGTTTTAGAAATAACATGTCATGGTCCCCAGACGTCAGAATGATCTAACTCAAAAGCTGACTCGGCCCGCTTATTAACCCATGGACCTACTGTGCTGCGATGATGTTTTGCAAAAATCGACACGACTCACACTCCAATGAAGGAATATTCTGAGACAGAGTACAAAGCTTCTTCAACAAAGATAGAGAAGGATGTCCCTACGGAAAATGTGCTTCAAATCGAGACACGACGCTAGAACAGGCAATAGACCATGATACAGATCATGTGATAAATGTCCTTTACCAATAACCTGATTTGTTGTAAGATCACGAAACAAATAATGATCCAGGAAGAGACAAGATATACCAATTCAGGTCTCTAGTAACTCTGCTAATAGAAATCAAATTAAAGGTCAACTTTGGTTGATTTAATATGGGTGACAAGATAATAGAGGACAATCCAGTCACTCCCTAGAGGTGGCCCAAATGATCGAATCCCTTTATCCAATAACTGTGGATGAATTCCCAATTTTGTATATGAATCGAGCCCTTGCCCTATGGCTCTGATACCATGTAATCAAGTGGAAGAAAATATCTTATTCCAGTAGGTAAGCAATGTATAAATACAATAGATTGTGTGCTGACTTAAAAAGAAATAAAAGAGCATTTCTATAGATCTGCTGCCTAAATATGGCTATGTACATTACTAGGAGTAATTTCTGTTCATTCTATAACAGAAGAAAAGGAGCAGCATGATGTAAGATGAAATATATATTTGTAAAAGGAATTGTATTAGTGAGGTTGATAAGATATATCTCGTAGACAATGAGAAGATCCCCTGTACAAAGGGGTATACGATAAGGAGCAGGGTGGATATATAGGATCAAACTTTTATTTTATGTGTATTTATTTAATGTTGAAACCCCTCAACACAAGTCAAGGACATGGTTCAGTAGCTAAGGGGTTGAGGGATTAGCAGGAACGCGCAGGTTCGAATCTTGCTGGCATCAATTTATCAATATTTAGCTTTAGGCTTTTTGTATTTTTTTCTACATAAATGAAACGGCCTCGTTTTCTGGAAAAAAAGACAGTTTCTATTTATATCACATCCCTAATTACAAAGTCAAAAAAATTAAAAAATCCTATCTGACGCTTTCTTGGTCTCTTGCGCTCTTTCCCCTTTTTGCTCTCTCTTCTCGTTCACTTTGGATTGTGTTTCTTGCTGGTTGCTGCTGCTGACGTGCTGGTATTTGTTGTTTACTGGTTTATTTGTATAAAAGCTTCCATTTTTGGCTTGCCCCACCAATCCTAACCCTCCATATTTACATCCCTATGACCCTATTTTTCGGATTGTATAATTGTTAGAATAGAGTTTGAGTGAATGCTTATCAAACTATTTTTTTTATAGTACCAAGAGAACAATTCAATGGTGATCAAAGCCCACAAATCAAGAAAATAGTGTTTAACTTTGATATTGGAATTCTGACTTAAAAGCTCATTGCTCCACATAAAACCTCTTCTTCTTTGTTATATATATATATATATTTGATCCGACCTTTTCATATTTGAACCGATCTGTTCATATGTGATTTGACATGCTTTTTTGTCCGCACTATTAGCATGTTTTTTTTTCAACCCCCTCAATGGAAATCCTAGGTCATCCACTGAATAGGAGCCCTTTGCGAGAGACTTCCTTTCTTACAGCACCCTTCCAATTATATATACACCTCAAATATCACTTGTGCACAAAATATTCGTTTTCTTGAAAAAATTTCTTGGATACAAAATATATACAATTATGATAACTAATCAGTGAATCCACGAAACTATGTCTTCTGTCTAAATCAACCCTGTCTAAGCAGTCATAACATCTTATTAATATTGATGAGTTGGAGGGAATGTACTAACTGATTTAATCAACCTTCATAACCAAAGTGCCACTTGACAACATCCAAAGGTTGACCTTTGGACTCTTAACTCAGAGGCAAGGAGGTGCATGCACGAGACAGAAGGACCCACATTACTTGCAGCTGTTAATGCTGATGTAAAGGAGAAAGTCCATTGCATCTCTCTTGGCTAGGTACTTATTGATAGAATAACAGAGATTTTACTATCTGTTGATCCTTCCATCTCCAAGTTTGGCTCCCCTCACCTCAAAAGTTGATTAGGTACAGTAGAACAATATCACCAAACTCCTCGATCTCCTAATCCTACAGTTTCTTCTACATCTTTATTCTTTTCTAATTGCATCACTAGAGCAAGCTGATTTGGTTGATGAAACAAGATGCTGGAGAGTCGATCCTTTTAAACAATTACCGGAAACCAAGTATGCTCCAAAAGTCCAATCCCTCTACTTTATACTGAGTTAATTAAGTATGCTCCAAAAGTTCAATCTCTCTACTTTATACTGAGTTAACTATGTTACAAGTATTACTTAAAAAAAAGAAATCTGTTACCTGTACACATGTGTATGTATGTGAGGATTATACGAAATGTGTCATCATAGCAGAGGCACATGCTGGGTTGATTTCTTAGCTTTATTTGAGAATTATTTATGTTCATTTCATCGATTATCTCTGTTTTGTTTTTGATTATGTTACTCTGGATATAGTTTTTTCGTTCACTGAATATCCTTGTGTGCAGATTGCTGGAACCCTTTCAACTGTGAGAAAAGCTCTGTTGTCTGTTTCAAGCTGTCTTCAGGATAACTCAAGGATAGATTTAGTAAATCTCTCTACTCCAAAATTTTCAGGGATGTCACAAGATGGAACTGGTTATCACACGCCAGAGCAGTTCTCAAGGAGTTCTGGTGTTGAGAGTGCTGGAATCAACCACAGGATGGTCTTGGAGGAAGAAGTTGTGTTTAAGGTGTTGTGCCCAGCTGACAAAGTTGGAAATTTGATAGGAAAAGGTGGCTCAATTGTTAGGGTGATCCAGACTGAAACTGGTGCATCTATCAAGGTTGCTGATTCGGCATCTCATTTAGATGACAGAGTTGTTGTGATATCTGCAAGAGAGGTGCGTTGGCGTACAATTGACTAAGCAGTATTTCTGTCTTCTATCACAGACCCACTTGCATTTTTTATTTTAAAAAGTGATTTGCTCACTTCTTTTTTGTGCCACTTGGCAGTCATTTTATCTACTGCATAGAGTCAATTTGAAGATTCTTTTGAACTTGTTCAGTTGATAATGGTTTCAGAAGGAACTGGTGTTGATCCTTTGGCCTCGTTACCCTATCCTTGCAAATCTTTGTTGAGATCAGCTTCTTTGTAATTTCTGCAGAACCTGGAGCAAAGACATTCCCCTGCTCAGGAGGCTCTTATGCGTGTGCAAGGCAGAATTGCTGAGATTGGATTTGAACCAGGAGCTGCAGTTGTATCAAGGCTTCTGGTACATGCACGTCACATGAGTTGTCTCTTTTGTAATGGAAGTATCCTAATTGCTGAATTGCGACGAGTCACCGGTGCTGGCATTCGTATATTTCCCAGAGAACAATCTCCAAAATATGGTTCCCATACAGAAGAAGTTTTACAGGTAGATACAGATTTTCCTTATTCTCAAAACTATGTAACACTTTGCATCTCAGATCTTTGGGTTGTTTGGTTGGTATGGGGATGTAGTTGTGAGTGTGTGTGTTGGGGGGGGCGGGGGCGAGGGCGGGGGCGGGGGCGGGGGCGGGGGCGGGAGGGAAGCTATTACATTGAAGTTAGTGTTTTGATAGAGAAATCATAGTGTTTTGTTTTTTGCGAATGATAATTGAAGAGATTTCTAGTAGGTAAATATCTATCTAAAATAAATTGAGTGCATTTTTACCTCTATTATATAACTTGCATTTCTTGGGGAGGGAGTAGCATTTACGATACTACAACAACATACCCAACAAAGTGGGGTCTAGGGAGGGCAGAGTGTACGCAGTCCATACCACTACCTCAAATGAAGTAGAAAGGTTGTTTCCGATAGACCCCCGGCTCAAGACAGATAGCAAATATAACAAAAAACATAAAAGCACATAACAAACAACGGGTGGCACACCACTAGATAATAAAGAAAAAAAGACATCCACAAAGTAATATTATAAACTTGCTATACGAAATCATAGACATCACCAAAACACCATGACTAAGAGGCTACAAGAGACACTACAGGCACCAATACAAACACCGCACTCTTTCCTACTATTACAAACGTACTCTTACCTACTAGCCCTCTACACTAATCCACGTCCTCCACTCCTCCCTATCAAGGGTCATGTCTTTCGTAAGCTGTAACCTCCCCATGTCCTGTTTAATTACCTCCCTCAAATATTTCTTCGGCCTACCTCTACTCCGCCTAAAACTATCCATAGCCAGCCTCTCACACCTCCGAACTGGAGCATCCACATCCCTTCTCATCACATCCCCGAACCATCGCAACCTCATTTCTCGCATCTTGTCCTCTACTGAAGCCACTCCTTCCTTCTCCCGAATAATCTCATTTTTTACCTTATCTCTCCTGGTAAGTCCACCGCAACATCCTCATCTCCGCCACCTTTAACTTTTGGATGTGAGAATTCTTAACTGGCCAACACTCCGCTCCATACAACATAGCCGGACGGACTGCCACTCTGTAGTACTTACCTTTAAGCTTTGGAGGCACCTTCTTATCACACAAGACTCCCGAGGTGAGTTGCCATTTCAACCACGCTGCACCAATATGGTGCGAGATATCCTTGTCAATCTCACCATTCTCCTGAATCATAGACCCAAGATACACGAAATTATCCCTCTTTTGAATGGCGTGGGAATCCAACTTCACAACCACGTCATCCTCATGCGACAAATCACTAAACTTACATTCCAAGTACTCCGTTTTGGTCCTGCTCAACCTAAAACCTTTTGACTCAAGAGTTTGTCTCCAAACCTCCAACTTATCATTAACTCCCCCGAGTTTCGTCAATCAGTACAACATCATTAGCAAATAACATACACCGAGGCACCTCCCCTTGAATATGTCGCGTCAACACATCCATCACCAAGGAAAATAAAACGGGCTAAGAGTTGATCCCTTGTGCAAACCTGTCAAAACATGAAAGTGCTCTGAATCTCCTTCTATCGTTCTTACACGAGTCTTCGCTCCATTGTATATATCCTGGATCGACCTAGTGTATGCTGCGGGCACTCGTCTAACCTCCAAGAACCTCCACAAAATCTCCGTGGGAACTTTGTCATACGCCTTCTCAAGATCAATGAACACCATGTGCAAGTCTTTCTCCCCCCCCTAAACTGCTCCACTAATCTCCTCACAAGGTGAATCGCCTCAGTAGTCGAGCGACCTGGCATAAAAACGAATCGATTCTTGGAAATGGTCACGATCCTCCTCAGCCTCAACTCTACCACCCTCTCCCAAACCTTCATGGTATGACTCAATAATTTAATACCCTTGTAATTGTTGCAACTCTGAATGTCTCCCTTGTTCTTATATAATGGAATCATCGTACTCCATCTCCAAGCTTCGGGCATCTTTGCCGTCCTAAAAATGATATTAAACAACCTCGTCAGCCATGCCACACCAATCCTGCCCCGCCCGTGCTCTTCCAAAAATCCACCGGAATCTCGTCTGTCCTAGTCGCCCTACCCCATGTATATGTCGAATTTCATCCCCGACCTCCTCCACCTTGATATGCCTACAATAACCATAATCGCGACACATCTCTGAGTTCTCCAAGTCCCCCAGTACAAAGCCTTTGTCCCTGTCGTCGTTCAGAAGTCTATAAAAATAGGACTGCCACCTTCTCCTAATAAGGGCATCCTCAACCAACGCTTTGCCATCCTGCCTCTTGATACACTTCACTTGGTCAAGATCTCGGGCCCTCCGCTCCCTAGCCGTAGCAAGCCTATACAACTTCTTATCCCCGCCTTTCTCCTCTAAAACCGCATACAAACTCTCAAAGCCGTTGTCTTAGCCGTTGTAACCGCTAACTTAGCCTCCTTCCTAGCTAACTTATACTCATCCCTATTAGTCTGCATCTCGTCATCTTTGCTCTCTACCAACTTCGCATACGCCACCTTCTTAGTCTCCACCTTCCTTTTAACTTCTTCGTTCCACCACCAGTCCCCCCGGTGCTTGCCAGATTGGCCTCTCGAGACACCTAACACCTCTCTAGCCGTCTCCCTAATACAATTGACAGTCGTCTTCCACATACTATCCACATCCCCTCTACTCTCCCAAGCCCCCATAGTCGACAACTTTCCTTCTATTTCCAAAGCACTGGCCAACGTCAAGCTACCTCACCTAATTTTGGGCCGTTCTTCCACACCCCCGTCTTCTTTCTGCCCTTCTTAATTACCAAGTCCATCACTAAAAGCTTATGTTGGGTCGAAAGATTCTCGCTAGGTATGACTTTACAGTCTTTACATACCGCTCTATCACCTTTCCTAAGGAGTAAAAAGTTTATTTGAGTCTTGGCCACTGAACTACGAAAGGTAATAAGGTGTTCCTCCTTCTTCGGAAAGCTCGAGTTTGCTACCCACAACCCCAAAGCCCTAGAAAAATCCAAAAGAAAAGCTACTCCTTCATTCCTCTCCCCAAGATTGAAACCGCCATGCACATCATCATAACCTCTCGAAAAAGACCCAATATGCCCATTGAAATCTCCTCCCACCAAAAGTTTCTCAGTGCTTGGGACGCCCCTCACCACCTCATCCAAAACCTCCCAAATACCCTTCTTCTCCTCCTCGTCCAAGCCTACTTGCGGAGCGTAGACACTAATAACGTTCACCATAGACCCTCCCATGACCAATTTAATAGACATCAACCGATCATTGATTCTCTTAACCTCTACCACCTGCCCCTAAGTTCTTCATCTACTAAGATACCTACCCATTTCTATGTCTCACGCTACTCGAGTACCACAACTCATACCCATCTACATTTCTCGCCTTAGTGCGTACCTATTTAGTTTCCTGGACACAAGCTATACCAACTTTCCTCTTTCTAAGAATCTTCACCAGCTTTATAGACTTACCTTGAAGCGTCCCTATGTTCCATGACCCAACTCTCAACCTAGAAACACCCTTGTCCCACCTAGCCCTACTACCTCTCGCCCTTAACCCCACACTCGAACCTAGACCTGACCCTAACCCTGCACCCGACCCGGACCCCAACCTATGACATGACCCTAGTCCACCATCTATTACCCTAGCCACCACTCAAAAGGATACGACAGAAGAAAATGAAGAAAAAAGGAGAAAAAGAACACGACGAGCAAAAGGGTACTGCTAAAAACAACTAAGTAAAGCAAACACAAACCAGCAAGCAGGTTTGATACTCACAAGCAAACAACAAGCACTATACTATCCACCGTAAATAGGTATGCTAATAAAGAACAGCTACTAAGTTACGGAGAAACAGGAACAGTAATCCCACAGGAACAGTCAAGAAAACCAAACAAGAAATCAAGATAGAAAAAGAGACAGGAAACCTATACCAAATAAACTAGAGAAGAATGAAATGAGTGCACCTGATTCTGGGTAAAGACGCAGTGGAGTACGTTTTCTTGATCATTTCGTCGGATTTCGGCAAATTGGTGCAGAAATTGGTCGCCGGAATTTGCTGCCGCCGCCTTTACCCTACTGTTGGTATCGCGTCCCTGTCATTGGTTGCCGGAGAATGTGTTGGTCGTCGGAATCTTGATGTCGTCGCCTGAGAAGAGGTGCCGGATCTAGACTTGTAGTACCTCTAAAGAGTTATAAAGAAAAGAGAGCTGTGGTTGGTGCGAAAAATAAGAAAAACGACGATAAATTTTGCCGGAAACTGACGTCACTCGCCGGAAACTGATGTGGTCGCTGGGCCGCAGAGAAGGGCCGCCGAAGAAGCCGATACAGTTTAGTGTTTGGCGCGAGAAGTGAGAGAAAAAGACGACGATCAGTTGTGCCGGAAACTAGCGCCACTCGCCAGAAACTGGTGGGGTCGCCGGAATAAATTGATGAAAGTCGCCGGAAGATCAGGGAGTAGCATTTACGATGTAAGTTAATATTCAGATAGACTAATCAGAAGTGTTTCCATTGATGATCATCATAGAGATGTGCTTTCCATGTCTCTGTTTTGTTGTATCTCAAATAAATTTAGTTGCATTCTGTCTCACTTGGTGGAACTTACCTTCACAAGAGCTATGTGAAGAAGATAAATGAGAAGGAGCACAACCTTGTTATCTTCCTTTCATGTGTGTTCTTTATTGATCGTGAGGGAATTTCTCCGATTGACTCCTGATGTTTGAATTCTCTACAGGTTATTGGTAGCATACAGTCTGTCCAGGATGCTTTGTTCCAAATTACTTGTAGGCTTCGGGATGCAATGTTTCCTGTGAAACCACATGTATCAAATATTGCCCCTCCGCATTTTCCCCCCTATGCTGAAATTCCATCTCCATCATTCAGACCAAGGCACGATCCTGCTTCTCCTAGTTATCACTCACCTGTTGGCTACCCTCATGGTATGAAGCACACTTGGTATTCCACCCAAACCCTATGAACAGCTGGCTTCATTTTTACATGATTTAGACTGTAATGTTTTTTCAGATCGTGCTCCCCATTTCTATGGCTACGATAGACAAGGGCATGTTCCCTTTTTTGATAGACCTCCTTCACCGGGAAGATGGGGTCCTCAGGTTTGTGGGGGCTCTTTCCAGTAAATGTAAATTATTGATACGTTTTTTTTAAACAGGGTTGCATTTCTGACTATTTACTTTCCTACTTTGCTGTTTTATCCAGGCAGTCAATTCAAGGTATACAGCTGGAATGGCTGATTGTAGCAGTGGCAGGTAACTTGTTTTCCTCTGTATGGATCTAATGTATTAGGTTGCGTTAGGAGATTGAGATCTCTACAAATAACTTGAATCAATCCATTGAATCTCCCAGACGAGTGCTTGGTTGGGTGTACTATATATGGTTACTGGTTTCCCTGTTGATGCAGGACTCACCTGTTTCTGATTCACTTGGGTAAACTTATTTCCTTTTGGGGCTACTAGTTTGATCTTCCTTATGCAGCTTTAAGTGAAGAGTAGTGGGAAATTAGTTGGTTGCTTCTTGATAGGTTCGTCGCAGGCTACAGCCATGAAGCTAATGAGGCCTAATTAATGATTTTCAGATGCTAATATGAATTTAAAAGCTACCTAGAACCACGAACTCAATTCACAGTTTTCCAATTTCATTGGGAAAGTTATATATCGTGGTATGCACACCATAGACAAGCTATGTGAAATCACCTGCATCCTGTGGAAGTAAGGCAAGACGGTGTCTTAAAAGAGTTAAGCACAGAGGATATGCTATTGTAGTCTTTAAATTCTGTTAACCCGGATTTTGGCAGTGTACCTTATAAGAATCGGGCAAACGTCGAGTATGTAGCTCTGCTTTTTGAGCTGGTCGAGGACATGTCTGTCAAGTTCTTCAGTTTCCTGTAATTTGAATTTGTCTTTTAAGTTGTGAAGTTCTTATAAACAGGATTGCGAGATAGATACATTTATTACATTATGAGATAGTATATACTTTACTGAAGAGTAAAACAATGTTACCTAGGGAGGGGGTGTTGCATTTATATGGAGCGCCTGCTCTCTTGTAAGAATAATATCCACCTAAAACTTCAAAGGCAGTAGAATGTGTGCAGTGCTTACGGGTCAACTGTTTTAAGATTTGACACGTGAAGTTTGTATTAGAGATAATTGAGTTCCTTAATTAAAACTTTATACTTGAATGGTATGAAGATCTTCTATTGGAGATACTTGAGGTGCTCAATTTATTGTTAATGGGATTAAAGAAAAAGGATCGGAACAATTGACTTGAACTTCATGGATCTACATTCCTCTTAAGGGATGTTATATCGGAACAATTGACTTGAAATTCATGGATCTACATTGCTCGTGTTTTTTCTTGGTTGATTTGTATTCTTGTTTAATTTGCCCTTTATCCTTTGCTTTTCATATCTTGCTAACGCTTTGTGTATCCACCAAGTTAAACTGTTTATCTGTTGCAGTGAGACAGCACCTAATTTTCCAGGCATTACTATTGAAATTGTAATTCCTCAGATGTTGTTGAAGTATGTTTATGGAGAGGATTCTAGCAACCTTCGTGATATAACTAGGGTAGGTCAGTTTGATCGAACAATCTCTCTCTCTTCTTAGGGGTAAGGTAGTTAACATTTGTGTTTGGTTTCAGATTTCAGGTGCTAAGATAGTAATTCATGATCCTGTAGCTGGGGCTACAGAAGGCACTGCTGTTGTGTCTGGAACACCAGATCAAACGCGATTCGCTCAGACCCTTATTCATGCTTTCATCTTTGCTGAGCAGAACATGTAGACCTTACTTCTTTATCACAATCCTAGAAGGTAGCGAATGTGGTTTGTTTTTCTCATGCAATGCAGTTGACATGTGCCTGTGATGGAACATGTAGGAAGAACAGAGTGTATGTGAGAAATATCGTTCTAGGTTCTAAAGGGAAAAAAGATCAACTAAGTGGTAAGAGAGAGAATGCAGCAGATATTCAGGAAGGAAAAAGTCATCAATGCCTGCTTTCTCCATCATATTTTGATGTTGAAGTATTTTGCAGGCAAAAATCATGTAGTATATGTAAATGTAAAATCAACAAGCACATGAATTTGTCAGTTCATTTGATTCTTGTAGAAGCACCATCATGTGGGTCTGTAAGAAATACAATACAGCAGGTGGTATCGTTCTATTATTAGTTTCTAGTCCTAGTAATCCTTTTTCGGCTACATATACACGGAGTAAAATGTGTGAAAGGGTCTTTACATGTAACATCTAAACTTCAAATTTCTCGCATTTTCCTATTTTCATTTTCCTTAATACACGGCCCCCCCTCCACACACACAAAAAAAAAAACAAACAAAAAAAAACCTTCCGTAAAAACCCAACCCCTACATGCCACATAGAGCAGAGAAATTGTTATAGGAGCATGTGATTTTGTCGTACAAAAGCATTAATCTTAGGAATACACTCCCAAAGAGTTGCAACAATAAGTCTCACTATTTATTTCGAGATGGTGATACATGCTCAAGAAAGTCAAAAGTCGATCCATTTTTAGTAAATAGTCTCACATTTTTGTGGACTTCATGCTTTCATATTCTTTTAATTAAAAAAAAAGTTTATATTTTATGCACCCAATTATCCTAAGTTATAAAAGTAACAAAAATGAGACTTGCTCCAAATAGAGTTATTATAGTAAACCTAAAGTTTATCTGAAAGCAAAGTTACTCAATTTCGGATAGTACCAAATAAATTTGACCATTTTCCTTGTTAGTTTTCAAGATCATTAGACTTGATTCCGAATGGTAGAACTAAAACCTGCAGCTTCCACCTTGACAAAGCACCATTCTCTAATCGATTGACTTACAATTTCAAGAAAATCAAGTGTATAGCCTAAAATCAATTTAGATTTGAATCATTTAGTTTCATTGTGTGTAAGAGACATGAATTATATATTTTCATTATTATTATTATTGTTGTTCTTATTATTATATGTAATCAATATTTTGAAGTGTTCCAACAGATTTTTATGCACATAAAAAGGAGGAACAAACAAACGTCCAAAGAAGAAACATTACCAATAGTGGCACTTTAAAGAGAGGCAAATTCGGATGTTTCTTGGCTTGTAAACAATGAACGGTTTTGGAGAGAAAAAAAGCCAAAAAGGCAAGCAAAACGGCAGTTAGAACAAACTAGTTAACTAAAGAAACAAGTGTATATTGATATTTAAGTAAATTTTCCTTAAAGTGATCTACCTTCTGAGTGGCATATGTATTCTTGTTTTAGCAGTGAAGTTGGTTTGAAGCTGGTAGACTTGTTTTAACCTCATTTGTTGAGTTTGGTAAACAAAAAAGCCTTATGCATGTGGGTATTATATGGGAAACAAAGCAATAATATAATGTATTAGTCGCTTTCCTTCTTAATTACTACTCCCTCTGTATCAATTTATGTGACACCTTTCAGATTTCGAGATCCAAACAAGCCTATCTTTGATCATAATCTTTTCATATATCGTTTAAATATTTTGAATTGTCAACTATCCCAACTTGTAGTATTTTTCACATAGTTTTCAAATATATAACAGTCAAACTTAAACTGTTTGACTATCAAAATCTAAATTGTGCCCATAAATTGGGACAAAAGGAGTACTATTTCATTAAGTGTGTTGAGACTTGAGAGAGGATTTCTCAAGAAAGAAAAGAGAAAAGATGGAGGGCATTGAGAAGATCAAAGCTGCAAGAGAAATTCTCAAGTGTAGCATAGAAAAATCAAGAGAATTGGGAGTAGAAATTAGTAATAGGTGTTGGAGATTAGAGAGCTGTGAGCAAAGGCTTGATTTTTTAGCAGGTGCCCTTAGAAACTTAGCATGTAAATGCACATTATACAAGATGAGTGGTCATGATGTTGATAGGGTCATTGGTCCTGCTGCATCTGTTGTTAAGATATTTGATGTCATATGTGGACTTGAAAACTCTCTTTCAACTGATGATCCTTCTGATGATATAGCAGCTTATGTTACAACACTAAAATGGATGGAAGAAGCACTCAGTTTACTCACCGATAACTGCAAACTAGTCGTTTCTTGGCTTGAAACCAGCAGTTTCAATTCCTCTGTTGCTGAAAGTTGGTATGTTGTGAATGTGAACAAGTGTTTGAGTATACTTAGAGAATTGCAGGCAACGGAGGAACATTTTCGTGCCAAAGGTGGGCCCTTGAAGGTCGCACTAGACAAGGTGGAGGTTGAATTGGCGTCCTTGTTAAAGGGCATAGCTCCATTGTCCTTGCCGTTGCCTGATGTTATCCAGAATGTGCAAGCCATTATTGATAGATTGGCTGCGAACCATCGACTTGACAGATGTATGTCTATCTACGTTGAGGTTCGGAGGTCAAACGTGAGAAAAGCTTTAGAGGAGCTCGATTTGGACTACCTGGAGGAGATATCATTCACAGAGTTTGACAGTGTTCTGAGTGTAGAGCCTCACATTGATCTATGGGCCAAACACTTGGAGTTTGCTGTGAAATATTTGTTGGACACAGAACACAGGCTTTGCATTGAAGTGTTCCGAAAAGCAGCATTTAAGGAAAGATGTATGGACTGTTTTGCAAAAATTGCTGTCCAATCTGGGATTCATTCTTTCATAAAATTTGGCAACACAATTACCAAAGGGAAGAAAGAAGCAATCAAGCTGTTGAAGCTATTGGAAATGTTTGCTGCTCTAAACAAACTACGCTCCAATTTCAACAGGCTTTTCAGTGGGAGAGCCTGTGGTGAAATCCAAACCCAAACAAGAGATCTGGTCAAGAGAGTTGTGAATGGGACTTGTGAAATATTTTGGGAACTTTCTCTTCAGGTGGAACTGCAGAGGCCAACTAGTCCTCCGGTGGATGGAAGTGTTCCGAGGCTAGTTAACTTTGTCACAGAGTATTGTAATCAGCTGCTTGAGGATGAATATTGGTCCACACTTGTCCAAGTTGTGGAGATACATCAAGGTTGGAACAACGAGAGTTTCGGAAAGGAGCTTCTTGTAAATGAGATGCAAAACATAGTAACAGTAATTGGGCTCAATTTAGAGACTTGGACAAAGAGATACGAGGATGTCCCTCTTTCTTATTTCTTCTTGATGAATAACCATTGGTACTTGTTCAAGTACACGAGGGGAACAAAACTAGGTGAGATAATGGGACATGAATGGATTACAGGTCACGAGGAATATATGGAGTACTACGAGACACACTTTTTGAAAGAGAGCTGGGGAAAACTCCCGTCCCTTCTGAGTGAGGAAGGCCTAGTGTTGTTCCCAGGAGGGAGAGCCATTGATCGACAATTAGTTAAAAAGAGACTCAAGGAATTCACTGAGTCTTTCGACGAAATTTACAAGAAACAATCCAGTTGGGAATTGTGTGACAAGGGGCTAAGATGGAGGGTATGCCAACATGTATTGCATGTTGTCGTTCCTTCTTACATTAACTACCTGGAAAAATACATGCCATCCATTGAATTTGAGGTTGCTAGCACAACTGATCAGCACATAAAATACACAGCTAAGACCTTGGTAAATATGATTACTTGTCTATTTGAACCAAAAGTGGGAAACTATGGCAGTAGCACCAAATGCACAGAATTGAGTGGCAAGCTAAATAATAGCTTTGTTACTAATCAACTTTCCTCCACACCAGCAGCAGCATGAAAGGTGATTAGTTCATAGATAACCCCTCTTACATAAAGTCGATTAGTTTTCCAAACATAATCCTGAACAAGTAGGTTGTTAATTGTACATGGTTAATGCATACACCTGTCTTTTTAGGAGTATTATACTTCTCTAGGAAAAATTCTAAACTGACGATAAAGAGCTACATCCAAGAAAATCGTCATCAGTCAGTGGTATGTAATGTAAATAAGATTCTAAATCCTAATACTATGTTTTAATGGCTCAATTACATGTTGTGTGTTCTGTTCTTACACATCAGAAATTCGATTACTTTGATAAATACTTGTGTTGCATAGATATTAGTTGTGTAGTCTATTTACAAAGGTATTTGGTCTTTAGCACTGGCAAGTTGGTATCCCTTGTGCATTTGGGTTGGTGGTTCCAACCACCTTGACACCAGACCATAACAGTGTTTAAAATTTGAAAGGTAAAGTTTTAACTATAAACTTATGTTGCTCATGTCCACCAAAGCCATCGCTGTACTCGTGTCAAATCCTTCAAAAGTGCAAGTCGTATCTAGAAGCGGGCTAGAAGATCGGATACTAGTTTTGTCCGAAATCAATAGCTTTTAGTTAAACAATGTTTTTGATTTAGAATTCAATTATTATCTCTTAAAATACTTCATCCTAAAATCCAGCTCATAAAGTTTGGAATTCTGACTTTGCCTCTGGCTATATCCCAAACCACTAAATGAAGTTGAGCAGTAACGGTAGATTGCTAATATTAAATACAAAAAATCATGTCATATTTACGCAATAAGCATCAGTTATTTAACAAAAATAGAGTTAAATTACATCTCAGCCTTGAAATTTTAACCATCAAATATTTGAATTTTCTTCTACTATAGGAAGCTGTATATCCACTGCTTCTTTCCATGAGATGAACAAGAATGTTATTGCTATCTGAGTTGTTTGCACATCCACTAGATAACTTTGTTCTTGATTTTTACAAAAAATATGAACATCAAAGCACTGCGAGAGAACAAAGATCGATTTTTTGATACCATTATAGAGCATCGGTACCATCTAAGCATCCACCTGGACCTAGGAGCCAGCTCACTGCCACGTGGACCGAACTCACCATGAGCATGACTCTTGGTGTTGGCGGGAAAGTTACTTAGCTTTTTACTATTCACGTTATTTCCATTTCCTTTTATCTTACTGATTTCTGAGTTTAGTAGTATAAGTAAGGAATTGTAAGCATTGTAAGCCATATAGTTGATGTTTATCTTCAATACAACTTTCTCAATTTCTCTCCTATTCTTTTCTTAATATCCTCTGTTCTTCTCCTCTACTCAACTTCTATTTCTGCACTTTCTATCCCTAGTACCTTCACTTAGGTATCAATTGGCATCAGATAGCCAGGTTGTTTACTAGTGAATTATGGGCCCTTGCAAGGATGCAAACTTTACAACTGATCTTCAGGAGCAATATGAAGATCTAGCAGCTCAGCAAAATGATCTCTGTATAGTTATGGAGGAAAAACATATGGAGATGAAAGCGGAATTGGACAAGAGGCAAACAGAATTACTTCGTATTGTGAATGCGCTCAAGGATTCAGTCGATGGTATTCACCTTCATCAATAAAGCAGAGATAATGCTTCTCCATCAAATCCTCGAGGAAATGGAGTACCAACTTCAACAGGAATCCTCAGATCTAACCCCTACCAGGTCAACTCCATTCGACATCACAACCTCAACTTCCCTCGTTTTAATAGTGAGAATCTCAAAACTTGGTTGTATCACATAGAGAAGTTTTTTTCAATAGATGAAACACCTATGCCCCACAGAATTAGAATTGTTGCCATGAATTTGGAGATGAGGCACTATCTTGGCATCATTTTTTTTTGGTGTCGAAACTCTATTTCACCATTGGGTTGGGAAGAATATTTAGCATCCCTAACATAAGTACTTGGGGATGATTTTTCGAACCTTATGCTGGAATTAAGACAGGTGAGACAAATAGGAACAGTTAGTGAATATTAATTTGCTTTTGACTAATTATTAGCTCAATGTGACCTGTCTAGTGATCAAGATATCTAATGTTTTTTGGGAGGTCTTAAGAAGGAATTGTTAGGTTCAATTATGATGCATGATCCTCGAACCAAATAGAAGGTCTATAGGCTATCTCGTTTAGCAGAGGCATCTATGTTTGCAAATGCTAGAGGGCAGAAGTTTATTGATATGAATATTAATCCTGTGAAGAAGGAAACAATTGTTACTCGGCCATCCAATCCTCAGTTGCAACCAAATCCCAGATTAAGCTTACCTGCTATCACTAATGGCCCAAATCCTAGGAATAGGAGGGTTATCTCACCCACTGAAATGCAAGCTAAGAGGGCACATGGTTTATGTTATTTTTGTGATGATAAATACACTATTGGTCATAAATGCAGCTTGCCAAAACAAATGTTTGTGCTAGAATTAGAGGATGCTGATGTAGTTAATAATATAATTGAAGTTGAACTACCTACATCTGAAGCACCAGTTGAAACACAAGGGTATCCTATTGGTACCAAAACACCAATGATTTCTTATTATGCACTACCAGAAATTTAGGGTGCTCAGACTATACATGTAATGGGATACAATGGTAAGAGGCCTGTACATATCCTATTAGATGGGGGAAGTACTCACAACATTATAGATGTTCAATCAGTAAAGAAATTGGGATGAACAACTACTACTACTCCCCTAATCTATGTTAGTCTTGGTAACAATGATAAGAAAGCCACTACTGGAGTAGTCAAGAATTTTGAGTGTATGTTGCAAAGTACTACCTGTACTTCTGATCTTATAGTATTTCCTATTGGAAGATATGGCATTGTTTTAGGAGCTTTATGGATGAAAACACTAGGTCCAGTAACTTTGGATTTTAATGAGCTTACTATGTCCTTTAATCACCAGGGTAAGCAACATGTGTTGAAGGGTATAAATGAAAAGTGTAGGCTAGCTAGTTCCAAGACCATGAACAAACTTGCAGGGGATGAAGTTGAGTTTTTATGGTGTAGGTATTGAAAACCCCTTGTGATATCAGAGTGGAGGGTCAGATCTGTTCATTACACTTACCAAAAAAAGAACACATTCCACCTGAAATCACATTGATATTGCACTCTTATAAACCTTTTTTTGCTGAACCTTTCGCTTTACCACAACATAGAGGCCCTTTTGATCATAAAATTCCCTTGTAACTTGGAGCTAATCCTGTTAACGTCAGACCTTATAAATATTCAGCTATGAAGAAGACCATTATAGAATGGTTAGTTAAGGATATGTTGAATCAAGGTATCATACAGTACAACAACAATCCCTTTTCTTCTCCCGTGGTGGTGTTGGCAAAGAAAGATGGATCATGGAGCTTGTGTGTAGATTATAAGAAACTTAATCAATGCACTGTTAAAGATAAGTTTCCCATTCCCATTATTAATGATCTCTTGGATGAGTTGGCAGGTGCTAAAGTATTTTCTAAGGTGAATTTGAGGTCTGGCTATCATCAAATTAGAATGGTGATAGATGATATGCCAAAAACAGTGTTTAAAACTCATATGTGCCACTATGAGTTTTTGGTAGTCAGGGGAACCAGTAAATGAAATTCTATCCAACTCCAAATACAAATAATGCCACAAGGGCTGGTACGCCATAATGTTTGGGCTCACTATAATGGTTTGGTCTCAAAACTGTGCACAAAATTACATCGACAAACGTGTCAAGTAAAACCTAATACCCTCCCTTGATAACTTTTATCAAGTGATGCCTTAAAGCCTATGACATGCAGATTAAGATTAGGATAGTTTATCCATTTGTGTAGTAGTTTTAATTCAGTAACTAACTTCTCTAATCAAGGTATCAAGCTATTCAAATGCCATCTTTCTATTTGATATTCATATTTGTGTCGCTATGTAATCAAATATGCTAGTGCAACTGTATATGGAAGATTGATCTTATTTGTAATATATTACTAATATACCAAGCGAATTCTAGTAATTTCAAGTGAATATATTTATGGTCGTGTGAAACATTATAAGTACCTAAATCGAAGGAAGAATACGAATATGGTGACCTCATAAAAGAGGTGTCTGAAATGCGAAGACAAGCAATACCGAGAGGAAAAAATACTTATATATTTTGGTCATAATAGGCATGCAACCAGATGTTTGGCATATAGGAAATAAAAGATCCATTTACATATATATAGTAGATTATGTTGACTCCTTTAGAAGATAAAAATGACTAAAGGTTGGCCGTAACGGCGAAAGAGGTGTTAGATTTACATATTTGTACATGTCTTATACATACTAAAATCCCTACATTTAGGGCACTGTATTTCTGTAAATGCAGGACTAGATATACAAGTAAGCAGACTTCCATGCTAGGTACCTATTGCATATTCAACAAAGAGGTTAGGGAGCTCCTTTCTCATCTGGAGCTCTTGTACTCTTTAGTCATACTTGCAGTTATAATATGGGTATGTTGACACCCCATCTCGATCATTTGCCATTGTATAGTTACATATTTCTTTTTAGATGCTTTATAGATAGTCTAAAGTTATCGCATATAGTTATCATTCTAGCTGCGTAAAGCAGTTTTATAGCATATACTTATATGGTCCTTATCCACTTAGTGACTCTTTGCAGGCTCACCTTACTCATCTTAAAATTATTTTTGATATTATGGTAATGCATCAGCCCTTCGCAAAATAGTCAAAGTATGTGTTTGGAGTGCTTGTAGTAGAGTACTTAGGTAATTTAATATCAGGAGAGCGTGTTTCTACTAATCCAAGGAAGATACAAGCTGTGAAATATTAGCATGTTCCCAGTTTACTTAAGTAACTTAGAGGGTTCTTAGGTCTGATAGGGTACTACATAAAGTTCATCAAAGGGTATGGCTTCATCAGTAGGCCACTCAATGACTTACTCAAGAAGCATAATTTTTAATGGATGATAAAGCTACTCAAGCTTTTACTGACCTAAAGTTGTCCTTGACCTTTTCTCCTATACTTGCATTGCCTAATTATACTATTCTATTTGTTGTTGAAGCTGATGCTTGTGGGAATGGTATTGGTGTTGTACTTTTGCAACATGATCATCCTATTGCTTTTACTAGCAAGGGTTTATCTGCATCTCATGCTACATTATCTGTGTAAGAAAAAGAGCTTTTGGCATTGGTGTTTGCTGCAACTAAATGGTCCCACTATCTACTTGGCCAACATTTTATTGTCAAGATAGATAAAAAAGCCTTGAAATATTTGTTGAAACAAAAACTTCGCACAAATTTTCAGATTCAATGGTTAGCCAAACTACTACCCTTTGATTATGAAATTCAGTATAAAAAGGGTAAAGAAAAAGTTGTGTTGATGCTTTATTCAGAGTTCAAGGTACAGAAGTCATGTCACTCTTAGTATCCTATGTTCAGGTGGACTTATGGACCGAGATCAAGGATAGTTGGAACACTGATCCTGAATTCCAAGCTCTCATCCAAGCTTTACCTGTCAAACCTCAAAAATATTACACCTGGATTGTCGATCAATTAAAGAGGAAAGAAAAATTGGTCATTGGAAATAATGCTGCACTTAGGGAGAAAATTTTGACATTATGGCATTTCGCATCTACTGGAGGACACTCTAGCATTGATATAACTTCTAGAAAGGTGTTGACATATTTTTATTGGAAAGGTATTAGATCAGACATAATTTCTTTTGTGAAGTAGTAGTTTGCCAGAGAAACAAGTATGACGCCTCATCCTCTCCTGATTTTATCCAACCTTTGCCCATTCCTACTCTTCCTTGGACTGATATTTGTATGGAATTTATTGAAGGCTACAAAAATCTAAAGGCAAAACAGTTATTTGGGTAATAGTTGATAGATTCACTAAATCTGGCCATTTCATTAGTCTATCATATCCTTATACTGCCCAATCTCTTGTTCCTATGTTTTTGGATAACATTTTCAAATTACATGTTTTTTTGGCTACCATCTGTAATATCCAGTAAGATCCTGTAATACCCCATACTTTTCTTGTCTTAGTTTAGCTCCTAGTTGCATGTATAAGAGGCGTAAAGCCAAACAATTTAACCAAGTGTTGGGGACTTAGCCATATTTTTGGCCTCTTAACTTTGAGGATTTTTAAATGGGTCTTCCCGACCCTGAGATATAGGTTTTTGAGTTAATTCATGTTCAGGGATGTAAGGAGCATGTCTTTGGGAAGTTTTGGATTTTTCAGACAAGGATTGGGTCATGTTTGGATTTCGATTCCAGCAGCTCACCGCGATAGTGGTGCATCGCGGTAGGTATAGTGATGATCCCTTCACCGCATTGTGATGCCCTTTTAATCAGTATTCCAGTTACAAATTTAATCTCTCGCGGGGAATCTAGGTCTTTTCCCATCGACCCAATTCGTAAAAACATGAATTAAAGCTTCAGTTAGGGCACTATATGCCCATATTCTCCAATTACCTCTCAAAAACAAACCCTACTTCTCCCCCAAGTTCATCAATGTCATTCTTTCCTCTTTAAGAAAACCAAGGATTCATGTTCTCTAATCCAAGAATTTTCAATAAAATCAAGATTGTGATTCTTTTTCAAGATTAAGGGCTTTAAGGTATGTGTGATGTTCATCCATGGACCCTTTTCACCCATGGAGTTCAAGAATCCCTTTTTTATATCAAATTATGAGTTTTTACATGTTTATGATGAATTGTCCCCATGAAGTTGTTATTGATTTTGATTATAAGTTATGTTACAAGTGTTTTTCGATGGAATGAGCCCTTGTATGATTTGAATATTGAAATCCTCATGCTAAATCCCTAATTTATGGTTTTAGTATTGTAACTATGTTTTCAATCACATGCTCTACCCATTCCCATGCTTAAATTCATGACTCCCATGTGTTTGATGAAATGCCTAAATGTTGGGTTTTGAGCAATGATCCTTTATTATGTTTTTTTAAAGCTTTATATATCCTTATTGTTATTTTCATTCAATGCTGGTGGGTTATGAACACCCGATACCTATGTGATTTACATGAATTCAGCTTTTCAAGTACTCAGACAGTTACTCCATGAATTTTATCAGTATACTCAGACATTCATATTCATAATGAGCATTATCAAATTTGTAACAACATTCAGTTGAGTTTAGTTTAGTTTAGTACCAGTGTCAGTTCAGTTGGGAGTAGGATTTAACACCGACCAAACCCAGGGATGGGGGACTCAACTGCCAGTAGAGGGTGTGACCTTTAGTAGCAGTCCCTCAATTCCAGAACTATGTAGCCAACATAGGTTAGAGAAATCAACCTACTAATTAAGGGTTGATAAAGTATTTACCTGATAGTTGAGGGTAATACATATCTCATTAGAGCACCTTCCAGATGAGGGTGACTCATTAATCCCTCAGGACATTATTTTAGTGGATCCACACAATTATTGTTAGTACCCGTGGCACGATACTGACACCCTTCTAATTGGAGTTAAAGGTTGGACCCCACTTAGCTTAGATTGGGGCATGTCAGTTAGATGATACCTCCCACAGTCTCAATTCAGTGTTCAATATAGATTTTATTCAGGTTTACTTGACCATAACATACAGTTCATCAGTTACCAGATTTCAGTATTTTAGTTTACAGACTATTTCAGTATCATGTTATATGCTTGGTCATGTATTCTCAGATTTTACAGATTTATGCATTTATGCACCAGTTATCTCATACTATTCAGTCAGTCATTATTTCATGCACATGAACCTATATATTTCATCCTAACCTCATCTTATATACCAGTACATTTAAAGTACTGACCGCATACTTCTTCGCGCTATGATGTCTTATATCATAGGTTTAGATACTCAGTTTCTTGACCGTACTTAGACAGTTCAGTTTATCAGCAACAATAGTTGTGGTGAGTCCTCATATGTCGAGGATCTGTTTGTTATTTCAGTATTTCAGTATTTCTTTTAAGTTAGTTCAGTTTGGAGTTAGTTGGGGCCTGTCCCATCAACACGTCATTCAGTTAGAGGCTTTCAGATGTTTCAGTCTTTCAAACAGTTAGTCATTTTATTAGTTTATTGATCATTCTTTTCAGTATGTCATCAGATGTTTAGAATTATGATTTAAATCTGTAAGACCCCGCGAAATTCTCTCATAGAATGAACCTTAGGGCGTGTCAACTGAGGTGTGATTCCAGTCCTAAAAAATTGAGAAGTGACTTCCTAAGTGAGTATCGTGTTAACCATATATAATTTTCCAAATTTTGACTTTTTATCACATGGGAAATTCGATAAGATTTCCGTCGATATAAGATTCGCCCAAATCCGATACCCGGGTAAGAAGTTATGGCTAATTTAAGTCCTAGTCATAAAACAACATCATTTTGGTGTTGGCACATCATGGAGAGGGTGTATTTGACAATTGTCAATTTCCAGTGGAACTCCACGACAGTGGTGCATTGCGGAGGACCCCAATTTCCCAATAGTCAATTTCCAGTGGCTTGGCGCGATTGTGATGCGTCGCACTCTAGGTATCAACTAGTGGGACAACGCGATGGCTCTGCGTCACGGTGACTACCAATTTCCCATTTGTCAATTTCCAGTGAGTCACCGCGATAGTGGCGCATTGCGGTGGCCAATGAAATCGGGTTCCTAGTTTAATTTTTCCAGCTTCGTACATAAGTTAAAAAGGGCATTTTGGACTTTTTTCCAAGCCTCTTAAACCGTGCAAACACCAAATCAAGGTCATTTACAAGCATTCTATGAAGTCTCTCTCAAGTTTTCTCTCAACAAAAACCCTAAGTATCCAAAACCTCTTCCAAGAATCTCAAGAATCCACCATAGATTTTCTAAATTGAGTCAAGATTCAAGGTACCCAAGTCAAGGGCTTCAAGAACCCTCATTAAAGAGTACGAATAGAGTTCCAAAAGTGAGAGTTCATCCAAAGATTCTAATTCAAGGTATGTGGGGTTTTGAACAAGGATAATCCTTTAACCCTTGTGCCCAAATGCTTATTTAAACTACAATTCTCTGCAATTTATGAGATTTTACATGAAATTGAATTGGGGTTTTTCACCCATTGTTATTGGTTGTAAGCTTTTGATGTTTCCCTTGAATTGAGAGTCTAATGACATGATTTTTACATGTTTTCTTAAGAAATTGCAGCTGGGTCTATACCCCATGATTTTAATCCTTGAGAAGTTAATAGTTGAAATGTTTGAAACATTGAAGTATGTGAGTATGTTGAGATTTTGAGATAAATTGCTGAAATTTCCAGATTTCTACATGAGTTATGAATCTATATGCTATCTATTATACTTTTGATGAGTTTTAACTTGAGATTGAACTATGGGTTATTAAGCCCTACTTTAGACTTGAGATTTTATGAACTATTGTGCTATAAGCACCCATGATTTAAGTATTCTGAGATTATTGAGAAATGTTTTGACCTAATGGTCATTGAGTTTTGAAATCCACTTTACTACATGAGATTACAGATTTGATTATTGGGTTCATGGTGAACCATGAGATTATTTCTAAAAGTAGATTTTTACGAGATGAGCGAAGATAATCTAAAGGGAGTAGTATTTAGCACCGAACGGGTAAGTTACTATGGTTTCTTACCCCAAAACTACGTGCCACCGTAGGTTGGGCCGGAGGCCGAGTTTATGATTATATTGGGCATAAGGCCGAGTTGATATTGGGCCCGAGGCCAAGTTTGTTTAGTGATCACTGAACCTAGGTTATACTCCCTGGCAAGAGTATGATGCCTTTCCCCAACATGAGGTCTCTTTCTTAGGAGGACAAAACGTTGGACTCCATGTAGCTCACATGGTTTATGTCGGTTAAGAGAACCTCCCGTGACATTTAAACTTTGAGATCAGTTACCTCCCTAAACTAAAGTATTTTCCATTGAGATAAGATATTTTTCTTTAAAACTAAAATACTTTCCCTTGATATGAGTATTTTTCTCTAAAGCTTGAAATGAGATATTTTCCTAACGTGAATGAAATGCCTTCATGTATGTTCCAAAGTTATATGATTTCGAATTCCAAGTATTTGAGTTCAAAAGAGTTATGAGTTCTTGAGTATTGAAGAAGTTTTACTCTCCATAAGACATATGCATGAGTTGAAATTATTGTTTAAAGTTTCCTTTAGCCTTGAGTAATGAGAATAAGAGAAGAGTACAAATTTCAAAGATGAAAGTATAATGACTCACAAGATTGTGTTACATGTTCCATTTTACATGATTCATGAGCTTCGCATTTTATACTTATTTAAGCCATGTGAGTCATTACTTATTACATGCATGATTTGATTAAAGAGTATTGATGTTGTTTTATATAAATGCATGCACCCCCACATACTCAGTATATTCCCAAGTGCTGATCCACATATACGTCTATGTGCTACATTGTCTTATAATGTAGGTTCAGGTTCTCAGTCATAGCCTCGTCAGTGACTTTCAAGTACCTCTGTCTGCATTCCTATAGTGGTGAGTCCTCACGGTTCGAGGACCTATCTTCAGACATTGCTGCATTTGAGAGACTATGTCTTTACTTTCAGTTCATTTCAAGTCAGTTGGGGACCTATCCCAATGTCTCTCTAGTTCATGGATTAGTAGAGGCTTTGTCAGACTAGTTATCAGATTATGGTTGTGTTGAGGTTTCCGGTATTGCTTGGTCTTTTGGACCGAGCATTTTCTCCATATTTCCTTTCATATGATATGACTATGCTAGTGTTTGAATTATTTCATCTTGAAATGAGTGTTATTAGTAGAAATAGGCTCAAAGGGTTATCTTGGGGCTACTTGTAGCCTCAAGCACCGTGTGACATCCCAGGAGGTGATTTTGGGTCGTTACAAAATTGTATTTTTAGTATTTGAACCTTGGCTTTATTAAGTTGTTTCCACACATGTTCATTATCATTATACTATTCAGTTCTAACAGTAGGTACCAACTGATGGGTTAGATTGTGGTTACTTGTGGCCATAAGCATCGTTGTCGCAACTAGGTGGTAGCCTCGGTTCATGATAGATCCTAGCTCAATTCAGCTCACGATTGCATGTTAAGGGGGGGGGATCCATGACTTAAAAATTTCACTTTGTGTTGGGACTTAGTTATTTCCAAGGCCCCTAAACTTTGATGATTTTATTTCTGATCTTCCTAACCTCAGAACATCGATTTTTAAGTTGATTCATCATTGGGATTGTTCAAATTACAACTAGGGTGAGTTTCAGAATTTTCAGACGAGCATAGGGGTGTGTTTTATCACCAAAATAGTAGTAGCACCGGGATGAGCCCGCAACGCCTCCTCCATTGCACCGTACTGGAGCTCGCGGTGCCCCCTTCGTTACACCGCACTGGAGCCTGCGGTGTGCCCTCTCTCACCCGTCCAGCTTTTTATTCCTCATCATTTAAGGGCATTTGTCATTTCCCCTTCACCGAACTCATCCATAACATAAACTTTAGGTTTTCAAAGAGCATTATTTGCTCTTTTCAACACAAATTCTCTCACAAGAAGCCTCCCTTTTCATCAAGAAGAAACCCTAATCCATTCTCAAGCAACCAAGGTATTCAAGCTTCAATTCTCAAGAAATTTCCAAGGATCTTCACAAAATCATCTAGTGAGGTATGTGTGATGTTCTTCCATAGGTTCCTTTTACCCATGGAGTCCAAGAATCCCTTTCGATGGTAAATTATGAGTTTTTATGTTTAAGTTGTATTATCTCCATGAATCCCTTGTGAATTTAATTACAAGTTATGTTTATAAGTGTTTTTAAGTGGGATGAGCCGTTATATGTTTTAAATGTTGTAACCTTTATATTAAATCCCTAAGTTATGATTTTAGTCTTGTAATCATGTTATTCTCGTGTGCTTTACCCATTCCCATGCTTAAGTTCATGCCTCTCATGTGTTTGATTAAATGCCTAAGTGTTGGGTTTTGAATAATGATCCTCTACTATGGTTTTTAAAGTTTCTTTATGACATTATAGTTAATTTCATTCAGTGCTGGTGGATAATGAAAACCCGATACCTATGTGATTTACATGAATTCAACTTTTCAAGTACTCAGACAGTTAATCCATGACTCTTATCAGTATACTTACATGTTTATATTCATGTTGAACACTATCAGTTATGTAATAATATTCAGTCTAGTTCAATTTATCCCCATATTAGTATTAGTTCAGTTGGGAGTAGGATTTAGCATTGAGCGAACTCAGGGATGAGGGTTCACCTGACAGTAGAGGGTGTGACCCTTAGTAGCAATCCCCGAGTTCCAGAACTACGTAGCCAACATAGGTTAGAGATGTCTACCTACCAGTTGAAGGTTGGCAAAGTGTTTACCTGCTAGTTGAGGGTGACACCTATCTCATTAGAGTACCTTCCAGTTAAGGGTGACTCCTTAGTCCTTCAGGACACCAGTTTAGTGGATCCACACAACCAGTGTTAGTATCCGTGGCACGGTACTGACACCCTTCTAACTGGGGTTACAGGTTGAACCCCGATTAACTCAGACTGGGGAATGTTGGTTAGATGATACCTCCCATAGTCTCATTATAGTACTTCAGTGTAGTATCAGTTCAGGTTTGCTTGACTAAGTGTATAGACCTCTAGTTATTTAGTTATACAGTTTACAGTCTTTCAGATTTCAGATTTATTTTAGATTATAGATTTATACTTGGTATTGCATTCTCAGATGTTACAGTTTTCATGCATTCATGTTCAGTAATCTCATGCTATTCTATTAGTAAGTTTTCATGCATTCATGTGCAGTTATTCATGCTATTCTGTTAGTTGTTATTTCATATGCACAGTACCCCATGTATATCAGCCTAACCTCATCTGATATACCAGTACATTCAAAGTACTGACCGCATACTTTTTTTTTTTGCTATAATAGCTTATATCATAGGTCCAGACATAGTTTCTCGACCACAGTTTGATAGCTCAGCGTATTCCAGCAGTTATAATGGTGAATCCTCATCTATCGAGGACATATTATGTTTATTTAGTTAATTCAGTATTTCATTTTTTTAGTTAGTCAGACTTAGTTAGGGGTCTGTCCCATCAACTCCCCAGTCATTTTAGAGGCTTTTAGATATTCAGACAGAACAATTAGACAATCAGTTAGTTACTTTCAGTTCTTATCAGTTATTTTAGATATTCAGTATTTTGTATTTCGACATTTAGATACATATTACCTTTATAGTTTATATTCAGCACAAATATGATGTTCATATTTATTCAGTGCTCACAACAAGTAATATCTGTGTTGAATATAAACATAATATAACTGTAAGCACCATTCAATGCTTACAACATGATTTTCTTGATATGGTTCATAAAGTAAAAAATATCATGTGTGTCACATCGAGTGAGAGTGAAGAGTTGGTTGCATATCAGTTGTAGGATGTACCTCACACTTGGTATAAGCAGTGAAAAGAGGACCATGGTATTGATGCAGGGCCTATAGAGTGGGAAGAGTTTGCCATAGATTTTCTAGACAGGTTCTTCCCATTGGAGTTGAGGGTAGATAAGGTGCAGGAGTTCATTAACTTAAAGTACAAAAAAATGAGTGTGAAGGAGTACTCTCTTAAGTTTACTTAGTTAGTGAGGTATGCTCCTAATATTGTGGCTAAAAATAAGTCTAGAATGAGTAAGTACGTGTCTGGTGTATCTGATAGTGTGGTCAAGGATGTAGGAACATAATGTTGATTAAGGAGATGGATTTATCTAGACTTATAGTTCATGCTCAGCAGATTGAGGAAGAGAAGCTTAAGGAGAAAGAAAAAGAGTATAAAAAGGAAAGAACAAGTAGTTTTAACTTTTCTCATCCGAGGTTAGAGGGTGGTAACCGTGCATAGTTCCTTCAGAAGTATTCATCCCCAGACCCATCTTCAACTAGTGCGCTAGTTCCAAATTTCAAGAATGACAATCGGGATAAAGCACTAGGATCCAAGTCTCAGGGTAGTGTGAACAGTGTTCATACTAACCCACTTTGTAGGAAGTATGGCAGGCATCATCAGGGTATGTGTAGAGCCAGTAGTGATGCATGTTTTGGATCTGGCAAGCCAAGCCATAGAGTCAGAGATTGACCAAAGGCCGGCTAGCATGGTCAGTCTAATAGTCCTCCAATTCCATTGGGTTGCCCGACTTAGTAGGGTGCCACTTCGAGTGCAACCAGTGGACAACATCAGAATAGGTAGAGTTCTCCTGATGTGGTTATGGGTACATTACAATTCTTTCATCTCTATGTTTATGCTTTATTAGATCCCGAAGCTTCATTCTTCTTTGTAACTCCTTATATAGCAGTCGATTTTTGTGTCAGTCCCGAATCTTTAGCAGAACCCTTCTTAGTGTCTACTCCGGTAGGTAGCTCCATTGTAGCCAAAAAGGTATATAGGAACTGCCCGGTTATAGTGTCCTAGAGAGTTATTTTAGTTGACCTAGTTGAGTTAAAGATGACTGATTTTGACGTCATTCTTGGCATGGATTGGCTTCACTCATGTTATGCCTCAGTTTATTGTAGAAATAGAGTCGTTTAGTTTTAGTTTCCTAATGAACCAATCATTGAATAGAGGTGTAGTACTTTAGTACTTAGGGGTCAAATCATTTCTTATATTAGAGTGAGAAAGATGATATCTAAGGGGTATATGTACCATATTGTTCGACTCAAAGACTCTAGTTCTGAGACTCCCAATCTCGAGTCAGCTTCAGTAGTAAGGGAATTTCCAGATGTGTTCCCAGAAGACCTTCCTGGAGTTCATCGCGAAAGGAAAATTGACTTCAGAATAGATGTCCTTCCAGATACCCAACCTATCTCTATTCCACCCTACAAAATGGCTCCAGTTGAGCTTAAAGAGTTGAAGGAACAATTGAAAGATCTCTTAGACTAGTGTTTCATCAGGTAGAGTGTTTCCACATGGGGCGCTCCAGTCTTGTTTGTGCATAAGAAAGACGGTTCTCTTAGAATGTTCATCGATTATCGTCAGTTGAACAAAGTCACAATCAAGAATAAATATCCACTCCCCAGGATTGATAACTTATTCGAACAACTTCAGGGTGCCAGTTATTTCTGTAAAATAGACCTCAGATCCGTCTATCATCAGCTTAGAATCAGAGAATGTGACATACCAAAGACTGCCTTCAGAACTCAGTAAGGTCACTTTCAATTTCTAGTTATGTCTTTTGGACTAACGAATTCCCCTGCAACTTTCATGGACTTAATGAATTAGGTGTTCAAGTAATACTTGGACATGTTCGTCATAGTCTTCATTGATGATATTCTTGTCTATTCCCGTAGTGAGAATGATCATGCAAACCATCTTAGAATTGTATTGCACACTCTTAGAGCTTATCAATTGTTCATCAAATTCAGTAAGTATAAATTTTGGTTAAGATCAGTAGCTTTTCTTGGCCAAATTATTTTTGATGATGGCATTAGAGTTGACTCTCAAAAGACCGAAGTAGTGAGGAACTGGCCTAGGCCCATCCCTCCATCAGATATCAGGATTTCTTGGGTTTGGCTGATTATTACAAATGTTTTGTTGAAGGATTTTCATCTATTGCATCCCCCAGGTCTCGATTGACTCAGAAGAAAGTCAAATTTAAGTGGTCTGATTTTTGCGAGAAGAGTTTTTAAGAGTTAAAGACTCGACTTACTTCAGCGCCTGTATTGACTTTTCCAGATGGTTCAGATGGGTTTGTGGTTTACTATGATGCTTCTAGAGTTGGTCTTGGTTATGTATTGATGTAGATATATAATACCCCATACTTTTCTAGCTCAGCTCATCCCTTAGTACATGCCTATAACACTTAGAACCTGAAAATAAAGTTAAGTGTTGAGGGGTTTAGTCATTTTTGACTCTCTTTAAACTTCGAGGATTTTTACGTCGACCTTCCAGGCCCCGAGGTGATGATTTTTGGGTTGTGTTATATTTAGAGGTGTAAGTAGTATGTCTCGGGTAGGTTTTGGATTTCTTAGACAAGGTTTGGATCGTATTTCTATTGGAAAAATAATAGCTCACCACGATTTGGCCGTTTTGCAGTGAGTATCGCGGTGAGGAGGGTCACCACATCGCGGTGAAGGGTGAAAAGCCATTCATCAATTTCCAGTGAGGCACCGCGATTGCACTGCGTCGCAGTGGGTATCGCGATGACTCACTCACCACGTCGCGATGAAGGCCATTTTGGTTATGGTCAATTTTTAGTGAGTCACTGCGATTCCACCGCATCGCGGTGGGTATCACGATAGGCCCGTTTGGCATGTCGCGGTAGGGTCAAAATTGACATTTCTAGTTCTGAGTTTAAAATCCAAGGGTAGTTTGGTCTTTTCCCAAGCCCCCAAATCATGAAAAATAGAGGATTAAACCTATTCTAAGCATATTATACTTATTTTTCACCCTTTTGCTCACAAAGAAAACCCTAGAGCTCAATTTTCAAACCTCAAGAAACCCAAAATTCTCCATTTTTTCCCCAAGATAATCCAAAATTCAAGGTTCCCAATTCAACATCTTCATGAAACAATCTTCAAGAACACAAATAGGAATTCAAATTCAACTTTCTTCATCTATTTCATCTATTAAGGTATGTGGGGTTATGAACAAGGATAATACTTTCACCCTTGTGCCAAAAACTAAATTTTAATGATGTTTTTACTTGATTTTACATGAATTCATGATTTTGCATATATTTATATGTTCAAGGCACCAATATGCACACAAATTTGGACTTGTTTTGAGAACTTTGATGTGAATTCTTGAGTATAATTCAGCTTCAATTTTGTTCCATACCTAATTGATATGATTAGTGTTTTCAGGGCTCAAATCGTGATGAATTGGACGGAATTGGATACATTGATGATATGCCATAATAGAAGGAATAAAAGTCATGGGAACATAGCTCATAAAGACAAGCTGGAAGGTAGAACTTTACATTTATAAAGTCACCGCGTCGCACCAACCGAAAAATGTCGTTGGTCGAATTCCAGTGGAGTAGCGCGAAATTATTGCATTTTGGAGAGGCTCAAATTCCCCTTTGGTACTTTCTAGTGAATTGGAGCAATTTCACTGCGTCATAGTATAAGCCGAATTGCCAATTTCTGAGACCTGGAAGTTTAGCACAACGCAGAAGAAAGAGATTTCATAATTATCAAAAACCAGTGGCTCACTGCGATAGTGACGCATTGCGGTGAGTGTAAATTTCACAATTTCACTGAATGATGGATTTCCGCGATTATACAAAGTGTGAAAGAATATGGCATTTGATGGCATGACGCAACGCGCCGTCTGGTAAAATTGGGATATTTCTGCCCAGCTAAAAGAAAACAACGTGGAAACCAAATCCAAGTCAGTTTATGACTTGAATACTATACATATAACATCCCAAACTCCGTTTTGAGAATCTTGGAACCCCTAGATGACTTGGAAAAACCTTTGAGGCTATCAAAACTTCTTTTTAGTTTTATATTTCTTTAATTTAGCTTTCTTTTATGGTTTTAATCATTCATACAATTAATTGGATGTTGATTATGGCTATGAGTGGCTAAAAACCCTCCTTCCGGGGTTAAAGCCAAGAACATGAGTTCTATTGTTTTGGCTTAAATTCATTTCATCTTTGCTTATCATATTTGGTTGTTTGTTTATTCTTGTTTTAATTATTGTAAGGATTCACGACCCTTAGAATACATGTATTGTCAACCTTTTGATCTCGGGAGAGGGAATAGGGAGATAGAACATTGGAATAAACAAAGTTTAGGTTTTTATTCTTTTATAAAATAGAGAATTAAACTTAGCATCTAGGATAGAGATGTACTTAGATGTCTTACTTGATTCATACAAAGGATAATAGCTTTAAAACACTTAATTGGATTATTACATCCCCGCTCAACGATGTAGTTGTAATGTCCATATTAGGTAAAAGATTAGAGGTTAGAAAACCATAATCATGCAATTAACCCTATGAATCAACAATAAAGATAAGCAAGTTAAAGAATGAAGTTCAATACATAGTATGATTTTTTAAAGTTCTTTAACCCTGGGATTTTCTACATTGATTGTATCAAGTATTTTATTTTATACATTATTTACTTTATTTTTTAATTTACAAAATTACAAACTCTTTCTTTATTTTTTTGCACTAAATTAATCTTGACTGTGAACTAAAATTAAATCATTGTTAAATTAAGTCCCTGTGGGATCGATATTCAGCTTTATTAAAGGCCACTATATTACTTGGTAGACCACGTACACTTGCATATGCGGTTTCAAGTTTTTGGCGCCGTTGCCGGGGACTTGTATTTTTGCAATCGTTTATTTTTGTTTTACTTTTTAAATTTATTTGGTGTTTTTACGCTTGGCCTTGTTTTTGTGTTTGTAGGAGATAGGTTTCTAAGTTTATAAGCTGGCAAGGGATCGGGAGTTGGTAGAACTAAGCCTGGAACCCAAGCAACTTTACCATCAACGCAGGAGAAAAATAATCTTTCTCCCCAGAATTCCTCAAATCCAAGAAGACCAGGGGAATACTGTTCTTATGGATGAACAATAAGCAGCTGGTAGGAAGGTTAGGGAAGTGGCAGTCCCACTTCTAACGAACTTGACTTCCCCAATTCAAATACTGACAGATGGGGGGAATTTCGAGTTGAAACATAATATGGTACAACTTCTTATTAACAGTGGACAGTTTGCAGGGCTTTCACACGAAGATCCATAAGTCCACTTGCAGACCTTCATTGAGCTTACTGATACATTCACTCTGACTAAGGTGACTCCAGATTATGTGAGGTTGACACTTTTTTCCCATTCACTTTTGGGGGGAACTAAAAGGTGGTTGAATGCGGAGCCGGCCAATTCAATCACATCATGGGACGACTTAGCCAGAAAATTCCTCATCAGATTCTTTTCTTCAGGCAAGACTGCGAGACTTCACAATGAGATAGTGAGCTTTAAATAAAAGCCTGATGAAAATCTATATGATGCTTGGGAACGCTTCAAGGCTCTTATTCGTGAATGTCCACATCACCAACAGCCGAATGAGGTACTTGGTCACATTTTGGTAGAAGCTCTTGATCACAATACAAAGATTTTGCTAGATTCAGCCGCAGGTGGTCAAGTATTGGAGCTAACTTATGATGAGTTGTACACATTGCTGAACCACATAACACAAGGAAATCTAGATTGGCATTCATATCCTAGAAGTGACACAAAAAAAATTGCGAATGTATTGGAGGTGGACCAATTCACAACCTTATCAGTATAGGTTTTTGCACTACAAAATTTGATCAACACATCATTCAGTAGCCTGAAATTAGGAGCCGCACAACCCGTAACCACAGTCAATACCATCTAACAAGCTGTAGGTTGGTGTGAAATCTGCGGAAATAATAGCCATTCAATGTCCATGTGTGCTTCAAATCCAGAATTGGTGATGTATGTAGGTAATGCTCAAAGGCCAAATTTTGGTAATTCTTACAACATGAAGTGGCAAACTCAGCCATGGAATGCACAACAACAACAAATTCAATAGCCACAGACCCAAATGAATCAGTCAACTAACAACATGGAAGAAATGTTGAAGCAACTTCTAGCTAGTCAGACACAGTTGACTACGGATATGAAAAATCAGCAAGCGAACACAAGAAATTTAGAGTTGCAGTTGGGGAAATTATCACAAGCAATGAATACTAGGCCATAAGGTGGTTTGCCAGTTGATATAGAAAATCCAAAGAAAGTCATGAAAATTACCTTTAGGAGTGGTAAAGAGCTTCATGGATAACCTCCAAAGGCAACTAAGGAGGTAGATACTGATGTGGTGACCCAACAGGTAAATGAAAGAGTTGCTAAAAATTCAAGGAAGTTTGAGTACTTGAAGGAAAAAATAGCTATAGAAGAAGTGAAGAAGTGGCTGCCACTACCCTTCCCTCAAAGACAAATAAAAGCGAAGGAGGATGCCCTGTTCAAAAAGTTCATTGATACATTTAAAGAGCTTCACATTAACTAACCTTTGCAAGATATTTTGCAGAGTATGCCTAAGTACGCAATGTACTTGAGGGATGTGGTGGCGAAGAAGGTGAAATTGCAAGATGTGGGAGCAATAACACTCACTGAAGAGTGTAGTGCGGTAATGACATAGAAAATCCCTAAGAAATTAAAAGATTAAGGGAAATTTTCTATCCCTATTCAAATTAGGAATAAAGCGGTCCATGCACTGAGTGACTTGGGGGAAAGCATAAACTTGATGCCCCTATATCTGTTTGAAAAATTAGGCTTGGGAAAGCCTAAATCGACTACCATGGTTTTGAAGTTAGAAGATGGTTCCATGGTATATCCGGAAGGAATAATTGAGGATGTCCTCATTAAGGTTGGAAAATTGGTTATTCCTGCTGACTTTTTTGTTCTTGATTTTATGGCAGATGAACAGGTACCAATTATATTGGGGCGTCCATTCTTAGCAACCGAAGGGGCCTTGATTGATGTTAGGGAAGGAACACTCAAGATGAGGATAGATAATAAAGAGGCAGTATTTGATGTTTACAAAGCACCCATTGAAAATTCCCAATATAAAGATTTATGCATGATCAATCTGATCGAAAGGGATGAGTGTGGGGTGCTTAAGCCACCAAAGACCTCTTTCGACTACCTAATTGAGCGACCTAAGATGAAACCACCATTTACCAACATAATGAAAGTTAAAGAAAAGAGAGATGTTGACCTTTAGAGTGTAAACTCAAGAGGTCATAAATAAATAAAAAGATGGGCCCCAAGTGTGAGGAAAAAATGAAGAAATATGGTTGAGTTGAGTTGGGTCGTGCCGTGACCCTAAATTAGGAGCTTCTTGGGAGGCAACCCAAGTTAAAGTAGGTATGTTTTCCTTTTAATTTATTTTATTTTATTTCATGTAGTTATTGTTTTTTATTGAGTCACAGGTTAATGGGAAGTCTGAGTACCATAAACTTGAGCTTGAAGCATGGCAAAAATAAAGTGTGGGGTCCTGTGGATCTCTTTTATGTGAAGATGCTGCTAGCTTGGCCTAGAAGCCTCAGGGAGTATTTCTATCTTTTTACTTTTAAATTCACTTTGGGGACAAAGTAGATTTTTATGTGTGGGGAGAGGGAAATTCTCGAATTTTGGCTCAATTTTTTTATTTTAGAATAGGAATAAGTGAGATATTCTTGTTGGTGCAAATTTTAATTTCATGGTGCAAGTGTTTTGTTTGGTAAAAGCATGTTGATTGTGTGAATTACTATTTTTGAGACTCTTAGGCTCATCTTTATGACTCTTGTTCTTGTGGCTTAAAATTTGAATTCATGATATTTTTGGTTGGGAGTCTATGATGATCCTATTGAGTCAAGCATGTGCCATGTGTGATGTGAGTTTTTGTATATTCCTGGTTGCCTGTGATGTCTAGAACTTGCCCGGTGTGTGTGTAAAGCGAAATAAAGAGTGTGGGTTTAGGAGATAATTTAGGCATTTCTTTGATAGCCTTGTTTTATACCTTCTAGTTTCCTACCCTTTGTGAATTATCCTAGTTAACCCTCATTGAGACTTTAGACTTTTCTTTGGTAGCCTTATAAGTAACCTAATATATTCTTTGATAGACCATAATTTGATCGAAAAAGATCCTAAGTGCTTTAATGAAAAATTGATTTAGTAAGGAGTTTAAGAAATTAAAGAAGGAAAAGGTGAAATTGATGCCCCAAGGTAATAGTTATTGGTGTGTAATTTATGTGTGGTGGATAGTTGTGTTGTAACTTATGCTAAAAATATTTCCATGATTGTGAAAAAAGAGAAAAAATGATTTTTTGTTGTAGTAAACTATACGTCCACCAAGTGTTTGTGAAAATACTTAACAAATATGGGGGCAAAAGTAAAAGGTATGGATGGATGGAAAAGGTGTAATTTGGTTCTTGGAAGATTGGTTTTAAATGAATAATGTAGTGTATTAAAGAACTTAGAGAGGTTAGTCACTATTCTCAAAAAGTTTCTACCCGTCCCTTAGCCTACATTACAACCCGGGAAAGTCCTAATTTATCCTAAGCTTTACATTCGACTATTAGCGGAGCATTACACTAAGGGGAAGCCTATGGTTCACTGTGTGTAACTTGTGAATTCTTTGAGAGTGAGCGTAATTTAATTCTTGTATCCATTATGTTATAAATTACATTATTGTGAGGAATTATGGGTAACTCTCTTATTGTGAGGGGCACATGTTTGATGAATAAGGGTGATTTGTATAATGTCCTTGATTGAATAATATGCATGAGTTTGCTATGTATTAAGTCAATTCTTGAGACTCGGATGTTTTGGAGTAGTGTTCTTAAGCTTTCAATTATGTGTAACGTGCTTTGTGTAGAAACTTGCATACCTTGTAGTCTTTGTAGTACTAGCTTGAGTGTCTTGCATTTAGTATAAGTGTAGCATTACCTCATATTTTTATGCTTAGAATAAAGAGTTGTTCGAGGACGAACAAGAGTTTAAGTGTGGGTTGGTGATCTTGTGTATATTTATATATTCATGGCACGAATATGCACACAGATTTGGACTTGTTTTTAGAACTTTGATGTGAATTCTTGAGTATAATTCATCTTTAATTCTGTTCCGTACCTAATGGATATGATTAGTGTTTTTAGGGCTCCAATCGTGATGAATTGGGCGCAATTGGATACATTGATGATATGTCATGATAGAAGGAATAAAAGTCATGGGAACATAGCTCAGAAAGACAAGCTGGAAGGTAGAACTTCACATTTATAAATTCACCGCATCACGCCGACCGATAAAATGGTGTTGGTCAAATTCTAGTGGAGTAGCGCGAAATTAGCGCATTGCGGAGAGGCTCAAATTCCCCTTTGACACTTTTTAGTGAATTGGAGAGATTTCACTGCGTCACGGTACAAGATTAATTGCCAATTTCTGAGACTTGGAAGTTTAGTGCATCGCGGAAGAAGGAGATTTTACAATTGTCAAAAACCAGTGGCTCACTGTGATAGTGGTGCGTCGGGGTGAGTGTAAATTTCACAATTTCACTGAATGATGGATTTCCGCAATTATAAAAAGTGTGACAGAATATGGCATTTGATGGCATGGTGCGACGTGCCGTCTGGTAAAATTGGGATAATTCTTCCCAGCTAGAAGAAAACGTGGAAACCAAATCCAAGTCAGTTTATGATTTGAATACTATACATATAACATCCCAAACTCCATTTTGAGAATCTTGGAACCCCTAGATCATTTAGAAGAACCTTGGAGTCTACCAAAACTTCTTTTAGGTTTTTATTTCTTTAATTTAGCTTTCTTTTATGGTTTTAATCATTCATACAATTAATTGGATGTTGATTATGGATATGAGTGGCTAAAACCCCTCCTTCCGGGGTTAAAGCCAAGAACATGAGTACTATTATTTTGGATTAAATTCGTTTAATTTTTTCTTATCATGTTTGGTTGTTTGTTTATTCTTGTTTTGATTATTTTAAGGATTCACGACCCTTAGAGTACATATATTGTCAACCTTTTATCCCGAGAGAGGGAATAGGGAAATAGAACATGGGAATAAATAAAGTTTGGGTTTTTATTTTTTTATAAAATAGAGAATTAAACTTAGCGTGTAGGACAGAGATGCACTTAGATGCCTTACTTGATTCATACGTAGGATGATAGCTTTAAAATACTTAATTGGATTATTACATCCCCGCTCAACGATGTAGTTATAATGTCCATATTAGGTAAAAGATTAGAGGTTAGGAAATCATAATCATGCAATTAACCCTACGAATCAACAACAAAGATAAGCAAGTTAACGAATGAAGTTCAATACATAGTATGATTGTTTAAAGTGTGTTAACCCTGGGCTTTTCTCCATTGATTGTATCAAGTATTTTATTTTACATATTATTTACTTTATTTTTTAATTTACAAAATTACAAACTCTTTCTTTAGTTACTTTTGCACTAAATTAATCTTGACTGTGAACTAAAATTAAATCGTTGTTAAATCAAGCCCCTGTGGGATTGATATCTGGATTTCATAAAATCCACTATATTACTTGGTAGACCACGTACACTTGGGTGTGCGCTTGGGCACTATCAATTCACATGAATTTTAATTTAGGGTTCATACCCAATTATCATTATTTGAAGATTATGATATTACAGGTATTTTAGATGATGAATTGCATGCCTATTTTTCACATTTATGCTTGTAAAATGGTTTTAGATATATTGATGGTAGAATTCCATTATTTAGACTGGAATTATGCAAGAACTTCATGATTTTGACTATTGAGCATGGTTTGTGATAATTTGAAGCATGGGTTATTAAGCCCTTGTTTGAATATTGATATTCCAAGAATGATTATGCTTTTAAGCATCCCATGATTTTGTTTATAATCAGTTTTTGAATTAAGATTTGATCTTTTGATCCTCAGCTAAAGTATGGAGTCCACTTTACAGTATTGATTTCAATTTTGATCACAGTTATTATTGATTATAGTTTTAAACAGACAAATGCATAACTGGTTTTCATTATAAACCCTTATGCTAGTTTAAAGTGGATTTCCTGCAAAATGAGCATACAGATTTAAGGGAGTAGTATTTAGCACCGAGCGAGAAGTATGGGTTCAGCGCATCCTACTTTCCTAGAACTACGAGCCAATGTAGGTACAAATTCAGATTATTCCTATTTATATATGGATGATAGTTACAAATTGTGATCACTTAGTTCAGGTTATAATCCTTGGCAAGAGTATGACACCTCTCCCCAACGTGAGGTTTTCTCCTTAGGGGAACAAGACGTTGGACTCCATGATATATCACATAGTTTATGTCAGTTAGAAGAACCTCCCTAAAGCCTAAACCCTACAATAAATTCCCTAAAGTTTAAAGTTTGTAGTCTATCAGAAAAGCTTTAGAAATCAAGTGTGAAGGCTCACAATTTCATTTAGTTATTATTATACATTAGATATTAGTCATGATATTTCAACTTTAAGTTTTCAGATATAAAAGTGAGTCCTTTCTACACTTATTTACATGGTTTAAAGGTAGAATATAAGTACATATTTTAGAACTAAATGTGATGACTCACAAGGTTTATACAGTATGCTTTCTTATTTATGATTTCTGATTACCCGATTTCAGTTATTCTAGCGTATATGGGTCATTACATTTAGCATGCACTCTTTCATGAATTTAATAAATTTGAGATATTTTTTATATATGCATTCACCCCCACATGCTCAATAAATTTCAAAATTATTGATCCACATAAATGTCTGTTGATGTGTGAGCAAAAGCTAACACATTTAATGCTTTTTAGCTCAAAATAATTGTGAATTCTGAAGCAACTCTTGTTGTTTTGATGTGTTTGCTCATGATATTGCAGAAAAAGGCTAAAGAAATGAGAATAAACAATAATAGAGCAAAAGAGTTGAAAATCTGAGCAAAATAGAAGAAAACATGGCTGACGACCTCCGTGATAAGTCATCAGCCTCGTGATAGCCTATCAGCATTGGGTTTAGCCTTAACCAGGGATTTGTAGTTTGAGGAGCTATTCTGACGACACCGGTGATGTGGCATCAAAGTCGTGATAAGGCGTCAAGAATGGCGTCAGCCTTAAGCAGAAAGTTAGCATGTGAAGAAGATATCTGACGATGTTGGTGCTATGCCGTCAGATCCCTGACACGGCATTAGCCACATCGTCATCCTAAGATAGAACCTTAAGGCAACTAAATTCTCTCTGACGCCATCCGTGATAGGGCATCAACTTCTTAACGCGGCGTCAGCCTGGGCGTTACCTATTCCGGACAATTTTATTAATTTTGTTATTTTATTTCCTTAATTAGGCTTAGTATAGATAGCATCTTTTAGGGTTTTTGGGGGATAATCCATCTATCAGACATCAACACTAAGAAGGGAGACACATATTTTTGCCCTCTTTCATAAAATATTCTTGTGTTTTCGTATCAACTATTTTTGGGCTTTCTACCTTGTGATTAAATCGGCGGAACTACTTGTTGTTTTCTATCCATTCACAAGTTTATCATTATAATCATGAATTCAACTTGTTATTTCGTTCATCAAATCATGAGCGGCTAATTTCATTAGCCGGAAATATGGGATCGATGGATTAGGGTTTGATATGATACTAGGTGTTTAACGGATTCAAAGAGTAGTAAAACATCTTCAGATTCTGTTGTTTTAACTAAAATCTAGTCGTTACAAACATTAGGTTATGCCTTAGGTTTTATTTTCTTCTAACGGAGAAATAGACTAGAGGACATGAATTATCAACAGGGACTCGAAAGCTACCAACCTTCTATTTAATGATTAATGCCGTAACTGGATTAATCTACCTGAGATAACATCCTATTGGAAATAGATAAGTTATCTAAGTTCGATAGAATTAGATAATAAATTATTTGGTGAGGTCGAGAGATAAGTCAGATAGTCTAATCGTCAGGGATATTCTGCTGTTCTACTCATTCCGAGAATCTCTAGCATTTCCTAGTATCTGCCAATTCTCGAAACCCTTGGTGAACATAACACTGGTTTCCTATTTATCTTGATTACAAACACTGAAGTATTGAAAGTGATATTTAACACACCATGAAATTAAACCCCCATCTTTCAGAAACAGTAAACTACCAGTAAAATCTTTCGTAAACAAATCGAAGTTCATACCCTATTCACTGTGGGATTTTACCCCAACCTAGTTGGATTTTATATTGAAAACGATCGCTTAAACCCATTCAAGAGTGTAATGTAATGCCCCAATTTTCTGAACCGGAACACTACACGGTGCTTATGACCCTGAGGGACCACAAGCTAACCCATGACTGATATCTGTACCTATATACTGCAATTCATGACATAATAATGCGGAAAACATGAACAATATTCCATAAGGTTCGCCTGAAATAATATAACATCCATATGGGCAAAAAATACCCAAAACAACTGAAAACTGAATCTGAAAGCTAAATCTGAACATAAGTCTAAATACTGAATCTGAAAGCCTCTAAGTACTGTCTGAATTGGGAGTTGAAGGTATATGTCTCAAACTAACTCCGTAAACTAATAACAGGCTAAAATAATAATGAATAAGTCAAATCATATTGTCCTCAAATGAAGAGGACTCACTGAAACTCTGTATGCTAAATGCGACTGCTACTGCTGGTCTGGGACTCGTGCCTATGAACCTATGGTGTAACATGAAAAGAAAGCACTATAGCGCATATGCGTCAGTACAACTGGAGTACTGAGTATACGAGTGAGGTAGGCTAATGCAAGGGTTTACGTGCATGAATAATACTACTGACTGACTGATATGAACATAAGAGTACAAACATACATACATAGTAACTAAGATTGTAAGTAAGTGATGGCTAAATCTGTATGCTAATACATGGATGGAACCATAGTTCTGATAACATGGATGACTGTATCTGACAACCCTGAATCTGGTTGAACACACTGAGTTTTGTGCTATAACTAAATTTAACCGTATCTAACAGTCCTGGTATACTGATATCTAAAGAAATGTCTGAGTTCTTTTACTGAGAATGATACTGAAATTGTGGGAGGTAGTTTTTTAACCAACATGCCCCATATGTGCCATTATGGCTAAGATGGGGTCCAATCTCTGCCCAGGCTGGAAGGGTGTCAATACCGCGCCACTGGTAAGGAAAACATGTGAGCAACCCTCATATAACATGTAACTCTAGTGAGAACAGTGGGAACCCTCATATAACAGGTTAATCCACCACATATACCATCATATAACAGGCTGCGATATCTCAACCTATGATGGCTATATAGTACTGGAACGCAAGGATGATTACTAAGAATCACACCCTCATATACAGGTGAGTTCCCATCCTTGGGTTCACTCGGTGCTAACTCCTACTCCCATATGAAGAGACTAAACATGATTCAACTGACTGTACATAGACAGATTAACTGACTTCCATAAACTGACGGAGTAGTACTATTATCTGAGAGTTAACTGGGATCATGATATTTCTGAGGTTTCCTGAGTCACATGACTGACTGAGTTCTATAGATTATAGCTTGACTGAGATTATCGTGAAAACATGACATGGATCTAGGCACACAACTATGTTTTTCGGGTACGAATACCCTCTGGACTCGATAGAAGAAAACTGACACACATGACATGACTTGATCACAAGATTGGAGTCCACAATTCGCTATATCATAAGTAGGGGATAGTATACTTCATGTATTTAATCAACACCTTAAGCATGGTAGGGAAAGCATGTATATAATTCGCACAAAAAATTTATATTTCCATCATCATACATACGTCATGCCATCACCATAAGAATACATAAGTAGCAAGGGCATTCATATTGAAGTGTATCTCTAACATGGACTTGTCATTTAGATATCATGAAATCATGTAAATATGAACTTCTAACATCCTAGGCATTTTATCAAACACCTTACATGCATTCTTTAAGGCATAGGTGTATTTCATACTTGCATTAGTTCAACCCACCCAAAGTTCATGATTTTCAACCAAAAATCACATATATTCCAAGAAAAACATCCTTAGATATCATCTTGAAACTTGAACAACAATCATCAACGTGTACATGCTTATATCTCCACAAAAGTTTACAAAATAACATTTAAAAGCATGGTTCTTGAACTCTATGAACGAATTGAATCCATAGATGAACACTACGCATACCTTAGTGATTGAATCTTGAAAGAGATCTAATGTTTCTGAAGGTTCTTGAAGAATTCCTCAGGCTTGCCCTTGATTTTTCTTGACTAGGGTTTAACCCCTTTGGGAAAGAATGCTCTTGTTCCTGAGGAGATGATCTTAAGAGAAAACCCTAATCTTGTGGTTGAAAGTGTAAGAGAGGGTTTTTAAGATGTTTCAACTAAATAGAATGGAAGATAATACGTTCCTTGAGGGTTATAAGTCATGAGAAGTGAAGGGAAAAGACCAAAATACCCTTATAAAATAAATTCCCAGTTGCTGAAAATCATAGCTGACGATATTTGTGACAAGGCGTCAAAAGTGTGGTAAGATATCAAAAATGTCGTCACACAGGAGCTGGAACTGATGGTTTCTGCCTAAGTCTGACGACCTTCGTGATAGGGCATCACAAATGTGGTAAGCTACCATGAATGTCGTCACACAGGAGTTGGATTCTGCCTAAGGCTGACGACCTTCATGGTAGGACGTCACGAATGTGGTAAGCTACCACGAATGTCGTTACACAGGAGTTGTATTCTTCCTAAGGCTGACGACATTCGTGGTAGGGCATCATAAATGTTATAAGCTACCACGAATGTCATCACACAGTTTCCAGCCTGACATGCTGGAGTAAAATAGGAATATATCTTTGCTTCGATATCGAATTTAGGAAAAATATGTATTGTTGGAAAGATAATTCAATTATCTATCTGTTGATAGGTCATGAGCTCAAAAATTCCAAGTATAATGAGAGATATTCTTGTTTGAATCTGTCTATGGCAATATCTTTCTCAAGAATTTGATAGGTGAGGAATGTTTTGATTCGTTTGATAGCTAGGAGTTTTTTGAAGACTTAATATACATATAACCTACTCATAAAACTATAAAAGAACCATGATGTACTATGCATGAGATTGGTACATGTCTCTAATATTGGTTTGGATTTTTTTTGGGGTATTACAATATCTCCCCCTTGGAAACATTCATCCTCGAATGATAACTTCTTGATAGGGGAGAAAAGATAAACAATGCATACACTGATCATGCTCAACTGGCACATAATTTAGGACTGAATTGAATTCTAAACTGAATATAGCCCAACTGAACATGCATATCTGATGCATGACTGATAAGCTGAACTCATGAATGCATGATAAGCTATGCACTGATACTTGATACCAATTTTATACTGGAATTTTAAACATGTAACTGAATAAAATTAAGGAAAATTGTTACCTAGAGCTAAGTCTGAATTAGCGGAGAAAAGATGAGGGTACTTGGTTTGCATGTCTGCTTCTGCTTCCCAAGTAGCTCCCACCATGGATTGATTCCGCCAAAGAACCTTGACTAGAGGGACTTCTTTGTTCCTCAGCCTACGAGTATAATAGTCGAGGATTTTTACTGGAATCTCTTCATAAGAGAGGATATTCTGAATGTCAATGCTCTGAATAGGGACTACAACTACTGGGTCACTTATGCACTTCTTGAACAAAGAGACATAGAAGACTGGATGAACTGAGGCTAGATCTGAAGGCAATTCGAGTTCATAGGCTACCTTGCCGAAACGACTGAGAATCTTGAAGAGACTGACATATCGGGTACTGAGCTTTCCCTTCTTTCTGAATCTCTTCACTCCCTTCATGGGAGAGATCTTGATATAGACATAGTCATCGACCTCAAATTCGAGATCCTTTCTACGAACATCCGCATAAGACTTCTGTCGGCTCTGAGCAGCCCGGAGTCTTTCTCTGATCAACTGAACTTTCTCTAAGGCATCGAATACTAAGTCAGGACCTATGACTACGGTCTCACTAACTTTGAACCAACCGATCAGAGACCTACATCTCCTACCATAGAGATCTTCGAATGGAGCCATCTGATACTAGAGTGATAGCTGTTGTTGTATGCAAACTCAATCAAAGGCAAGTGGTCATACCAGCTTTCCTTCAAATCAATTGTACATGCCCTTAGCATATATTCTAGAGTTTGAATGGTCCTTTCTACTTGACCATCTATCTGAGGATGAAACACTGTACTGAGATGAACTTGGTTACCAAGACCCTTTTGGAACGCTTTCCAGAAGTGAGAGGTGAACTAGGTACCTCTGTCTGAGATAATAGATAGTAGAACACCATGTAATCTGACCAACTCCTTGATATAGATTTTAGCATAATCCTCAGCTTAGTAAGAGGTACGAACTGGAAAAAAATGAGCTGACTTGGTCATTCTGTCTACAATGATCCAAACTGAATCATGCTGATGACGTGTTCTAGGCAAACCTGTCACAAAGTCCATGTTCACTTATTCCCACTTCTAAGTAGGAATAGTGAACTCCTACATGGAACCACTAGTTTTTTGATGCTCTATCTTAACCTGCTGATATGTAGAGCACTTAGCCACAAACTCTGCAACGTCCCTCTTCATCCCACTCCACCAATAGATCTCCCGCAAGTCGAGGTACATCTTAGTGTCCCCTGTATGAATAGAGTGTCGCGCACTATGAGATTTTGGAAGAATTCGCTGCCTCAAGTCATCTACACCGGGAACACACAGGCGACCCTGAAAACGAAGAAAACCATCTCCCCCTTGGGAGAAAACCTCTACTTCCTGACTTTGAACTGACTCTTTTAGCTTGACCAGGCTAGGATCCCTGTCTTGCTTCTCTTTTACCTCGGAAACTAGGGATGACTCTGAACTACTTTGAACTTATACACCACCCTCTGAAGAGTCGACTAAGAGAACGCCTGGTCTGGAAAGCTGATGAATCTCCTGAGCTAATTACTTCTTACCATCCTCAACATGGGAAACACTACCCATGGACATTCTACTGAGTGCGTCGGCCGCTATATTGGCCTTGCCAGGATGATAAATGACACTCATGTCATAATCTTTCAAGAGCTCTAACTACCTTCTCTGACGAAGATTGAGATCTTTCTGGGAAAAGACATACTGAAGGCTCTTATGATCTGTGAAGACGTCTATATAACACCGTATAGATAATGCCTCCAAATATTTAAGGCAAAGACAACTGCTGCTAACTCAATATCATGAGTAGGATAATTCTTCTCATGGAGATTTAACTGTCTGGAGGCGTAGGATATGACTCTACCTTGCTACATGAGGACACAACCTAAACCTACTCTAGATGCATCATAATATACTACGAATCCATTGAAACTATCGGGAAGTGCTAAAACTGGAGCTGAGGTGAGTCTAAGCTTAAACTCATGAAAACTCTTCTCACAAGGTTCTGACCACTGAAACTTGACCTTCTTCTGAGTCAATCTGGACATAGGAGATGCAATAGAAGAAAATCCTTTGACAAACCGTCGGTAATAGCCAGCCAAACCCAAGAAACTCCTGATATCTGATGGAGAGACAAGGCGAGGCTAGTTTCTTATTGCTTTGGTTTTCTGAGGATATACTCTAATGCCATCACCGAAAACAATATGGACAAGGAATGCTATTGATCTTAGCCAAAATTCACACTTACTAAACTTGGCGAACAACTGGTGATCCTTGAGAGTCTGAAAAACAATTATGAGATGGTTTGAATGATTACGCTCTGTGCGAGAATAGACCAGAATATCATCTATGAAGACTATAACGAATGTGTCCAAGTACTGCTTGAACACCCGGTTCATCAAGTCCATGAAAGTTGCAGGGGCATTGGTAAAACCAAAGGACATTACTAGAAATTCAAAGTGACCATACCGAGTACGAAAATCTGTCTTCGGAATGTTATATTCTCTAACTCTGAGCTGATGATAGCCTGATCTGAGGTCTATCTTTGAGAAATAACTGGCACCCTAAAGTTGGTCAAACAAGTCGTCTATCCTAGGTAGTAGATACCTATTCTTGATCATGACTTTGTTGAGCTGACGGTAATCAATACACATTTTGAGAGAACCATCTTTCTTGCACGCGAATAAAACTGGCGCACCCTATGGGGATACACTGGGCCTGATGAATCCCTTATCTAAGAGATCCTTCAACTGATCTTTCAGTTCCTTGAGTTATGCTGGTGCCATTCTGTATGGCGGAATAGAAATAGGCTGAGTATCTGGGAGAAGGTCTATGCCGAAGTCTATTTCCCTTTCGGGAGGAATGTCTGGAAGATTTCGGGAAAGATGTCTGAATATTCATTAACCACTGGGACTGATTCGAGACTGGGATATTTGGAACTGGAATCCTTAACATGCACAAGATGATACATACCCCCCTTAGAAATTATTTTCCTTTCCTGAAGGTAGGAAATAGCTGACCCCTAAAAGATGAAGTGCTACCCTTCCACTCTAGGATGGGCTCATTCGGGAACTGAAATTGAACTATCCTATTTCTGCAGTTGACTATGGCATAGCAGGAATGAAGCCAATCCATGCCGAGAATGACATCAAAATCAGTCATCTCTAACTCGACTAAATCTGTTGATGTGGATTTCTAAAATATCATAACCAGGAAGTTCCTGTATACCCGCCGAGCTATGATGGTTTTACCCACTGGGGTAGAGACTGAAAAGGGCTCTGCTAAAATTTTGGGACTGATTCCAAAATCGTCTCCTATGTATGGAGTGATAAAAGACAAGGATGCACCTGGGTCTAGTAAAGCATAAACATGAACATGGAAAATCTGTAACATACCAGTAACGATATTAGGAGAATTTTCCTGATCTTGTCGGGTCTGAAGAGCATAGAGTCTATTTGGGTGTTCCCTACTAGTAGCACTGGAAGTGGCACCCTGCTGGTTCAGGCGATCGGAATGGTTTGTGGAATGATTCTGTTGACCCTGAAGGCTTGAATAAGGACACTCCCTAATCCTGTGTCCTGTCTTACCACAACCAAAACAGACATCACTACCGACTCTGCATATACCCTTGCGGTTCTTACTACAAGTCTGACAAAGGGGGTTTGTTCAGGCACTGCTAACACTGCCCTAAGATTTAGAGCCTGGTGATCTGTCTCTATTGCCGTCCCTGAACTTCGGCACTGGGGCACTAGTGAAGGAAGGGGCTGGAACTGCTGACTTAGGACGAAACTGCGAACGATTTCCTCCCTCTGATTTGGGTTGAGCAAAACTAAAACTGCCTGCTCTTGTTCTCTTATTCTGCCTCTCCCTAGTCTTTACCTTCTACCCTTCTATCCATTGAGTGTGGATCATGATCCTAGATAAATTCATATCACTATTAATCATTGCAGACCTACACTCATTTACCAGGCTATCATTCACCCCTGACACGAACTTTCTTATCTTAGCCCTGTTGTCTGCAACACATGAGGGGCATATCTGTCTAGCTGAGTAAATCTAAGAGAATACTCTCTAACTGTCATATTTCCCTGCCTGAGATTGATGAACTCAAGAACTTTGACCTCTCTCAGCTCTTGGGGAAAGAATCTGTCTAAGAAAGCCATGACAAATTCTTCCCACTCAACAGGACCTGCATCCTCTAACCTTTCTGCTACCCGCTGTTTGTACCAAGTGTGAGCGATATCCTACAATTGGTATGCAACTAACTTGGAACTCTGAGAAGAAGTGACTCCCATGATATCAATGACCTTCTGGACTTGGTCAATGAATTCCTGAGGATCCTCGTCTAGCTTAGACCCAAAGAAGGACAGAGGGTTCATTTGGGTGAAGTCCTGAATCCTAGATACTATTGAATTGGCCACTGGGTTTGCCGGAATGACTGCTGGTCATTCTATCTGGGAAGCTACAGACTGATCAAGAGTGGTAAATGCGGTCCTGAACTCCGCATGAGAAACATGTTCGCCCAAAGGATCTTCGGGATGAGGAGCTGGCTGATTTCTTCTCTTTGGAGGCATGTTTCTGAAATAAAAGAAGAGCGAAATAGACTGAGAGACTGACTTGAAATTATGCTTACTAGCACGACATGAATACTGAATAAAGGGAACTGTTCCTAAAACATCTCATAGCCTCCTGTACATAAATGTGGAGTGCAACACACCCATGTACAAGACTCTACTAGATGCGGCTTTCAGACTTCCTAGGACTCTATTGAACCTTAGGCTCTGATACCAAGTTTGTAATGCCTCGATTTTCTGAAACAAAATGCTACATGGTGCTTATGATGCCGAGGGACCACAAGCTAACCCATGACTGATATCTGTACCTGTATACTGCAATTCATGACATAATAATGCGAAAAATATGCACAATAGGCCATAAGGTTCAACTAAAATAATATAACATCCAAATGGGCAAAAAATACCCAAAACAACTGAAAACTGAATCTCAAAGCTAAATCTAAACATAAGTCTAAATACTGAATCTCAAAGCCTCTAAGTACTGTCTGAATAGGGAGTTGAAGGAACATGTCTCCGACTAACTCTGTAAACTGATAAATGGCTAAAATAATAATGAATAAATCAAATCATATTATCCTCGAATGAAGAGGACTCACTGAAACTCTGTATGCTGAACGGGACTGCTACTGCTGGTCTGGGACTCGTGCCTCTGAACCTATGGTGTAACATGAAAAGAAAGCACCATAGCACAAATGCATCAGTACAACTGGAGTACTGAGTATACGAGTGAGGTAGGCTAATGCAAGGGTTTAAGTGCATGAATAATACTTCTGACTGACTGATATAAATGTAAGAGTACAAACATACATACATAGTAACTAAGATCGTAAGTACGTGATGGCTAAATCTGTACGCTAATACATGACTGGAACCGTAGTTCTGATAACATGGATGACTGTATCTGACAGCCCTGAATCTGGTTGAACTCTCTAAGTTTTGTGCTATAACTGAATTTGACCGTATCTAACAGTCCTGGTATACTGATATCTGAAGAACTATCTAAGTTCTTTTACTAAGACTGATACTAAAACTGTGGGAGGTAGTTGTTTAACTGACATGCCCTATATGTGCCATTATGGCTAAGATAGGGTCCAATCTCTGCCCTAACTGGAAGGTGTCAATACCACATCACTGGTAAGGACAGCATGTGAGAAACCCTAATATAACAGGTAAATCTAGTGAGAATGTGGGAACCCTCATATAACAGGTTAAGCCACCTCATCTACCCTCATATAACAGGCTATGATGTCTCAACCTATGCTGGCTACATAGTTCTAGAACACAAGGATGACTGCGAAGAATCACACCCTTATATACAGGTGAGTTCCCATCCTTGGGTTCACTCGGTGCTAACTCCTACTCCCATCTGAAGAGACTTAACATGATTCAACTGACTGTACATGGACAAATTAACTGACTTTCATTGACCGATGGAGTAGTACTATTATTTGAGAGTTAACTGGGATCATAAGATTTATGAGGTTTCTTGAGTAATATGACTGACTGAGTTCTATAGATTATAGCTTGACTGGGATTATCGTGACAACATGACATGGATCTAGGCACATAATTATATTTTTCTGGTATGAATACCCCCAGGACTCGATTGAAGAAAACTGACACATATGACATGACTTGATCACAAGATTGGAGTCCACAATTCGCTATATCATAAGTAGGGAATAGTATACTTCATGTATTTAATCAACACCTCAAACATGGTAGGGAAAACATGGATATAAATCGCACATAAAATTTATATTTCCATCATCATACATACTTCATGCCATCACCATAAAAATACATAAATAGCATGGGCATTCATATTGAAGTGTATTGCTAACATGGACTTGTTATTTAGATATCATGAAATCATGTAAATATGAACTTCTAACATCCTAGGCATTTTATCAAACACCTTACATGCATTCTTTAAGGCATAGGTGGATTTCATACTTGCATTAGTTCAACCCACCCAAAGTTCATGATTTTTAACCAAAAATCACATATATTACTTGTAAAACATCCTTAGATATCATATTGAAACTTGAACAACAATTATCAACGTGTACATGCTTATATCACCACAAAAGTTTACAAAATAACATTTAAAAGCATGGTTCTTGAAATCTATGAACGAATTGAATCCATAGATGAACACTACGCATACCTTAGTGATTGAATCTTGAAAGAGATCTAATATTTCTGAAGGTTCTTGAAGAATTCCTTAGGCTTTCCCTTGACTTTTCTTGACTAAGGTTTAACCCCTTTGGGAAAGAATGCTTTTTTTCCTGAGGATATGATCTTAGAAAAAACCCTAATCTTATGGTTGAAAGTGTAAGAGAGGGTTTTTAAGATGTTTCAACTAAAGAGAATGGAAGATAATACGTTCCTTAAGGGTTATAAGTCATGGGAAGTGAAGAGAAAAGACCAAAATACCCTTATAAAATAAATTCCCAGTTGCTGAAAATCATAGCTGACGACATTTGTGATAAGACGTCAAAAGTGTGGTAAGCCATCAAAAATGTCATCACACAGGAGATGGAACTGATGGTTTCTGCCTAAGTCTGATGACCTTCGTGGTAGGGCATCACAAATGTGGTACGCTACCACGAATGTCGTGACACAGGAGTTGGATTCTTCCTAAGGCTGACGACCTTCATGGTAGGGCATCACAAATGTGGTAAGCTACCACGAATGTCGTCACACAGGAGTTGGATTCTACCTAAGGCTGACGACCTTCGTGGTAGGGCATCACAAATGTGTTAAGCTATGACGAATGTCATCACACAGTTTCCAGCCTGACATGCTGGAGTAAAATAGGAATAACTCTTTGCTTTGATATTGGATTTAGGAGAAATTGGTATCATTGGAAAGATAATTCAATTATATATCTGTTGATAGGTCATGAGCTCAAAAATTCCAAGTATAATGAGATATATGCTCGTTTGAATTTGACTATGGAAATATCTTTCTCAAGAATTCGATCGGTGAGGAATATTTTGATTCGTCTGATAGCTGGGAGTTATTTGAAGCCTTAATATACATCTAACCTACTCATAAAACTATAAAATAACCATGATGTAATATGCATGATCATGGTACATGGATCTAATATTGGTTTGGATTTTTTTGGGGTATTACATGTAATTTGAGCATTATAAAAAATGGCTCAGTTGCCGGGGAATACAGTTGTAGACTGAAAATTTTGTTTGCGAAAATTTGCTGATAGTTAAGTTTCTGTGATTTACGTTTATTTGTTGTTATTTTCATTGTAGGTACTGTGTTGCTTATGCCAAGCACGAGAAGTTTCAGAGAAACTCTATTACCAATCAATTCGGAACCTCAACTAATTGGGAGAATGGCTGAACAACAGGATGCAGAAACACTAGCTGCTTTAGCCAGGGCTCAAGTGAATGTGTAAAATTTGGGTCAACAAGCACGTCACCAAAACCTTATTGATGAAGAATTGGGTGATGAGGAATTTCTGAATCATCAAAACCTAAGAAGAGCTGAGCAAGTTGCTGCACCAGTGCAGTGAAACATCAATAGAAATGATCCAGTCCGAGGAAGGTATGGTCAACAACCTATACAATATGAGGCTGATAAAGATGATGAAGGAATGGATAGAGCTGGTGAAACGGGTGCTATAATTCCGCCACCTTTGGCACCAGGGGCAAAGTTCAGCATAATAAGTACCATGATCCAACTCCTGAATCTGAAAGGGTTATTTGGAGGCTTGCTTGGTGATGATCCGAACATGCATTTGGTGAAATTCATCACCATTTGCAAATCCTTTGACAATCCAGGATTGAGCCAGAATACAATCAGGTTGAGGTTATTTCCATTGTCTCTATCTGGAGAGGCAACAATGTGGTTGAATGGGTTAAAGCCCGACTCTATAAATAACTGGAGACATTTGAAAGATGCGTTCCTAAAATGGTTCTTTCCACTCTCCAAAAGGGTACAATTGAGGGACGAGATTAGCAACTTCAGACAACTTCTGACTAAAGCACTGCATGAGACTTGGGAAAGGTTTAAGAAGAAACTTGCACAATGTCCGAACCATAATATGATAGACTTGCACTTGATGGAGACTTTGTACAGAGCTTTCAACTCTATGAAAAAGCCAATTATCGACAATGCTGCAGGTGGTTCGTTCATTGACCTCTCTTTTCTGGATGCTTCTGATATGCTGAATAGAATGACCAAGAAGAGTCGGGCTCGGAACACTAGGAATTCTGTAGTGGCTAGCCCTACTGTTGTTGGTGGTATTACTACAGAGCAGCGTAGAAGGGATGAGGAGCGAGATCAGGACATGGCCTATTTGAAGACACAGATGGACTTGCTGGCTAAGCACTTGCTATCTGGCAAGACTGAAATGGTCAAGGCTGTGGACTCTTAGGGTACTGTATCTGCAGGTGCTGATGCTGAGGCAAACTATGTGAGTAATCAGGGGGTTTCTGAGGCAATAGAAAAGGAAACTAAGGTCATACTTTCTATGACAAGCCTGATTATAAAGATAGAGAGCAGGGACATTGGAGAAACAATAATGACAGGAGTGGTTTCTATATTCATCCTGGAAGTTGAGAGACTGCAACAACTAGTTTTGGCAAGATATCCATGGAGGACATAATGGAAAAGCTATTGAAGGGAGTGGAGGCAACCAACTTGGGGGTAACTAATATGATAAGTAAGTTTTCTATCCTCAGTTAGTTGGTTAGCTCACACTCAACTTCTATTAAGCAGTTGGAGTAGAAGATGAGCCAACTTTCGGCTACTCTGAATCAAAGAAAAGATGGCACTTTACCTAGTGATACGGTTCAAAACCCACGGACTGATGGCTCTTGTATGGCGATTACCACTCATAGTAGTAAGATGTTATCTGGACCTTCTATGGGAAAAGCTGTGGAGAAGGAGGTAAGTGTTGATAAATTAGAAGGAAGCAATCCAGTAGAGTCTGAGAAGCTGGATGACTTTGTTGACATATCAGAGAAAGAAGACGACAAGAAAGAAGAAGTGGTATTAAAAAAATTCCAAGACCACCACCTCCATTTCCTCAGACATTGAAAAAGAAAGAAGATAACACGAAATTTAGCAAGTTCATGGCAATAATGAAACAACTGACTGTGAATGTGCCATTGATGGAGACACTTGAGCAAATGCCAAACTATGCTAAATTTATGAAGGAATTGCTAACAATGAAGCAGAAGGTAATTTGTGATTCAATGGACAACATCCATCACTATGGTGCTGTGTCTTCACAATCCTTAGTGCAGAAAAAGCCTGATCCTGGAGCATTTACCATACCTTGCATAGTTGGGTCCATAAAGTTTACCAAAGCTTTATGTGACTTAGGAGAAAGTATAAATCTGATGCCGCTTGATATCTACAGGAAGCTTGGATTGGGGGAGCCTACCCCCACAATGATGCATCTTGTTATGGCAGATAGATCGGTTAAGCGATCAATTGGTATATTGCAGAATGTGCTGGTAAAGGTGGATGATTTTATTCTGCCTACATACTTTGTGATAATGGATAGTGATGTTGATTTTGAGGTACCCATCATCTTGGGTAGACCATTATTAGCAACGGGGAGAGTATTAGTTGATATGGAGCACAATGAGCTTAAGTTCAGATACGGGAAAAAAGAGTCCAGATTTAAAATGCAACCTCCTATGAAGTAGTTGGAGGATATGAACATCTTCTCAGTTGTGGATGTATTCTAGGAATGTGGTAATAAGGTAGTGATACGGCATCTTGACAAAGTCTGAGTAGTCGAGATAACCAAGTCGTGCCGCGATACTAAATCAGGCACTATTGGGAGGCAACCTAAAATTTTATTTTCATGCATTTTGTTTTTATTCAATTAGGTTGTAATAGGAAGTAACTATAGGGGTACAAAAAGGTCAAGGTAAAAATTGAAGAATGCAAGTTAAGTGGTCTTGACGACATTCGTGATAGGCTATCACAACTATGACGGTTTATCACCAACGTCGTTAGAAAAATCAGAGGGAGAGACCTTCTCTGTTAAGGCTGACAACCTCTGTGATAATATATCACATTTTTGACGGCTTATCATGAGTTGGCATCAGCCATTGTGTTATTTTGAAAAATCTGGGCCCAACTCGATCCAAATCTGACCCAGCCCAGGTGTAAAACCCTTCAGTTTCCTATTTTATTTTATTTCCTTCTTTAAGTATTATTTTATTTCCTTAGTGGGATATTTACTTCCTTTCAAAATACTCCCAAGTATACAAGGAAGCCTCCTTCCTGATAGTTGTGGGATTGCAAGGAAAATCAGAGTCTATCTCTTATCTTTTCTTCTCTATCACGTAATCAAGTGGAGTCAACTCATCAGGTATGCTCATAACATTGTTCTCCTGTCATTGAAGTGGTAAAGTTGCTAAAAACATGATGATCTAATGGAAGAAACTTGAGTTCAAGTTGTAATAGCATGGAAATCGAAAATTAGGGTTAAGTTGTGCCTAAATTGCAAAAATTTGAAAAACCTAAGTACAAAAATAAAAATACCATATGATTATATGAAGAATTTGGTTCCAAAATTATGAATGCAAACTGAGTGGGGGAAATTTTTTGAGCTGATGATGTTGCTGATAGGCTATCACAAGCGTGACACCTTATCACCTACATCGTTATCAACTTTGAAAAAGTGAGCATTCACTGTTTAAGGATGACGACATAGCTGATATGTTATCATAAATGTAACGCCTTATCAGCCACGTCATCACAAGTTAGATGATGATGCTAAGTGAACTTGAATAGCATGTTTTGAATGGTATACCTTGATCATTAACTTGTGTTTGTCTTATGGTCCATTAACATTCTAATGGAACCTAAAAGCAAGAATCCTAACAATCCAAAGAAAGCTGCCAAGCCTAAAGTGGTTCAAAAGCTTGTTGATGAAGACTCTGATTACGAAGATGAAGAACCACTACTCAGGTGGAGGAGAAAGAAACCCAGTCCAAAGACACCTCCCCCACCTAAACCCATTGCGGTGGAGGATAGTGATGATACTGAGACTACCACCCCAGCTGAGAGTGAATATTCTGAGCAAGAAGGTTCTAAGCAAACTGAGTCCGAACAACCTAAGTCTGAGAAGGCTGATTCTGAGGAAACATTCTCTGAAACTCCCGCGACTGAAAATCAAGCTGAGAAGGAACCCCCAATTCAGGGATCTTTGATAAAATGAAAGAATCCGGAGGTTCAAGAGAGTGCTAGATGGCAGATCACTGAAGCAGAAGACATCTTCCTCAAAAGGTTGATTAGAACAAAAATAAGATCTACCAGACGATCGGTGTTTCCAGAGAAGAGAGTCATCATCACAGGATTGCCTAGGTATCCTGCAGTTGAGAAGAAATTCAGAGATTATGGGCTGGGATGGACTGCTAAGAGAGGTAAACCATTTTGCCTTACAGTAGTTCGGGAGTTCTATGCGAACTACCAGGCTAGATTAGAGAGCATGTGCAAGAGTGGAGAGACCACAACAGACCAGCCTTTGCTGACCAGAGTTCCAGTTCGTGAGGTAAATATAGATATTTTTGATACGACTATCAATAGGTTTCTACATGGACTCAACTTCAATTCTCAGGTCACAAATCCTGCATTCTACCATCGTCTGATTAGTAAGGATGACCAGCGTCCTTGGTTAGCTACACTTATAGCTGAGGGAGACCCTTTATGGCTGACCCGACCTAGTGAGCGTATTTACAAGGCTTCTTTGACTCAAGAGGAAAAATTCTGGTGGGGTTTTGTGCGTACCCATTTGATGTCGACCGATGGAGATAATATTCTGGGTGATGATCGAGCAATATTGGTCGCATGTCTTGTGGCCAACCTTAAGCTAAATTTTGGGGAGATTATTGATGAAGAGATAAAGATTTGTGTAACGAAGTCTGACACAACTTATCCATTCCCTTGTCTGATTACTAGGCTATGCACAGAGGCAGGGGTACCACATATTGCTGGGATTGATGAGACTTTGTATGCCACCAAGACCCACAACCCTATTTCCTATGAGAAAAATCAGCCAAGGCTGACACTTGATAGAGGGGTGAGGTTTGAGGTGAACCCATCAGTTGCAGGCCCTAGTTCAGTACCTGAAGTTGAGGTGCAAGCTTCTGAGGATGCTCAGGCAGGCTTAGTTCCTGATGATGAGCCAGGTCCATCAGTTCCTACAGCACCAACAAAAGCTGCATCCCAACCTATTAATATCAGAAAAGTGGCCAAATAGGCCAGATGGTGTGAGACGCAGCTACGTGCCTTTGCTGAGCAGTTTGCTGCTGCTATAGATAAAAGAATTAGGGTTTTTCTTGAGCCCTTTACTACTTTGCCTGCACGGGTTACAGATCTGGAGAACCATTTTGATTCAAGGGCATAGGAGATAACTGAAGCAAAGCTTGCTAAATTCAGAGTGGCCCTAGATAAGGTAAAAGTTGAGATGGTGGTAGTACAATAACACCAGTTTATGATGCCTGCAGGGCAGACAACTGAGGAATCTGAGGATGAACCTCCAATCCTAGATCTCACTGTGGAGCCAGTGAAAAAGAAAAAGAAGAAAGACAAAGAAGTTGAAAAAAGTAAGAGAAAGTGACAAGAAGATGATGAGAATGAGAGCAAGGCTGAGAAAAAGGTAAAGAAGAAGAAGAAGGAAGAGAAGACACTGTAGAAAGATGATGAGTTGACAGAACAGGAGAAAGCGGATCTAAAAGGGGCAACGCAAGATTCCCGAGAGGACAACTGGAAATGGGAAGAAGCATTGTGAGCGAGAGATATATAAGCCTCATCTAGCAGAACAGCTGAACCAGAGCAAAGAGAAGCTCCTAATAAGGATAACACTGCTGTAGGGTTGAGGACCCATAATTTGAGACTTGATTGACTCCAGGTATATCCTAACCCTTAGTTTTATTTTAAGTTGAGGGTGTAGGGTAGCATGTTGTTGTAGCACATTCTATAAATAACTAGGAGTAGTGCAAGTTCTGTAGGCAGTTAACTGATTTTGTAATTTTGAACACCTCTCCAAAGGTTTGTTTTGCATGACTATATGAATTGCACCCTAGTGTGACCACTGTGCATCTCATCATGGCATTAGTTTAGTTACCTAATCATCATTGCTAAATAATTCCATGAACCAGATACGCAGTAGCTAGTGATATTGCTTGTGTGGCTTGTGTGTGTGAGACTATACCGAGTTCTCTTTGTAGTATCAAATCTAAAACTTGCCCGGTTTGTCTTACCATAGTTGAAATATAGGGGTTAGGAAAGGATCATAGGCCGTTTTTGAATTTAATTCACTATTAGCCTAAATGACCTTCCTCTAATGCATGATATCCCTTGATCCCTATGATACCTATCACCTTCCCTTTTTAAATCATAATAAACCTATTTTGGCCCTGTTCATCCTTGGACACTGTGCACCTTAACGAAGGAAAACAACCTAAGTTGAGGGTGGCTATCATAGGGGTGCGTGATATAAGTTGGGTATGAAGAAGGGTAGAGTAGAAGAGAAAGAATCAAAGAAAAAGAATAAAAAGTTGGGTGTTGGTGATAAAGAGCAAGAAAAGAAACTCTTCTTGACTAAAAAGAAGTGCACCCATCCTAAAAGTGTGATCAAGAAAATAGAAAAAGTGAAAAAAAAGAGAAAAAGAGAAAAAGAAAAGAAAAGAAAAAGAGAAAAAAAGAGGTTAATAAGTGGACCCCACAAGTTAAGGTAGTACCAAGGAGTTTAGTCACTCTAAATGCCGTATAATATCATACCATCCCTAGCCTACGTTATAAGCCAAAGAAAGAACTATAGTGATCCTAGCGTACCTATTTGGAAGCCTTGGTAATGACAATAAGGGCAAGTATATGGCATTTGGCATACACTAGTTTGAACTTCATTCTGAGAGTGAGTGTTTTTATGATGATCCCCGTGTTTATATTTTTGATGTCTGACATGAGAAAAAGAGGGGAATTTCTTTGTTGTGAGGGCACACTAGTATCTTGCTAAGTTACTTACTTGTTTGGGTAGTGTACATTAATACATGCATGATTGTTGGTACTTATTTGATACCATGGGTAGAAGCCTTTGTGATACATTGTTGCTTTTCAATAAATTGCACAGTAATTTTGAGTTGGTTGACCTTGGAGATGGTAAACTGAGTTTTGAGATAAATTGGTTGTTAACTACTGAATGTTCGTTGTATTCTCTTAGTTAGTGGTTGCTTGAGGACAAGCAATTATTTTAAGTTGAGGGTGTTGATTTGTGAGCAAAAGCTAACACATTTAATGTTTTTTAGCTTAAAATAATTGTGAATTCTGAAGCAACTCTTGTTATTTTGATGTGTTTGTTCATGATGTTGTAGAAAAAGGTTAAAGAAATGAGAATAAGCAATAATGGAGCAAAAGAGTTGAAAATCTGAGAAAAATAGAAGAAAATATGGCTGACGACCTCCGTGATAAGTCATCAGCCTCGTGATAGCCTATCAGCATTGGTGTCAGCCTTAACCAGGGAGTTGCATTTTGAGGAGTTATTCTGACGACGCCGGTGATGTGACGTCAAAGTCGTGATAAGACTTCAAGAATGGCGTCAGCCTTAAGCAGAAAGTTAGCATGGGAAGAAGATATATGACGATGTTGGTGATATGCCATCAAATCCCTGATGCGGCATTAGCCATATCATCATCCTAAGACAGAACCTGAAGGCAACTGAATTCTCTCTGATGCCATCCGTGATAGGGAATCAACTTCTTGACGTGGCGTCATCCTGGGCGTTACCTATTCCGGACAATTTTATTAATTTTGTTATTTTATTTCCTTAATTAGGCTTAGTATAAATAGCATCTTTTAGGGTTTTTGGGGGATAATCCATCTATCAGACATCAACTCTAAGAAGGGAGACACGCATTTTTGCCCTCTTTCATAAAATATTCTTGTGTTTTCGTATCAACTATTTTTGGGGTTTCTACCTTGTGATTAAATCGGCAGAACTACTTTTTGTTTTCTATCCATTCGTAAGTTTATCATTATAATCATGAATTCAACTTGTTATTTCGTTCATCAAATCATGAGCGACTAATTTCATTAGCCGGAGTTATAGGATCCATGGATTAGGGTTTGATTTGATACTAGGTGTTTAACGGATTCAAAAAGTAGTAAAACATCTTGAGATTCTGTTGTTTTAACTAAAATCTAGTGGTTGCAAACATTAGGTTATGCCTTAGGTTTTATTTGCTTCTAACGGAGAAATAGACTAGAGGACGTGAATTATCAACAGGGACTCGGAAGCTACCAACCTTCTATTTAATAATTAATGCCGTAACCGGATTAATCTACCTGAGATAACATCCTATTGGAAATAGATAAGTTATCTAAGTTTGATAGAATTAGATAATAAATTATCTGTTGAGGTCGAGATATAAGTCAGATAGTCTAATCGTCAGGGATATTCTGCTGTTCTACTCATTCCGAGAATCTCTAGCATTTCCTAGTATCTGTCAATTCCCGAAACCCTTGGTGAACATAGCTCTGGTTTCCCATTTATCTTGATTACAAACACTAAAGTATTGAAAGTGATATTTAACACATCGTGAACTTAAACCCCCATCTTTCAGAAACAGTAAACTACCAGTAAAATCTTTTGTAAACAAATTGAAGTTCACACCCTATTCCCTGTGGGATTCGACCCCAACCTAGTTGGGTTTTATATTGACAACGATCGCTTACACCCATTCAAGAGTGTAATTTGAGCGTTATCATCTATATGCTACATTATTTAATAATGTAGGTTTAGGTGCTCAGTTTTAGCAGCGTGAGTGATTTTGAGCATCTCCATCTACATCCTGATAGTTGGTGAGTCCTCATAGTTTGGGGACCCAGTTCTCCAGTTTCCAGTTTAGTAAAGTAGTTTGATTTCAGTTACTTTATGTCAATTTGAGTCAGCTAGGGGTCTATCCCGACGGATCTCTAGTTGTTTAGTATTAGAAGCTTGCCATACTGCTAGTCATAACTCAGATTCTCAGTATTGATTGTTCATACTTTCTAGTTTATGTGTTCTCAGGCATTATGCTAAGCTAATTTTAGTGTTTATTATATGCTTAAATCCTTTTTATGTAAGACTCAGGTTTAGAAGAAGGCTTATAGGGTTACCTTGAAACTACTCGTAGTATTGAGCACTGTGTGATATCTCGAGACCAATTTCAGAGGTTTTACAAACTTGATATCTAAGCCATAGATTTTATAGAGCCCCAGGTAGTCAGAAAAGCTGCATTATGTAAAGTCTTGATCACGAGTGTGAAGCGCACCACATTTAATGGCAAGAGGCTACGGGATATTTTAGGAAAACCATTTTTTTCTTTCATAATCCATCGTTCTTAGAACTGTCTTTATTTGCTTTTAAATCGTGCTCTTATGTGATAGGATATGCCTTCTCGCAGAGCTAATGCCTGCAAAAATGATAACCAACCCTCCAGCTGCTGATCCTTAGAACGAGAATGTGTCTTATGCTGAATTTTACTCTGCCTTTCAGGTGTTGGCCCAACGAGTGACTTCCAATGTTTAGGCCAACTATCAGGTTGCTGTCCCTCGTCAGCAAGAGGGTTATTTAGCTGCAGCTAGACTTCGTGACTTTATGAGAATGAATCCACCTGAATTCTTTGGGTCAAAAGTAGGTGACGACCCGCAATTATATCTTGGTGAGGTGAAAAAGATCACCCAAGTTATGCATGCCACAAAGGAAGAGTGTAGAATTAGCTTCTTACAGGTTGAAGGATGTTACTTATGATTGGGTTTTTATGTGGAAGAAAGGTAGGGGTGAGAATGCAGCTCTCATGAGTTGGCAGGTATTACAGGATGCATTTCTAGACAGGTTCTTTTCACATGAATTATGAGTAACGAAGGTTGAGGAGTTCATGAACCTAAGGTAGGGTTCCATGACATCGAAGGAGTACTGCCTCAGTTCAACCAGTTATCTAAGTATACTTATGATTTGATAGGGGACTCTAGAGCTAGTAAGAGTAAGTTTGTTACCAAAGTGTCTGGTTTGGTAGTAAAAGAGTGTAAGACTGTATTGATTATTGGGGATATGGATCTTTCTTGATTGATGACTCATGCCCAAAACATTGAGGCAAAAAAGTTGAAGGCGAGGGATAGAAAAAGTAAGAAGTCTAGAACTGGGCAATTTGAGTATGGCTAACCAAGATCTACAGAGGGAATTGTTCATAGTTTTAGAGTCGCCAATCTTTGTTAGTGCCATCTTCAGTTAGTGCTACCACACCTAGAATCAGGCAGAAATAATGGGGTAAGTGATACGCCCAAATTACAACTCTCGTTAGAAAGTGTAAGCGGTCGCTGTCAAATATAGAACCCAATTGGGTTGGGTGTCGAATCCCACAGGGAATACTATGATCACTAAGTATTGCGATTATTATTAGAATATTGGTCGAAGGTTTCAAGATAAGGGGGTTTGGTTTAAGTGCACAATAATATTATCAGTGTAACGATGAGATGATATGCGTAGTTATATTTGATCATAGACAATAACAAGTTAGGGTTATGTCCACCTTGTAGCTTCTACTTCTATATTAACTATGGGTAATACGGATTTTATACATGCGTGCACTTATAGAGAGGCATATTCTAAATCTAATCCAAGTGTTTTTCAACCATCAAGGATTTATTCACCTTAGTTCTCTCGAACCCAAAGTGTACAACAAATTATATGAACTCTCCAAGACGTTAATCCTGCTAGGGCATTAACGTGTAAACTAGAGGTTGGAAACCCTAATTTCTTGTCACACTCTCTTTTCCAAACAAACTTTTCTATCGAACAAGTTATTGCTATAATGGCATATTCCCTATGTTTGCAACCACGAGAATTCAATCAAAATGAAGAGAGTAATGATATAAGTGGATTACATATCATAAATTCACGAACCCATAGCAATGGAGAGTATACTACAAGGTTTCCATAACCCTAACAGATAAGCTTAGCTACTCATGAATAAAACAGAAATTGACATAGAAATATTCATCATACCAAAACAACGAATGAATTTTGTGATGAAGATGACTAGCGACAATAAGACAGAAACGCGTTTCTCTCTCTCTCTCCTCAAGCTAAGCGTCTTTTGTCTTCCAAAATTTATACAGAATGTCAATAATCCCTAAAAATTCAGCAATAAGGCTTTTAATAACATCCTTCTCTAATAAATTGCTACTGCATTCTTAACTATTTAAAAATATTGTGTTTGCCCGGGAAAAAGTTCCCATACATCACATTTAGTCCAAAAGCTGCTTTCCTTTTTATGTGAAGTTTTCTTTGCTGTCCACAGGTCCCCAAAGTGCTGTAATCTTCCTCATTAGTACCTGAAAAGCATGCTAATCACATAGGTCAGCTCACTTAACTAAAAATAGACTAAAAGTGCAAGAATTATGTATTTTATCCTCAAAACTTAGCTAAAACATGGGTAAGTTATGGTGCTTAGACGTATAAATACGCCCAACATCACCACCCCACACTTAAAGCTTTGTTCGTCCTCGAAAAACATATCTATTTATGCATACTACACAAGCCTTAGCACCCACAAAGGAAGAATAGATGCTCAAATAGGCTCACACAATAATTATGAACAAGAAGTAGCTTCAGGAATCATTCCTAGATACAACCTACCCTCAAGAATAGACTCATTAAGGTGGAAATTTCATGCATATCATTCAAGAAAATCATATAAATTACCCAACCTTCATCAACCATGTGCCCTCACAACAAGAGAGTTACCCATAATCACTCACAATTATGCAATTTCTAACAAAATGGGCACAAGAATCAAGTTGCGCTAACTCTCACAAAGAATTCTCAAATTACAATTGATGACCATATGCTTTCCCTTAGTGTAATACTCCACTAATACCAGAATGCTAAGATTAGGATCAAATAGGTCTTTTATGGGTTGTAATGCAGGCTAAAGGATGGGTAGGAACTATTTTGGCTAGAAATAGTGACTATCTTCCCTAAGCGCTTTAATACACTACATTATGCAATTAAGATCAATCTCAAACAACCAATTTCCACTTCTTGTATCTTCTCAAATTTTCTTTTCACCCCAACTTGTTAAGCTTAATTAATAATACTATGGTGGGAGTATGCAACCCTTTCAATTTTTTTTTCCACCTTTTCACGTTACGCACCCCTATAATAGCCACCCTCAACTTAAGCAATTTGCCTTAGTTGAGGCGCACAATGTCCAAGAAGGACCAGGGCCAAAAATGGTTCATTGTAACATGTTCAGGATAAAATTTTGAACTTTTTCAACAATTTTAGCTACTCCCAACCACGTTAATTGCTCACGCCAATAACTAGACTTTGGGGCATCAATTTCACCTTTTTCCTCTTATTCTCAAACTCTTAACTCACATTAATTTTACATTAAAGCGCTTAGGAGCTTTTTGGATCAAATTATGGTCTATTAAAGAATGGATTAGGCTACATATGAGGCTAACAAAAGAATAAGGTAAAGGCTCGACGGGGCTATCTAAGATAATATACAAAGGTAGGTCAAAAGAAGGTATGAACAATGGCTATCAAAGAAATGCCTAAATCATCTCCTAAACTCACAATCTTTATTTCGCTTTGCATACACACCAGGAAAGTTCTAGCATCAGTTACAATAAGGAATATACAACAGTCTTACACACTCATGGCACATGGTCAACTCAATTAGGAGAATTATAGATTCTCGACCGAACAATTACATGAATTCAATTAAAACCAACAATCACAACAAGAGTCACAACTAGAGCCTAGGTGTTTCAAACGTAGTGATCCATCACATACTTAGGTTATAATGTCATATGATCCACAAGAGCAGTTACATGTAATTGAAAGACTACTTTTCTCTTAAGACGGTCGTCATCCATCCATCATCGAGAAAAACACCTAATTATGACTAAATAACTAACAAAATGAACAAAATAACTAATCCTATCCACAAGTATACTAAAGAGAAGGTCCTATTTTCTTACGAAACAAGTAGCAAAGTAACCAACCACCCCACACTTAAGCTCTGCACTGTCCCCAGTGTAAATAACAAGATAAAGAACCTGGATAGTAGTACTTCTCATCCATATTAGGAGTCATGCCACCTGCATGGAGATCATCATTGGAGCCATTTTTCCTGTATTCATCCTGTCATCCACACATAATGAAACTAACTATAATTAATATGAGGGTGGTGAAGTCACCACCCCAAACTTAATTTGTTAGTATCAAATAATTTCGTGTTATTATCGGGTACTCAGACTTCACCGACATACACTTTGACATGGTGCACCACGTTAGTCACAATACAATTCAATCACTTCAATTTCCCCATGTCTATTTCAATGAAACACTTTTTTATCAAAATCATACCCTATACTTTTAACCATATCAAGATATACAAAACACCATCACTTTCCCAACATAGCCATGGCAAAAATTTAATTCATAATCCTCAAGTGATCAATTAATAACTACAGCATAAATTCAAAACACCTAAGGATTAAGAAAAGAAAACTTACCTTGAAGATGAAGGATTGAAGAAAGTGAGTCGATGTTCTTGGGGTTTGAAAGTGGTGAGGAACTTGTAAGATTAGTAGATCAAAGAGAAGGGTTTTGAGAGAGGAGGGGTTGGGAGGATTTTAGGTGAAAGAAAAATGGAGTGAGATTTAAGAGTAGAGAATATATTTAAAGGATGAGCCATGGGTCGGGTTGGTCCATTCACAAAAGGGTTAGTGGGAAAAAATTATGTTGATAGGCGGCGCCTATAGAATTTCCTAAGCATAAGTAGGTGGCGCCTAACCTGTTGCCTATGTTGGCATAGGTGGCGCCTAGCCTATTGCCTATGTTGGCATAGGCGGTGCCTAGCCTACCGCCTATGTGAGGCAGTGAGCATAGGCAATGGCATAGGAGGCGCCTAGCCTATTGACTATGTTGGCATAGGTGGCACCTAGATGATTGCCTATGTTGGCATAGGCGGCGCCTAGCCTATTGCCTATGTGAGGCAGTGAGCATAGGTAATGGCATAGACGGCGCCTAACCTATTGCCTATGTTGGCATAGGCGGCGCCTAGCCTATTGACTATGTAGGCATAGGCGACGCCTAGCCTATTGCCTATGTTGGCATAGGCAATTGGAAAAATGGCGCACTCTTGGTCGAAAAGGTCCATACCGCGGGGGCGAACCGTGGGGGCTTCGCCCCTGCACCCCCATCGAGGTCAATGGTGGGCTTCGGGATCGGGCCTATCGGCCCTATCCCTACGCTACCACCACAGACCTCATTGAAAGTCACAAAATAAAGTCTCACCGCAAAACTTTTTGGGTCGAATCTACATAATTCGAGGCGCGACTCTAATGCAAATCATACTTGAGCCTTACACATTTGACCACTTCAACTTACCTGTAATGTTCCCATCACTCCTAAACTTACCACCATTGACATGTCTCGCTTCCAAATCAAAATTGGTTTTAATATTCTCCTTAGTACTTCGTGCACCTACACTTAATCAAAAACAACAAAAATGATTAGAAAGATGGGTTGCCTCTTATGCAACGCCTAATTTAACGTCGCAGCACGACTCGATTATCTTGACTACTCAGACTACGTCAAGATACATCGATGATACCATTTGTACCTCATTTTTTGGATCAAGACAATGCTTTATTCTTAGTCCAACCACTTTGAAGTCACTCACATCCTTACTTGCAAGTTTAACCAAACCAGCTATGGTCTCCACAAAAGACATATCCTTAACTGGTACATCTCGCTTATATTCATAGAGTACATCAACTTTTGAGAAGACACTCATATCTTTTTGTTGTTTCATAGACCGACATACTTCAAAGCTAACTTCTTTCTCATTGAGCCTAAATTTCAGCTCATTCAGCTCCATGTCAACTAACACCCTTCCAGTTGCTAAGAATGGCCTACCCAAAATTATGGGTACTTCAAAGTCCTCTTCACAATCAAGAATTACAAAATCGGCAGGAAATATAAAATCAACAACTTTTACAAGTACATCATGTAGAATCCCAATCGGTCTTTTTACTGATCTATCCGCCATTAGAAGCCGCATATTAGTGGGCGTAGGATCTCCCAAACCCAATTTCTTGAAAACCGTCAATGGCATAAGATTGATACTTTCCCCAAGATCACAAAGGGCCTTTTCAAACTTTAGCAATCCAATCGTACATGGAACAGTAAATGCTCCCGGATCAGCTTTCTTCTGGACAATAGATCTTGTAGAAATAGCACTACAATGATAAAGATTGTCTACCATTTCATAGCTCACAGTCTTTTTCTTTGTCAACAGGTATTTCATAAACTTAGCATATCCGGGCATCTGTTCCAGTGCTTCAACTAAGGGCACATTCACTGTCAACTGCTTCAACATAGCTATGAATTTGCTAAACTTTCCATCATCTTTTTTCTTCTTTAATCGTTGTGGAAATAGAGGTGGCGGCCTTGGAATTTCAGTTGGAACAACTTTTACCTCCTTTCTTATGCCTTGCTCCACATCACTAACATGCTTCGGCTTAGTTGGTTGTTCAACTTCCGCACTTTTCTTTTTCAAACCTCCCAACTCCACAGGTACCACTAGAGATTCATCAACCATCTCCCAATCCATTTCAACCTCATCAGTATAAGAAGAAGCTCCCAAACCTGGACTAGATAACATCTTACCTCTCCTAGTGGTAATGGCCATACACGATCCATCAGTCCTCGAATTCTGAACTGTATCACTTGGTAGAGTCCCATTCTTTCTTTGGTTGAATGCTGCGGATAACTGGCTCATCTGCTGCTCCAATTATTTAATAGCAACTGAGTGCGAATTTACAAGTGACTTATGGAAGATACGTCCCTCTTTATTATAGTCACCCCAGAATTTGCCGTCTCAACTCTCTTTAATACTTTCTCCATCATGTCCTCCATAGATATTTTGCCTGAACTGGTAGCAGCATTATCACGGCTTCCAGGAGGTACATACAGTCCACTCCTGTCACTTTTATTCTTCCAATCTCCTTGATGGTTCCAACCTTGGTTTCCTCGGCCACCACCTCAGAAACCCATATGATTGTTCAAGTAATTGGCTTCTTCCTCAGGATCAGAGTCAGCCCTTCCCTATGATGCTACAGCTTTAACCTTCTCTGTCTTTCCTGATAATAAATGCTTAGTGAGAAGGTCCATCTATGTTTTTATGTGAGCCATATCCTGGTCATGTCCCTCTTCTCTTCGCCTCTGTTCTGCCGTCATGCCAATAGATACAGTAGAGCTTTCTACCTCAGAATCCCTGGTATGCCAAGCTCTACTCTTCTTTGTCATACGATCCAGTATGTCAGATGCCTCAAGAAAAGTAAGGTCCATGAATGACCCACCCGCAGCATTATCTACCACTGGCTTAGTCACCGAGTTCAAAGCCCTATATAATATTTCCATCAAGTAGACATTGGTCATCTGATGATTTGGGCACCGCGTAAGATTCTTCTTGAACCTCTCCCATGTTTCGTGGAGAGCTTCAGTTGGAAGTTATCTGAAATTGCTTACTCATCTCTCAATTATGCCCTCTTGGATGACGGAAAGAATTTTTCTAGGAAAGCATTTTTCAGTTGCCTCCAATTGGTAATAGAGTTAGGAGTTAGCCCATTTAACCATAGAGTTGCCTCTCCAGATAGAGACAATGGAAATAAGCGTAGCCAGATCACATTCTGTCCAACCCCTGGATTGTCAAATGATTTGCATGTTGAGATAAAATTTATCAGATGCATATTCGGATCGTCGCCTGCAAGTCCACCAAATAACCCTTTGAGTTACAATATTTGGATCATGGTGCTAGTGATATTGAACTTGGCTCCGGGTGCCAAGGGCGGAGGAATAATAGCCCCTGTGGCACCAGCCCCATCCAAGTCGTCATCATCATCATCAAAAGCAACTTGCACAACTCGGCGTTCGGGTCTCATCCTAGCTTGATGATCTCTGTTGAAATTCTTGTTCACTGGTGCAACCACATCATCTGCACGCCTTGGATTTAATAACTCATCATCACCCAGGTCATCATCATCAAGATTTGGTACCCGACCTGGGTTATCAGCATTCTGTTGATTTACTTACGCAGCTGCCAATGCAGCTAATCTAGCCTACTCCTGTTGAGCAGCTATCCTTTCAGGGTCTCGTTGTGCATCCATTCTGCCAATGAGATGTGGTTCAAGATTTATAGGTAATAATGGATGACCCGATCTCCGTGTATTTGACATGCAATCCACTCAACCTAAACAAAACAAAAACAACAAACAAAAAGTAAAATTTGAGAATCTTTGACCAAAGGGTTTATTAACTATCACAAACTTAGTTGTCAACCGTATTCCCCGGCAACGGTGCCAAAATTTGATACGCCCAAATTACAACTCTCGTTAAAAAGTGTAAGCAGTCGCTGTCAAATATAGAACCCAACTGGTTTGGGTGTCGAATCCCACAGGGAATACTATGATCACTAAGTATTGCGATTATTATTAGACTGTTGGTCGAAGGTTCCAAGATAAGGGGGGTTTGGTTTAAGTGCACAATAATATTATTAGTGTAACGATGAGATGATATGCGTAGTTATATTTGATCACAGAGAATAACAAGTTAGGGTTATGTCCACCTTGTAGCTTCTACTTCTCTATTAACTATGGGTAATACGGATTTTATACATGCATGCACTTATAGAGAGGCGTATTATAATTCTAATCCAAGTGTTTTTCAACCATCAAGGATTTATTCACCTTAGTTCTATCGAAACCAAAGTGTACAACAAATTATACGAACTCTCCAAGACGTTAATCCTGCTAGGGCATTAACGTGTAAACTAGAGGTTGGAAACCCTAATTTCTTGTCACACTCTCTTTTCCAAACAATAACTTTTCTATCGAACAAGTTATTGCTATAATGGCATATTCCCTATGTTTGCAACCATGAGAATTCAATCAATATGAAGAGAGTAATGATATAAGTGGATTACACATCATAAATTCACGAACCCATAGCAATGGAGAGTATACTACAAGGTTTCCATAACCCTAACAGATAAGCTTAGCTACTCATGAATAAAACAGAAATCGACATAGAAATATTCATCATACCAAAACAACGAACGAATTTTATGATGAAGATGACTAGCGACAATAAGATAGAAACGCGTTTCTCTCTCTCTCTCCTCAAGCTAAGCGTCTCTTGTCTTCCAAAATTTTTACAGAATGTCAATAATCCCTAAAAATTCAGCAATAAGGCTTTTAATAACATCCTTCTCTAATAAATTGCTACTGCATCCTTAACTATTTAAAAATATTGTGTTTTCCCGGGAAAAAGTTCCCATACATCACATTTAGTCCAAAAGCTTCTTTCCTTTTTATGTGAAGTTTTCTTTGCTGTCCACAGGTCCCCAAAGTGCTGTAATCTTCCTCATTAGTACCTGAAAAGCATACTAATCACATAGGTCAGCTCACTTAACTAAAAATAGACTAAAAGTGCAAGAATTATGTATTTAATCCTCAAAACTTAGCTAAAACATGGGTAAGTTATGGTGCTTAGATGTATAAATACGCCCAACATCAGTAAGACTTCTATGTCCAGGTCTTAGAATAGTGTGGGTGGAAATCCCAGTTATCCTGCATGTACTAGATATGGTAAGAATCATCCTGGTGAGTGTTTGCTGGGATAAAAAGGTTGTTTTGGATGTGGTAAGTTAGGTCACGAAATCAAAGAGTGCCCATATGCTAAGAAACAAAGCAGGAATGTTTATCCCCAGACTCAGGCTACTAGCGCACCAACTTTTCTAGGTCGCCCAGCTTTTTCTCAAGGCGCATCATCCAGTACCGATGGCGGTTAATGCCAGAATCAGTTCTATGCTTTATCATTCCTCTAGGAGTAGGAGAGTTCACCAGATGTTGTTACTGGTATGCTTTGTGTCTTTCATCTTGATGTCTATGTGCTGTTTGATCCAGGGTCAAATCTCTCTTATGTGACTCCATTGGTTGTAGTAAATTTTGGAGTAGATTCTGAAAAGCTTTCGAAGCTCTTCTTAGTTTCTACCCCAGTAGGTGAGTCAGTGGTTGCCAAATAGATCTACAGAAAGTGTCCTATCACTATACTTAATAAGATCATATTAGCAGACTTAATAAAGTTAGATATGGTTGACTTTGACCTTATTCTGGGCATGGATTGGCTTCATTCCTGTTATGCATCCATAGATTGTCTTACCCGAGTGTTGAAGTTTCAGTTTTCTGATGAGCCAATCTTTAAGTGGGAAGGTAATTCAGTGTCTCCCAAGAGTCATTACATATCTTATATTAAGGACAAAAAGTTGATATAAAAAGGATGCATTTATCATCAAGTTTGAGTCAAAGACACTAAGTTTGAGGGTCCAATAGTTCAGTCAGTCCGTGTAGTTAATAAGTTTCCTGAAGTCTTTCCGGAAGATTCGCTAGGGGTACCTCCTGATAGAGAAATAGAATTTGACATTGATCTTCTTCCTGATACTTAGCCCATCTCCATTTCTCTATATCGTATGGCTCCATCCAAACTTATAGAGTTAAAGGAGCAACTCAAATATCTTTTAGATAAAGGTTTCATAAGGCCAGTGTTTCTCTATGGGGTGGTCCCATCCTATTCGTGTGAAAGAAAGATGGTTCTCTGTGAATGTACATTGACTATCGTCAACTGAATAAAGTCACAGTTAAAAACAAATATCCTTTTCCTAGAATTAATGACTTATTTGATCAAATTGAAGGTGTGAGTTACTTCTCTAAGATAGACCTTAGATCCTATAACAACCTGAGACTACCCCCTAGTCATCACACGGTGCTTATGACCCCGAAGGACCACAAGCTAACCCATGAATGATATCTACTATGAGCACTGAACAATAATACTAAAATAAATGCAGAATAATGGGCTGAAATATCATAAGGTTCAAAACATCTAAAATACTGAGAAAATATAACATCTATAAAACTGAATACTGTCTGAATATCTAGTCTGAAAAGCCGCTAACTGAATCTATCTGAAAGTGGAATCACGTTGGTATACTGGAAATTGACAATTATGAACTGGGTCTATGGCGTGATGTGCCATTATCTCAGAGCAATACTGGAAACTGACAATTGCTATTTTGATACACTCCACGATGTGCTACTTGCCTGAATGACGTTGTTTAACGACTGAAACATAAAATCACCATAACTTCTTACCCGATTGTCGGATTTAGGCGAATTTTATATCGTTGGAAAGATAATTGAATTTCCTATGCAATGGAAGGATCAAATATGAAAATTAATGAGTATTTTAAAAATTTAATTTATAATAACCCATGTACTGAGGGTTAATCTAGGCTAGGGAAATATGGGGTTTTACAATATCTCTCCCTTGGAAAAATTCATCCTCGAACGTGGCTAGTTAAGCTAAGAAAGTATGGATAGACTGAGTTTACGTACTAAAATAGACATGTACAACTGAAGTATAATTATGTGACTGGTCTTTTAGACTGAACTTACATTCTGAATATGCATGTCTGATGCATGAATATATATCTGAATGGATTAATACGTGACTGAATATGTAATGAGGACATGACTAAATCTGAATCATGATACATGCACTAAACTGATTCCTTGGATACGTGTCATGATAGGGGGATAGTCATACGACTGAAATTGGGACTTGAGGGTCAACTATAAGGACCTATTACTTTAACTGTATTTTCTACGTGAAGAGAAAATAGAAGGTTTAGATCATGATAACTTGGGGATTATAGTGCATCTTCCCCTTAGGACACTATGTCCCTCGAGAATGATGACTTGGATAAGATACTATGAAAACGTATAAGATGATGCACGGGGCACCTACGAACTAAATTGTGACTGAATATCTGGGATCTAAAACTGAGGTATAAATATGTAAATAGGAGATCTGTAACATACCAGTGACCACATCAGGAGAACTGTACTAATCTTATCTGGACTGAAGTGCGTAAAACCTATTTAGACGTTGCCCATTGGTGGCACTGGAAGCAGAACCTTGTTGATTTGGGTGACCTGACTGAGCTGAAGGATGGCTATACTAACCCTGAGATCCTAACTGAGGACAATTTCTTACTCCGTGGCCTGGCTTGCCACACCCAAAACAAATATCACTGCCAGCTCTGTACATACCCTTATGATTCTTACCACACTCTTCGTAAAATGGATTAGTACGACCATTGCTTATGCTATCCTGGGTCATCGGTCCACTGGCTGAAGACGGAGCTGGGACTAAAGACTTTGGATGAAACTGGGAATGGTTACCAACTTTTGACTTAGGCTGACTAAAATTAAATCTACCTGTTCTATCCTTCTTATTATCTGTCTCCTTCTTCTTAAGCTTCTGCTCCTCAATTAGTTGAGCATGGACCATAAGCCTATATATGTCTATCTCTTTGACCAACATTGTTGTTTATCACTCGTTAACCACACTATTTGACACCCGAGATACGAACTTGCTCATTATGGACCTATTGTCTGCCACTACATGAGAAACATACCTAGCTAACTGAGTAAACTTAAGGGAATACTCTTTTACGCTCATACTACCTTGTCTGAGATTAATGAACTCTCACAATTTAGCTTCTCTCATCTCTAAGGGAAAGAATCTGTCTAGGAAGGTAGTAGAAAACTCTTCCCACTCTATGGACTCTTCACCTATACCCCTGTCTACCTTCTACTACTTAAACCAATTATAGGCTACATCTTATAGCTGATAGGCGGCTAACTTCGCACTTTTACTAGAAGTCACTCCCATGATATTTGTGACTTTCTGAATCTGATCGAGGAACTCTTGTGGATCCTCTTCTGACTTAGATCCCATAAAGGAAAGAGGATTCATCTGGGTGAAGTCCCAAATTCTGGTTATAGCAGTATTGGCCACCGGGTTGGCTGGAACAACAGCTGGACATTCATTCTGAGCTCATACTGAATTGGCTAGAGTAGTGAATACATCTCTGAATTCTACGTGAGAGACATATTCATCCAGGGGATCTTCCTGAACACATTGAGGGGCTGAATGGTTTCCAGTTCTTCTTTCGTTATCCCTTTTGGGAGGCATGTTCTATAAATTAAAGGAAGAAGCAGATTAGACTGAGAGATTAACTTGAGATTATGCTCACTCATACGCCATGATTACTGAAAGAAGGGAAACATTTCCTAAAACATCTCATAGCCTTCTATCCATAAGTGTGGCGCGCTACATACCCATGCACAAGACTCTACGCGATGTGAATTTTTAGACTCCCTAGGACTCTATTGAACCTTAGGCTCTGATACCAAGTTTGTAATGACCCGAGACTACCCCCTAGTCATCACACAGTGCTTATGACCCCAAAGGACCACAAGCTAACCCATGAATGATATCTACTGTGAGCACTAAACAATAATACTAAAATAAATATGGAATAATGGGATGAAATGACATTAGGTTGAAAACATCTAAAATACTAAGAAAATATAACATTTGTAAAACTGAATACTATCTGAAAATCTAGTCTGAAAATCCTCTAACTGAATCTATCTGAAAGTGGAGTTGATGAGATAATCCCCCAACTAACTCCATCTACTAAAATACTACTAGGCTGAAGTACTGAAATAAAAGCATATCCTTGATAGATGAGGAATCACTGCTAAATCTGCTACTGCTGGCTGAATTTGGCTAAGCGCTGTCAGGAACCTGAGCATCCGAACTTATGATATAAAACATCATAGCGCAAGAAATGGGTATACGGTCAGTAAGTGGGAATGTACTAGTATGCTAAATGAGGTAAGGATGAATGCATGGGTTCATATGCATGAACAATAACTAACTGAATGATATGCAAGAGTTGGATTAGCATACATGGAGGATCTGTAACTACTGAACATACTATACATACTGGGACTGAGTATACTAGAACTGAATCTGATAATTGATAACTGAATATACTGATAATCTGGGATCACAGATAATCTAAATTACTGTTAACTGAGTGACTCTATCTGACAGTCCTGATTCTATATAACTGAACTGATTTCTATATCGAGACTGAAACTAAAACTGTGGGAGGTAGTCATCTAACCGACATTCCCCAAATAAGATAAGATAACTAAGTTGGGGTCCAATATGTAACCCCAATTGGAAAGGTGTCAGTACCATTTCATGGGTAAAGACGAGCTGAAGAGTAACCCTCTACTGGTAGGTTCCCTAATCGAGAAGATTGGTACCCTCTACTAGTAGGTAGAGCACCTCATTAACCCTCAACTGGTAGGTGTGATGTCTCATCCTATGCTGGATACGTAGTTCTAGAATGCAAGGATTACTTCTAAGGATCACACCCTTTGCTTGCAGGTGAACCCCATCCTTAGGTTCACTCGGTGCTGAATCCTACTCCTAACTGAAAGACACTGAACTATTATGCTGGACTGAATTGGACTAAATTCACTGAGATTACTGAGTTTTCCTAAGTTCTGTAACTGACTGAACTCTATGAAGTTCTGTAACTGTCTGAGAGTACTACTAATCATGACATGGCTGATACTATTCTGTAACTAACACTAGCTCTAAATAAATAGCTAAGTTGTCGGGTATTAAATATCCTCAGGACTCGATATCATGAAAAGTAAAGAAAAGCATAATCTTGAATAACATAACAATATTCACTTAGTTATAATTCATTCATAGAGACATTCCATCAAACACTTATAATGCATTAACTTGTAGATGAATGGGGAATACATGTTAGCATGCTATAATGGAATTATTTTATTCTCATAGACAATTTATCAAACACATAAGAAACATACTTGGTTCATTAAATCATAAGCATTTAGGGTTAACATGGTTACTACAATCAACTTGAAAATTGAAGAGTTTATCATGAATATTATGTAATTCAATACATACTAGAATCAATTCTTGGAACTCGTAATCTAAATCATGGATTAAAACTCAAACAACATCATGAACATGAATTCAATCTAATTCAAACATGGAAATCATAAATCTTGTATATTGAAAAAGGATTCTTGGGATCCATGGAAGGTAAGAATCCATGGGTGAACATCTAACATACCTTAGAAGAAGAGTTCTTGAAGGTTCTTGGGAAGACTCATGAGGAATGACCTTGATTCTTGAGAGATAGGGTTTATTTTCTTGAGAGAGAAATACCTTTTGATTTTGGGGAAAAGTGAATAATGAAGGGTTTCAATGTTTTTAGGGCTTAAATCCCACATCTGGGCAGAATAAAATCATGGGAAAAGACTGTTTTAAGCCTGGGTGTAACTTAAAATTTTCGTGAAATTTTCCCGATTTGGACCCCTGGCGCGACGCGCCACGATAGCGCTAGGCCATTGGAAAGTGACAATTGGGAAATTTCATAGTGGTGCGATGCGGTGGTATCATATTGCCACTTTGGTTACAAACTGGAAATGCACCGCGATGCGGTGGAATCGCATTGGTGCACTGAAAATTGACAATTATGAACTTGGTCTATGGTGCGATGCACCATTATCATGGAGCAATACTAGAAACTGACAATTGCTATTTTGACACTCTCCTCGATGTGCTACTTGCCTAAATGATGGTGTTCAAACGACTGAAATATAAAATCGCCATAACTTCTTACCCGATTGTCGGATTTAGGCGAATTTTAAATCGGTGGAAAGCTAATTGAATTTCCTACACAATGGAATGCTCAAATTTGAAAATTACTGAGTATTCTAAAAATTATATTTAGGATAACCCATATATTGAGGGTTAATCTAGGCTAGGGAAATACGGGGTATTACAGATCCGGCTATCACTAACTTAGAGTACGGGAATGTAATATCCCAAAGATAGCTTTCAGAACCCGTAACAGTCATTTTGAATTCCTTGTTATGTCATTCAGGCTAAAGCATGATCCATCATTTTTCATGGACTTGCTGAACCGGGTGTTCAAACAGTACCTAGACATATTTTTCATAGTCTTTATCGATGATATTCTTGTCAATTCTCGTAGTGAGGATGACTATGCAGACCATCTTAGAATTGTGTTACAGACTATTAGAGATCACTAGTTGTTTGAAAAATCCAACAAGCATGAATTCTGGATAAGATCAATAGCTTTCCTCGGTCATATTATTTTCGGTGATGGTATTAGAGTTGATCCCCAAAATACCAAAGCAGTAAGGAATCGGCCTAGACCCATCTCTCCATCTGACATCAAAGGTTTTTTGGGTTTAGCTGGCTATTACAGATGGTTTGTTAATGGTTTCTCATACATTGAGTCCCTCATGTCCAAATTAACTCAGAAGAAAGTTAAGTTTAGTGGTCAGATTCTTGTGAGAAGAGTTTTTAGGAGTTGAAGGCTTGACTCACTTCAGCCCCAGTCCTAGCGTTACCTGATGGTACAGATAGATTTTTTGTCTATTATGATGCTTCTAGAGTCAGTATGGGTTGTGTTAATGTAGAGAGGTAAGTTCATAGCCTATGCCTTTAGACAACTTAAGCCTCATGAAAAGAACTATCCAACTCATGATCTGTAATTAGCTGCTATTGTGTTTGCTTTGAAAATCTTGAGGCACTATCTTAATGGGGTGTATATTGATGTGTTTACGGACCACAAAAGTTTACAGTATGTGTTTACATAGAGAGAGTTGAATCTTTATCAGAGAACATGGTTAGAATTATTGAAAAATTATGACATAAGTATTTTGTATCATCTGGGCAAGGCCAATGTTGTGGAAGGCGCCCTTAGTAGACTGTCGATGGATAGTGTTGGTCATGTAGAGGGTGTTAAGAAGGGACTAGTCTGAGAAGTTCACCAGTTAGATAGACTAGGTGTGAGGTTAGTTTATTCAACTAAGGGAAATATTTGGGTGTAGAGTTATGCAGAATCTTCTTTGGTTTCTGAGGTAAAGAAGAAGCAAGATAAGGATTCCAGTCTAGTTAAGTTGAACGAGTCAGTCAGACATCAAAAGGTAGAGGCTTTCTCCCAAGGGGTAGATGATGTGTTGAGGTACTAGAGTAGATTATATGTGACGTTCATTGACGGTTTAAGACAATGGATTATGGCTGAAGTGCATGGTGCGCGTTACTCTATTCACCCAGGCGCTACTAAGATATATCAAGATTTGTAGGAAGTCTATTAGTGGAGTGGTATGAAGAAAAATATTGCAGAGTTTGTCGCTAAGTGTTCTATTTATCAATAGGTTAAGGTGGAGCACAAAAGGCCTGGTGGATCCCTGTAGGAGTTTAGTATTCCTACCTAGAAGTGGGAAGAGGTGAACATGGATTTAGTAACAGGGTTACCCTATTTGGGTTGTCAGCATGATTCAATTTGGGTTATTGTAGATAGACTGATCAAATCAACCCATTTCCTGCCAGTTCATATGTCCTACTCAGCTGAAGATTATGCTAAGTTATATATTAGAGAGTTAGTCAGATTGCATGGAGTACCTTTTTCTATCATTTCAGAAAGGGATACTCAGCTTACCTCTCACTTTTGGAAAGCCTTTCAGAAGGGTATTGGCAACCAAGTTCATCTTAGTAAAGATTTTTATCCTCAGAAAGATGGTCAGACAAAGAGGACCATTCATACCCTAGAGGATATATTGAGGGCATGTGTTCTTGATTTTAAGGGTAGTTGGTATGAGCATTTTCCATTGATTGAGTTCACCTATAATAATAGTATTCATGCTAGCATTCAGATGGCCCCGTTAGAGGCTTTTTATGGGAGGAGATATAGGTCACCTATAGGTTGGTTTGAAGTGGGTGTGACTACTTTCATTAGGATAGATATGGTTTTAGAAGCTATGGAAAAAGTCCAGTTGATTTGAGAAAGTTTGAAAATAGCTCAGAGTCATCATAAATCTTATACAGATGGGAGGAGAAGGGATCTTGAGTTTGAGGTCGATGACTTAGTTTATTTGAAAGTTTCACCCATGAAGAAAGTGAAGAGATTTGACAAAAAGGGGAATCTTAGTCCCCGATATGTTGTCCTTTACAGAATATTGAGTCGTGTTAGGAAGGTAGCATATGAGCTTGAGTTTTCTACATACTTGTCATCCATTCACCTTGTTTTCTATGTATCCTTATTAAAGAAGTGTATTGGTGATCCAACGGTTGTAGTGCCCTTAGAAAGCACAAACATTCACGATAGACTCTCTTATAAAGATATTCTAGTTGAGATTCTTTATCACCAGATTCGTAGACTAAGGAACAAAGAAGTTCCCTTGGCCAAAGTTCTTTGGCAGAATTAGTCCGTTGAGGGAGCCACTTGGGAAACAGAAGCAGATATACGAATCGAGTATCCACATATTTTAGCCATAAATTTGGATTCAGTGTAAGGTAACAAGTTTCCTCAGAACATCTCTTTTCATTTCAAGTTCCAGCTCTATATAGTCACACTCTTGATAATGCATACAATGTCAAATCAGTTTGTCATGTTTTCAGTTGTACATTCCAGTTATAGTCTTAGTTCCTCAGGATCCTCAACTTAATTAGTCTCATTCGAGGATGAATGTTCCCAAGGGGGAGATATTGTAATACCCCATACTTTCCTAACTCAGCTAAGCCCTTAGTACGTACCTATAGCACTTAGAACTTGAAAATAAGTTAAGTGTTGAGGGGTTTAGTCATTTTTGACTCCCTTTAAACTTTGAGGATTTTTAAGTTGACCTTTCACACCCTGAAGTGATGATTTTTGGGTTGAGTTATATTCAGGGGTGTAAGTAGTATATCTTGGGTAAGTTTTGGATTTTTCAAACAAGGTTTGGATATTTGGGTTGGAAAAATAGTAGCTCACCAAGATTAGGCCGCATCGCGGTGAGTATCGTGGGGAGAAGGGTCACCACATCGTGGTGAAGAGTGAAAAACCATTTGTTAATTTCTAGTGATTCACCGCAATTGCACTGCATCCTGGTAGGTATCACGATGACTCACTCATCGCGTCACGATGAAAGCCATTATGGTAATGGTCAATTTCTCGTAAGCCATTGCGATTCCACCGCATCGTAGTGGGTATCATGATAGGGCCATTTGGTGCATCACGTTAGGGTCGAAATCGACATTTCTAGCTTTGAGTTTAAAAATCCAAGGGTAGTTTGGTCTTTTCCCAAGCCCCTAAAACATGAAAAACAGAGGATTAAACCTATTCTAAGCATATTATACTTATTTTCACCCTTTTGCTCACAAAGAAAACCCTAGAGCTCTAATTTCAAACCTCAAGAAACCCAAAATTCACCATTCTTTTTTCAAGATAATCCAAAATTCAAGGTTCCCAATTTAAGATCTTCAAGAAACAATCTTCAAGAGCACAAATAGGAATTCAAAGTCAAGTTTCTTCATCCATTAAGGTATGAGGGGTTATGAACAAAGGTAATCGTTTCACCCTTGTGCCCAAAACTAACTTTCAATGATGTTTTTACTTGATTTTACATGAATTCACATGAATTTTAATTTAGAGTTCACATCCAATTATCATTATTTGAAGATTATGATATTACAAGTGTTTTAGATGATGAATTGCATGCCTATTTTGCACATTTATGCTTGTAAAGTGGTTTTAGATATAGCGAAGGTTGATTTCCATTATTTTGACTAGAATTATGCCAAAACTTCATGATTTTGACTATTGAGCATGATTTGTGATAATTTGAAGCATGAGTTATTAAGCCCTAGTTTGAATATTGATATTCCAAGAATGATTATGCTTTTAAGCATCTCATGATTTGTTTATAATCAGTTTTTGAATCAAGATTTGGTCTTTTGATCCCCAGCTAAGATATGGAGTCCACTTTACAGTATTGATTTTAGTTTTGATCACAGTTAGTTTTGATTACAGTTTTAAACATACAAATGCATAACTGATTTTCATTATAAATCCTTATACTAGTTTAAAGATGATTTCCTACAAAATGAGCATGCAAATTAAAGGGAGTAGTATTTAGAACCGAGAGGGAAGTGTGGGTTCAATGCATCCTACTTCCCCAGAACTACAAGCCAATGTAGGTACAAATTTAGATTATTCTTATTTCTACATGGATGACAGTTACAGATTGTGATCACTCAGCTCAGGTTATACTCCTTGGCAAGAGTATGATACCTCTACCTAATGTGAGGTTTTCTCCTTAGGGAAAGAAGATGTTGGACTCCATGATATCTCACATGGTTTATGTCGGTTAGAAAAACCTCCCTAAAGCCTAAACCCTACAGTAAAGTCCCTAGAGTTTAATGTTTGTTGTCTAACAAAAAAGCTTTAGACACTAAGTGTGTAGGATAACAATTTTATTCAGTTATTATTATAAATCAGATATTAGTCATGCTATTTCAACTTTCAGTTTTCAGATATACAAGTGAATCCTTTCTACACTTAGCTTGCATGGTTTAAAGATAAAATATAAGTACATCATTTAGAACTAAATATGATGGCTCACAAGGTTTATACAGTATGCTTCCTTATTTATGATTTCTGATTACCCGCTTTCAGTTATTCTAGCGTATATGAGTCAATACATTTAGCATACACTCTTTCATGAATTTTATAAATTTGAGATATTTTTTTATATATGAATTCACCCCCACATGCTCAGTACATTTCAAAAGAACTGATCCACACATATGTCTATGTGCTACATTATTTAATAATGTAGGTTCAGGTGCTCAGTTTCAGCAACACGAGTGATTTCGAGCATCTCTATCTACATTTTGATAGTTGGTAAGATCTTATAGTTCGGGGACCCAGTTATCCAGTTTCTAGTTTACTAAAGTAGTTTGATTTCAGTTACTTTCAGTCAGTTTAAGTAAGCTGGGGGTCTGTCCCGGTGGCTCTCTAGTTGTTAGTAGTAGAGGCTTGTCATACTGCTAGTTATAACTTAGACTCTCAATATTGATTGTTTAGAGATTCTAGTTTATGTGTTCTCAGACATTATGCTCAGCTAATTTCAGTATTGATTATATGCTTAAATCCCTTTAATATGAGACTCAGGTTCAAAAGAAGGCTTATGGGGTTAACTTGAGACTACTCATAGTCTTGAGCACTGTATGATATCTCGGGACCCATTTCTGGGGTTTTACAAGAGAGGTAAGGTCATAGACTATTTCCTCTAGAAAGCTTAAGCCCCATGAAAAGAATTATCCCACCCATGACCTTGAGCTTTCAACTGTTGTGTTTGCTTTGAAGATATGTAGACATTATCTTTATGGGGTACATGTGGATATGTTCACTGGTCACAAAAGTTTGCAGTATGTGTTCTCGCATAAAGATTTGAATCTTCATCAGATTAGGTGGCTTGAGTTATTATAAGATTATGATATGTGTGTGTTGTATTATCTAGGCAAGGCCAATGCAGTGACAGACGCCTTTAGCAGGTTGTCTATAGGTAGTGATTCTCATATTGAAGAGGATAAGAATAATTTAGTCAGTGAGGTTCACCATCTTGCTAGATTAGTCAGTGTAGTGCTGTGATGACACAAAAAATCCCCAAAAAATTAAAATATCAATGAAAGTTTGCTATCCCTATTCAAATTGGGAGTAAAGAAGTCCATGCATTGATTGATTTAGGGGAAAACATAAATTTGATGCCCTTATCATTGTTAAAAACATTGGGCTTAGGGGAACCTAAATCGACACCAGTGGTGATGCAGTTTGCAGATGGATCCATAACATATCCGGAAGGTGTAATAGAGGACGTCCTCATAAAGGTTAGTAAATTCATTATACTTGCTGACTTTTTTGTTCTTGATTTTGAGGCAGATGAATAGGTACAAATCATATTGGGTCATCCATTTTTAGCAACTGGAGGAGCCTTGATTGATGTTAGAGAAGGCACACTCAAGATGAGGGTAGATATGAAGAGGTGGTATTTGATGTTTACAAAGCACCCAATGTAACGTCCCAAGTTAAAGATTTATGTATTATCAATGTTATTGAAGGGTAAAAGTGTGGGGTGATTAATCCACCAAAAACCTCTTCGGATTACCTGATTGAGCAGCCCAAGTTGAATCCATGGTTTCCCAACATGATGAAGGTTCAAGTAAAGAGAGATATTGACCTTGAGAGTGTAAATTCAAGAGGTCAGAAACGAATAAGAAAATAGCTCCTAAAAGAGAGTAAAAGGGTGAAGGAATATGGTTGAGTTGATATGGGTCGTGCCACGACACTAAATCAAGCAATGCTTGGGAGGTATCCCAAGTTAATTAGGTATGTTTTCCTTTCATTTTTTTTAGTTTTATTTCACGTAGTTTTTATTTTTGGTTGAGTCACAGGTTAATCGGAAGTCTGAGTACCGGAAACCTGAGCTAAGGAGCATGGTAAAAACTGAGTGTAGGGTCCCATGGATCTCATTTATGAGTGAAGATGCTACTATCTAGGCCTAGAGGCCTCAGGGAGTATTTCTATCTCTTACTTTAAAAGTTCACTTTGGGGACAAATAGATTCTTAAGTGTGGGGTAGGGAGATTCTCAAATTTTCCAATTTATAAATTTTTAGGATAGGAATAAGTGAGATATTCTTGTTGGTGGTATTTTTGATTACATGATGCAAGTGGGTTTGTGTATAAAAGAATGTTGATTGAATGAATTGCTATTTTTTGGAACTCTTAGGCTCATGTTTGTGACTTTTGTACTTTTTGTCTTGAATTTGAATTTGTGCTATTGTTTGGTTGGGAGTCTATGATGATCCTATTGAGTTAAGAATGTGCCATGTGCGTGTGAGATTTTTGTATATTCCTTGTTGCATGTGATTTCTAGAACTTTCCCGGTGTGTGTGTGAAGCGAAATAAAGGATGTGGGTTTAGGAGATGATATAGGTATTTCCTTGATAGCCTTGTTTTATACCTTCTATTTGTCCTACCCATTGTGCATTATCCTAGTTAACCCCCACTAAGCCTTTATCCTTATATTTGGTAGCTTCATATGTAGCCTAATCCCCTACTTTGATAGACCATAATTCGATCCAAAAAGTTCCTAAATGCTTTAAAGAAAAAAAAACAAATAATTGAGAAAGGAGTTTAAGAAATTAAAGAAGAAAAAGGTGAAATTGATGTTCCAAGGTAATAGTTATTGGTGTTTATAATTGATGTGTGGTGGTTGGGATTGATATAAATGGTGTTAAAAATATTCCCATGATTTTACAAAACCTGCTGATACAAGATTTCAACAGGAACCTTCTCATAAGATAGAGAATCTGAAATACCAATATCATTGATAGGCATAATTTGAGATGAATCATCCACCCACTTTCTCAACATGGAATACTGGGTGAGTAGAGCTCAAACTAGAAGGAAACTCCAACTCATATGCAACATTGCCATCTCTTCTCAAAACCTAGTACAGAATAACATATCGGGGACTAAGATTCCCTTTCTTCCCAAACCGCATCACTCCCTTCATGGGAGATACCTTTAAGAACACCTTATTCCCAACCTCAAACTCTAACTTCCTATGCCTTAGATCCGCATAGGACTTTTGGTGACTTTGGGCGGCCTTAAGTATTTCTCGAATCACCTTCACCTTCTCTATAGTTTGGTGAACCGAATCTGGGCCAAACATCGCTGCCTCACTAACCTCGAACTACCCAATAGGAGACCTATACCTCTTACCATACAACACCTCAAACTAAATCATTCCAATGTTAGAGTGGTAGCTATTGTTTCATGCAAACTCTATAAGAGGTAAATGCTCAACCCAACTACAACCATAGACAATCATGCAATCTCTAAGAATATTTTCCAAGGTATGAATAGTTCTTTCCATTTGCCCATTTAACTGCGGGTGAAAAGTAGTACTAAGACTCACCTTGGTCCCCAAACCTTTCTAAAATGAATGCCAAAAGTGAGATGAGAACTGCGTACCACGATTCGAGATGATAGAAATAGGTACCCTATGTAACTTCACAATCTCTTGGAGATACAATCTTGCATAATCCTCAGTTGAGAAATTTGTCCACACTGGAAAGAGGTGAGTATACTTTATCATCCTATCTATGATGACCCAAACCGAATCAAACTGATTCCGAGATCGAGGAATACCGGTAACGAAATCTATATTGATTACCTCCCATTTCCAAATAGGCAACTCAATATTTTGATACAATCCTCTGGGCCTCATGTGCTCCACCTTGGCTTGTTGGCACACCATGCACTTAGCCACAAAACTAGCCACATCCCAATTCATATTTTTCCATAAATACATCTCCTTAAGGTCATGATACATTTTTGTTGAACTAGGATAAATAGTGTAACACGACATGTGCCTCAGCTAAAATCCTCTCTCGCAACCCATCTATGTCGAGAACACATAACATCCCTTGGTACCAAAAGGTGCCATTACCACTAATCTCGAAGGCCATCACCTTCTGCTCACCTACATCATCCTTGATCCTCATCAAGATAGGATCTAATACTTGCTTCTCCTTTACTTCTGTACTAAGAGACGACTACGCCACCTCCTACATAACCACACCACCATCCTCAGAGTCTAATAGACAAATTCCAAGGTTAGCCAAATGGTGAATATCTTTCACCAACTCCCTCTTTCCTTCGTCTATAGGAGCCAGACTTCCCATGGATAACCTGCCAAGAGCATAAAACCCCATATTAGATTTACTTGGATGGTAATGAAGACTCATGTCATAATCCTTGAGTAGCTTAAGCCATCTCCTTTGCTTGAGGTTAAGATCTTTCTGAGTAAACATATATTGCAGGCTCTTATGATCAGAAAAGATATCCACGTGTATGCCATATAGATAGTGATGCCAGATTTTCAACGCGAATACCACAACCAACAATTCCAAGTCATGGGTTGGATAATTCTTCAATTGCACCTTATAATGTCTAGAGGTATAAGCTATCACCTTGCCATGCTGCATCAAAACACACCCAAACCTCACAAGGGACGCATCCCAACAGATGATACATCCATCAGTACCTTCAGGCAAAGTCAAAACCATTGTCGAGGTCAGCTTATCATTCAGCTTTTCAAAAATACCCTCACACGCATCAGACCATAAGAAATTTACCTTCTTCTGAGTTAACTTAGTCAACAAGGTAGCTATAGAAGAGAACCTTTCCACGAACCTCCTATAGTAACTAGCTAAACCCAAGAAGCTACGAATATTAGTTGGAGTCATGGGTCTAGGCCCCTTCTTAACCACTGCAACTTTCTGTGGATCTACCATGATCCCTTTACTAGAAATGACATGACCCAAAAAAGTGACAGTGTTTAACTAGAACTCACACTTCAAAAATTTAACATACAACTGCTGCTCTTTCAGGGTCTGCAACACTATACAGAGGTGGTTAGTATGATCCACCTAACTTTTTAAATACACCAAAATATCATCTATGAACACAATGACGAACAAATCCAAAAACTAATGAAAGACTCTATTCATCAAATCCATGAATGCTGCCGGAGCATTAGTCAACCCCAAAGACATAACCAAAAAATCAAAATACCCATATCGGGTACGGAAGACAGTCTTAGGGATATCCACTTCCCTAATCTTTAGTTGATGATACCCAGACCAAAGATCAATCTTGGTGAAAAAGTTAGCACCCTGAAGCTGATCAAACAAATCATCTATCCTTTGAAGAGGATACTTATTCTTTACCATTACCTTATTTAATTATCGATAATCAATGTACATTTTCGAAGGGAACCATTTTTTTACGCACAAATAACACCAGTGCTCCCCACATAGACATACTAGGATGGATGAAACGCTTGTCTAAAAGTTCCTTTAATTTCTACTTAAGCTCCTTCAACTTAGCTGGAACCATTCTATATGGGGGAATAGAAATAGGACAAGTGTTTGGAATAAGATCTATCCCAAAATCAATCTCCCTATCGGGAGGAACACCAGGAATGTCATCAGGGAAGACCTCAGGAAATTTATTCAACACCGGGATAAAATGTAAAGAAGGACCCTCTAAGTTAGAATCTTTAACTCGAACCAGATGATAAAGACACCCCTTGGAGATTAATATCTGAGCCCTAAGAAACAATATAAATCTTAACTTAAGATCTAGGGAACCACCCCCATTTTAATAATCGACTAAAATTTAAAGATGATCTTATGGGTTCGACAGTCTAAAGAAGCATAGCATAAGTCTAACCAATCCACCCCCAATATGACGTTGATATCAACTATGTCTAATTTAAACAGATCCACCGAGGTTTCCCAACCACCCATAAATACTACACAATCCCTATAGACTCTTCTAGCCACCATAGATTCACCCATCGGGGTAGAAATAGAAAAGGGACCTGAAACACACTTGGGAACAAAACCAAGATGCACAATCACAAATAAGGTCACATAAGAAAGAGTGGACCCCAGATCAAGTAAATAGTACACATCACGAGAAAAGAATCTAACCATACCAGTAATGACATCAAGTGATGCATCAGACTCTTGGCAGGTAGTGAGAGCATATAGTCAGTTCTAACCAGTGTCGGAGCCAAATGATGCTCCCTTTGGTGCCGAAGATGAAGAAGAGGTAACAAAAACCCTATTTGCCCCAGAAGAAACCTTACCAAAAGGACAGTTTCTAATCATATTCCTTGGTTGACCACAGTTAAAGCACTTGTCCTTTCCTTTATCACAGTAACCCCAATGTAATTGACCATAAAATTTGCAGAGAGGATATGATAGAGATGACTGGTCTCTATTAGATTGAGATTGGGCATCCTGCACCCTAAAGTTGTCACCACCATAAAAGTGCCTATCACCCAACAACTTTATGTAGGGAGCACTAGCCGACAAGTAAGACCCATAATTTCCCCACTTCTTCTTGGGCCACTTTTCACCTCCCTTCCACTCTATTGTTGGCCACCATCATGATCAGAAAATCTAAACTTCTTGTTTTGCCTCTCCTCTATCTAGACTTTTTCTTCTTCTCTTCTTGTACCTACTGCATGTATAGAACCAACCTGGAGATATCCATGTCCTTATTTAATAAGGCAGCCTTACTCTCCAAAATTAAGTCTTGAGATAACCTAGAGGCAAACTTTCTCATTCTAGCCCTCATGCTAGAAACCAACTCCAGAGCATGCCGAGATAGCTGGTGAAAATTTAAGGTATACTCCTTGAATGACATCTTTCCTTGCTTCAGGTTAGCAAATTCTTTTGGCTTTTCCTCCCTCAGCTCTTGAAGAAAGAAGCTGTCCAGAAAAGCACTAGAGAAATCATCCCACAGGGATGACTCAACATCGTCACCCCCTGACTGCTCCTATACCTTATACCATTGGTATGCTATATCCTTTAGTTGGTAGGTAACAAACTCTACACCCTCCATATTAGTAGTATGCATAATGTGGAAAATCTTTTCTATCTCATCAATGAAATCCTAAGGATCCTCCTCAACTTTAACACCAGTGAACACAAAAGGGCTCAACCTCATAAACTAGCCAACCCTTATGGCCTCATAAGATAGAGTAACAGAAGTACCACGCTCGGCCTGAGAAGATACAAACTGTGACAACATATGGACATAATGATGAAACTGAACAATTGTCACATCGGCCCGAGGAGCTCAAGGAGGGCTGAAAGGGCTCAGTGGAACTCCATTAGGACAATTAGGAATTAGAACCCTAGACTAGGTATGGAACCCATAAGTAGGATGGATTCCATTAACATTGTCCCCAGGTGGGACGAAAGAGTTTCCATGAGCTTTAGATTGTCGGGGAGACATGATCTGAAAGGCAAACAAATAGGAATTAGAGGAAAATTTAGGACCGTAGACTCTACAGCTCGAAAATAGAACACAAGAAAGACACATATTCCTAAATGACTTATAGCCTCTCCCTTATGAGTATGATACGCTACACACCCTTAAAAGAGACTCTACTTGATACATTTTTGTTGAACACCCAATCGGCCATGAACCGAGGGATTTGATACCAATCTGACACAACCCAAACTAGGGCATAGTTATGTCGGGAATCTCAAGTTCAACCAGGATTGGAGACCACCCCTAATACCCAATCGTATCTGCCCTGTACCCTATGTCAGATGAATTCTGAACATATAACAAGATAAATCAATATTAATTCAAGGACATTAAATAAAGTCTATATTCATAATCTAACAACCTCAAACAAATATCCAATTGGTGACAACCCCAATGCTAATACAATACCAAGGCTGACACCAATACCGACACCGCCCATGTCTAAAGTTGTCTGACAAAGCCTCTAACCAAAATCAAATAACATCCGATCAAGACATGACCCTAACCATAGCATAAACCAAAATTCAAGAAAAAAATAATAAAAAGAAGACCACAACATGAAATAGAGTCTTCCAGAGTATGGATGCTCACCACTTTAATCTAACTCAAAATTGTTCCCGAATCTGAGTCACTAAGCAGGAGGAATGGTAGTATGGCTGGATCCTACCTCGTGTGGGGATACAATGACCGAAGACGTCTAGCGGGAGTGAATGCTAGCATGTACTTAAGGATTGAGATAAAATAATGCCATTTTTAAAGCCAAATAAAATTACCATATGTGATCATACATATACACACACACACATATATATATATATATAGTATCGGGATAGGGAACCAAGTTTAGCATGCATTTAAAACCTTAACCAGGGATGTGTGCTCTTCCATCCTTTATGTCTACCCACAGGGCTATATGGGTTCATCTCCCCTTGATGAAAGAGTATCGGTGCGTGTTAGCCGCACGAACTGGAGAAAAAACTGAGATGACTAGTACATCTCCCAAAATATAAAGTGTGACATCATGCATATGGTCTCCATGACCAAACCTTACATCGGAAAATGTGAGTTTCCAGTATTGGTCCCGCTGGGACCTCTACCTTCCATGGTCTTGCTAACACAACCCTTTTTAAGCCCATATTAAAATTAATTACACATTTCAACCATTTATCAAGGAGTCTTTTGTTTAGTCATTTACCGTTCACATCGTCATACCAAAATTAGAGCTTGCAAGTCTATCCTTTTATGCCATAACATAACTATTAACCAAGTTGACTCCAAATTTCCAATTAAACCAAAACCGTGGCCATCAAGGTCTTTACAATCCATTTAAAATCAACCAGACCAATACAGGTTCCATTATGATTTATGTAATGCAAAGATATCAAGAGTAATCAAACTATGTGACAAAATCATTCTCATTGGCATTTTAACAGATAGGTTGAGGGCACATAAATTCTAAAAGCATAACCAAGTAATTTTGGGAATCCATAATACCCTAAAATCCATTTACCATTAACATGCATCCCACAATGTAAAAATCATACCAAAAGCATGAAAGAAAACATAATTAAACCATGAGAATCATCATTCAACTGTGAACACCCAAAACCCCCAACCATTATTTCAAACCATAACAATATTATGAAAATCATATGTTAAAACACATGATCTTTATAAAATAACAATGAAAGAGGAGTAATATGTCCTAGACACTAAGGAGGATGAAGACAAACCACCCTTGAAAGCCTTAACTAATTATCTTGATAAAACCCTAACCTTTTTCTTGAAAGAGAGTTTGAGAGAGATTTTAAGAGTGTTTGATTGAGAATAATAAGTTAATAAAGACCCAAAAAGTGTTTTATGACGTGTTATCAAAGGAAGTTACAAAGAGGAAATATCCAAAATGCCAAACTTAAAACTGTAGGATTATCGTAGGTGGTTACGAGTTGATCCCATGATTCGTGACCACAATGCACGACTCATACCATTGAGCCATCACTAATATAGTGATTTGTACACCCATACAATGTCTACCATATGACTCCCTGATCCCACTCGTTACCAAACCATATGACTCGTATAGTCTAGTCATACCCAAGACAGAATCCAAAGGGGTTGGCACTGGATAACATACGAATTCTCACAACAAATCGTAAATCATCCTCACAGCTCTTAGTGAGTCACTCGTACTCATATCCAAGTTAAGTCACTAAGTTTCTGATTTAAGGAAGGATCATCCTAACGACTTATCACCACCTAACAACCTATACCACCAAATCATAACCACAATGAAAACCCAACCATCATCCACTGGAATCCTTATGACTAGGGTCACCTAAACCATTCCACACCATATGACTCGTATGGTAAGTCATCACTAGGACAGTGAGCTCAAAGCTTAGGAAATTTCCAAGGGCTAAAACCCAGGGCATTTTACTGATGGCCAATCTGAAGTACTGAATAGATTTCTTAAAACATACCTCCAATGTTCTTGTACTAATTCACCTATGAATTGGGTATATTACTTGTTATTAGCTGAGTGGTTGTATAATTATAGTCCCCATTCAACTATTCAAACCTCTATTTTGACCTACTATATGGATACCCTTCATCCTATACCTCCTTTATCTGCTAATGGATAATAATTCTGATGCTATTAAAGACATTATGTTACTCAGAGAATTCAAACTACAACTTTCCAAATTCCACCTGCATAGATCTCAACAGAGAATTAGAGCTCAAGAAAATGCTCACAAGTCTAATAGGCACTTCAATGTTGGTGACTGGGTGTTTTTTAAATTACAACCTTATAGACAATCATCCTTATCTATTTTCCCTACCACACTATGACTTCCAGATATTTTGGCCACTATCCCATTGTTAAAAAGGCTAAACTTATATCTTACAAACTCTTTCTCCCTTTTAAAGTGCTGATCCACTATACTTTTAACATTTCCTAGCTCAAGATTTGTCATGAAATTCCTTCTGATATAGTTCATCCTCCTATTCTTGATTTGTCCAATCTACACTTTTCTATACCTGAATATATTTTGGATAGGTGCATGATCAAAAGGGGTAATAAAACTGTTGCACAATGGTTGATTAATGATCTGGCCTGGATGATTCTTATGCCACTTGGGAGTTAGCCTCTACTCAATGCTCTCTTTTTTCTATTGTCACCCTTGAGGTCAAGGGTGATACTTCATAGGGGGGTATTTGATTCTATTATAGAGCATCGGTTCCATATAAGCATCCACCTGGACCTAGGAGCCAACTCACTGCCACATGGACTGATCACACCATGAGCATGACTCTTGGTGTTAGTGGGAAATTTAGGTAACTTTTTACTATTCACAATATTTTTATTTTTTTTATCCTACTAATTTCTAAGTTGATCAGTGTAAGTAAGGAACTGTAAACATTGTAAAGAATATACTTGATGTGTTATCTTCAACATAAATTTCTCAATTTCTCACCTATTCTCGTTTTCTCTTAATCTTCTCTGTTTTTCTCCTCTCCTCTACTTCTATTTCTTCACTTTCTGTCCCTGGTACCTTTATTTAGGTATTCTTTTTCACTAACAAAAATTTATGAAATATTTAATTTAGAACCAGTGGATGATAGCGAGATACAAAATATTTAAACTCATAATTTAGAAATAGTGAAGAAAAATGCGCTCTTTGGAGTAGATTAGGATATGCCGCAAAATAATAACAACATATCCTGTGTACTATCACCAAATAGAGTCTGGAAAAGGTAGACCGTACGCAGACCATACTCCTACCTTGGATATAGGGAGGTTGTTTCCAATATGATGCAAAAGGTTACAAAATTTAAAAGAAGAGTGTGTTGTGTGAACATAGCTCTAGATTCCTTTCTAATTCAAATAACTCACAAGTGCATTTAATAGAATCACTTTATTATATGATTTATGTGAAGGACAGTCACTAGATATTGGAAATTTGATAAATGAAAATATGTGAAAGTTTGGCATTTCCTAGTGCAACCCACAACAAAGACAAGATGCTTGGCCTTTGGTTGATGAGAGTCTGAAACAACAAACGAGCCAATTAGAAATAAATATGAGGAAAAAACAAAACTAATTTTATCGATATGAGTAATGAATCAGACAAGAATTGAAGGGGGAAATGGGCCTATGAGAAGATTTGATAGATTAGAATAGTTTCAGATGCAAGATTTAGGGGGTGTTTGGGATTGCTAGGAAGCCAAATGTGTTTTTTAGGATTTTTTTTTGATAAAGTAGGGTAGTTGGTAACTTATAAAATTGCTTTTAAATGAAAGGAGAAGCAGTTTTTTGATGCTGAAAAGAAGTAAAATATTATTTTTATCATGTCAAAAATATTCCTATCACTTATATATAATATATGTATGTATATATATATATCAATAAATTCCTATTGATTAACGCTATATATATATATATATATCAATAAATTCCTATTGATTAACGCTCTTGCCAATGTTAGTATCTTTTTCATATTTATTTCTCCAAACTGCCCCTTTCGGGCATCAACATAGTACTAGTACATTAAATAGAGAGTCATTTTTGTATTTTTACCCAAATCCTAAAACTTCTTTCCCTCTTTTAAATTTTTTCATTTTTCCTCCAAGGTCGAACATCATTGACTCCTATTTTTTAAAGGTTTTCTCCTTTAAAGTGGATTTTCATGTTCTTCCATTATTTAAATAAAGACTTCTGCATTAATATTTTAAAAATCTATGGAATTTTTTCAATACAAGAAAAAATAAAAGTAATTTTTGAGTATTCCTTTTTTTGAACTTGTATATTCTGGAATTTATTTATCCAACAAGAAATTGTTGGGGGTCAATTTGTAGATTAGGGACTTGAGAGTGAACTACAACGAAGGAGAGATCTTCATTTTTGAAAATCAAGTTGCCTAATATAAATCCTGCATGCACTTCACAAATAAATAAATAAAGATCAAACACATCGACATATCCCTAAATTTGGCATGAACATTCACTTTGCATCTAAAGTGGACGTTGTTCATTTTAAGAAGCTCAACTAGTATTTTGGTGTATCATTTTGGCACCTTTTGCACCATTGACATGCCAGGTGTATTTCACTTACCTGAAGGCGCGTGAAAGGCAATTTTTGGCTAATGTGTCATACAAGTTGGCCCACAAACAGTTTATTAACTTAACCCATAAATTTATACCTTTTTCCTCATTTTTATCTACCATTTTTTTCAATCTTAAGTTTATTTAATGGTGAAAATTATTTTTTCACCATTAATTTATGCCTGTTAGCATTGATTTTCTTGTGTTTTTTCAAAACCTTTTGAGATTTGTGTTGTGAATTTCTGATTATGAAGCACTATGTAGTTTGATTTAAGAAAAAAAAAAGGCTTAAAACAACCATAACCAAAAGAACATAAAACTACAATTACAAGTTTTTACTCTATTTTAGTTGATTTTAGAGTTATCGAAAACTTGGCCTTTATTGGCAGCAACTTGTTTGCAAGCACTAAGGATTCAAAGCATGAATATCAGATCACGATCTCTATCAAAGAGGCATGCATTACACAATAAATTTAGCTTTCACATTAGTAAACAAAGGGGTAGTTTGGTAGAGTGTATTAAGAAAAATAATACTTGCATAAACTTTGTGTATTACTAATATCTTATTTGATATACTTTTTTATCTCATGTATTACTAATTCTTGCATTAGGTATACACTATATTTGATATTAAGTTGTAATACCCCGTACTTCTACCTAACTTGAAATTGTCCCAAGTATGTTAGTAACTTACTTTGAAAGATTAATCCACTTTTATATCTGTGGAATTTTTAAGATTTTCACTTTTTATCATGTGGAAAATTTAATTAGCTTTACAATGATACCAATTTCATCCAAATCTGGTATCGGAGTAGAAAGTTATGGCCAAAATATAGAAAGCAGTCAAAACTGCCCAGGTGTGACGGTGAGAGCCGACGGACCGTCGCTTAAGCCATCACAGCGGAGGTAGTGAGACCATATTCTGCCTAAGGGCTATGGTTCAGGCTGACGTACCATCGATCTAGCATTGGACCATTGCCCAAGCCGTCGCAGCAGAGGCAGTGAACCCCTATTCTGCCCAGGTGCGACGGTCAGGACCGACGGACCGTTGACCCAACGATGGACCATCGCACCCACCGTTGAATAGTTCGTTCAGTTATTTTAAAGTTGTTTTTAAAAGGGTATTTGTGTCTTTTTCCACCCATTTTAACCCCTAATAATATCAGATCAAGGCTCATAACCATGACAATTAGATGCATTGATGAAGGTATAACCAAAGTATGCTCCTCACGTGTTCGATTAAATGCCTATGTGAAGGAAAAGTGCCATACTAGTATGATAATATGAAATCCCCAATCATGTACAAGTTTATGTATGTCAACTGTTTGATGAAATGTCTTAGTCAGTGAATTATAGATACATGTGTAACCCTTGTGGTGCTTTATAACTTCTACTTCATGAAATCTCCAACTTATTATATTATGGATTGTGATGTTGGTAATGTACTCAAAAAAGTCATGCTTTGTCAGTTTCATGCTATCGAGTCCTGGGGTTATTTGTACCCAATAATTAACTGTGTACCTAGAGCCAGTGTTATGTTTTCTAGATACTCTTAGTCGAGCCATGTTCATAAAAATTCAATCAGTCATGTGACTCAGGAAAACTCAGTAAACTTAGTAATCTCAAAAATCTTAGAAACTCAGTAATCTCAATAGTATTCCGTCAGTCAACGGAACTCAGTTAATTCAGTCAAGTTCAGTTCAGTAATCCATAATCAGTGTCTCTTGGGATGGGAGTAAGAATTAGCACCGAGTAAACCAAAGTATGGGAACACACACTGTCAGATGAGGGTGTGATTCTTATAAGTCATCCTTACATTTCAAAATATGTAACCCGCATAGGTTGAGACATCAACACCATCAGATAAGGGTTGATGATACAATCTGATACTGTCTAGAACCTAGACTATCTGATACAGTTGCTCAATATCAGTTATTTCAGTAATACAGATATCAGTATCTCATGTTATCAGTACTCAGACTCAATAATCATGTTATCACAAACTCATTTATGGTTATTATGTAGTCATGCATGTATTCTCACGTTCATTTTATGCATTCAGTTAGTATAGTTCATGCATGTGAACCCTTTTGCATTCAGCCTACCTCACATGCATACCAGTACATTCAAACGTACTGACGTATTTACCCTATGGTGTTTTATACCATAGGTTCAAAATCATGATCTCCAGAGCATCAGTAGTATTCTAGTCTCAGTAGTCAGAGTTAGCAGTGAGTCCTCATCCTTCGAGGACATGAACTTTACTTTATTATCTCATTAATTAATTTATTTTAGTAGTTGGAGTTAGTTGGGGACATGTTCCATCAACTCCTTTTCAGACAGTTCAGTCAGTTATAGGCTTTTCAGACTATCATGTTCAAACAGTTTATTTTAGGCTTTGTTTTGGTATTGTTATACCATATAATTCAGAGATTATCATGTCAGTTTTGACCCTTATGGCCTAATAGCCTTTATTTCTGTATTTATATAGTATATGATACAGTTTTCAGGTACAAATATCAGTCATGGGTTAGCTTTTGGTCCTTCAGGTTTATGAGCACCGTGTAGAATTTTGGGTACCCGATTCGGGGCATTACAAACTTGGTATCAGAGCCTAACGTTCAATAGAGTCCTTGGAAGTCTGAAAGCCTCATCTAGTAGAGTCTTGTACATAGGTGTGTTGCGCACCACATTTATGTACGAGAGACTATAAGATATTTTAGGAATAGTTTCCCTTCTTTTAGTATTCATGTCATACCAGTGAGCATAATATCAAGTCAATCTCTAAGTCTAATCCATGTCTCCTTTTCTTCTACAGAACATGCCTCTTAAAAGAAGAAACGGAAATCAGTCAGCCCCTTAGCCCGAAAAACCTTTAGGCAAACATATTTATCATGCGTAGTTTAGATATACATTCACTACTCTTGCTCAGTCAGTTGCTATTCAAAATGGAAGACCAACTGTCGTTCTAGCCAACCCAGTGGCTAATTCAGTTGCAGCCACGATTCAGGATTTCACCCGAATGAATCCTCCATCCTTTCTTGGTTCTAAGATAAATGAGGACCCTCAGGAATTTCTTGATTAAGTTCAGATTATTACGGATATCATGGGGATTACTTATAGTGAGAGTGCGGAGCTAGCTGCATATCAGTTGCAAGATATTGCTCACACTTGGTACAAACAGTGGAAAGTAGAGAGCGCTGTCGATGAAGGGCCTATTGAGTGGGAGTAGTTTGCTACTGCCTTCTTAGATAGATTCTTTCCCTTAAAGCTGAGAGAAGCTAAAGTATTAGAATTTATTAACCTCAGTTAAGGAAACATAACGGTGAAAGAGTATTCTCTTAAGTTTACTCAATTATCCAGATATGTTCCTCATGTGGTTACAGAAAATAGGGCTAAGATGAGTAAGATTGTCTCTGTGGTAAATGAAAGTATGGTCAATGAGTGTAGGTCCGCGATGTTGAATTATGACATGAACATAGCCAAGATTATGAATCATGCTCAGTAGATAGAGGAGCAAAATATTAAGATGAGGGAGAAGCAAAATAAGAAAGCAAGGGTAGATAGTTTCAACTTTGCTCAGCCCAAATCAGAAGGAGCAAACCATTCTCAATTTCATCCTAAGTCAACAGTTCCAGCTCCTTCTTTATCTAGTGATCTATCTCCTAAGTTCAGGGAGGGTAATACAGATAGAGCGCTACTCTCTAAGTCTCAGGGCAGTGTCAGCAATACCCGAACTAATCCCCTTTGTCAGACTTATGGTAAGAACCACAAGGGTGCTTGCAGAGCTGGTAGTAATGTCTATTTTGGATATGGAAAGTCAGGCCATAGAGTCAGAGATTGTCTCCAGTCAGTATATCAAGGTCAGCAGAACTATTCCTCAACTCAGTCTGGTCACCCAAACCAGCAGGGTGCCACCTCCAACGCTACTAGTGGGAAACACCCAAATCGACTCTATGCTCTTCATTCCCGACAAGATCAGGAAAATTCTCCTGATGTGGTTACTTGTATGTTACAGATCTTTCATGTGCATGTTTACACTTTAATAGATCCAGGAGCTTCGTTGTCTTTTGTTACTCCCTATATAACATTTGATTTTGGAGTCAGTCTCAAAATTCTAGCAGGGCCCTTTTTAGTATCTACCCTAGTGGGTAAAACTATCATAGCCCGACGGGTATACAAGAATTGTTCGGTTATGATACTTTAGAAAGTCACCTCAGCAGACTTAGTTAAATTAGAGATGACTAATTTTGATGTCATTCTAGGCATGGATTGACTTCATTCCTGCTATGCCACAGTCGACTATAGAAACAGAATAGTCCAGTTTCAATTTCTAAATGAACCTATCCTAGAATGGAGGTATAGTACTTCAGCTTTTAGAGGTCAACTTGTTTCCTACCTTTGGGCACAGAAAATGATGTCTAAAATATGTGTCTATCATTTTGTTCGAGTTAAGGACACTAGTTCTGAAACTCCCAGTCTTGATTCAGTACCAGTCGTGAATGAATATCCAGATGTCTTTCCCGAAGATCTTCCAGGAATTCCTCCCTAAAGGGAAATAAACTTTGGTATTGATCTCCTTCCAGATACTCAGCCTATATCTATTCTGCCATATAGAATGACACCATAAAAACTCAAACAATAGTTGAAGAATCTCTTAGATAAAGGATTCATCATACCCAGTATGTCCTTGTGGGGTGCACCAGTCTTATTCATGTGCAAGAAAGATGGTTCTCTCAGAATGTGCATAGACTACCGTCATCTTAACAAAGTCATGGTCAAGAACAAGTATCCACTTCCCAGAATTGATGATTTGTTTGACCAACTTCAGGGTGCCAGTTATTTCTCTAAGATACACCTCAGATCAGGCTACCATCATCTCAGAGTCAGAGAATGTGACATTCCAAAAACAACTTTCCGTACTCAGTATGGTCATTTTAAATTCCTAGTCATGTCCTTTGGTGTTACCAATGCCCCAACAGCTTTCATAGACTTGATGAATCGTGTGTTCAAGCAATACTTAGACATGTTCATCATAGTCTTCATAGATGACATTCTGGTCTATTCCTACAGTAAGCATGATCATGCAGACCATCTCAAAATCGTACTTTAGACTCTCAGAGATCATCAATTGTTCGCCAAATTTATTAAGTGCAAATTTTGGCTAAGGTTAGTAGCATTCCTTGGTCATATAATTTCCAGTGATGGCATTGGGGTTGATCCTCAAAAGACAAAAGCTGTAAAACACTAGCCCAGACCTGTCTCTCCATCAGATATTAAGAGTTTCTTGGGTTTGGATAGCTATTACAGATGGTTTATTAAGGGATTTTCTTCTATTTCATCCCCTATGTCCAGATTGACTCAGAAAAAAGTCAAGTTTAAGTGGTCAGATCCTTGTGAGAAGAGTTTTTAAGAGTTGAAGACTCGACTTACCTCAGCTCCAGTTTTAGCTTTTCCAGATGGTTTCGATGTGTTCGTAGTGTAGAGTAGGTTTGGGTTGTGTCCTCATGCAGCATGGTAAGGTCATAGACTATGCCTCCAAACAGATTAAACCCCATGAGAAGAATTATCCTACTCATGATCTTGAGTTAGCAGCCGTATATGTTGCCTTGAAGATTTGATGGCATAATCTCTACGGAGTTCATGTAGTTGTGTTCACAGATAATAAGATCCTTTAGTATGTCTTTTCTCAGAAAGATCTCAATCTTCATCAGAGAAGGTGGTTAGAGCTCTTGAAAGATTGTGACATGAGTGTCCTTTATATTTCGGGCAAGGCCAACGCCATTGCCGACGCTCTCAGTAGACTGTTTATGGGTAGTGTTGCTCACATTGAGGATAGTAAGAAGAAGTTAGCTCTGGAAATCCATCAACTTGCCAGACTAGGCATTCGCTTAGTCGATTCAGAAGAGGGACACATATGGGTTCAGAGTAGTTCAGAATTATCTCTAGTTTCCAAGGTAAAAGAAAAGCAAGATAGAGATCCCAGCCTTGTCAAGTTAAAAGAGTCAGCCAAGGATAAAAAAGTAGAGGTTTTCTCCCAAGGGGGAGATAGTGTATTGCATTGCCAGGGTCTTCTGTGTGTTCCAGGTGTAGACAACTTAAGTCAGTGAATTCTTACAGGAGTGCATGGTGCGCGCTACTCTATTCATCCAGGGGCCACAAATATATACTGCGACTTACGGGAGATCTATTGGTGGAGTGGGATGAACAAAGATGTTTCAGAGTTTGTGGATAAGTGCTCTATATGTCAACAAGTTAAGATAGAGCATCAGAAGCCTAGTGAGTCCATGCAGGAGTTCAGTATTCCTACATGGAAGTGGGAAGAAGTGAACATGAACTTCGTGACTGGTTTACCTCGTACCCGTCATCAACATAATTCAGTTTGGATCATTGTAGATAGGATGACCAAATAAACTTATTTTCTTCCATTCCATACCTTTTATTCAACCAAGTATTATGCCAACCTCTACATTAGAGAGTTGTTCAGATTGCACGGTGTTCCGTTATCTATTATCTCAGACAGAGGTACCTAGTTTACCTCTCATTTCTACAAAGCATTCCAAAAGGGCCTTGGTACCCAAGTTTATCTCAATACAACCTTTCATCCTCAGACATATGGTCAAGAAGAAAGGACCATTCAGACTTTAGAATATATGCTAAGGGCGTGTACGATCAATTTAAAGGGTAGTTGGGATGACTACTTTCCTTTGATTGAGTTTGCATACAACAACAATTATTATTCTAGTATTTGGATGGCTCTATTCAAAGCTCTCTATGGTAGGAGGTGTAGATCTCAAGTTGGTTAGTTCAAAGTTAGTGAGGCCTTAGTCATAGGGCTTGACTTAGTATTCGATGCCTTAGAGAGAATCCAGTATGTCAGACAAAGACTCCAGGCTGCTCAGAGCCGATAGAAGTCTTAAGCAGATGTGCGCAGAAAGGATCTTGAGTTCGATATTTGTGATTATGCCTATCTAAATATCTCTCCCATGAAGAAAGTGAACAGATTTGGAAAAATAGGAAAGCTCAGTCCCCGATTGTAAGACCTCGTGAAATTCTCTCGTAGAATAAACCTTAGGGCGTGTCAAGTGAGGTGTAATTCCGACCCTAAAATATTGAGAAGAGACTTCCCAAGTGATTGGTATTTAAACCATATAGAATTTTCTTAAATTTGACTTTTTTTCATCTAGAGAATTGAATTATCTTTCCAACGATACAAATTTCGTCCAAATTCAGCATTAGGGGAGAAGTTATGTCTGTTTTACTGAGAGTTATCGGAACCACCCAGGTGTGATGGAGGATCTGAAGGGCCTTCGAGTCTATGATGGAACATTACTTGGACCGTTGCAACCAAGGTATAAACTCCCTTTCCTGGCCCAAGTGCGACGGCCAGGACAACAAACCGTCAAGCCTGCGATGGACCGTCGCTCAGACTGTCGCCACTAAGGCAGTGTCGTCTCATCTTTGCCATCGATCGACGAATGATCCGATGTACCATCGGACCTACGATGGAACATCGATCCAACCATCACATCGAGGCAGTATGTCCCTTTTCTGGTCATCGTATGACGAACAACCCGACAGACCGTCGGACTTGCGATGGACCATCGCTCCGACCGTCGCAGACCCAATTCAGTTTTTTTAATTTTTTTTTAAAAGGGGCTTTTGGGTCTTTTCCTTTTAACCCTCAGATATATTCCAAACAAACTTGATAGACTCATTATCTCCCTAAACATCCAAAGGCCAGGGTTTCTCCCTCAAGAGCAAATCTAAAACCCTTCTCCAAGAAATCCAAGAACTCACCATGGATTCTACAAATTGAGTTGAGATTTGAGTTCCCCAAGTTCAAAGGTTGCAAGAACTCTCTCTCAAGAGTAATAAGAAGAGTTTAGAGCAAGCTTGTTCATCCAATTTCATAATCCAACGTATGTAGGGTTTTGAACAAGGGTAATCCTTTCACCCTTGTGCCCAAAGGCTTATTTAAACTACAGTTTCTCTGCAATTTATGAGACTTTACATGAAATGGAATTGGGGGTTTTCACCCATTATTATTGGTTGTAAGCTTTTGATGTTTCCCATGAATTGAGAGTCTAATGGCATAATTTTTACATATTTTCTTGAGAAATTGCAGCTAGGTCTATACCCCATGATTTTAATCCTTGAGAAGTTAATAGTTGAAATGTTTGAGATATTGAAGTATATAAGTATGTTGAGATTTTGAGACAAATTGCTGAAATTTCCAGATTTCTCCATGGGTTATGAATCTATATGCTATCTATTATGCTTTTGATGAGTTTTAACTTGAGATTGAATTATGGGTTATTAAACCCTACTTGAGACTTGTAATTTTATGAACAATTCTGCTATAAGCACCCATGATTTGAGTATTCTGAGATTGTTGAGAAATGTTTTGACCTATTGCTCATTAAGCTTTGAAATCCACTTTCCTACATGAGAGTACAAATTTTATTATTGGGTTCATGGTGAACGATGAGATTATTTCTAAATGTGGATTTTTACGAGATGAGCGCAGATAATCTAAAGGGAGTAGTATTTAGCATCGAATGGGTAAGTTACTACAGTTTTTATCTCAAAACTACGTTCCACCAGAGGTTGGGCCTGAGGCCGAGTTTATGATTATTATTGGTCCTAAGGCCGAGTTGATATTGGTCCCGAGGCCGAGTTTGTTTAGCGATCACTGGACCTAGGTTATACTCCCTGGCAAGAGTATGACGCCTTTCCCCAACGTGAGGTCTCTTCCTTAGGAGGACAAAACGTTGGACTCCATGTAGCTCACATGGTTAATGTTGGTTAAGAGAACCTCCCTTGATATTTGAACTTCGAGATCAGTTACTTTCTTGAAAACTAAAGTATTTAGCCTTTAGTATTTGAGATCATATGATATGGCTATGTTAGTATTTGAATTATTTTATCTTGAAATGAGTGTTATTAGTAGAAACAGGATCAAAGGGTTATCTTGGGGCTACTTGTAGTCTTAAGCACCGTGTGACATCCCGGGAGGTTATTTCGGGTCGTTACAAACTTGGTATCAGAGCCTAAGTGTTTTAAGGAGTCCTCGGGAGTCTGAAAAGCCACGTTGAGTAGAGTCTTGATCATCGGTGTGTAGCGCTCCACATCTATGAGCAAGAGGCTACAAGATGTTTGAGGAAAAAAATAAATTGTTTTATCTTTCAGATTCTATCGTGCCTACAGTTCTCCCTCTCATCTATTAATTCGTGCTTTTCTATTTTAAAAATGCCTCTTTGAAGAGCGAATGTCCACAGAAACAATGATGAGCAACCCCCACCTGTTGATCCTTTGAATGAGACTATGTCTCATGCTGATTTTCGAGCGGCCTTTCAGGTGTTAGCCCAAGCAGTCACTGCCAATACTTTGGCTAATAACTAGGCTGCAGTTGCTAATTAGCATGGAATTGATGTAGCCGTGGCTAGAATTAGTGATTTCATGCAGATGAATCCTCCAGAGTTTTATGGGTCTAAGGTAGATGAGGACCCACAGTTGTACCTTGAGGAGGTGAGAAAGATCACACAAGTGATGCATGTTTCTGAGAAAAAAAGTGTTGAGTGTGCATCTTACAGTTTGAATGACATAGCTTATAACTGGGTTGTATCATGGAGGAAGGGTAGAGGTGAGGATGCTGCTCCTATGACTTGGTAGGTGTTCCAAGATGCATTCTTGGACAAGTTCTTTCCTCTTGAGATGAGGGAAGAAAATATTAAGGAGTTTATGAACTTGAGGTAGGGCTCCTTAACTTTTAAGGAGTACTGTTTAAAGTTCAACCAGTTTGCCAAGTATGCTCCTGATTTGATTTCTGACACCCGAGCTAGTATGAGCAAGTTCATGATAGGTATTTCTGGTTTGGTGCTGAAAGAGTGTAGGACTGTGATACTGCATAGGGATATAGATCTATCTAGGTTGATGATGCATGCCCAACAGATAGAGGCAAATAAGATTAGGGAGAGAGATCGAGTGAGGGGTAATAAGAGGGCTAGATCTGAGCAGCATGAGTATAGCCAGCCTAGGTTCCATGGAGGGAACCACCCTCAGTTTTAGAGACATCCATCTATGCCAGTGCCTTCATCAGCTAGTGCTCCCGTTCCTAGAATTAGGCAGGAGCAAGGGGGCAGATCCTTTATGTATAGGTCGCAGAATAGTATTGGTAACAGGCCCCATTATCCTCCTTGTTCTAAGTGTGGTAGGGATCATACCGATGAGTGTTTTGTAGATTTGAGGGGCTGTTTTGGTTATGGAAAGTAGGGCCACAGACTTAGAGATTGTCCTCGTACTATACAGGGGAACAGAGATGCCCGACCTCAGGCACAGGCTACTAGTGCACCAGCTCCTGTAACCTATCCCTCCCCTGCTCAGGGCACTTCATCCAGCACTGATGGTGGCCAGTTCCAGAATAGATTCTATGCCTTACCATCTCATTAGGAGCAAGAGGCCTCTTTTGATGTTTTACTGGTATGCTCTGTGTCTTTTGCCTTGATGTCTATGTGTTGTTGGACCCCGGGTCAAGTCTCTCTTATGTGATACTACTTATAGCTGTGAATTTCAAAATGAGTCCTGAAAATATTCTTGAGCCTTTCCTAGTCTCCACCCTCGTAGAGATATCAGTTGTTGATAAACAAGTGTATAAGGATTGTCCTATTACTGTTCTTCATAGAGTCTTACTTGCTTATTTGATATAGTTAGACATGGTGGATTTTGACCTTATTCTGGGTATAGATTGGCTTCATTCTTGTTATGCGTCTATAGACTGTCGTACCCATATGGTCAAGTTTCAATTTCCTGATGAACCAGCTTTTGAGTGGTCTGGGAGTTTGGTATCTCCCGAGAGTCATTTTATCTCCAATCTCAAAGCCAGAAAGCTAATATCCAAGGGTTGAATCTATTACCTAGTTAGAGTCAAAGACACTAAGTCCGAGGCTCCAACTATTCAGTCAGTCGATATTGTTAATGAGTTTCCAGATGTTTTTCCAGAAGATCTCCCAGGGGTACCTCCCGATAGAGAGATAGAATTCGGGATCGACCTTCTTCCTGACACTCGGCCCATTTCTATTCCGCCATACCATATGGAACCTACAGATCTTAAGGAGTTGAAAGAGCAACTCAAAGAACTCTTAGACAAAGGTTTCATTAGGCCCATTATTTCTCCTTGGGGTGCACCTGTCTTATTCGTATGAAGAAAGATAGTTCTTTCCGTATGTCCATTAACTACCGTTAGCTTAACAAGGTCACCATCAAGAACAAGTATCCTCTTCCGAGAATTGATGACTTGTTTGATCCGTTGCAAGGTGCAAGTTATTTCTCCAAGATAGACCTTAGATCTGGCTATCATTAACTTAAAGTGAGGGAATGTCATATTCCAAAGAAAGCTTTCTGAACCCGCTATGGTCACTTTAAGTTTCTAGTCATGTCCTTCGGGCTAACCAATGCCCAGACGCCTTTATGGACCTCATGAACAGAGTGTTCAAGAAATATCTCGATATGTTTGTCATTGTTTTCATAGATGATATCCTTGTATACTTCCGTAATGAGAATAACCATACGAATTATGTTAGAATTGTCTTGGAAACCCTTAGAGATCACCAGTTGTTCGCCAAATTTAGTAAGTGTGAATATTGGCTAAGGTTTATAGCCTTTTTGGGTCATATCGTTTCAGCCAAAGGTATTAGAGTTGATCCTTAAAAGACAGAAGCTGTGAATAATTGTCCTAGACCTATCTCCCCATCTGACATTACGAGTTTCTTAGGTCTAGCTAGCTACTACCACTATTTTGTCAAGGGTTTCTCTTCTATTGTATCTCCCATGACCCGGTTGACCCCAAAAAACTCAAGTTCCAGTGGTCAGATTCTTGTGAGAAGAGTTTTTAGAAGTTGAAGACTCGACTTACTTTAGCCCCTGTATTGACTTTGCCCAATGGTACAGATAGTTTTATGGTATATTATGATGCCTCTAGAATTGGTTTGGGTTGTGTGTTGATGCAAAGAGGTAAGGTTATAGCCTACGCCTCTAGACAGTTAAAGCCGCATGAGAAGAATTACCCAACACATGATCTTGAGTTAGCTGCTGTGGTCTTTGCTTTGACAATATGGAGACACTATCTTTATGGTGTTCATGTTGATGTGTTTACTGATCATAAGAGCCTGCAGTATGTGTTTACTCAGAGAGAGTTGAATCTTATATAGAGGAGGTGATTGGAGTTGTTAAAAGACTATGATATGAGTGTGTTGTATCACCCGAGCAAGGCCAACGTAGTGGCGGATTCCCTTAGCAGATTGTCTATGGCTAGTATTGCCCATGTAGAGGAAGGTAAGAAAGAGTTAGCTTATGATGTGCATTATTTGTCTAGATTGGGTGTTAGGTTGTTTGATTCAGCCGAGGGAAGTACTTTGGTGCAAAGTAGTTTCGAATCCTCTTTAGTTTTGGAAGTAAAGGAGAAGCAAGATAGAGATCCTAGTTTGGTCAGACTGAAGGAGGCAGTTAAGGACCAAAAGGTAGAGGTTTTCTCCCAAGGAAGAGATGGTGTGTTGAGATTGGAAGGTAGATTTTGTGTTTTGTGTGTTGATAATCTGAGGTAGAGGATTATGGATAAAGCGCATTATGCACGGTATTCTGTTCATCCCGGCACTACCAAGATGTACCGCGACTTGCGGGAAATCTATTGGTGGAATGGTATGAAGAAGGATATAGCCAAATTCCTAGCAAAGTGTGCAACGTTCCAATAGGTTAAGGTAGAACAACAAAGACCTAGTGGTGTGATACAAGAGTTTGGTATACCTACTTGGAAGTGGGAGGCAGTGAATATGGACTTCGTAACTGGGTTGCCTCTTTCACGTCGTCATCATGATTCTATTTGGGTTGTTGCAGACAGGCTGACTAAGTCCGCACATTCTTGCCCATGCATATATCTTATTCAGCTGAGGATTATGCTAGATTGTATATCCGGGGGTTAGTCAGGCTGTAAAGAGTTCCCTCATCCATCATTTTAGATAGGGGCACTCAATTTACTTCTCAGTTTTGGAGGGCGTTCCAGCAGGATCTTGGTACCCAAGTCCTTTTGAGTTCTGCTTTTCATCCGCAGACAGGTGGTCAGGCTGAAAAGACTATTCAGACCCTGGAAGACATGTTGAGGGCATGTGCTCTTGATTTCATAGGTAGTTGGGATGAGCATTTTCCATTGATAGAGTTTTCCTATTACAATAGTTACCATGCTAGAATCGGGATGGGACCATTTGAGGCCTTGTATGGTAGAATATGTAGATCACCCATAGGTTGGTTTGAAGTGGGTGAAGCTGCCGTGATTGGGCCTAATGTAATATTTGAAGCCATAGAGAAAGTTAAGTTGATTAGAGTGAGGTTAAAGATAGTTCAGAGTCATCAAAAGTCATATGCCGATGTGAGGAGAAGAGATCTTAAGTTTGGAGTGGGTGATTTGGTGTACTTGAAGATTTCACCCATGAAAGGGGTGAAAAGGTTTGGTAAAAAGGGGAAGCTTAGTCCTCGTTATATTGGCCTGTATAGAGTCTTGAGCCGTGTAGGTAAGGTGGCCTATGAGGTTGAGTTGCCCGCAGAGTTATCAACTGTTCATCCTATTTTTTTATGTCTACATGCTTAGGAAGCATATTGGTGATTTCATTGTAGTAGATCCTTCAGAGAATGCCGATATTCAGAACAGTCTTTCATTCGATGAGATTCTCGTTGAGATCCTAGATTTTCAGATTCGTAGACTGAGTAACAAAGAGGTTCCCTTGGTCAAAGTTTTGAGGCAGAACCAGTCAGTTGAGGGTGCTACTTGGGAGACAGAAATAGACATGCAAGTCAAGTAACCGCACCTCTTTTCCATAAGTTCAGATTTATCTGAAGGTATTATTCTTCCTTAATTCAGCCCTTCTAATTAAAGTTCAGCTATGTATCTATTCTTGCATGAGTTCTTGCAATTTCTAAGGTATTCATGAGTTTAGAGAGATTCATCTATGTGTACTCTATTTATCCTGTGTTCCTAGTCCAACCAGTGACATTCGAGGATAAATGTTTCCAAGGGAGAGATATTGTAAGACCCCGCAAAATTCTCTCATAGAATAAACCTTAGGGCGTGTCAAGTGAGGCGTGATTCCGTTCCTAAAAGATTGAGAAGATACTTCCCAAGTTATTGGTATTTAAACCATATATAATTTTCTTAAATTTGAATTTTTTTCATGTAGAGAATTGAATTAGCTTTCCAACGATACCAATTTCGTCCAAATCCAACATCGGGGTGAGAAGTTATGGCCGTTTTACTGAGAGTTGTTAGAACTGCCAAGGTGCGATGGACGATCTAATGGATCTTCGAGTATGTGATAGAACATCACTCGGACCATCGCGACCAAGGCAGAAACACCCTTCCCTGGCCAAAGTGGGACGGCCAGGATGACGGACCGTCAAGGCTGCGACGGACCATCGCCACTAAGGCAGTGTTGTCTCATCTTGTCCATTGAGTGATGGACGATCCGATGGACCGTCGAAATTGTGAAGGACTGTTGATCTAACCATCGCATTGAGCCAGTATGTCCCTTTTCTAGTCATTATGCGATGGACGACCCGACGGACCGTCGGACTTGCAACGGACCGTCGGACTTGCGACGGACCGTCGCAAACCCTGTTCAGTTTTTTAAGTCCTTTTTAAAAGGGGCTTTTGGGTCTTTTCCCTTTTAACCCTCAGATATATTCCAAAAGAACTTGATAGCCTCATTATCTCCCAAAATATCCAAAGGCTAGGGTTTCTCCCTCAAGAGCAAATCTAAAACCCTTCTCCAAGATATCACCATGGATTCTACAAATTGAGTTGAGATTTGAGTTCCCCAAGTTCAAAGGTTACAATAACTCTCTCTCAAGTGTTAGAAGAAGAGTTTAGATCAAACTCGTTCATCCAATTTCATAATCTAAGGTATGTGGGGTTTTGAACAAGAGTAATCCTTTCACCCTTGTGCCCAAAGGCTTATTTAAACTACAATTTCTCTGCAATTTATGAGATTTTACATGAAATTGAATTGGGGTTTTTCATCCATTGTTATTGGTTGCAATCTTTTGATGATTCCCATGAATTGAGAGTCTAATGACATGATTTTTACATGTTTTCTTGAGAAATTGCAGCTGGGTCTATACCCCATGATTTTAATCCTTGAGAAGTTAATAGTTGAAATATTTGTGATATTGAAGTAAATAAGTATGCTGAGATTTTGAGACAAATTGCTGAAATTTCCAGATTTCTACATTGGTTATGAATCTATATGCTATCTATTATGCTTTTGATGAGTTTTAACTTGAGATTGAATTATGGGTTATTAAACCCTACTTGAGACTTGTAATTTTATGAACAATTCTGCTATAAGCACCCATGATTTGAGTATTCTGAGATTGTTGAGAAATGTTTTGACCTATTGCTCATTGAGCTTTGAAATCCACTTTCCTACATGAGAGTACAAATTTTATTATTGGGTTCGTGGTGAACGATGAGATTATTTCTAAATGTGAATTTTTACGAGATGAGCGCAGATAATCTAAAGGGAGTAGTATTTAGCACCGAATGGGTAAGTTACTACGGTTTTATCTCAAAACTACGTTCCACCATAGGTTGGGCCTGAGGCTGAGTTTATGATTATTATTGGGCCTAAGGCCAAGTTGATATTGGTCCCGAGGCCGAGTTTGTTTAGTGATCATTGGACCTAGGTTATACTCCCTGGCAAGAGTATGATGCCTTTCCCCAACGTGAGGTCTCTTCCTTAGGAGGACAAAACGTTGGACTCCATGTAGCTCACATGGTTTATGTTGGTTAAGAGAACCTCCCTTGACATTTGAACTTCGAGATCAGTTACTTTCTTGAAAATTAAAGTATTTAGCCTTCCAATGAGATATTTTCCCAAAGTGAATGAAATGCCTTCAAGTATGTTTCAAAGTTATATGATTCCGTATTCCAAGTATTTGAGTTCAAAAGAGTTATGAGTTCTTGAGCATTATAGAAGTTTTACTGTCCATGAGGCATATGAATGAGTTGAAAGTATTGTTTAAAGTCTTCTTCAGCCTATGGGTAATAAGAATAAAAAAAGACTACCGATTTCAAAGTTAAACTATGATGACTCACGAGTTTATGTTACATGATACATTCTACAAGATTCATGAGCTTTACATTTTATACTTATTCAATCTATGTGAGTCATTACTTATTGCATACTTGATTTGATTAAAGAGTATTGATGTTGTTTTATATAAATGCATACACCCCCACATACTCAGTATATTCCCAAGTGTTGATCTACATATACGTCTATGTGCTACATTGTCTTACAATGTAGGTTCAGGTGCTCAGTCCCTGCCTCGTCAGTAACTTCCGAGTACCTCTGCCTACATCCCTATAGTGGTGAGTCCTCATGGTTATAGGACCTATCATCAGACATTTAAGCATTTGAGAGACTATGTTATTACTTTCAGTTCATTTCTAGTCAGTTGGAGACCTGTCCCAATGGCTCTCTAGTTCATGGATTAGTAGAGGCTTTGTCAGACTAGTTATTAGATTGTGGTTGTGTTGAGGTTTCCAGTATTGTGGTCGTTTGGACCGAGCATTTTCTCTGCATTTCCTTTTATACGATATAACTATGCTAGTGTTTGAATTATTTCATCTTGAAATGAGTGTTATTAGTAAAAATGGGCTCAAAGGGTTAGCTTGGGGCTACTTGTATCCTTAAGCATCGTGTGACATCCCGGGAGGTGATTTTGGGTCGTTACACCGATATGTCGGTCCCTTTAAAATTCTCAGTCGTTTTGGTAAGGTAGCTTATGAGCTCGAATTACCTTCAGATCTAGTCTCAGTTCATCCAGTCTTCCATGTATCTTTGCTCAAAAAGTGCATAGGTGACCCAGCAGTTGTAGTCCTTATTCAGAGCATAGATGTTTAGAATAGCCTCTCATATGAAGAGATTTCAGTCAAAATCCTAGACTATCAGACTCGTAGATTGAGGAACAAAGAAGTCCCTCTAGTCAAAGTTCTTTGGCGGAATCAGTCCGTTGAGGGAGCTACTTGAGAAGCAAAAGCAGACATGCGTATCAAGTATCCTAACCTCTTCGCCGCTAAGTCAGATCTAGCTCAAGGTAACAGTTCTCCTTAAGCTTTTTCAGTTTCATGTTCAGATTTCAGTGAAAAGTTTGGTATCCATTTTATGTTCAGAATTCCGTCTCAAACATGGTATTAAATACCATTGCATATTCAGTCATGCATTCATATGTCGGTTCAGTCATGTATTCATGTATAAAATATGCATGTTCAATTTGATGAGAAACTCATCTTATTAGTAATTCAGTCGTGCAGTCATAAATTAGTTACTCATGCATCAGATATGCATGTTCGGTATGAAATATTTAGTTATCAGCCATGTCAGTCATGAGATCATGTTACAGTTATTCATGTTCAGTATGTATGTCAGTTTATCTTTTCCTTTCTCACTCAGTCTCATTCGAGGACGAATGTTCTCAAAGGGAAGATATTGTAATACCCTGTACTTCTACCTAGCTTGAAATCATCCCAAGTATGTTAGAAACTTACTTTGAAAGATTAATACACTTTTATATATGTGGAATTTTTAAGTTTTTCACTTTTTGTAATGTGGGAAATTGAATTAGCTTTCCAACGATACCAATTTCGTCCAAATCCGGTATCGGGGTAGAAAGTTATGGCTGAATACAAGAAAATAGTCTAAACTGCCCAGGTGCGATGGTGAGAGCCGACGGACCGTCGAGCTAGTGAAGGACCGTCACCCAAGCCATTGCAGTGGAAGTAGTGAAACCACATTCTGCCTAAGGGCGATGGATCAGGCCGACGGACCATCGAGCTAGCGATGGACCGTCGCCCAAGCCATCACAGCAGAGGCAATGAACCCCTATTCTGCTCAGGTGCGACGGTTAGGACCGAAGGACCGTCATCCCAGCAATGGACCATCGCACCCACCATTGCATAGTTCATTCAGTTATTTTAAAGTCATTTTTAAAAGGGTATTTGGGTCTTTTTCCACCCGTTTTAACCCCTAATAATATCAAATCAAGGCTCATAAGTTCATTATCCATCTACAACATCAAATTAGGATTTTCTCTCAAAGATAATCCCCAAGAACAAGATCCAAATCATTCTTTAAGAAACTAAGAGATTCAAGTTCTTCAAGTCCAAGAACTTCAAGAAACTCACAACCCAGGTATGTCATGTGTTGATTCATGGGTCCCTTTCACCCATGAAGCTCAAGAATCTCTTTTCAAAATCCAAGATTTGTGTATTTATGAATGTTCATGATTTAAATTGAATTAAAATTCATATTGATGATGTTGTGGGGTTTTGATTCATGTTTTAAATTACATATTCCAATGATTAACCCTATTATGTGATAATTTGCATAATAATCATGATAAACCCTTCAAACTTGCAAAATTATTCATGTAACCATGACAATTAGATGCATTGATGAAGGTATAACCAAAGTATGCTCCTCATGTGTTTGATTAAATGCCTATGTGAAGGAAAAGTGTCATACTAGTATGATAATATGAAATTCCCTATGATGTACAAGTTTATGCATGCCAACTGTTTGATGAAATGTATTAGTCAGTGAATTATGGATACATGTGTAACCCTTGTGGTGCTTTAGAACTTCTACTTCATGAAATCTCCAACTTATTGTATTATGGATTGTGATGTTGGTCATTTATTCAAGAAAGTCATGCTTTATCAGTTTCATGCTATCGAGTCCTGGGGGTACTTGTACCCGACAATTAGTTTTGTTCCTAGAGCCAGTGTCATGTTTTCAATATACTCTCAGTAGAGCCATGTTCATAGAAATTCAGTTAGTCATGTGACTCAGGAAAACTCAGTAAACTCAGTAATCTCAAGAATCTCAGAAATTCAGTAATCTCAGTAGTATTCCGTCAGTCAACAAAACTCAGTTTATTCAATCAAGTTCAGTTTAGTAATCCATGTTCAATGTCTATTCAGATAGGAGTAGGAATTAGCACCGAATGAACCCAAGGATGGGAACACACATTGTCAGATGAGGGTGTGATTCTTAGAAGTCATCCTAGCATTCCAGAACTATGTAGCTAGCCTAGGTTGAGACATCAACACTGTCAGATGAGGGTCAATGAGTTGGATAAACACTATCAGATGAGGGTCCCGCCATTCTCTTTTGGGGACACTTTTAGATGAGGGTCACCCACAACTTGTCCTTACCAGTGGTGCGGTATTGTCACCCTTCCAATTGGGGTTACAGATTAGAACCCAACTTAGCTATAATTCATTATTTGGGGCATGTCAGTTAGATGACTAGTTCCCTCAGTTTCAATATAGAATCAGGACTGTTAGATACAGTAATTCAGTCTCAGTAATAGAACTCAGATAGTTCTATAGGATTCAGGACTGTCAGATACAGTCAACTCAAAACAGTACAAAACTTAGCGAGTTCCATCAGAACCTAGACTGTCTGATACAGTCACTCAGTATCAGTTATTTCAGTTATACAGATATCAGTATCTCATGTTATCAGTACTCAGACTCAGTAATCATGTTATCACGAACTCAGTTATAGTTATTATATAGTCATGCATGTATTCTTACGTTTATGTTATGCAGTCAGTTATTATAGTTCATGCATGTTAACCCTTTTGCGTTCAGCCTACCTCACATGCATACCAGTACATTCAAATGTACTGACGCATTTACGATATGGTGTTTTATACCATAGGTTCATAAGCACGAGCTCCAGAGCATCAGTAGCATTCCAGTTTCAGCAGTCAGAGTTAACAGTGAGTCCTCATCCTTCGAGGACATAACCTTTACTTTATTATCTCATTAATTAATTTAATTCAGTAGTTGGAGTTAGTTGGGGACATGTCCCATCAACTCCTTATTCAGACAGTTCAGTCAGTTAGAGGTTTTTCAGATTATTATGTTCAGATAGTTTATTTTAGGTTTTGTTTTGGTATTGTGATACCATATCATTCAAAGATTATCTTATCAGTTTTGAACCTTATGGCCTTACAGCCTTTATTTCTGCATTTATACAGTATATTATGCAGTGTTTAGGTACAGATATCAGTCATGAGTTAGCTTGTGGTCCTTCGGAGTCATGGGCACCGTGTAGAATTTTGGGTACCCGATTTGGTGCATTACATAAGTAGTGTATTACTAATGAATAGAAATCTATGATATTAGTAATGCAATGGATTCTAATGCATGCATTTGCATGGTTAAAGTCATAATTGTCCCTCAAAATCTTTTTCACATCCTTTCTGCCATATTTATAAAAGGTATTTTGTAAATTTTTTTAGACATTATGTTATTCATGTTATTTTTAATACACCAAACCAAACTCTGCATAAGAAAAATGCAAGCATAACTAGCACAAGGATTACTAATGCAAATATTACTAATACACAATATTTTGCATGATTCTTATACACCCTAACGAATGATCCCTTATTTAAAAAATATTATGGATGAATATTGTAGATGTTAGGAATAGGATAAAAAATTACTAAATTAAAAATTTAACTAATAAATTTGAATTAGACACTTACAACTGCATTTAGTTAGAAATTGCACTAAGGATTGAACATGATCCAATTGAAAATTTTATTTTCTCAATTGGGTTTTGCTTAATTTTCAATTCACTGTGCCTTAATTAGATTCAATATACAACTTTTTCAATTGGGATTTACACAATTTTATTAAAGAATTCATTTTTCTAATTGAATTTTGCTCAATTTCAATTGAGTGTCTCTCAATTTGGTAAAAAATTTCATGTTTCCAACAGGATTTTGCCCCTATTTGATTAGGGAACCCATTCTTTTACATATAGATCATCACAAAGAGGAGAAAGTTTTTTTAGTGTATGTGTATATGTGTTTGGTGAGGGTCCATCGATGGCGTCCTTCTCCAAGGAGTTGGAATTCGAGGTTTTAGAAATTTAGAGGGTGGGGGTGGATGGAGGGGGTGGCGGCATTGTAGCGAAAATAATTTGGTGGCGTGGGGTATTTGAAGAAGATGATTTTTTGGGAGGGTGGGTGGAGGGGGGGGGAGAATATTTATTGGTTAATTTTTTTAATTTAAATTAATTATTTAAAAATTATTATGAAGGAAAATAACAAATGTCATCATATTAGTTGTCACTTTACATGTCATCAATGCATAGATACACACACAACGTATATTTTTATTGATTGTATAAAATTACCAAAATAACATACTAGAATACTATTTGAGCTGCCTAAAATGAGTGTCGCCTTTAGATGTCAAAGTGAAAGTTCGTATCAAATTTAGGTGTTTAACGATGTGTTTGGCCTTAAATAAATAAAGTATAAATAACACAAATCCCACTATTTTACTGCTAAATTACTCTCTTTTCCCTTTTTTGCGTTTAAGTTTCTCTCTCCCAAATTTTAGATATTCATATAAATAAGTTAACCATGATACACATTAGTAACTAATGTATCTGCACTAACAATTCTATCGATATTTAACGAAAAATGCATCTTCCTTTAATATAGCCCCCAATTAACACCATATTTATTTAAGTGTGATTAGTGGATCCCTTAAATTAAGTAACAACTTTTCAATTTCAAAATTTAAAACAGTAAATCAATTGGCATGATCAAAACATCTCCCTTACGATTATTGAAGTTATGTTTTTCAAATATCTTCTTATCAAAGATTTTTGAAGCTTTATTTTCCGTCATAAATTATTAATAAGATGAATATTGTAATTCTCTTGAGGCATTTTGGTGTTTGATAATTCGAAATACAATATAAATGCTATAAAAGTAGTGATGAAATTGTTGTTGTAGAAAGTATTTCATATTTGAGATTGATTTTGACAATTGAAATTGAATTAGAGTTTGAGGAATATAAAAAAGAATCGATGTCCAATTTAAGGTAATTCTTCACCAATTATTATAAGAACCTACAATGAAGTTAAGCTATATGTGGAGTTGAAGTAGAGTGTTTCCAAATTTGTAATGTAGGATAAGTCCATCGAAGAGTTAGAGTTTGATGGAGAAATTAGAGCTATCATTTGTATTGAAGGAATGGAAATGAATGCACTTTCTCCTTCTGTTGTTGAGTCACAAAACGAGTACTCATTATTTGTACCTGCGTTGAAAGTTAAAAACTTCATCAGTGATACCAAAAATATAGAATTGAAGGTGAAACATATTTATAAGGATAATGTGATGTTTGTATCTGTAATGGCTAAATATTCTATGTCATGACTTTAATTTTAGAGCTTAACGGTATGAAAAAAAGAGCTATGATAAAAAAAATATTAATGTTCCACTATAGCGTTAAAATATTGATTATTCTATCATCATGATACATTACAATGTGTGTATATGATATATGGTGTACTTTCTATTTATGCATAATGTAACACATGACTGCTTGATTACTCCTGCTTCATTAACATATTTCTTTTAGGATACATTACTATGTATGTATGTGTAATAATAGCCATGCACTGTCATAAACCTTCAATCTATACTGTTATTATAGCAAGCGGATAATTTATTATTGTATTGGAACAGTAAAGTATAGTTCCTTTGTGCTTTGTTTATTCGACATATACATTAGTGTTTTGCCTGTTACATAACCTACATATGTATATGAATGAACTATATGTTGTAGAACAACAAAAAATGTAGGACATACAAGCTGTTATGTTTATGGTTCTATTAGCCTGTCCACTGATATTTTGATGTAATAATAACCGATACATCACGTAGCTTTCTTTACAAAAAATATTAGATTTTGTTGAAATTAAAACCATATGTATAAAATATATAGTGATACATTATGCTGATTAAATATCATTTTTCAGCTATATCCTGTATTATTTAATGAATATTATCACTGAATCCTAAAGGTATCTAGTCTGAACACATCTGAGGTTCTTATGATTCAGTGATTTAATGCTAACATACGTGCCGAATGAGTGATAGAGCTTAAAAAAATGTGTTGGCTTCAATAGCTTTTGTAAGTGAGTTTACAATTTCGAAGTTAGTTTATCATAAGAGAAAAAATACACTAGGAGACATAATTGAAGATATAATCATTTATGGTGTTGATATTAATTATATGAAGGCATGGCTAAGGAGTGTTCTATAAAAATTCTTAGAGGTGGACCTACAAATGAATATCAAAAAATGAAGAGATAAATTCATATGCTAAATACTGTGTATCCTAACTCTCACGTTAGGATGCATAAGTCAATGGATAATGAGTTCATGTATTTGTTTATTACCTTACATCCAAAGATAAGAGGTTTTGAGTTTTGCATACCTGCAATAGTGGTTGGCGGTGCTCATTTGAGTGGATCGTATAAAGAAAATTTTCTTTCAGCGAGCACACTCGATGGTGCAGGTATTAATTTTTTTTTTGTTTTAATGATATGTTCTCAAAATATTTAATTTCGTCATGTTCTTATGTGTTGTATATTTTAGTTATACATTTAGATCGTTGAAAAATATTGTTCTCATAATTTTTTTAAAATTTTTTGTGACGTAGGTTGTAATTTGGCAATAGCTTAAGGGGTTGTGATACCAAGAATAATTGTTCATGGACATAGTTTTCAGCAGTTTAGATGTGCATTTGGAGAACTAGACAACATGTATGTTATCGAATCGGAACAAAAGCATTATCAAAAGTTTAAGTACTGGGTATCCTAATGTCCCCCATCTTGCATGTATTTGACATCTTTGAAAGAATTTTTTCTCTCCCTTTTAAAAAATAAGAATAGGCTTAGTGACCTATATTATTATATGGTGAAAACTTATAGAAATAAGGCTTTCGATTGCCTTATGAAAAATGTTGGTAAGGTGGATCATAGGATGAAGGATTGCCTAGATGAACTGGTTATGAAAAATGATCCAGATGTCATGCACTGATAAATAGAGGTAGGATGATTACTTCTAATATTGTTTAATGCACAAATGGTTGTTTGGTAGAGGCACAAGAATTGCCTACTTTAGGATTTTTAGAAGAGGCAAGAGTTTTGTTTGGGGCTTGAAACTGTAAAAACGGAGAAATAGAATCATATACAAAGACGATGTTAGGAAGAAGGTTCGAGGAATTCTAACTCTTAATGATGTGTAAACATCTCAAATGATGGTATGTTCTAAAATATACATATAGTATTTTTTAATTTATTAGATTATATTTATTTTCAAATTTTAATTAAATTTATATTTTATTAATTTATCACATGTATTATTGTTTGTATGTTTGTCAGGTTAAGGCTTCGTTAAACTACGTTTCCTCTGTTCATGAATTTGGTAGAAGGTAAATTGTTGACCTTGAGTGTGAAACTTACAATTGTGGACAATTTAAAGTTAATGCGATATCGTGTCCTCACACAATTGCAGTATTAAAAAGTAAAAATATGAATGACTTTGATCTATACTGCTCTAATTACTATAAGTCTAGCACTTTAGTGAAGACGTATGAAGCTTTAATTATCCCGACGGCAGACATAATGAATTGAAACATGCCTAAATATGTAGATGAGGAAGAAGTATTATTACTTAAATACAAAAGACCATATGAAAGGACAAAGAAAGAGAGGCATAAGAAACCAAATGAAACTCTGTCATCAAATACAAACTGTTGTGGACGATGCAGACATGTAATGAACAATAGACACACTTTTAGTTTTTCCCGCAAGGAGAACTAAACGTTGTGATTTGCAGGTATATAGCATGGTTCTCCTACAAATGTGTAACACCCCGAGTTTGCACTCCGGATGTTACATGGTGCTCATGACCCCGAAGGGCCACAAGCTAACCCATGACTGGTATCTGCTATGAATACTGAATAATAATACTAAAATAACATGGAAGATTAGGCTGAATGCCATAAGGTTTATAATCTGAATGCTGATTAATATAGTACTAAAATAACATATGAAATTGAATATTAGCTGAACTAGTCTAGTCTAAATAGCCTCTAACTAATCTGTCTGAATATAGAGTTGAGGGGACAAGCTCCCAACTAACTCCGACTACTGAAATACTGAAACTACCAAAATATTGAAATAAAAGCATATTCTCGATAGATGAGGACTCACTACTAAATCTGCAGCTGCTATCTGAATCTGTCTAAGCGCGGTCAGGACCCTGAGTATCTGAACCTATGATATGAGACATCATAGCGCAAAGAGAAAGTATGTGTCATTACATGGAATATACTGGTATGCTAAATGTGGTAAGGCTAAATGCAAGGGTTCATATGCATGAACAGTAACTGATTAAATGATATGAAGAAACTGAATAAGAGTACATGGATAATAGGAACTACTGTAAAATACTGAGTATGCATTACTATGCATATACATATACATATTGTATTTGAGCTTTTACTGAAACTAAGTACTGAGTTCTGATAAATGAGTAACTGGTATCTGAGATTACTGATAACTGAATTACTAATATTGAGTGGCTGTTTCTGATAGTCCTGATCCTGTAGAACTGAACTGAGTTCTATACTGAGCTGGGTGACTGTGTCTGACAGTCCTGATTTTGTGAATTGAACTGAGTTCTATACTGAGCTGGGTGACTATGTATGAAAGTCCTGATTATGTATCACTACACTGAGTTCTATACTGAGTTTGAAAGTAAAACTGAAACAGTGAGAGTATTCATCTAACCGATAACCCCGATTTTAAATTGAGTTTGGGTCCAACCTGTGACCCCAGTTGGAAGGGTGTTAACACCCTGACAAGGGATACTAACAATGGCTGTGATTTAACCCTATCTAGAAGGAAGACATTTCATTAACCCTCACTGGCAGGAAATTCGTACGATATGTATCAACCATTATCTGGCTGGAAGATATCTCAACCTACGCTAGCTACGTAGTTCTGTAACACAGGGATTGCTACTAAGGGTCAAACTTTTCACTTACAGGAATTCCCCCATCTCTGGGTTTTCTCGGTGCTAATTCTTACTTCAAACTGAATAGACGCTAAACTAATTTCTAGACTGTACTAGGATTGACTGAACTGTTATTGATCGCGCTAACTGATTGAACTGGACTGAGTTCACTGAGTTCTATTAACTGACTGAATACACTGAGTTTTGTAACTGACTGAGTACTACTGTAAGGGACATCACTGAGACTATTCTGTAGCTACTATAATTCTCGGTAAAGACCTAGATTTTGGGTATTGAATACCCCCAGGACTCAATAGCATTGAAAGTAAAACATGGCAAGGTTATAATAGCACAATAATAGTAGTTTGTTAATAATGCTTCCATTTAGACATTTTGTTAAACACATGAGAGACATGACTTTGTGCACATACTATTATGTCATGATTTCACCCTTCAACTTTCGTGAACATTTTATCAAACACTTGAGGACATAAATGATGCAATCCAAGGGTTGGCATTTTAAGGTCATAAGAGTCGTAAAATAAGATTTCCAAATTATGAAGGATAAAAATGATTCTAAGTATGAACACTTATCTGAAATTTCTAAGTTCGGAACCTCTTTTCATACCCTAAAGGACTGAGTTAGCTAGGATTCTGTGGGGTCTTATAATATCTCCCCCTTGGAAATATTTGTCTTCGAATGAGATTGGCTAAGCTGAGAATACTAATAGACAAAGTTTACATACTGATCATACAAAACTAAAGTATGATTACTTGAGTGAAACTATTGATATATTGAGTTTTCATACTGAACATGCATAAATGAAGCATGACTAAATTTTGAAAACTTGACACATGGCTGAGCTGTTTCATGAAGGTATGCATGATATGAGAATGTTATGCAACTAGAATAGATATAGAGTTTGTAAAGGTAATCTGAGAAATTTTAAGAAAAACTATTACCTGGGGATGAGTCTGAGTTTGTGGAGAAGAGGTGAGGATACTTGGTCTACATATCTTTTTCTACTTCCCAAGTAGCTCCCTCAATGGACTGATTCCACCAAAAAACTTTGACTAGAGGAACTTCTTTGTTCCTCAGTCTGCGAACCTGATGATCAAGAATTTCGACAGGAACTTCTTCATAAGAGAGACTGTTCTGAACATATATACCCTATATAGGGGTTACAAATGCTGAGTCATGCACTTCTTTAGCAAGGACACATGAAACGCTGGATGTACTAAAGCTAAATCTGAAGGCAACTTAAGCTCGTAAGCTACCTTTCCAAAATGATTGACAATTTGGTAAGGACCGACATATCGGGGAATGAGCTTCCCCTTCTTGAAAAACCTCTTTACTCCCTTCATAAGAGAGATTTTCAAATATACATAATCTCCAATCTCAAACTCAAGATCCTTTCTTCGCACATCTGCATACGATTTCTATCGGCTCTAAGCTATCTTAAACTTTTCCTTGATCAACTGAACTTTAAATATCAAGTTAGGCCCTACCACTGCAGCCTCACCCACTTCAAACCAATGGATGGGAGATCTATATCTCCTCCCATAGAGCACCTCAAATGGAGCCATCTGATTGCTTGAATGATAGCTGTTGTTATACGCAAACTCAATCAAATGCAAGTGGGCATCCCAACTGCCCTTAAGTCAATGGCACACGCTCTTAACATATCTTCTAGAGTCTGAATGGTCCTTTCTACTTGACTATCGGTCTGAGGATGAAAGGTGATGCCGAGTGAACTTGGGTACCAAGACCCTTTTGGAAGGCTTTCTATAAATGAGAGGTGAACTACGTACCTTTATCTAAAATGATGTACAACAGAACTCTATGCAATCTGATCAACTCTCTAACATAGAGCTTGGCCTAATCCTCAGCTGAATAAGAGGTATGAACTAGTAAGAAATGAGCTGATTTGGTCATCCTATCTATAATGACCCAAATCGAATTATGTTGGCGATGAGTACGGGGGAAACCCATCTCAAAATCCATGTTCACCTCCTTCTACTTCCAAGTAGGAATACTAAACTCCTGCATAGCTCCACTAGGCTTCTGATGCTTGATCTTAACCTGCTAATATGTCGAGCATTTAGCTACAAACTCTGCAATATATCTCTTCATCCCACTCAACCAATAGACTTCCCGTAAGTCGCGGTACATATTGGTGGGCCCTGGGTTAATCAAGTAGCACACCATGTGCTTCTACAAGAATTCTTTGTCTCACGCCATCCATACATGGCACACATAGTCTACCCCGGTAGCGTAATACTCCATCTCCTCCTTGGGAGAAAACCTCTACTTTCTGATCTCTGACAGACTTCTTTAGTTTAACTAGACTGGGATCTCTGTTCTAATTTTCTTTTACTTCGGAAACTAGAGATGATTCCAAACTATTCTGTACCCATAGGCTACCCTCTGCTGAATCAACTAAGCGGACACCTAGTCGGGCAAGCTAATGAACTTTTGAACTAACTTCTTCTTACCAGCCTCCACGTGAGTAACACTACCCATATACATACTACTGAGAGCATCAACCACTACATAGGCCTTGTCCAAATGATATAGAACACCCATGTCTTAGTCTTTCAAAAAATCTAACCACCTTCTCTGACTAGGTTCAGGTTTTTTTGAGAAAACACATACTGCAGGCTTTTATGGTCTGTGAACACATCAACATGCACCCCATACAAATAATGCCTCCAAATCTTTAAGGCAAACACTATGGCTTCTAATTCAAGATCATGAGTAGGATAGTTCTTTTCATGAGGTTTAAACTGTCTAGAGGCATATGCTATGATCTTACCTCTTTGCATTAAAAAACTCCCCAAACCAACTCTAGAAGCATCCCAATATACCACAAACCCGTCTGAACCATCTGGTGAAGTAAAAATTGGGGTTGTAGCGAGTCCAGTTTTCAATTCCTGAAAACTCTTCTCATAAGAATCTGACCACTGGAACTTGACTTTTTCTGAGTCAATCTGTATATGGGGGACACAATAGATGAAAATCTGTCAAAAAATCATTGGTAATAGCTGATCAAACCCCCAAAACTCTAGATATTTGATGGAGAGATAGGCCTTGGCCAGTTTCTCACTGCTTCAGTGTTTTGTGGGTCAACTCTAATTCCATCACTGAAAATGATATGGCCAAGAAAAACTACTGACCTTAGCCAAAATTCACATTTACTAAATTTGGCAAACAACTGGTGGGCTCCGAGGGTCTGTAACACTACTCTGAGATGGTCGGCATGATCATATTCACTGCGGAGGTAGATAAGAATGTCATCAATGAAGACTATGATGAACTTGTCCAAGTAATGCTTGAACAAACGGTTCATCAAGTCCATCAAAGCTTCTCGGGAATTGGTAAGACTAAATGACAATACTAGTAATTCAAAGTGACCCTACTGAGTTGTGAAAGTTATTTTCAGAATATCATATTCTCTGACTCTGAGCTTATGATAGCCTGATCTGAGGTCTATCTTAGAAAAATAACTGGCACCTTAAAGTTGGTCAAATAAGTCATCGATTCTAGGAAGTTGATACTTTTTCTTGACCGTGACTTTGTTCAACTGATGGTAGTCTATATACATTCTGAGAGAACCATCTTTCTCATGCATGGACAAGACTGGTGCACCCCACGGGTGAATGCTGAGTCTGATAAATCCCTTATCTAGGAGATCCTTCAACTTCTCTTTCAATTCTTTGAGTCCCCCTGGAGCCATTATATATGGTGGAATAGAGATAGGCTGAGTATCAGGAAGAAGGTCTATTCTGAAGTCAATTTCCCTCTCAGGAGGAACTTCGGGAAGATCTTTGGGAAACATATCTAGAAATTAACATACTACTGGAACTGACTCAAGACTAGGAGTCTCATAACTAGAATCTATAACTCAAATAAGATGGTAGACACACCCCTTAGATATCATTTTTCTCGCCCTTAGGTAAGAAACAAGCTGACCCCTAAGTGCTGAAGTACTACCCCTCCATTCCAGGATAGGTTTATTCGAAAACTAAAAATAGAAAATTTTGTTTCTGTAGTCAACTAAAGTATAGCATGAATGGATCCAATCCATGTCGAGAATGACGTCAAAATATGTCATCTCTAACTCTACTAAGTCTTCTGAAGTAACTTTCTAAGATACCATAACCAGATAGTTCCTGTATACCCATCCGACTATGATAGATTTACCCACTAGGGTAGAGACTAAAAAGGTCTCTACTCAAATTTTGGTACTGACTACGAAGTCAACAGCTATATAAAGAGTTACAAAGGACAAGGAATCTCCTGGATCTAGCAAAGCATACACATGTAAATGATAAAATTGAAACATACCAGTGACCACATCAGGAGAACTTTCCTGATCTTGTCAAGACTAAAGTGCATAGAGTCTGTTTGGGTGTTGCCCACTGGTGGAACTGAAAGAGACACCTTGCTTATTTGGGTGACCGGACTGAACTGGGGGATAATTATGCTGACTCTACGAACCCACTTGAGGACACTCTCTGATGGCCTATCTTTTCACACTCAAAACACACATCATTGCTAGCTCTGCAGATACCCTGGTGGTTTCTGCCACACTTTTGGCAAAAAAGATTTGTTCAGGCACTGCTAACACTACCCTGGGGTTTAGGGCTTGGTGCCCTATCTTTATTGCCATCACTGAATTTTGGCACTGGAGCACTGGCTAAGGATGGAGATAGAACTGAAGATTTCAGGTGGAACTAAGAACAATTTCCACCCTCCAACTTAGGCTGAGTAAAGTTGAAGCTACCTGTTCTAGCTCTCTTAGTCTCCCTCTCCTTCTCCTTATTCTTAACCTCTTCTATCTGCTGTGTATGGACCATGAGCCTTGATATATCCATCTTCTTAATCAGCATTGCGATCCTACACTCCTTGACCATACTGTTAGACATATCCAACACAAACTTACTCATCTTAGATCTGCTATCTGCTATCACATGAGGGGCATATCTGGCTAACTGAGTAAACTTGAGGGAATAATCTTTCACTGTAATATTGCCCTATTTAATATTAATAAACTCCAAAACCTTAGATTTCCTCAACTCTAGTAGGAAGAACTTATCAAGGAAAGCAGTAGCAAACTCCTCTCTTTCTATGGGCCCTGCATCTGCACCCCTATCTGCCTTTCACTGCTTAACCTATGTGTGAGCCATATCCTGCAATTGATATGCAGCTAACTCATCGCTTTCACTAAAAGTCACTCCATGATATCTGTGACTTTCTGCATCATGTCAAGGAATTCCTACGGGTTTTTCTCAGACTTAGACCTTGTAAATAATGGAGGATTTATTTGGGTGAAGTCTCAAATTCTAGATACAGCAGTACTTTCCACTGGGTTGGCTTGAACGGGAGCTGGGCATTTATTCTGGGCTGCGATAGAATGAGCCAAAGTGGTGAAAGTTGCTCTGAATTCCTTGTAGCAGACATGCTCATCCAAGACATCTACCTAAACGGGCGGAGGTTCTGGCTGATTTCTAGTTCTTCTTTCGTTAGTCTTTTTAGAGGTATATTCTGTAAATGGAAGGAAACATTGGATTAGACAAAGAGTTTAACTTTAGGTCATTCTCACTCGTATGATATGAAAACTAAAAGAAGAGAATTTTTTCCTAAAAATGCCTCATAGACTCTTGTCCATAAGTGTGGCGCGCTACACACCTATGTACAAGACTCTAATAGACACGAATTTCAAACTCCATAGAGCTCTGTTGAACCTTAGGCTCTGATACCAAGTTTTTAGTACCCCGAGTTTGCACCCCAAATGCCATATGATGCTCACAACCCCGAAGGACCACAAGCTAACCCATGATTGGTACCTGCTATAAACACTGAATAATAATACAAAAATAATGCAGAAGACTAGGCTGAAATATCATAAGGTTCATAATCTGAATACTGATAAATATAGTACTGAAATAACATTTGAAACTAAATACTGGCTGAACTAGTCTATTCTAAAAAGCCTCTAACTAATCTATCTAAATATTGAGTTGATGGGACAAGCCCTCAACTAAATCTGACTACTGCAATACTGAAATACTAAAATAAAAGCATATCCTCGATAGATAAGGAATCACTACTGAATTTGCTACTGCTATCTGAATCTGTCTAAGTTTGGTCAGGACCCTGAGCATCTAAACCTATGATATGAGACATCATAGCACAAAGAGAAAGTATGCGTCAGTACGTGGAATGTACTGGTATGCTAAATGAGGTAAGGCTAAATACAAGGGTTCATATGCATGAATAGTAATTGACTGAATGATATGAAGTAACTAAATAAGAGTACATGGATAACTGGAACTACTATAAAATATTGAGTATGCATTACTGTGCATATATATATATATATATATATATATACTATATTTGAGATTTTAATAAAACTGAGTACTGAGTTCTGATAACTGATTAACTAGTATCTGAGATTACTGATAACTGAATTACTAATACTGAGTGACTATTTCTGACAGTCCTGATCCTGTAGAACTGAACTCAGTTCTATACTAAGCTGGGTTACTGTATCTGATAGTCCTGATTTTGTAGAACTGAACAGAGTTTTATACTGAGTTTGAAACTAAAACTAAAACTAAAACTGTGGGAGTGTTACTCTAATCGACATACCACGTTTATAAACTGAGTTGTGGTCCAACCTGTGACCCCAGTTGGAAGGATGATAGCATCTTTCCAAGGGATACTAACAATGGTTGTGAGGTAATCCTATCTGGTAGGAAGATATTTCGCCAACCCTCACTGGCAAGAAAACTCGTACGAGATGTATTGACCCTTATCTGACAGGAAGATATCTCAACCGATGCTGTCTACGTAGTTCTCTAACATAGGGATTGCTACTAAGGGTCAAACTCTTCAATGAAAAGAATGCCCCCATCCCTGGGTTCGCTCGGTGCTGATTCATACTACCAACTGAATAAATGCTGAACTAATTTCTAGACTATAGTAGGCTTAACTGAGCTATTATTGATCGTGCTAACTGACTGAACTAGACTGAGTTCACTGAGTTCTGTTAATTGGATGAATACATTGAGTTCTATAACTGACTGAGTACTATTATATGGTACATCACTGAGTCTATTCTGTAGCTACTGTAATTCTACGTAAATAACTAGATTACGGGTAAGGAATACCCCCAGGACTCGATAGCATTGAAAGTAAAACAGGGCATGGTTATAATAGCATAATAATAGTAGTTTGTTAATAATGCTTCCATTTAGACATTTTGTCAAACACATGAGAGGCATGGATTTGTGCACATACTATTATGTCATAATTTTACCCTTCAACTTACGTGAACATTTTATCAAACACTTAAGGACATAATTTATGCACATAATAATAATCAACATGCAAGCATCATGATCACAATACCAACTCATAATTTCAAGGGATTTTAACATAAATTCACATAACCCTACATACGTGTTAGTTACTTCACATGAAACTTATAATAAGTCATGGATTAAAACTCAATTAACATCATAGTCATGAATAAAATCAAATTCAACATAAAATTCATGAATCAACTTGTAGTTTTAAAAGAGGTTCTTGAACTCCAAGGGTGGAAGGAAACCCAAGGATGAACACCTAACATACCTTGATTGTTAATTCTCTAAAAGTTTTGGTGAATTTCTTGGGACTTGAATCTTGAATTTGATGGGTTAGGGTTTGTTCTTGAGAGGATTTGTGAATAATGAGTGAATTTTTCCTTTAGAAAGGCTTAATATGGTGTTTTGGGGTTGATATAAGGTGGAAAAATGACCCAAATACCCCTCTGGATGCGAATTTTTAATTACTGAAATCGTGCCCAGCGATGCGCAAACTGACGTGCTGCATCGATGGCCAATGTGATAGCCAACGTGATACATTAATATCGCGTTGGCTCACTGGAATTTGCACTGAAGGCTGGTGAAAATTTTTAGTCGACGCGACGCGTTGAGATCGCATCGATCCACTGTTTTGGACTCCCAAACATGCCTTAAATGAAATCCAAAAAATTCGAAACTCACCAGAAGTGACCTATGGACACATCTGATCATGATTCAATCCAATAATTGACATTTTAAGGTCATAAGAGTCGCAAAATAAGATCTCCAAATTCTGAAGGCTAAAAATATTTTTAAGTAAAAATACTTAGTTGAAATTTCTAAGTTTGGAACCTCTTTTCATGCCCTAATGGACTGAGTTAAGCTAGGATTCTGCGGGGTCTTACAAAATGTGTCATCATCAATTTCATTAATTTGGTCACTGTTGAATCTTATTTAATCGTTATGTCATGTAATTACTATAACACTTTCTATGTTAGTTTTATTAATTTAACTTCTTATTTGCATTTTTGTAGTTTTCAATTTCATTTAAAGAATGTTGGATTGTTATGTACGATTAATTTGTGCTATATTACCTATTTGCACACTTAATCACATATTTGACTGATCAGTATTTGTAAATAAATATATGTTGTATTATGTTTAATTCAACCAAGTTAAAAATGTCATATCCATCACTAATATAATGTTTATGTTTGTGAAATTATGTATATGATGCGGTAAAAATTTAAATTGATGTTCATCACAATGTATGTGATGCGTAGGTTAGTTATAACATACAAAATATGTTCAAATCCATGTATTTCATAATATTTGTGACACATATATTATGTATATGATATAATGTGATTTTCTATGCACTAAGCATTTGCACACATTGTAATGTATCTGATACAACTGTTGTGTATCTGATACATTATCAAATGACATTTACTTGTATCGAACATAATTAACATGTTATGCTAACTAAGCACACAGAAAATTTAGAATCTTATTAAAAAGGACATATTTAATTTTGAGTGATATGTATGAGTTTGAAAAAATGTGTTTTATTTAATATTAAATTCATAGTATTATTAAAGGATATACATTAATAGTGTAAACGTGTCAATGTGTCAGATACATTGTACTGTATTTGATATATGAACCCACTTTCACTTACACGTATTGAACATACTTCACATGTTATAATGTTAAATTAGCAGACAGAATTGTTATTGACATAATGGACAAACAAAAATAGAAATATCACTGACTTTGATAAAACAACATTAAAGTCAATTTGTCAATAACCCAAAACAAATATGTTCACAATGCAACTAAACAAATATGTCTTCACCATTCTTACACAAACACAACTTTATCTAAATCCTTCTAAAAAAAGTTAACTTTCAAACTACTCTAAACTAATAATTTCTGATTCATCGAAAGGTAAAACATAACTTGGCTTTGGTCTTGGAGGATTATCATTGTTATTAATATCTTTCATAGATTTGACCACTCCATAATTTCATAATAAAGCAACATATCTCAAGCATTGCATTTATACTTCAAAACCAGCAGAAAAAACTAACATTCCTTTACTCAAATACTCTACATATAAGGCTACAAACATGCCATAATCCCTAAATAGTATAAGTACCTTGAGTTGATCAATTTTTTCTAGCAATACATAGTGTTATAAATTTATACGCTATAGATATACATAAGTAAAGTGAGACTTACAGACTACCACTTGCTTGTTGTGCAATGTTTTATGCATACTCAACATCAAATGGATGTTAGTTCACTATCTATTTGTGTTGGCCCATTTTATCCTGTACGCTTTCAGATTTGTCCAATCATTACGTCCAGTTTATTTCAGAAATTTACTGTCAGCCAAGTAAGTGGGCAACATCACTGCCAATTTATGAATCTCAGGTGATGACTCCCTATTTCTTTAAGTGGATAATGATTCATAAACCTAAATATGTCTTTCTTTCAGTGAAATAACGTCTAACACGCAATAAAACTCTTCATCATAATTAACCTATGCGTACGCCTCATCAACCATATGCCAAAACATTTAAGCAAGGATATTGTCTTTGATAATGTTTGTTATTGATTCCTTATGTATGGCAACAACACATGACTGCACATAGACTTTTTACTGGAAAATAACCTTATAAGAAACATTTGGATAGTATCTATGATATGACTATTCAATGTAATTTTTGAACAAGCAATTGACAATTGTGTATTTATATTGTTGACCAGATTTCTACTTTGAACTTTGTGAAGGTGGTAGAATATGACATCAATATGTCGGACTATTTAAAAATATCCAAATTGTATGTTGTATTTAAAATATTATATGTATTAGTTATGAATATACAACCATTGATCAATATTTAAATTATCAGATACATCACTAATCAATCTTTATACATACATTGCTATGTATATAGGTTGAATAACAAATAAAGTAAAACCTTTTAAGGCCACCTTCTACATAAATGATATGTACTAGATAATATAGGAAGTCTATGAACATATTCTAATACAACACCATACACAAGTCAATGTATAGGGGTTGTATTACCATCTACTTAAGAATTTTAAATTGCTCATATTTCTAAATGCATAAGATTAATAATCATGTTTTAAAAGTACTAGATTTCTATGTATATTTACTAAGTCAAAAATAGACATAGATCAGTTAAATCATATTAGTATGTAACGATATCTATTTATTTCATGTACATAACTAATCATTCCATATACATTGCTATTCATTCCATATACATATATTAATATGTATATGAGTTGAATAACAAATAAATCAAAACTTTTTAAGGCCACCTTTTACATAAATATGATATGTATTAGATTATATATAATACCCTATATTTCCCTACTTCAGTTTAGCTCTCAGTACATGGGTATATCTATATAAAAATTTAAAAATATTCAGTACTTTTAAGTTTAAGACCTACCAATATTTAGGAAATTAAATTAGATTTCCAACGATATAAAATTCATCCAAATCTGATATCCACGTGAGAAGTTATGACACTTTTTGTAAAATAGTGTGCCAAATTCACAAGCACCGCATCGCGGTGAAAGGAAAAATGACATTCGTCGATTTCTAGTAGAACACCATGATTCTAGTGCATCTCGGTGCAATTCCTATTCCCAATTGGCTTTTCCAGTGTGTCAGTGCAATAACGGCACATTGCACCATAGTGCCATTTCCCAATTGTCACTTTCCAGTGTGACTCTGCGATTCCACTGCGTCTCGCCAAGGGCCAAATCTTATTTAGTGGGGTACCGTAATTGTACCCCACTGCGCCAAGGGTTCAGTTCCCAATTGTCCATTTTCTAGTGGCCCGACAAGATTGTACCGCGTCACGCCAGGTGCCAAAATCAGGATTTTTCAGTCAGTTGCGAGTTTTTAATTCCAAGGGATTTTAAGTCCTTTTCCTTCATCCCAGTCAGCCTAAACACATAATTAATCTCTAAAATATCTCTAATAATTCATTATTTCACAAGTTAATCTATAACAAATAAATCCTCTTTCAAGAATAAGAACCCTAGCCTTCAATTCAAGATTAAATCCCAAGGATAGGGATGGCGACTTCTCTGTCAGATAGGCAGAGTCGTTAGTAGCAGTACCTGAACTCTAGATCTACGTAGCCAGAATAGGATATGAGGAGTCACCCGTCAGGTTAGGCTTGACTACCTCGCAGGGGTCACCCATCAGTTTAGGCTTGACACCCTTAGTCATTCGGGATAGTACATTAGTATAGTGGATCCACACAACTAGTGTTAGTACCCTTGGAATGGTACTAACACCATTCCAACTTGGGTTAAAGGTTGGACCCCAAACTTTCTCATTGGGTCATGTCGGTTAGATGATAGCTTCCACAGTCTAAGTCCAGTAATTCAGTTTCAGTTGCTTGACCATAGCATACAGATATCCGTGATTATTTTATCGGATTTCGGTATTTTAGTATTTATAGATTATACTTAGAACATGTTATATGCTTGGTCATGCATCCTCGTACTTACAGATTTCATGTGTCATCAATATTTATGGATTTTATATATTTTTAGTACATACAAATTTCATGCACTCTATTCAGTACTTCATGTTATATACATATATTAAGATAATTAATATTCATGTTTACGAAATCATGCATATCAACCTACCTTATTTAGAATACCAGTTCATTCAAACTACTGATCACATACTCTTTTCTTGTGCTATGATGTATCATATCATAGGTTCGGATGCACAATTCCTGGATTGTGCCTAGACTTCTCAGACTTTTAGCCGTAGCAGTGGTGAGTCCTTCCATTTCGAGGAAAAACTATTTTACTTTATGTTTTTATTCTAGTAGTTAGTTGGAGTTAGATGGGGCCTATCCCATCAACTTACTTTAGTTCATTTAGAGGCTTTCAGACATTATAGTTAGTTATTCAGTATTCAGACTTTAGTTGACATTGTCTGATTATCTTATCAGTTTGGTTTACAGATTCTATCAGTTTTCATTACTTAAAACCTTATGGATTATCAGTTGTTCTTCCTTGTATATTATATTTTATTCAGTGCTCACAGCAGGTAATAGCTCATGGGTTAGCTTGTGGTCCCTCGAGATTGTAAGCACTGTGTGGCACCCAGGGTGTACTCTCAGGGCATTAAAAACTTGATATCAGAGCCTAAGGTTTTAAGGTGTCCTAGGAATTCTGAAAGCCATGTCAAGTAGAGTCTTGTGCATGGGTGTGAAGCGTGCCACACTTTTAGACAAGAGGCTGCGAGATATTTTGGAAAAGTTTCCTTTCTTTCAGTATTCATGTTGTACGAGTGGGCATAGTGCTCTTGTTAAACTCTCCTTCTAATAAATTCTCCCTTTCATTTTCAAAACATGCCTCCTAGAAAGACAAATGGAAGAAGAAATATAAATTAGCCAGCACCTCACCCCATTCAGGAAGATCCCCTGAATCAGCATATTTCTCATATAGAGTTTAGAGATACATTCACTACACTAGCTTAATCTATATCGTCTCCAAATGCACATCCAACCGCTATTCTTGCCAACCTAATGGCCAATACTACCGTAGCCAAAATTTAGGATTTCACCGAATGAACCCTACTTCCTTTTTGGGATCCAAGTCTGATGAGGATCCATATGAGTTCTTAGATATGATGAAAAAGGTAACAAAAATTATGGGGGTAAATTCTAGTGAGAGTGCTGAATTGGGTACTTACCAGTTGCAAGATGTATCCCATACATGGTTTAAGCAGTGGAAGGCAAATAAAGGCACAAATGGAAGGCTTATAGAATGGGAAGAGTTTGCAACTGTGTTCTTTGATAGGTTATTCCCGCTGGAGTTGAGAGAGGCTAAAGTGTTAGAGTTTATTAACTTAGAGTAGGGAAACATGACAGTGAGATATTATTCTCTTAAGTTTACTCAGTTAGTCTACTATGCCCCTCATGTGGTAGATGATTGTAGATCTAAGATGAGTAAGTTTGTGTCTAATGTATCTGACAACGTGATTAAGGAGTGTAGGATCGCAATGCTAATTAGGGAGATGGAATTTTCTAGGTTGATGTTCCATGCTTAACAGAATGAGAAGAATAAGTCTAAGGAGAGAGAGAGGGGGAGAACAAGAGATCTAGAAAGGGTAGTTTTAATTTCAGTCAGCCAAGGTCAAAAGGTGGTAACCGTCCTGAGTTTCATCAGAAATCCTCAGTCCCAGCTCCATCTTCATCCAGTGCTCCAGGACCTAAGTTCAGGAATAATCTTAGGTATAGGGCACCAGGATCTAAGTCCCAAGATAGTGTTAATAGCACTCATATAAATCCCCTTTTCTAGAAATATGGTAGAAACCATCACGATAAGTGTAGAGCTGGCAGTGATGTATGCTTTGGTGTGGTAATATAGGCCACCAAATTAGGGAGTGTTGGGTAGTTTCTTAATAAGGTAGGGATTTTCACCAATAGGGACAGACCCATCAGCTACCAGTTCTAGTCGGCTGCCCAACTCAGTAGGGTGCCGCTTCCAGTACTACTAGTGGTCTGCATCCAAATAGATTATATTCTCTTCAGTCCTAACAAGATCAGTAAAATTCTCCTGACGTAGTTACTGGTATGTTGCAAGTCTTTCATTTACGTGTTTATGCTTTATTTGACCCAGGAGTTTCTCTTTCTTTTGTATCTCCTTATATAGACATTAACTTTGGAGTTAGTCCCAAAATCTTAATAGAGCCCTTTTCAGTATCTACCCCAGTAGGTGTTTCCCTTGTGGCCCAGCGGGTATACAGTAATTTCCTGGTTACAGTGTCTCAAAAAGTCACCTTAGCTGATCTTGTGGAGTTAGAGATGACTGATTTTAATATCGTTCTCAACATGTATTGGCTCCATTCATGCTATGCTTTAGTTGATTGTAGAAATAGAGTTTTTCATTTTTAGTTTCCAAATAAACCAGTCCTTGAATGGAGGGATAGTGCTACATCGCTTAGAGGTCGATTCATTTCGTACCTTAGGGCAAGGAAAATAATATCCAAGGGATGTATCTACCATATTGTTTGAGTCAGAGACTCTAGTTCAGAGACTCCTAGGCTTGAGTCAGTTCCAGTAGTAAATGAATTCTTAGATGTGTTTCTCGAAGATCTTCCCGGAGTTCCTCTCGAGAGGGAAATTGATTTCTAAATTGACCTTCTTCCAGACACATCCAATATCTATTCCACCATATAGAATGGCTCCTGTTGAACTCAAAGAGTTAAAAAAATAGTTAACTGACCTTTTAGACGAGGGGTTCATCAGACTCAACATCTCTCCGTGGAGCGCACCAGTCCTATTCATACGTAAAAAAGATGGTTCTCTCAGAATGTGTATTGACTACCGTTAGTTAAAAAAAGTCACAGTCAAGAATAGGTATCCACTTCCTATAATTGATGACTTTTTTGACCAACTTCAGGGCACCAGTTAATTTTCTAAGATAGACTTCAGATCAGGCGATCATTAGCTCAGAGTCAGAGAATATGACATTTTGAAAATAGCTTTCAGAACTCGGTATGGTCACTTCGAATTCATAATCATGTCATTTGGTCTCACTAATACCCCAGCAACCTTCACGGACTTAATGAACTGAGTTTTCATGTAGTACTTGGACATGTTCGTCATAGTCTTCATAGATGACATCCTTGTCTACTCCTGTACCAAATGATCATACAGATCACCTCAGAATAGTATTGCAAACTCTAAGAGCCCATCAGTTGTTCGCTAAATTCAATAAGTATGAATTTTGGATAAGATAAGTATCTTTCCTTGGTCATATTATTTCTGGTGATGGAATTAGAGTTGATCCTCAGAAGATCGAGGTGGTGAGAAACTGGCCTACACCTATTTCTCCATCAGATATTAGGATTTTCTTGGGTTAAGATGGCTATTACTGCCAGTTTGTTGAAGGGTTTTTGTCTATTGCATCCCCCATGTCCAAATTTACTCATAAGAAAGTCAAGTTTCAGTGGTTAGATTCCTGTGAGAAGAGTTTTTAGGAGTTGAAGACTCGACTCACCTCAGCCCCAGTTTTGACCTTGCCAAATGGTTTAGATGGTTTTGTTGTGTACTGTGATGCATCCAGAGTAGTTTTGGGCTATGTACTAATTCAGAGAGGTAAAGTCATAGCCCATGCCTCTAGACAGCTTAAGCCCTATGAGAAAAATTAACCTACCCATGATCTTGAAATAGCAACTGTAGTGTTTGCCTTATGGATTTGGAGGAACTATTTGTATAGAGTGCATGTAGATGTGTTCATGGATCACAAAATCTTGTAGTATGTGTTCTTTTATAAATATTTGAATTTTCATCAGAAAAAGTGGTTAGAGTTGTTGAAAGATTATGATATGAGTGTTCAGTATCATCCAGACAAGGCCAATATAGTGGCGGATTCTCTCAGTAGGTTATTTATAGGTAGTGTTACGAACGTTGAGGATGATAAAAAGAAGCTAGTTTAGGAAGTTCATCAGCTTTACAGGTTAGGTGTCCACTTAGTTGATTCAGTAGATGGTAGTGTATGGGTGTAGAATAGTTCAGAATCAACTCTGGTTTCTAAAGTCAAGGAAAAATAGGACAGAGATTCCAGTCTTGTTAAGTTGAAAGAGTTTATCAGAGATTAGAAAATAGAGGTTTTCTTCCAAGGGGGAGATGGTGTATTGCGTTTCCAGGGTAGACTATGTGTGCCAGGTCTATACAACTTGAAGTAGCAAATTCTTGCAGAAGCGCATGGTGAATGGTACTCGATTCATCCAGGGGCCACTAAGATGTACCGCAATTTGCAATAGATCTATTGGTGGAGTGGGATGAAAAGAGATATTGCAGAGTTTGTAGCTAAGTGCTCTACATGTCAGCAGGTTAAGATTGAGCATCAAAAGCCTAATGGGTCCATGTAGGAGTTCAGTATTCCCATATGGAAATGGGAAAAAGTGAACATAGACTTTGTGATGGGTTTGCCTCGTACCCTTCATCAGTATGATTCTATCTAGGTCATTGTAGATAGGATGACCAAATCAACTTATTTCTTGCCAGTCCATACTTCTTATTCAGCTGAGGACTATGCCAAGCTCTACCTTAAAGAGTTGGTTAAGTTGCACGGTGTTTCGCTATCTATCATTTCAGAAAGAGGTACTTTATTTATCTCTAACTTTTGGAAAGCTTTTCAGAAGGGTTTTGGTACCCAAGTTCATCTTAGTACTATGTTTCATCCTCAGACAGATGGTCAAGCAGAAAGGATCATTCATACTTTAGAAGATATGTTGAGAGCATGTGTAATTGACTTTAAGGGAAGTTGGGATGATAACTTGCCTTTGATCGAATTCGCATATAATAACAACTATCATTCCAGTATCCAGATGGCTCCATTTGAGGATTTTTATGGGAGGATATGTATATCTCTGATTGGTTCGTTTGAAGTAGGTGAGACTGCGGTTGTAGGGCCTGACTTAGTGTTTGATGCCTTCGAGAAGGTTCAGTTGATCAGGGAAAGGCTAAGGCAACCCAGATTCAACAGAAATCATATACAGATGTGAGGAGAAAGGATCTCGAGTTTGAGATTCGCGACTTTGTGTACCTAAAGATCTCTCCTATGAAGGGAGTGAACAAGTTCGGTAAGAAAGGGAAGCTTATTCCCCGATATGTTGGTGCTTACAGAATTCTCAGTCATTTCAGCAAGGTAGCTTACGAGCTTGAGTTACCTTTCAATCTAGATTCAGTGCATCTAGTATTACACGTCTCCTTGCTAAAAAATACATCAGAGACCCAGCAATTGTAGTTCCCTTAGAGAACGTAAATATTTAGAATAATCTCTCTTTCGAAGAGGTCCCAGTCTAAATCCTTGATCGTCAGATTCGCAGACTGAGAAACAAAAAAGTTCCCTTGGTCAAAGTTCTTTGGCGAAACTAGTTCGTTGAGCGAGCTGCTTAGGAGGAAGAAGCAGATATGCGGACCAAGTATCCTCACCTCTTATCTAAAAACTTAGATTCAGCTTAAGGTAATAGTCCTCCTTAGATTTACTCAGTCCCATGTTTAGTCACAGTTACAAACTTTAGTTATCATTGCATATCATCTTCATGACAATCATGCATTCATAAATAAGCTTAGCCATGTACTCATGCATCAAATATGGATGTTCAGTATGAAAAATTAGTTTATTAGTTGTTTCAGTCATGCAATAATACTTCAGTTGTGCATGTTTAGTAAGTAAACTTAGTCCATCAATACTTCCCATCTTAATCAATCTCATTTGAGGACGAATGTTCCCAAGTGGGAGATATTGTAATACCTCGCATTTCCCTAGCTCAATTTAGCTCTCTATACACGGGTATCTCTAGATAAATTTTTCAAACTATTCAGTATTTTTAAGTTTAAGACTTACCAATATGTAGGAAATTGAATTAGCTTTCCAACGATATAAAATTCACCCAAATCTGATATTTGGGTGAGAAGTTATGACACTTTTTATAAAATAGTGTGCCAAATTCACAAGCACCGCATCGCGGTGACAGGCAAAATAACATTCATCTATTCCCAGTGGACCACCATGATTCAAGTGCATCATGGTTCAGTTCCAGTTCCTAATTAGCTTTTCTAGTGTGTCAACGCGATAACAACGCGTCGCACGATAGTGCCATTACCCAATTGTCACTTTCCAGTGTGACTCCACGATTCCACCACATCGTTCCAAGAGCAAAAATCGTATTCAGTGGGGTACCGCTATTGCACCGGACCACGCCAAGGGTCCAGTTCCCAGTTGTCCATTTTCCAGTGGTCTGACGTGATTGTACCGCGTCCCGCCAGGTGCCAAAATTAAATTTTTTCAGTCAATTCCGAGTTTACAATTCCAAGGGATTTTAAGTCCTTTTCCCTCATCCCAGTCAGCCTAAACACAGAATTAATCCTTAAAAGAACTCTAATTTATCATTATTTCGCAAGTTACTCTATAACAAATAAATCCTCTTTCAAGAACAAGAACCCTAGCCTTCAATTCAAGATTAAATCTCAAGAATTTCTCCAAGAAACCTTTAGAATTTATCACCCAGGTATGTTAAGTGTTCATTCATGGGTCCCTTTCTCCCATGAATCCCACGTATCCAGTTTGAATATAAGTTATGATATTTCCAAGTTATTTATGATTTGAAATTGTGATTTTAACCATGAAATCCCATGAATCTTGTCCTATATCATGTTTTTTATGAAATTGATGTTGATTATTATACTCCACATGTTTAAATGTTGTTGCCCACTGATTTAATTCATGATTTGTGATATTGGTGTTGAAAATTTGTGCTTTTACTACAAGCTTTAAACTATTCTCATGCTTAATGTACACCATGCATAACAAATGTTTGATGAAATGCCTAAAAGAGTGGATTTTAAATAAATGTTCCCATGTTATGTCCTTAAATATTGGTACTATTTTACTATTATTACTATCGAGTCCTAGGGGTTATGAATACCCGAAAATATAGTTGTTTACTTAGTCTCAGGAGATTCAGAACAATCTCAGACATAATATGAGCAATATAAATTCAGTTAGTTATCATAATCAGTTAATCTCATAAAAACTCAGTATTCCGAGTCAGTTCAGTTGGGAGTAGGATTTAGCATCGAGCGAGGAAAGGGATGGTGACTTCCCCTTCAGATAGGCAGAGTCGTTGGTAGCTGTCCCTGAACTACAGAACTATGTAGAAAGCATAGGATATAAGGAGTCACCCATCATATTAGGCTTGACTACTTCGCAGGGGTCACCCATCAATTTAGGCTTGACACCCTTAGTCCTTCGGGACAGTACATTAGTATAGTGGATCCACATAGTCAGCATTAATACCTTTGGCACAGTACTAATATCCTTCTAACTGGGGTTAAAGGTTAGACCCCAAACTTGCTCATTGGGGAATGTCAGTTAGATGATAGCTCCCACAGTCTCAGTCCAGTAATCAGTCCAGTAATTTAATTTCAGTTTCTTGACAATAGCGTACAGATGTCAGTGATTTAGTTATCAGATTTGAGCAATTCAGTATTTACATATTATAATCAGAATATGATATATGCTTGGTCATTCATCCTCAGTACTTATAGATTTCATGCGTCATCAGTATTTACGGATTTCATGTATTTTTAGTACATACAGATTTCATGCACTCTATTTAGTACTTCATGTTGTATGCATATATTCAGACAATTAATATTCATTTTTATGAAACCATGCATATCATCCTACCTTATTTAGTATACCAGTACATTCAAACTACTTATTGCATACTCTTTTCTTACGCTGTGATGTCTCATATCATAGGTTCGGACGCCCAATTCCTAGATCGCGCCTAGACTTCTCAGACTATCAGCCGTAGAAGTGGCGAGTCCTCCTATTTTGAGGACAGACTATTTTACTTCATGTTTTCAATCCAGTAGTTAGTTGGTGTTAGATGAGGCTTGTCCCATCAACTTAAATTTAGTTCGTTTAGGGACTTTTAGACATTACAGTCAGTTATTTAGTATTCAGACTTTAGTTGACATTGTCAGATTATTTTATCAGTTTGGTTTGCAGATTCTATCAGTTTTCATTACTTAAAACATTATGGCTTATCAGTTGTTCTTTTGCATATATTATATTTTATTCAGTGCTCACAACAGGTAACAACTCATGGGTTAGCTTGTGGTCCCTCGAGATTGTAAGCACCGTATGGCGCCCAGGGTGTAATCTCAGCGCCCAGGGTGTAATCTCAAGGCATTACATTATATAGGGAGTATATGAACATATCCTAATACATCACTATACACAAATCAATGTGCATGGATCGTATTACCACCCACTTAACAATTTTAAATTATTCATATTTCTAAATACATAAGAACTATATGTTGCAAAAGTGGCAGCTTGTTATGTATATTTACCAAGTCAAAAGAAACACAGACCATTCAAACCAAATTTGTATGTAACAACACCAATTTAATTCATATACAAATAAATATAAGCAATGACACAATCTATTTATTTTAAAATAATAGAGTCCGAAAAAACGTACCTCATCTTTTCAACATGCATTTGATTGTGACATCATGTAGAATAAATTTTTTTATTATGGATGAGAACCTATAAAATTCAGTTGTTTGAATTCAAGACCTGATGATTTTTCTTTATAAGGACCATCCTTCAATTTCCTATGTCATTAATTGTCAAAATAATATAAGCAAACATATTTTTGTTATCCAATCCTTTTAACGACACATATTAAAAATATTACATGTTTTCATGATACTTTAACAATCACTCCATAATCCATTCGGAGTATAACGAATTAACCAACTAGGAAACTCCTCAAATATACAAAACCCATCAAATATGTGCTTCTGCTGTAAATCAGTGTCGAAACTGTCATTGCCTTTTAAGCTTGAACCAAAATCAATTAAATATGATGACTTAAAATTTCTTAAATTCTGTTTAATCCTTTGTGCAGGTGTTTTCATGGCATCATGAATTGCAATTTGAGTATTAGAAAAATAAGGTGAAAATTGACTGTTAGGTATTAAATACTGACTCCCAGTCATTAATATCAAGATAAAAACTTCAATGGATTTGTAATTAGTGGGGTTGTCATTTCCGATATCAGTGTGTCTATAAAATCATGTACGAATTCAGGTAATGTGTCTATGAAACCATTCTGTTATATAAACTTGATCAGTGAAACATTGAATATAAATTAAATTTGATAAATCAATTATGTGGATATAAACAGTACCAGTGGTTTATGGTCCATACATCCTCAAAACAAAAAAATTGTGAATGTATCATATATACTAACAATTATATATCTGATATACAGTCGTGATGTACTATATACATTACTATCAATGTATCTGATGCATTATAAGTGATATAATGCTAATGTGTATATGTAATATATAACAAATAACCTTTAAGACGATACATAACTACCTAAGAAATGTATTAATTACTCTGTATATAAAAAGAATAGTTTTATACTGATTCATAAAAAATGTGTTGTTATCATTCTTTCACTGTGGATATGACTGGTGTTGATTTTTTTATAATTTATTTTGACAAAATATTGATAATTAATTTTAATGGGCTCAACATTGACATTGCCTCCATTGGGATTTATCTGATTAGACCGCTTCTACCATTATCATCTTGAGAAATATTTAACAATATATCAATACATTTTAACAAAATCCAATTAATTAAAAGGAAACATAGATATCCTTATAATCCTGAAACTTTGTACTATCTTTTCTCCCCGATTTGTATGCGCCAACTTTTTCTTTCCTAGATTTATCTTTGATTGTATTATCAGTTACTTCCTCCTTCTATGTTAATAGAAACAACAATAATTTAAGAAGTTAAGCTGTATGAAAAATCAAGATGATAATGTTTATTATTTTTTTGTTTGTCTTGCTTCTTTATTAAAGCATTCATCACTTCGATGTGTTATTTTATGAGTAATGTTTGAAGGTTCTCAATTTTTTGATCAACTTTCACACATAACAATAAGTATATGAAAATTAAAGTGATTCAATTGAATTAACACAACTGAAATCATACTTACATAAGAATGTATGAATGACTTTATGTTGTTTAAAACGATTTTCATCAATATGGATCTTCAGGCTTGCTGAAAGAATTAGAAAATGTCTTCTCTACATCATGCTACGATGAAGCATCTGCTAACTCTTTAGGCGATTTAGTCGTGTCTTCATCGTTATTTTTGTCACCCTCTCCATACTTTTCCTCTTGAATCAGGTGATATAGATTTTTCTCATTCCGGTACCTCGACTAATTTTTTTTATAAAAAACTATCTATTTTTCTTCTTTTTGAAGGTGGTGCAACTGATGTTTCAGTAATTAAACTAGCCTTGATCAGTATTTTAGGTGATGGTATTTTACTAAAATCCTAATAAACTTAAGGATATTTGTGATAATCTTGCGGCTTATCATCACAAACCCTTTTCCCATGACCATCATTCGACGAGGTCAGTACAGATAATATGGTGGGGTCATACATTTCTGTAAGACCCTGCAAAACTTCAACAAATTTATTTTTTACCCTCCCACGTGTGTAATATAAATTTTTGAATTGAATTATGTTTAGGAATGTTAAAAGGGTATTTTGGAAAAGTTTTAGAATTTTCAGAAGGGGTTCAAGGCTATTTTAAGACTTTGAGGAAGTAAGTCATCTGATAGTGGCATGCCATGCCACTCACTTAGCCTCCATGATAAGGGTGTGGCATGAAGGCTAAGATCCACGATAGCGGCGTGCCACGCTACTAGATATTTTTTGCCTAATTTTTATTTTTTTCACTAGGGGTGAGGGTTTTTTGGTCCTTTTACCCCTTGAACGACTTATAAACATAAAATTGACTATTTTTCTTTAGTTTTAAAATATCAAACCCCACTATTCTCTTCTCTAACTCCCAACCCAATAAAGCTCAAGGGATTCACCCTTCAAGCTCCAAACTTTGATTTCTCTTCAAATTCTTTGGTATTTTAGGCATGTTTCTCATCCTTACATTGAATTTTATATTGTAGCATTTATTTAATTATTTTTATGTGATTTTAATTGATGGGTTTGAAATTTTAGTTATGGGTTCTTAATGATAATATTTTGAATTGGTTATCCCATAATTTAAATGTGTTGCTTATACTTTTATTGATGGATTTTGGGACTGAATTGATGCATTATGGTAGTGGATAGAATGGGGAATATGGATTTTCCCAAATTGATTGATTTTTGACTTGGTATTGGCATTAAAATCAACCCAATTTTAAACTTGGTTTTAAATATGACTATTCACATAGTTTAACTTAACTTTTGAATATTGCATTGTGTTAAAGAATAATTGGATAATGAAGATAGTTTTGGAAGGATCTTGGTGGAAAAAGTTTGGATTTTAAATGGAACTTGAGAGTCAAATGGTTATACAAATTGGTTTGGCATAATAGAATTAGCTTGAAAGAATATTGGTAAATACCTTAATAAATGACTCCTGGGTTATTAGTTGGATTATGTGCAAACTAATTTAATTTGGGCTTAAAGGAAATTGTGCAGCTCATTGTGAAGGTGTGGTCCTGGAGAGACCAACACTGGAAACCTCATTTACCAATGTGGGGTCTATGTGAGTGTGCTTGGTCCACATTATGTATCCGAATGCTACATCATTTTATGATGCCGGTTCGGAGGAATTTTCTAGTCCTCCTATGCAGCTTTAGGTTATTCAGTACTCCCGTGGATCTTCTATGAAGTGGTTAGCCTCCATCTTTTTAAAGGCCCTGCCATTTCGTTGGTTTCTTTATTATTTTACAACTTTTGGATTCTTTTGGTCATAGTCGGGGACATGTCCCAACTTAGTTGGTATTATTTGTTTTAGAGGATTTTATGGACAATATTAAAATGGTTTGGTAATTGCAGTTCGACTCTTAGAATTTTATTAGAATTATCTATCTTTATTACAATTTTGGTTGGCTTTTACTGTATTTTTTATTGAGATTTGGAGGTTAGGATAAGGGGTGGTCTTCGGCCTATGGTAGGCTTGAGATACCTATCATGACTAGGCCCTAATTTGGGCCGTGAAAAGTTTTGCATCAGAGCATGGTTCAGGATTTTTGGGTGTCTACAAAGTCGTGTCGAGTAGAGTCACTTTTATGAGTGTGTAGCACACCACACTTATAAATAGGAGGCTCTGAGGCATTTATGAATGTTTTCTTTTGTTGTGTTCTATTTCAGGCTATAGAGTTTAGTTACCTTAAATATTCTCTAACTCCTAGCCTACTTACATTTTTGATTATGCCTCCCCAAAGATCTGACAATCGTATAAACTCTTCTGGATCCTCTATCCCACCTTAGGAAGATATGGAGGGAATTCACCCTGCTTATAGAGTGCAAAACCTGTTTAGGGTCCTTTCTCCTAACTGCACCACTCCATGTTAGGTTCCACCGATCCCTACTAGTCCTTCTTTAGCTAATGATACTTATTCTCAATTAACCCAGGGAGATATTTCTAATGCAAAGTTCTATCAGTCTATTCATATGCTTGCCCAACTGGTAACATGATAGTTTTATCAGTCTGATCATGTTGGTCCTGCAGTTAGTTCGTCTAAGGCTACTCGGGTTGGCCAGTTTATGAGATTAAATCCTCAACCTTTATAAGCTCTAAGGTTGAGGAGGATCCTTAGTGGTTTATTAATAAGATAGAGAAATTTTTTAGGGTTATACATTCTATTGATTTAGAGTGTACGGAGTATGCTACCTATCGGTTGAAGGATATGGCTTACCAGTGGTATGAGGAGAGGAAATTGATGAGGGGTGATGATGCTGAGTCAGTGGTGTAGGATGAGTTTTTAGGTTCTTTTCTTTATCACTTCTTTCCTCAAGAGTTGTGGGAAGCTAAGGCCAAAAATTTTGTAAACTTGACACAGGGTAAGATGAGTATGAAGGAGTATGCCCTAAAATTCCTACAACTATACCGTTATGCTCTGGAGTTGGTGTCTAATATGAGGTCCAGAATAAGGAAGTTTGCTTCTGGTTTGTCCCATAATTTCATATTAGAGTGTAAGGCTGCGATGTTGAATAATGATATGGACATCTCCAGGTTGGTGGTTTATTTGTAGTAGGTGGAGAATGAGGAAAAAATAGGTATAGATAGGAGAGAGGCAAAGCAATACATTTAGATATTTAGAGCAGGGTGCAAGTCAGCAGAACAATAAGAGAGATGGTAGACAGTGGACCAAGAAGAAGAATTGGAGAAACTCATATTTGACAGCTAGTTCTCATTATCCTAAGCCTTCTGATGATAGTCATTTTCAATCTAGAAATGGTCCTAAGGCACTAGGTTCTTAGTTTTAGATTAGTGGAGCTCAATCGGCCCCACTCTACCCTCTATGTTAATTTTGTGGGAAACTTCATCATGGGTATTGTGATGAAGAAAAGAATTTATATTTTAATCATGGTCAGCCTAGTCATCTGGAGCAAAATTATCCCATAGCTAAAGTTTCCATGGGAACTAATAAGGTCCCGATCGACACTTCTTTGTCACCTGCACCTAAGAGAGCCACTTTAGGTACCAGCACTGGCCGAAATTGTCTCAATGCACTTGCTACCCATCAGGAATCTGAGGCATCACCAGACATTGTCACTAGTATGTTACAACTCTTCTCTCATGATGCTTATTGTTTACTTGATCCAGGCTCTACCCTATATTATATGGCCCCTTATATGGCTATACACCTTGGTTTTGGTCCTAAAATATTTCTGACCCTTTTTCTATTTTTACTCCTATAGGTGATTTTATTGTTGCTAGAAAAATCTGTAGGGGTTATGTGGTGTCTATATTTTATAGAGAGAAATCGATGGATTTGATAAAATTGGATATAGTGGAGTTTTATGTAATCTTGGGAATGGATTGACTTCATTCGTGCTATGCTTCTCTTGACTGTTGGACTTGGAAGTCATTTTCCATTTCCCTAATGAACTAGTGATTGAATGGTAGTAGAGTTCCTTAGTACCAAAGAAGAGGTTTATTTTATATCTTCGAGCTCTAAAATTGATATCCAATACGTTCTGTACCAATTAGTTCGGGTTATGTATTCTAACTCTGAGGGTCCTTCTTTGCAATTTGTTCCTGTGGTTAATGAATTTCCTGAACTTTTTCCCGACGATATTCCTGGAATTCCCTAGATAGAGAAATAAATTTTGGGATTGATCTTTTATAGGATACCTATCCCATTTCTATTCCTCCTTATATATTTCTCTGGTTGAACTAAAAGAGCAGTTAAAGGATATTTTTGATAAGGGTTTCATCCATTCTAGTGTTGCTCTGTGGGGTGCTCTACTGCTTTTTGTGTGAAAAAAAAATGGGTCTTTTTGAATGTGTATAGACTATCGTTAGTTGAATAAGGTTATAGTGAAAAATAAGTATCCTCTCCTTAAGATTGATGATCTTTTCAACAAGCTTCAGGGTTCTAGGTGTTTCTCTAAGATTGATCTTTGTTCGGGCTACCATCATTTGAAAATTAGGGAGGTTGATATTCCCAAGACTACTTTCCATACTCGTTATGGTCATTAGAAGTTTTTGGTTATGTCATTTAGGTTGACTAATGCTTTGGCTACTTTTATGGATCTCATAAATTGGTTGTTCAGGCAGTTTTTGGATTTGTATGTTATAGTCTTCATTAATGAAATCTTTGTTTACTCTAAGAGTGAGGAGGATCATGCCAATCACCTCTGAATTATGTTGCAGATTCTTACGGACCAGAAATTATATGCAAATTTTTCTAAGTGTGAATTTTTGCTAACTGTTGTGACCTTTCTTTGGCATGTTATTTATAGTGAGGGGATCATGGTGGATCCACAGAAAGTTGAGGCAGTTAAGAGATGGCCTAGACCCATAACTCCAACCGATATTTGGAGCTTCTTGGTCTTGACTAGGTATTATAGGAGGTTTGCGGAGAGTTTTTCTTCTTTTTCTACTCTATTGACAAGGTTGACTAAAACAAGTTAAGTTTTTGTGCTCTAATGCTTGTGAAGGTTGATTTGAGAAATTGAAGGATAAGTTGACTTCTGCACTAGTTTTGACCCTGTCCGAGGGTACTGATGGTTTAGTTGTGTATTGTGATGCATTCCATGTGGTACTGGGTTGTGTTTTGATTCAACATGGCAAGGTTGTGGCTTATGCTTCTAGGCAACTTAAGGTACATAAAAGGAACTACCCGACTCATGATCTAGAGTTGGTGGCTGTGGTTTTTACTTTGAAGATTTGGCACCATTATCTGTATGGGGTGCATATAGATATTTATTTAGACCATAAGAGCTTGCATTATGTATTTACATAAAAGGAGTTAAACCTCATGTAGAGATGGTTGCTCAAGCTACTTAAGGATTATGAAATAAGCCTTCATTACCACCTAGGTAATGCTAGTGTTATTGTTGAAGCTCTTAGTAGGTTGTCCGTGTGTATCTTATCTCATGTGGATAAGGATAAAAAAGGGTTGGTGATGGATATTCACAAGTTGGCTAATTTAGGAGTTCATCTCTTGGACTCTCAAGATGGAAGAGTAATTGTTCAAGAAGTGGTTAAATCATCTCTTGATGCTGAGGTAAAGGTGAAATAGGATTTGGATCCCATACTTATGCAGATTAAAGATGGTATGGATCAACAAAAGATTAAGACATTCGATATTAAGGGAGATAACATTTTGAGCTATCAAGGAAGGTTGTGTGTTCCTTATGTTTACGGGCTATGGAAAAGGATTTTCACTGAAGCTCAAGAGTCCAGATATATAATTCATCCGAGTTCGATCAAGATGTAGAATGACTTGAATGAAATCTACTGGTGGAATAATATTAAAAGGGATGTGGCAAAATTTGTTTTTAAGTGTATGGTTTTCATCAAGTCAAGGTTGAACATTTATGACCTGGTGGCATGTCTCTAGAGATAGAGTTTCCTATGTAGAAGTGAAGATGATCAATATGGACTTTATTATGGGTCTTCTGCGATCTCATATTCAGTATGATTCTATTTGGGTCATTGTGGATAGAATGATTAAGTCTGCTCATTTCTTTCCTGTGAGGAGTAACTACTCAGGAGTGGATTATGCTAAGTTGTTCATTCAGGAGATAGTTAGGTTGCATGGAGCATCGATGTCTATCATTTCAGACTGAGGTACACAATTTTCTTCTCTCTTCTAGGGTTTATTTCAGAAAGGTTTGGGTACTCATATGAACCTTAGCACCGCTTTCTATTCTCAAATAAATTGGCAAGAAGAATGTACTATTCAGACTTTAGAGGATATGCTAAGGGACTGCGTAATTAATTTGAAGGAAAGTTGGGTTGACCATTTACCTTTTATTGAGTTTGCTTATAACAACAATTATTATTCTATCATTCATATGACTCTTTTTGAGGATCTTTATGGTAGAAGGTGTAGGTCTCTTATTGGATGCATTGAGATAGGTGAGACTAGGTTGTTTGATCTATACTGTGTTCATCAAGCCACGGAGAAGGTGAAAGTTATTAGAGAAAGGCTTAAGACTGCTCAAAGTTGCCAAAAATCTTATGCAGATGTGAGGCAAAAGGAGTTAGAGTTTGAAGTAAACGATTAGGTATTCTTAAAGGTTTCTACAATGATAGGAGTCATGAGATTTGGGAAGAAGGGGAAGATCAGTCTCCATTACATTAGTCTGTATTGAATTCTAAGGATAATTGGGAATGTCGTGTATGAGTTATATTTACGAACAAGTTTGGATTCTATTCATCCTATTTTCCATGTGTCTATGTTGAAAACGTGTGTGGGTTATCCTTCTTTGATAGTGCCGGTTGTGGATGTTGGTGTTGCAAATTCTTTATCCTATGAGAAAGTCTCGATTGATACATTGAATAGGAGAGTTCATAGATTAAGGACAAAGGATGTAGCTTCGTTAAAGGTCCTTTAGAGAAATCAAAAGGTGGAAGAAGCTACATGGGAAACTGAGGAAGATATGAGATCCAAGTACCCATTCTTGTTCCTCATGTTAAATGAAAATGTTTAAGGTATGAGTTTTATTTTTATCTTATTGCATATCGAATTTGTCCTTGGATTCTAATGTATTTTGGCTATTGTTGTGCTAAGCATGTCCTAACTCCTCATTCAGGGATGAATGATCCAAAGAGGGGGATAAAGTAAGACCCTAAAAAACTTCAAAAAAATTATTTTTGACCCTCCCACATACGTAATGTCAATTTTTGACTTGAATTCTATTTAGGGTTGTTAAAAGGGTGTTTTGGGAAAGTGTAGGAGTTTTTGGAAGGGGTTTGGGGCCACTTTGGGACACCGAGGCAGTAAGCATCCATGATAGTGGCGTGCCATGCCACTTAGCCTCTGTGATAAAGGCGTGACGTAGAGGATAAGCTCCAAGATAGCGGCGTGCTACACTGCTATGTATTTTTTGCCCAATTTTTATTTTCTTCACTTGGGGCGAGGGGATTTTGATCCTTGTAACTCTTGAATGACTTATAAATATAAAATTTACCCTTTTCCTTCAATTTTCAAAGATCAAACCCCACTATTCACTTCTATAACTCCCAACCCTAAAAGCTCAAGGTTTTTCAGAGAATTCACTATTCAAGCTCCAAACATTGATTTCTCTTCAAATTCTTTAGTATTTCAGGAATGTTTCTCATCCTTAACTTGAATTTTACATTGTGTCATTTATTTAATTACTTATTCATGTGATTTTAATTGATGGGTTTGAAATTTGGGTTGAGGTTTTTTGATGGTTATTACTTTGATTGTTTTTCCCATAATTTAAATGTGTTGATTATGCTTTAATTGATAGATTTTAGAATTGAATTGGTGCATTGTGGTAATGGATGAAATAGGGAACATGGGTTTACCTAAATTGATGGATTTTTGGCTTGGTATTGGCATTAACCTCAAGTCACTTTGTAAACTAGGTTTTAAATATGAATATCACATAGTTTAACTTTAACTTTTGAACATTGCATTGAATTAAAGAATAAATGGATAGTGACAATAGTTTTAGAATGCCCTTGGTGACAATGGTTTGGATTTCAAATAGAACTTGGGAGTGAAATTGCTATACGGATTGGTTTGGCCTAATTGAATTACCTTACAAGCATATTTTTAGGACGATTCCAAGTTGGTAAATGCCTTAATAAATGACTCCTAGGTTAATGGTTGGATTATGTGCAAACTATTTTACTTTGCGCTTAAAGTAAATTGTGTAGATTACTGTGAAGGTATGGTTCTGAGGGCACCAACACTGGAAACCACATTTGTGGATGTGGGGGTCTATGCGGTATAATGCACATATTATATTATTGATGGCTATCATCTTGGTGTCTTTAGTCTATCCTTAATTTCCTCGATTCGTACAGTTAACATGCATTAGGGCTCTTTTGGCAGGAGAAGTCGAACCCTTATAGCCCATGGTTTCTTTTAGGATTGAACGGGCTACATAGTGCAGGCTAATGGTTTAAATTTTCATGTTCATGACCCTTGTCCCTACCCTAGCATCCTATATATATTTATATAAATATTGTCCATTTGGTTTGGACTAGCTTTTGGCATGACATTATTTTATTCCTTCCCCTGAGTTACATGCCAACGCTCTCCCCACAGATCTTCCTTAGACGCTACATCATTTTATGATGAAGGTTCGGAGGACTTTTTTGTTACTCTTGTGTAACTTTAGGTGATTCGATACTCTTGTGGATCTACTGTGAAGTGGAAAGCCTTCATCTTTTGGATGGCCCTATTATTTTGTTGGTTTCCTTATTATTTTAGTACTTTTGGATTGTTTTGGTCATAGTCAGAGGCATGTCCCATCTTAGTTGGTATTATCTGGTTTAGAGGCTTTTATGGATAGTATTGGTATGGTTTGGTCATTGCATTTTGACTCTTAGAATTTGATTAGACTTATCTATCTTAATTACTATTTTTGTTGGCTTTCACTATATTCTTTTACTATGCTCTGGAGATTAGGCTAAGGGGGTGGTATTCGGCCAACGGTGGGCTTGAGATACACGTCATGACTAGCCCTACTTCAGATCATGATAATTTCAATACCCTCTCGCATTGGTAAATCAATCCTCTAAACTTTTTTAAGCATTAGATGTAGGTTTTTGTAAACAAAGTATGAATTATATAAGAACATATAAATATGAGAAAGCTAGAAGATTGAATGTACAAGGAAACAATTTATTCCTATTAACTAATTAACACTATACAAATACAAATAATATGACCCGGATATTATATGCATAGTTAAGATGTATAATTGTAACACCCCAGATTTTGGTCCTTGAAAATTTTCAAAATTTTACCCTCACTGTCCTGACTATGTCTCACCCTACGAATTATAGGGTGTCTAGACGGGTCATATGACCCTAGTCGTAAGGTGTCTAGTAAATAGTTCTTGAGTTGCTATCCTGAGTACGACTTGGGGACACGAGTTGTAAAGACCCATGACGAGTCACATGACTCAAATCATAGCCTAAATAGTGTGCGTATGGCTAAGTTCTATTCTGAGTATGAGTGGCTCACTACAAGTCATAAAGACTCATTACGAGTCATGGTGTGCAAATCGTAGGATGTCCAATTATTACCCCAATTTGTTTTTGTGTTGACTACGACTGGATCCCATGAGTCATAAGGTCCCATTATGAGCCTTGGAATATGAGTCATAAGGTCAACAGTGTGTGTGCCAGGTGATACTGTTTTGACAACGACTCATGGAGATGAATCATGATGAGTCGTTATGAGAGCCGTAATGACTGACGATTTATTTTTCCAGTTTTTTAAATAGAGTTTTTTTTAGTCATTTCCCTCTTATCCCCATAATAACCCACAACCTATAAACATTCTTGGGACCCTATTTTCATCGATTACCCACTCTAAACACTCTTTCTTCTCTCTCAAGTCTCTCATGTATCTATACTTAGGGTTTCCAAGAAGTAGGTCATCCAAGGGATGATAGGTTGGATTCTCTCCATAATCTTGGATATTTCAGGCATGTTACTCATCCCTAGTTTCTAATTTGTTAAAAGCATATGTTTTAAAGTGTTGTTCATATTGTATTGATAATGGTTTTGAAACATGGGTTGAGGATTTTGAATGTCCATTGTTAAACAATATTTCCCATGATTTACCTATGACTATTCATTCTTTAATTATGGTTTTGAACTTGTGGGATGCATGGGTATGGTGAATAAAATAGGGGATTGTGATTCCCCCAAACTTGTGACTTTTGAAATAGTTATAAACTGGACCCCATATTTTGAAATTGGTTTTGAATATCAAAATTATGCATATTAAACTACTCTTGTACTATTGCGTAATATGAAAAGTCAATGAAGTACAATGGTTTTGAATTGAACCTTAAGGGGTTGTGTAATCCCCCAAGTTAATGTCTAATTAAACAAAAAAGGTTATGAATTCCCCCATGTGATGATAATTGGTATGGCATGTTGATGTTACCTTGCAAGTGTTGTTGGTATGACGATACCAACAATGTATGCCTAAATGCGTATCGTGGTTCAATGAATGAGAATGTGTGATAATTATTTTAATTGGGCTGTAATGAGGGTTGTGTATCTAAGTCGTGAAAGTTGAGGACCTGAGGTACCAATACTGGAAACGACGATTACCGATGTAGGGTCGATATGACCAGGTAGTTTGAGTTCTCCTTAGTATTATCATATGATTGAGAGGTTTGAGTTCTCTATAATATATTCCATAATTGGGTACTTGTGACACCTTGATATGACAAGAGGTTTGGGTCCTTCATAGTGCATATATATCCTTTGGTTCGTACGGCCACACGTACTAAGGCCCTACCAGCTAGGGAGAGCTGGGCCCATATAGCCAGTGGGTGACTTATTAAGTTATGACCATTGAGCTACACAATCCATGATAAGGTTTTCAAAGTTCATGTTAAGCCTTGTTCATTACCCCAACATGTGATATTATAAATACATGTAATTGCATTTGATGTTGTGAATTGTATTTTGGACTGCTTTTAAATTTTTTATCCATGACATTATTTTATCCCTTATCCCTGATTTATATGCTAGTGTTTACCCTACTAATTATCTCCGGAAACTATATCCCCATGTGATGTAGGAACTGGCTATACTTCTACTTCTTCTGCTTAGTGATTAGGATTTAGGATCAGTTCGTGAGTTGACATTGAAGTAGTGAGCTTCCATACATCGGAAGTCTACATTTCATATTTTGGTCTTTTATATCTTAGACATATTTTTGGCTATAGTTGGAGGTATGTCCCGTCACTCTATTGATATTCAATTTTGGTAGAGGCTTTGTTGGATTACTGAGGACTTTGGTGATGTTGGTCGATTGTTTTAATTGGTTATTGATTGTCGGTTCTAGATATGTCTTTTATTGTTTGAACTTACCTTGTGATATATTATTATATGTTCAAAATTCAACTATTGTTGGGCTGTCTATTATGTTTGGTGAGGTTTAGGGGGTGGTCTCTGATCCACGGTAGATTGGAGATGCCCATTACGGCTGTTATGACAAAGTTGGTATCAGAGCCTAGTTTTAGCATCATTAGGTGTCCACAAAGTCGTGTTAACTAGAGTCTCTTTTATGGGTGTATATCATGCCACAATTATAATGGAGAGGCTATGAGGCATTTAGGAATGTTTCCCTTTCTGGTAGTTCTATTTTGAGCTATAACATCTGAGGTCTTGAATTTTCTTTAATTCTTATTTTTTAGTCTTTCAACACATGCCTCCCAGAAGATTTGAAGCTCATGTAAACTACTTTGTCCCACTTGGGGAAAATATTGATGGGACTCACCCTACTTATGGAGTACAAACCCAGTCTAGCTGTCCAGTTATTAATTGCCCTCCTGGAGTTCCCTCGATTCCCTCTAGTCCCCCTCGAAAACCTCAAGTTGATGTGTCTAATGCTGAGCTTTGCCTGTTGATCCATTTTTACCCAGTTGGTGGCCTCTCAAACTGAGCGTGTTGCTTCTGTTGCTCCATCCTCCGAGGCCACTAGAGTTTGCCAATTTATGAGGTTGAGTCCTCCGACTTTTACTTATTCTAAAGTTAAGAAAAATCCTCAAAATTTCAATGATGAGATGGAAAATAATTTCCGTGTGATGCATGCTACTAATAGGGAGAATGTGAAATTCGCTGCTAATCAGTTGAAGGATGTAGAGTATCAGTTGTATGAGGAATGAGACCAATCTAGGGAAGATGATGTCGAGTCCACTTTGTGAGATGACATGTCTAGTGTTTTTCTTGATCGCTTCTTTCCTCTTGATTTGAAGGAGGCGAAGGCTAAGGAATTAGTGAATTTGAAGCAAGGCAGGATGATAGTAAAAGAGTATGCCTTGAAATTTTATTAGCTGTCGCGATATGCTCCAAAATTGGTGTCTAGCATGAGGTCTTGAATGAGGAAGTTTGCTTCCGGGTTGTTCGGTGAGTTGATTTTGGAGAGCAAGGCCACCTTATTGAATGAGGACATGGACATCTCCAAACTTGTGGTATATATGCAACAAGTGGAAGAGGAAAAAAGAAGTAAGCAGAGATGAGTGAAAGGCAGAATAAGCAGTTTCGATATTCAAATTAGGGTGGAGGTCAGCAACAAAGTTTTAGAGACAGTGGAAAATAGTCTAAGAAAAAGTGGGGCAATTTTGGTTTCTCTCTATGGATAGTGCTCCTTATCCGAAGCCGTTGGGTGATCATCATTTCTAGAATAGTGTTGGTTACATGGCATAGGGTGCCCAACCATAGGCTAGTAGGGCTAAGTCAGCTCCATGATATCCTCCTTATAGATTTTGTGGCTTCTTACATCGTGGTATTTGTGAATATGGGAGGAACAAGTGTTTAAAATATGGTCAGATTTGTCATATGCAGAGGGATTATCCTTCTAGGGTTGCTTCAGGGCCAAATAAGATTTTTGTCACAACTTCATTAGCTCCTGCACCAAAGGGTGTGATGTGCTCTAGAAATATAGCATCTTGACGCCTAAAACAAGGAAAATATGCAGGTTTCTGAGGCTTTTTTGTTAGATTTGATCTTTTTGGGGGTATGTTTTGCAGAAAATCAAGTTTTGGATGATAAGTTTGTGAAAATGGTGTAAAAGATGTTTTTGGCCACTTTTGGAGCGATTACGGATATGTAGGATATTTTTGAGCTTAATCATGATCAATGAATGTACGAGAGTCAAAGAAGAGTGGAAAAAATGACCCCCGACCCTACCTAGTCAACATGTTTCCACAAGTAGGACCTACGGACCACATGTACACAAAGCGGGTGCTAGAAAGTCAAAATCTCGTGAGCTGAACATTGTAGGATTTTTGCTCCTGCTATATATGCCCTTTGCAGGTAGTACTTGCGCCCTGCTATACTGCAGGTACAGGGAGCCCTATTTTCTCCTATTTCATTTGGTCTTAGTTTTTAGAGTTTTCTCTTGTACTATAAATACCCCTTATGTACTTTTTTAGTTGCGAGGATGCACCTTTAACACTCAGAAACATATTTTGATTTCAAGATCCATCTTTGATCTTGGGATTTCCTTATTTTGTCCTTGATTGATTATTCAGTTTATGGTTAAGGGTTTTCATTCATCTTATTATTATGATTTCATCTTTTCCTTCAAATATGAATGTTATTTATTTTTACGCAATCATGAGCGACTAAAACCCATATCTAGGGTTGTGGAAACCCAGGAGAATTGACGAAGTAGGGGAAGTGCGATTGTTGATCTGAACCAATACCTATGTCATGCATTGATTTATCTTCTCTATGATTGCTTTCATAATGGGTGCACACATTAGAATCCTGCCTAGATATTGCTCCTTACTCCAAAAGAGGAGTAGTGACTAGGAAAAGATAAAGACAACAGTAATTTGGGAGTTAATTGTCGATCGATTGACACACCATGGAATATAGTGAATGGACATTAGCTTTCATCTAATAACTTGAGACTCAAATGGCAATAGTTAACTGGGATCAAGATAAAGGTTAGTAACACAACATCCTGAGACTCAAAAGGAAAAGGGTGAAATACCTCTACTCATCCAAAAGAATATAGAGGGTACATAACTTATCAATTCAGCATGCAAGGTATTGGGTTGGTTCAACAACGCACGATAAGCCTACAGAGTTGAGATGACAGGGGGAACACAATCCTAGTGTTCTCTTATGACTGATTTTCAACCAAGTTTATATTGTTCTTTGCTCGAGATTATTACAAGCAAATCCCCCCATTTACTTTTTCTTTTTTACCCATAGACTTCAACTACCAAAATCTTACAAGCCATATATTTCCTTGGGATTCGACCCCAACCTCACTTGGGTTACTATATCTTGATAGTGACTGTATAATCATCCAAAAGGAAATATTACTTGGACGTCATCATGAAATTAGCATCGTTACTGGGGAATACAATTTTGATTTGTGGACTAAGGTTGTTGCAGTTTTTTCATGACCTGAGACTACCCCCTAATCACGACAACGGTGCTTATGGTCAAAAGTGACCACAAGCTAACCCATGAGCTGGTACTTATTGTGAGCACTGAATAAATATGAACATAATATCTGTGTGGAATATAAACTGAAAAGGTAATATGTATCTGAATACTGAAATACAAAATACTGAATATCTAAAATAACTAATAAGAACTGAAAGTAACTAACTGACTGTCTAACTTTTCTTTATGAATGTCTGAAAGCCTCTTAACTGACTGAGGAGTTGATGGGACAGACCCCAACTAACTGAACAAATTGAAAGACTAAATTAACTGAATATGTATAACATGTCCTTGATAGATGAGGACTCAACACTATGATTGTTGGATTACGCTGAGCTGTCTAACTGGGGTCGGGAAACTGTGCGTCTGAACCTATGATATAAGACATCATAGCGCAAAGAAAAGTATGTGGTCAGTAGTTTGAATGTAATGGTATATAAGATGAGGTTAGGCTGATATACATGGGGTATTGTGCATATGAAATAAGGACTAACTGAATAACATGAGATAACTGAACATGAATGGATAAAAACTATATTGTCTGAGAATGCAAGGACAAGCATAAATTTGTAATCTGGAATAAGTCTTAAATCTAAAAGACTATAAACTGTATAACTGAATAACTGAAGGTATGTACACTTGGTCAAGCAAACTTGAACTGAGACTACATTGAAGTACTGTACTGAGGCTGTGGGAGGTATCATCTAACTAACATGCCCCAATCTGAACTAATTGTGGTCCAACCTATAACCCTAGTTTGAAGAGTGTCAGTACTGTGCAACGGGTAATAACATTGGCTATGTAGATCCACTAAACTGGTGTCTCGAAGGACTAATGAGTCACCCTCAAACTAGCAAAATCTCTAATGAGATATGTGTCACCCTCAAACTGGTAGGTAGACATCTCAAATCTATGCTGGCTACTTAGTTCTGGAACTCGGGGATTGCTGCAAAGTGTCACAACCTCTACTGGCAGGTGAGACTCCATCCCTAGGTTTACTAGGTGCTAAATTCAACTACAAATTGAACTGACACTGTTACTGAACTGAAATAAATTCAACTAAATTCTATTACATAACAGATAGTGCTCATCATGAATATGAATGTCTGAGTATACTTATAAGATTCATGGGTTAATAGTCTGAGTACTTGAAAAGCTAAATTCATGTAAATTGCATTGGTATCGGATGTTCATAACCCACTAGCACAGAATAGAATTGAATATAATGTCATAAATAATCTTTAAAAACCATCGTAAAGGATCATCACATACCTCACTAGATGATTTCACGAAGATTCTTGGGAATTTCTTGAGGTTTGAAGCTTGAATTCTTTGATTACTAGATAATGAGTTAGGGTTTGTTCTTGAGGATTGTAACAACCCAATTTGCTGAACCGGAATGCTACACGGTTCTCATGACCTCGAAGGACAACAAGCTAACCCATGACTGATATTTGTACCTGTATAGTACATAAGATAACAGAATAATACGAAAATATGCACCAAAAAGCCATAAGGTTCGTTCATGAACATAACTGAATAACGTAACATCTGTGTGGGGTAATAGAATACCTAAAAAAAACTAAAGTCTTAAACATGATAGTCTGTATCTAGTCTGCATCTAGTCTACATCTAGTCTGAAAGCCTCTAATGTCTGAAGAATCTGAATAAGGAGTTGATGGGACATGTCCCCAACTAACTCCACCTAATAAGCTAATCAATGAGATACTGGAAAATCATTATGTCCTCGAAGTATGAGGACTTAATTCTACTCTGACTGCTGGATCTGGAATCTACTGCTGATATGGAACTCATGTCTCTGAACCTATGGTGTAACTTAAAAAGAAAGAACCATAGCGCGAATGCTTCAGTACATATGTACAGAGTATACATGTGAGGTAGGCTATATGCAAGGGTTTGCATACATGATCAATACTAACTGACTGTCTAACATGAACGTGAGAATGCGTATATAAATACGCACCTATAACTGATAACGTGATAACATGATACTGATACCATGGTGGCATGACTACTGAGTCTGGATACTGATAACATGACATAACTGATAACATAAATGACTGTATCTGAATATAACTAATAACATGGGTGACTGTAGCTGATAGTTCCGAATCTGATGGAACTATCTAAGTTCCATACTATATCTGACAGTTCTGAAATTTGAAGAACTATCTGAGTTCTATTACTGAGACTGATTGACTGTATCTGATAGTCCTGATTCTATAACATGAAACTATGGGAAGTAGTATCTAACTAACATACCCCAAATGTGCTATAATAGCTGAGCTGGGGTCCAATCTATGCCCTAATTGGAAGGGTGTCAATACCGCGCCATTGGAAAGGACAATATGTGAGTAACCCTCATATAATAGGTAACTCTAGAGAAAACGGTGGGAACCCTCACATAATAGGTTAAGCCACCTCATCTACCCTCATATAGCAGTCTATGATGTCTCAATCTATGCTGGCTACATAGTTCTGGAACACATAGATTACTTCTAGGAATCACACCCTCGTATAACAGGTGAGTACCCATCCTTGGGTTTGCTCGGTGCTAATTCCTAATCCCATCTGAATGGACACTAAACATGATTTACTGAACTGAACTGAGCATGGACTAAGTTACTGAATTTTTGTGGCTGACGAAATACTACTGATATCTGACAACTGACTAAGTCATGAAATCATGGAGATTTTTTCTTGATTCATAGGACTATCTAAAGTCTAAGAGTTCATAGCTTGACAGAGAGTATCGTGAAAACATGACATGGATCTAGGTACACAACTAATATTTTAGGTACAAGTACCGCCAGGACTCGATGGAAGAAAACTGACATGGCTTGATATTCTTGATTACATGATAATCACCACAATACATTAATTGAAGCATTTCATCAAATGTCTATTAGGCATAAGCTTGTACATTTATGGGGATTTTCATGATATCATGCTAGTTAGGCAAATGTCCTTCACCTAGGCATTTTAATCAAACATATTGTAGGCATAGTACATGTAAAGCGTATTATACAACAATTAAACATCATGCTTCAATTCCAATTCCATCATACAAGGTTTTAGTCATGATATTTCATAAATCTTTATCTATACTAATCAACCCACATGGAATTTATTATCAAATCATGGAATAGAAATCAATTCCTCATTTATCAACATGAAAGAGAACATACAAAGCATGAAAACATGAAGAAAATCAATAACTTGTAGTTAAAAAGGATTCTTGGACTTCATGGACTAAAGGAGTCCATGAATGAATACTATACATACCTTAGTTCATGATTTCGTAAAGATTGATAGTGAAACCTTCTTGAAATTGGACCTTCTATGAAAACCCTAACTTGAGTTCATGAGAGTATTTGAGAAAAACATCAACATTTTGGATGAATAAGGGATAAATCCCGTGTGTAGAAGCTTATATAGGGGGGAAAATTGACCCTTTTAACCCTGGACATGTAATTTAATTTTCAGTAAAATTTCCCAAATTGGGCCCTTGGCGCGACGCGACGTTATCGCGTCGTGTCACTGGAAATTGACAACTGGAAAACTACCCAGTGACGCAATACGGATCTATCATGTTGCCACCTTATATGTGAACTAGAAGTTTGAAGCGACGTGCCAGTATCGTGGAGCAACACTGGAATTTGACAATTGCCATTTGAGCTATCTCCGCGATGTGCTGAAGGCTCAGGTCAAACACTGTCTCTTTAAAAAGGACCTAACTCTTCACCCGGGTGTCAGATTTGGGTGAATTATATATTGATGAAAATTTTATTCAATTTCCCACATGATAGGAAGTGAAAATTATGGAAATAACATATGTATAAGAATGAATTATTATTTCAAAGAAAGTTCTAACATCCTTGAGAAGATTTTCAATCTAAAAAAAATATGGGTATTACAAGGATAGAGGGGCTTTTATTAAGAGAATTTATGAGAAAAAAGGTAAATAATGCTCCTTGGGTTCCCCAAATTTGTGTTATGGATGAATTGGGTTAAGGAAAAAGACCCAAATACCCTTAAATAATGAGGATAAAAAACTGGACAACACCACCCTAATGCGCCGCGAACCTTTGTGGGTCAAGCAGTTAATGCGGAACTACCCCTACTTGTGTGAAGAAGCCAATGTGGCGTAACCCACAGATTGGGTCAAGAAGCCAACGCGTTGCGGGGCCATCGTGATACTCCTTTGTTTTGGACATCCAAACACGCCCTAAACCTTATCTAAAAGTCCCGAAACTCTCCTGAGATGTACTTTTGACATCTCTAAACATGAATCAACTAAAAAATTAACATTTCAAGGTCTGGAAGGTCGATTTAAAAATTCGTGAAGTTTAGGGGTCTTGAAAATGACTAAGTCCCAACACTTAGTGAAATTTCTAAGTCTTGGACCCCCCTTTAAAATGCAATTGTTAGCTGAATTAAGCTAGGATCTTACGGGGTATTATAATATCCCCCCCTTGGAAACATTCATCCTGGAATGAGGCTGGTTAGCTAAGAATACTGAGGAAACTGAGATCATAAACTGAACATGCATGACTAAAAACATGATTACATAACTGAGTTTGAAACATGATACATAAATTGAATGTATGCAATGACAAGAGATGGATTACATAGCTTAAACTGAGAACAAAAAAGAGTCAATCTAAGTAAAATTGTTACCTTAAGCTGAATCTGAGTTCATGGAGAAAATATGAGGGTACTTAGTTTGCATATCTGCTTCTACTTCGGAAGTAGCTCCCTCAACGGTCTGATTTTGCCAAAGAACTTTGATCAAAGGAACTTATTTGTTCCTGACTCTAGAAATCTAACAATCAAGGATCTCAACTGGGATTTCTTTGTAAGAAAGGTTATTGTAATACCCCAAATATTTCTAAGCTAGGAGACGAACCATTTTTCCTACATATGAAATCTCCTATATTGTGATTCATACTTGAGTACATGACTTAAAATGAGTATCCTAGAAATAATATAGCTTATGATGCGTTAAGCTTGTTCATATGAGTCACTTAAGGTAATACAAGCTAAGAGTTTTTGAATCCATCAAGTTTTTGTGTTTGATTTCGTAAGGGTCATATTTGAAAGAGTATAACTTGATGTTAAAATGGTATTTCTACATATTTATACCCACTAAATTATAGAGAATTGACTTAGCTTTCAAACAATACCAATTTAGCCTTAATCCGATACCCGAGCGAAAAGTTATGCCCATTTTCGTGAGAGACAGTAAGGGTATGCGATTGGTTAGGCGCCGCCCAACCAAACTTAGGCGATTAGTTAGGCGCCGCCCAACCTGGCTTGTGCAATTACTTGGGAGACGCCTAAATCAGTTTCAAGTGCCAAAAATACTCCGTTTTGAGTGATTTTAAGGGTACTTAAGTCTTTTAACACTCCTTACATGTCCCTAAACTTAACCCTACAAAATATATAGCTTTTAAACACATTAAAACCATATTAACATCTCAAAGTTCATTATCCAAGAGCACCATTGGATAAAAACAACTAGGGTTTCACAATCAAGCTTGAAGATAAAATTTCAAGGAAATTCCTCCGTCAATCATCAAGAACCTCCCTTCCAAGGTATGCGTAGTGTTCATCCACGGATTCCTTTCGTACGTGGAGTTCAAGAATCAATCTTTAAAATACAAAATCTTGGTTGGTTGTGGTGATATAATCATACCCATGTTGATGCTTGTTTGTTTTGCTATATAATAGTATTGTGACTGTATATCTCATGAAAGTTATGTTGTTAGTTGAAAAACATGATCTTCAGATGGATTGATAGAATGAAAGTATGAAATCCAACTATGCCTTAAAGAATGCATGCAAGGTGTTTGATAAAACTCCTAGTATGTTAGAACTTCATATTTACATGATTTCATGATATCTAAATAACAAGTTCATGTTAGCCCTACACTCCAATATGAATTTCCATGCAAATTATGTGTTGTTATTGTTGTGGTATAAAACATGTATGCTAATGGAGATATAAATTATGTACACAAAATATATCCATTCTTTCCCTACCATGTTTGAGATGTTGAATAAATATATGAAGTTTAATATCCCCAAATCATTACAATACGAACTAAATGTTACATGTTGCCATTCCCTTATGCTTGAATGGTTTCCATGCCATTGCTATGAATAGTATATGTTGTCGAAATGCCCATGATATTAGAATATGAGATTTATGACTTCATTATAATCATTCCTATTCATGATAGATATTATGATGACCATGTACTTCATGAAATCCCCCACTCATGTATTACGGATTGTTATTGATGGTCGTGTACTCAAGAAATTCATGTTGTGTCAGTTTCCTTCCATCGAGTCCTGGGGGTACTTGTACCTAAAAAATATAGTTGTGTGCCTAGAGCCAAGTCATGTTTTCACGATACTCTCAGTCAATCCATGATCTATAGAATTCAGTCAGTCATGTGACTCAGGGAAACTCAGAAATCTCAGTAATCTCAGTGCTCAGTAACCACAACAACCTCAATATTCATAATCAATCTCAGTAACTTCAGTACTCTCAACCATTCCTCAGAACTCAGTACATTCCATCAGTCATCGGAATCCAGTAAACTTAGTTTAGCTCCACTAAACAATACCACTAGTATCAGTCCAGTTAATAAGTATCAGTTCAGCTAATCAGTTCAGTTATTCAGTTCAGCTTAGTTATTTAGTTCAGTGTCCTTCAAATGGGAGTAGAAGTTAGCACCAAGTGAACCCAAGGATGAGAACTCACCTGCCAGTTCAGGGTGTGATTCTTAGCAGTCATCCTTGTGTTCCAGAACTACGTAGCCAGGGTAGGTTGAGACATCTTAACCTGTCCGATTAGGGTTGATGAGGTGGCTTAACATGTTAGTTTAGAGTTTCCACCATTCTCATTTGAGTACCTTCCAGTATAGGGTTCTCACAGCTGTCCTTACCAGCGGTGCGATATTGACACCCCTCCAGTCGAGGCAGAGATTGGACCCCAGCTTAGCTATTATAGCGTATTTGGGGAATGTCAGTTAGATAACTACTTCCCAAAGTTTTAGTATCAGTCTCAATAAAAGAACTCAGATAGTTCTTTAGGATATCAAGACAGTCAGATACAGTACGAAACTCAGCTAGTTCCATCAGATTTAGGGCTGTCAGATATAGTCATTCATACTATCAGTTATCAGAAATCATGTTATCAGAACTCATGTTATCAGATATATCAGATATCAGAATTCAGTTATCATTCATGATATGTTATTAGTAAATATATGTAATCAATATTCATACTCAGTAGACACGTTATCATGAGCTCAGTTTCAGGACTATTATATACGGTCAATCAAATCAATTCTTCATAATCAGAACTATCAGAAACAATCATTCCTTTATAGGTAATATAGTATCAGTCTCCCAGTATTCAGTAATAAAGTATCAGTTCATCACTTATTAGTGAATTCAGTATATCAATATCAGTAAACTAAGTCATTCAGTATATCAATATCAGTAAACTCAGTCATTCAGTAACTTAGCATCAGTAAGCTCATTTTTTCTTTATTTAGACTCAGTAGTCAGTATCGCCACGAGTTTAGTTCCAGTTACGTATGTATGTATGTATGTATTCTCACGTTCATATCAGTTAGCATTGTTCATGCATATAAAACCCTTTGTATTTAGCCTACCTCACTCGTATACTCAATACATTCAGTCGTACTGACGGATTCGCGCAATGTTATTTTATTTGACGCCATAAGTACAGAGGCACGAGTTTCAGAGCAGCAGTAGCATTGCATATTTCAACATTCAGTGCTCCTCTTTATTCAAGGACAAGATTATTATTACTTTATTACAGTATTTCAGATTAGTTTTTCAGTTCATGGAGTTAGTTGGAGACATGTTCCTTCAACTCCTTATTCAGTTCGGTTAGAGGCTTTCAGACTAGATATCAGATTAGATGTTCAGACTTCAGTATTTATGTTCCTTTTTGGTATTATTATACCATGTTTTTTAGATATGTATCAGTATTGAACCTTATGTCTTTACAGTTCATGTTTCCGCATATTTTATGAGATATTATGCAGTTTATAGGTACAGATATCAGTCAAGGGTTAGCTTGTGGTCCTTCGGGGTCATGAGCATCGTGTAGCATTTTGGTTCAGAAAATCAGGGCGTTACAAACTTGGTATCAGAGCCTAATGTTCAACAGTGTCCTAGGAAGTCTGAAAGCTTCATTAAGTAGAGTCTTGTAGATGGGCGTCTTGTGCACCACACTTATGTGTAGGAGGCTATGAGATGTTTTAAGAACAGTTTCCCTTCTTTCATGTCTCAAGATCGTGCTATGGCAAGTTTCTCTAAGGAACCCATGTAGATTCACATCAGGCTCCCCTTATGTCAACCTTACCTTACTTTCAAGGTAACAAAAATAGTGAAGCTCAAGTCCTAAAGATAGGGCTTTCTCATGCAGTCCCTGGAGATAGTTATGGGATTTTCCACATGCTCAGACAATATCCCTTAAGTTCAGTCATGTTCCAAAGTTGTACAGATTTCATTTATGATCATGAGAACTCCTTTGTAAACTCAAATCCAATTTTTATATGCCGTTAGATCCCTTTTCAGAATCCTACGACAGAATAGACCTAGAATTTTAATCTTGGACCCAAGAGTTTAGCAGTAGATGAGTTGGGATAGTATTATCTAGTATGATTAGATTATATATTCATGGGGATAGTTGTACCAACATGAATTAGTAGGTTTGGACAGTGCTAGCAGGCGAACAAGAATTTAAGTTTATTGACTTGAAATTAAGCATGAAGGTGTGAATGTGATATTAGCAGTATATGAGGAAACAGAATCAGATGATATATTTAGTAAGACAGGCAGGTGTTGAACAAAATGTAGGTATCTGATGGTAGATCAAGTACCTAAGCCAGGCTATCAGTTTTCAGTAGTAGAGCTAGTATGTATAGAAATCAGTAAGGGTAGACAATTCCAGACCCATTCTCATCTCAGTGCAGAGGTTTTCACTTCAGCTATCACGAAACCAACTCAGGCATTGCATACCAAATCTATGGTCACGAACCATGCTCATGTATCTCTTTTCCCATAATCTTGTATGAATTCAATTTCCAGCATAAGGAGTCCCTTTTACTCCGCAGTACGAGTCATGTTCCATGAGCATAATCTACTTTCATACACTTTCCATGGGATTATGTGCGCCTTCAGTTCCCAGTATAAGGGGTTCAGTTCCAGTTCCCTCAGTATTACAAATCATGTCACACGAGTACAAAAACTCTAGACTCAGGTCATGCAACTCATGACTCATGTACGCATATCATGCTTTCCAGTATACTTAGCTTCCATGACTCATGCTATGCCCCTATAGATCAGACACATTTAGACTACGTCATGTATATCCTCAGTTCAGACCTTAATGGTAAATCCAAACTATTGATATTTTATTCCTCAAGTTTCAGTCATGTGTCAAGTTTAGTTAGTATCTATTCATGTTTTATGTCCTCCTGATTTACTCCTCCAGTTAGCTCTCCTTATGGAACAGTGTAGTGATGAGCAGTTGTTTAGATAAGAGAAGATTGTTGCATGCTTACTTTGCACGAGGGTGTAGTTGTGAAGATAGGCTTGAATGTCATGATAAATGTGCAAGTAAACGTCTAGCAAGGGGTTGTATTTAGAAGTTGGGAATGTAAAAAGTGTAAGTGTACATTTATATCCTTGACTTATGTCAGTCCCCAGCATGTAGCCATCAAAAACTCAGTTGCCAACTCAATTATAGTTTCAGTATCCAACACTCAGTGATCAGTGTTCAGTCCTTGAATTCAGTACTTTAGTATCAGTCTAAAACTCAATTACAGTGATAGTTCAGAAATCAATATTTAGTAAAGGGCTCAGATAGTCCTACAGAACCATGGCTTCAGTTACCTGTTACTTAGCCTCAGAATTCATTACTTCTGAACTAGCTATAAGCTTAGTTATAATGGCATCTTCAGTTTAGTAACTAGATTTGAAACTCAGTTCAGTTCCAGACATGCTTGACCATAGCATTTAGGTTGTCAGTACTCAGTTATCAGTGTTTTAGTACCCCAATTTATAGAATGCCTCAGAGCCATGTCGTAGGCTTGGTCTCGTATTTCCAAATAATATAGACTTCATGAATCCATGCTCAGATACCTCATTTTACTCAGTTAGTTCTTATCTCCTATGCATAAAGCTCAAAAATCTCAGCCCAACTATTCATACTAAGTATAGTTTAGCTTTGAAGATCTAGTATTTAGCAATCACTTATTCAGTTAATCAAATAAGTTAGTATATTTATGCACTCGTGTTCAGCTCAGTTCATGTATCATGTATCAGTTTCAGATCCTAGCTATTCAGTCATGACTCAGTTCCTAGGTGTCTTGGGCATCTCCTCAATTCCCCACAGTAGCTAATCCATGTTAGTATTCTTTGAGGGACAAAGTGTCCCAAGGGGGAGATACATCATACCCCTAAAATTTCATGACATAAATATGCTGCTCTATTTTCTTTTGATGAATCCAGTTTGGAGAAGAGGTACTCATAAGATAACCCTCAAGATCCAACTTCAGTCATGTGCCATGTTTTCAAGAGTCAGTTCAGATTATGATATTCAGTATATCTACCACGTCCCAGACTCAGTTATGTTCTAATGTTTCCGATTATGCATATGGAGTAATTAATCTCAAACTTATCGGTATTTTCAGTTCAAGGTAATAGTTTTCCTTAAAATTACTCATTCTCATGTTCATATTTCAGTACCAAACTTGGTATTCAGTTCCATGCTCAGTTTTCAATTCAAACTAAATACCTTTACCATTTCATGTTTATGAGTAAGTTTAGTCATGAATTCGCGCATCAGATATACATGATTAGCTCATCAGTACTTTAAGTCATGCATTCATGTATCATGTTAGTCATATAATCATGCATCAGATATGCATAGATTTAGCCTTTCAGTTGTGCATCAGATATGCATTCTCATTTTGAGAACACTCACTTTATTAGAATCCTCAGTCTTATATTCATGGATCAACTTCCCATACATCAGATATGTATGTTCGGTATGTTGTGCACAGCTTTCAGTCATATCAGTCATGTACCCATGTTTCAGTAGTATATGTCTTGTACGTACTTTATCTTATTATCTCAACCGCCTCAGTTAATTTCCATTCGAGGATGAATGTTCCTAAGGGGGAGATATTATAATACCCCGTATGTTTCTAAGCTAGGAGACGAACCATTTTTCCTACATATGAAATCTCCTATACTGTGATTCATACTAGAGTAAATGACTTACAATGAGTATCCTAGAGATAAGATAGCTTATGATGCATTAAGCATGTTCATATGAGTCACTTAAGGTAATACAAGCTAAGAGTTTTTGAATCCATCAAGTTTTAGTGTTCGATTTTGTAAGGGTCATATTTGAACGAGTATAAACCTATGGTAGTGTGGTATTTCTGCATATTTCTACCCACTAAATTATATAGAATTGACTTATCTTTCAAATAATACCAATTTTGCCTTAATCCGATACCCGAGTGAAAAGTTATGCCCATTTTCGTGAGAGACAGTAAGGGTATGCGATTGGTTAGGTTTCGCCCAACCAAACTTAGGAGATTGGTTAGGCGCCGCCCTACCTGGCTTGTGCAATTACTTGGGAACCACCTAAGTCAGTTCTAAGTGCCAAAAACACTCCTCTTTGAGTTATTTTAAGGGTACTTAAGTCTTTTAACACTCCTTACATGTACCTAAACTTAACCCTTCAAAATATATAGCTTCTAAACACATTAAAACCCTATTAACATCTCAAAGTTCATTATCCAAGAGAACCATTGGAGAAAAACAACTAGGGTTGCACAATCAAGCTTGAAGATCAAATTTCAAGGAAATTCCTCCGTCAATCATCAAGAACCTCCCTTCCAAGGTATGCGTAGTGTTCATCCACGGATTCCTTTCATCCGTAGAGTTCAAGAATCAATATTTAAAATACAAAAGCTTGGTTGGTTGTGGTGATATGATCATACCCATGTTGATGCTTGTTTGTTTTTCTATATAATAGTATCGTGACTGTATATCTCATGAAAGTTATGTTGTTAGTTGAAAAACATGATCTTCGGATGGATTGTTATACCATATTTTTTAGCTATGTATCAGTATTGAACCTTATGGCCTTACAGTTTATGTTTCCTGATATTTTATGAGATATTATGCAGTTTACAAATACAGATATCAGTCATGGGTTAGCTTGTGGTCCTTCGGGGTCATGAGCATCGTGTAGCATTTCGGTTCAGAAAATCGGGGCGTTACAAACTTGGTATCAGAGCCTAAGTTTCAATAGTGTCCTAGGAAATCTGAAAGCTACATCAAGTAGAGTTTTGTACATGGGCGTGTTGTGCACCACACTTTTGTACAGGAGGCTATGAGATGTTTTAGGAACAATTTCCCTTCTTTCATGTCTCAAGATCGTGCTATGGAAAGTTTCTCTAGGGAACCCATGTAGATTCACATCAGGCTCCCCTTATGTCAACCTTACCTTACTTTCAAGGTAACAAAAACAGTGAAGCTCAAGTCCTAAAGATAGGGCTTTTTCATGCAGTCCCTGGAGAGATTTATGGGATTTTCTACATGCTCAGACAATATCCTCTCAGTTCAGTCATGTTCTAAAGTTGTACAAATTTCATTTATGATCATGAGAACTCCTTTGTAAACTCGAATACAATTTTTGATATGCCATTAGATCCCTTTTCAGAATCCTACGATAGTATATACCTAGAGTTTTAAGAATGGACGTAAGAGTTTAGCAGTAGATGAGTTGGGATAGTATTATCTAGTATGATTAGATTATGTATTCATGGGGATAGTTGTACCAACATGAATTAGTAGGTTTGAACAGTGCTAGCAGGCAAGCAAGAATTTAAGTTTATTGACTTGAAATTAAGCATGAAGGTGTGAATGTGACATTAGAAGTTCATGAGGAAACAGAATCAGATGATATATTTAGTAAGACAGGAATGTGAAATTAAGAATTGCATACCAACTCTATGGTTACGAACCATGCTCATGTATCTCTTTTACTATAATCATGTATGAATTCAATTTCCAGCAAAAGGAGTCCCTTTTACTCTACAGTATGAGTCATATTCCATGAGAACAATCTACTTTCACATACTTTCCATGGGATTATGGGATCCTTCAGTTCCCAGTATAAGGGGTTCAGTTCCATCTCCCTCAGTATTATGAATCATATCCCACGAGTACAAAAACTCTAGACTCAGGTCATGCAACTCATGAATCATGTATGCATATCATTCTTTCCAGTATACTTAGCTTCCATGACTCATGCTATGCCCCTACAGATCAGATACATTTAGACTATGTCATGTATATCCTCAGTTCAAACCTTATTGGTAAATCCAAACTATTGATATTTTATTCCTCAAGTTTCAGTTATGTGTCAAGTTTAGTTAGTATCTATTCATGTTTTGTGTCCTCCTGATTTACTCCTCCAGTTAGCTCTCCTTATGGAACAGTGTAGTGATGAGCAGTTGTTCAGATAAGTGAAGATTGTTGCATTCTTACTTTGCATGAGGGTGTAGTTATGAAGATAGGCTTGAATGTAGTGATAAATGTACAAGTAAACGTCTAGAAGGGGGTTGTATTTAGAAGTTGGGAATGTAAAAAGTGTAAGTGTACATTTAGATCCTTCACTTATGTCAGTCCCCAACATGTAGCCTTCAAAAACTCAGTTGCCAACTCAATTATAGTTTCAGTATCCAGCACTCAGAGATCAGTGTTCAGTCCTTGAATTCAGTACTTTAGTATCAGTCTAAAACTCAGTTACAACAATAGTTCAGAAATCAATATTTAGTAAAGGACTCAGATAGTCCTATAGAACCGTGGATTCAGTTACCAGTTACTTAGCCTCAAAATTCAGTACTTCTGTACTAGCTATAAGCTTAGTTATAATGTCATCTTCAGTTCAGTAACCAGATTTGAAACTCAGTTTAGTTCCAGACATGTTTGACCATAGCATTCAGGTTGTCAGTACTCAGTTATCAGTGTTTCAGTACCCCAGTTTATAGAATACCTCAGAGCCATGTCGTATGCTTGGTCTCGCATTTGCAAATAATACAAACTTCATGAATCTATGCTCAGATACCTCATTCTACTCAGTTAGTCCTTATCTCCTATGCATAAAACTCAAAAATCTCAGCCTAGCTATTCCGACTAAGTAAAGTTTATCTTTGCAGATCCAGTATTCAGCAATCAATTATTCAGTTAATCAGATAAGTTAGTATATTTATGCACTCGTGTTCAGCTCAGTTCATGTATCATGTCTCAGTTTCAGATCCTAGCTATTCAGTCATGACTCATTTCCAAGGTGTCTTGCACATCACCTCAATTCCCCTTAGTACCTTATCCAAGTTAGTATTCTTTGAGGGACATAGTGTCCCAAGTGGGAGATACATCATACTCCCAAACTTTTATGACATAAATATGCTTCTGTATTTTCTTTTGATGAATCCAGTTTGGAGAAGGGGTACTCATAAGATAACCCTCAAGCTCCAACATTAGTCGTGTGACATGTTTTCAAGAGTCAGTTCAAATCATAATATTCAGTCTATCTACCACGTCCCAGACTCATTTATGTGCTAATGTTTCCGATCGTGCATATGGAGTATTTAATCTCAAACTTATCGCTATTTTTAGTTCAAGGTAACAGTTTTCCTTAAACTTACTCGTTCTCATGTTCATATTTCAGTACCAAACTTGGTATTCAGTTCCATGCTCAGTTTTTAATTCAAACTCGATACCTTTACCATTGCATGTTCATGAGTAAGTTTAGTCATGAATTCACGCATCAGATATGCGTGATCAGCTCATCAGTACTTTCAGTCATGCATTCACGTATCATGTCAGTCATATAATAATGCATAAGTTATGCATGGATTTAGCCTTTCAGTTGTGCATCAGATATGCATTCTCATTTTAAGAAAACTCACTTTATTAGAATCCTCAGTCATATATTCATGGATCAGCTTCCCATGTATCAGGTATGCATGTTCAGTATGTTGTGCTCTCCTTTCAGTCATGTCAGTCATGAAACCATGTTTCAGTAGTGTATGTATTGTACATACTTTATCTTATTATATCTACCGCCTCAGTTAATTTCCATTTGAGGATGAATGTTCCCAAGGGGGAGATATTATAATACCCCGTATGTTTCTAAGCTAGGAGGCGAACCATTTTTCCTACATATGAAATCTCCTATCCTGTGATTCATACTTGAGTAAATGACTTATGATGAGTATCCTAGTGATAATATATCTTATGATGCGTTAAACATGTTTATATAAGTCACTTAAGGTAATACAAACTAAGAGTTTTTGAATCCATCAAGTTTTAGTGTTCGATTTCATAAGGGTCATATTTGAATGAGTATAACTCGATGTTAGTGTAGTATTTATGCATATTTATACCCAAAAAATTATACAAAATTGAATTAGCTTTCCAACGATACCAATTTTGCCTTCATCCAATACCTGAGCGAAAAGATATGCCCATTTTCATGAGAGACAGTAAGGGTATGCGACTGGTTAGGCACCGCCCAACCAAACTTAGGCGATTGGTTAGGTGCCGCCCAACCTGGCTTGTGCAATTACTTGGGTGCCACCTAAGTCAGTTTCAAGTGCCAAAAATACTCCGTTTTGAGTTATTTTGAGGGTAATTAAGTCTTTTAACACTCCTTACACATCCCTAAACTTAACCCTACAAAATATATAGCTTCTAAACACATTACAACCCTATTAACATCTCAAAGTTCATTATCCAAAAGCACCATAGGAGAAAAAAAACTAGGGTTGCACAATCAATCTTGAAGATCAAATTTCAAGGAAATTCCTCCGTCAATCATCAAGAACCTCCCTTCCAAGGTATACGTAGTGTTCATCTACGAATTTCTTTCATCCGTAGAGTTCAAGAATCAATCTTTAAAATACAAAAGCTTGGTTGGTTGTGGTGATATGATCATACCCATGTTGATGATTGTTTGTTTTGCTATATAATAGTATCGTGACTGTATATCTCATGAAAGTTTTATTGTTAGTTGAAAAACATGATCTTCGGATGGATTGATAGAATGCAAGTATGAAATCCACCTATGCCTTAAATAATGCATGCAAGGTGTTCGATAAAATGCCTAGTATGTTAGAAATTCATATTTACATGATTTAATGATATCTAAATAACAAGTTCATGTTAGCCCTACACTTCAATATGAATTTCCATGCAAATTATGTATTGTTATTGTTGTGGTATAAAGCATGTATGATAATGGAGATATAAATTATGTACACAAAATATATCCATGCTTTTCCTACCATGTTTGAGATGTTGAACAAATATATGAAGTTTAATATCCCCAAATCATTACAATACGAACTAAATGTTACATGTTGCCATTCCCTTATGCTTGAATGGTTTCCATGTCATTGCTACGAATAGTATATGTTGTCGGAATACCCATGATATTAGAATATGTGATTTATTACTTGATTATAAGCATTCCTATTCATGATAGATATTATGATGACCATGTACTTCATGAAATCCCCCACTCATGTATTATGGATTGTTATTGATGGTCATGTACTCAAGAAATTCAAGTTGTGTCAGTTTCCTTCCATCGAGTCCTGGGGGTACTTGTACCCAAAAAATATAGTTTTGTGCCTAGAGGCAAGTCATGTTTTCACTATACTCTCAGTCAAGCCATGATCTATAGAATTCTGTCAGCCAAGTGACTCAGGGAAACTCAGAAATCTCAGTAATTTCAGTAGTCCAGTAATCTCAGTAATCTCAGTGCTCAGTAACCTCAGCAACCTCAGTATTCACAGTCAATCTCAGTAACTTTAGTACTCTCAACCAGTCCTCAGAACTCAGTACATTCCATCAGTCATCGAAATACAGTAAACTTAGTTTAGCTCCACTAAACGATACCACTATTATAAGTCCAGTTAATAAGTATTAGTTCAGCTAATCAGTCCAGTTCAGTTATTTAGTTCATCTTAGTTATTCAGTTCAGTGTCCTTCAGATGGGAGTAGAAGTTAGCACTGAGTGAACCCAAGGATGGGAAGTCACCTGCCAGTTCAGGGTGTGATTCTTAGCAGTCATCCTTGTGTTCCAGATTTACGTAGCCAGCGTAGGTTGAGACATCTTAACCTATCAGATTAGGTTTGATGAGGTGGCTTAACCTGTCAGTTTAAGGTTCCCACCATTATCATTTGAGTACCTTCCAGTATAGGGTTCTCACAGCTGTCCTTACCAGCGGCGCGGTATTGACACCCCTCCAGTCGGGGCAAAGATTGGACCCCAGCTTTGCTATTATAGCGTATTTGGGGAATGTCAGTTAGATAACTACTTCCCACAATTTTAGTATCAGTCTCAGTAAAAGAAATCAGATAGTTCTTCAGGATATCAGGACTGTCAGATACAGTACGAAACTCAGCTAGTTCTATTAGATTTAGGACTGTCAGATATAGTCATTTATGCTATCAGTTATCAGAACTCATGTTATCAGATATATCAGTTATCAAAATTCGTTTATCATTTATGATATGTTATTAGTAAATACATGTCATCAGTATTCATACTCAGTAGTCATGTTATCACGAGCTCAGTTTCAGAATTGTTATATACAGTCAATCAAATCAGTTCTTCATAATCAGAACTATCAGAAATGATCATTCCTTTATAGGTAATATAGTATCAGTCTCTCAGTATTCAGTAATACAGTATCAGTCTCTCAGTATTCAGTAATACAGTATCAGTTCCTCACTTATTAATGAATTCAGTATATCAATATCAGTAAACTCAGTCATTTAGTATATCAATATCAGTAAACTCAGTCATTCAGTATCTCAGCATCAGTAAGCTCATGTTGTCTGTATTTAGACTTTGTAGTCAGTATCACCACGAGTTTAGTTGCAGTTACGTATATATGTATGTATTCTCACTTTCATATTAGTCAACATTGTTCATGCATATTAAACCCTTTGTATTTAGCTTACCTCACTCGTATACTCAGTACATTCAGTCGTACTGATGCATTTGCGCTATGGTGTTTTATTTGATGCCATAGGTACAGAGGCACGAGTTTCAGAGCAGCAGTAGTATTACAAATTTCAGCATTCAGTGCTCCTCTTTATTCAAGGACAATATTATTATTACTTTATTACAGTATTTTAGATTAGTTTTTCAGTTCATGGAGTTAGTTAGAGACATGTTCCTTCAACTCCTTATTCAGTTCAATTAGAGGCTTTCGGACTAGATGTCAGATTAGATACTCAGACTTTAGTATTTATGTTCCTTTTTGGTATTGTTATACCATGTTTTTCAGATATGTATCAGTATTGAACCTTATGGACTTATAGTTTATGTTTCCGCATATTTTATGAGATATTATGTAGTTTACAGGTACAGATATCAGTCATGGGTTAGCTTGTGGTCCTTCGGGGTGATGAGCATCGTGTAGCATTTCGGTTCAGAAAATCAAGGCGTTACAGTTATCCTAAACATCCATACTTTCCAATAGGAAAACAATAGCTGAATCACCAATACACTTCTTCAACAGGGAAATATGAAACACTGGATTCAGTGATCCTAAATCTGGAGGCAACTCTAGCTCATAAGCTACCTTTCCAAAATGACTCAAGATCTTATATGGGCCAACATAATGGGGACTGAGCTTCCCCTTCTTGCCAAATCTCTTCACTCCTTTCATGGGAGAGATTTTCAGATAAACTAAATCACCAACCTCAAACTTAAGATCTCTTCTACTCACATGTGCATAGGATTTTTGATGACTTTGGGATGTCTTCAACCTCTCCCTAATAAACTGAACTTTCTCCATCACATCAAACACTGTATCTGGCCCTATCAAAGAAGCTTCACCTACCTTAAACCAACCAATAGGGGATGTACATTTCCTTCCATAAAGATCTTCAAACGGAGCCATCTGAATAGTGGAGTGATAACTGTTGTTTTAGGCAAACTCAATCAAAGGTAAGTGATAATCCCAACTACCTTTAAAGTCAATAACATCTGCTCTCAAAATATACTCTAAGGTCTGAATGGTCTTCTCTGCCTAACCATCTATCTGAGGATTAGAAGTTATACTGAGATGAACTTGGGTTCCAAGACCTTTCTGAAAATCCTTCCAAAAGTGAGAGGTAAACTGAGTACCTCTATCTGATATGATAGACAACAAAATCCTATGCAACCTAACCTACTCCCTAAGGTAGAGCCTGACATAATCCTCAGTTGAGTAAGAAGTATGAACTAGCAAGAAATAAGCTAATTTGGTCATTCTGTCTACAATGACCCTTATCGAATCATACTGACGATGCGTGCGAGGCAACCCTGTCACAAAGTCCATGTTCACCACTTCCCACTTTCAAGTGGGGATACTAACCTCTTGTAATATGCCACAAGGACTTTGGTGTTCAACCTTAACCTGCTAACAATTAGAACACTTAGTTACAAACTCAACAATATCTCTCTGCATACCACTCTACCAATAGATTTACCACAAGTCACAATACATGTTAGTGGCTCCTAGATGGATAGAGTATCGATCACCACATGATTCTGCAAGTATTCTCTATCTCAAGTCATTAACACTCAGAATACATAACCTGCCCTGGCAATGCAACACACCATCTCCCCTTTGGGAGAAAACCTCTACTTTCTGATCTTTAACTGATTCCTTCAACTTAACCAAACTAGGATCTCTGTCTTACTTTTCCTTTACTTTGACAACCTCCTTTACTTTGACAACCAAGAAGATTTTGAACCATACTAAATCCATACACTTCCTTCATCTGAGTCAACCAACTAGACACCTAATCTAGAAAGCTGGTGAACCTCCCTAACTAACTTCTTATCCTCCTTAACATGAGCAACACTACCCATAAACAACCTGCTAAGGGAATCTTCCACCACATTGTCCTTACACATATGATACAATACACTTATATCATAATCTTTTTAACAATTCAAACCATCTTCTCTGATGAAGATTCAAATCTTTCTGCGAGAATGCATACTGTAAACTTTTGTGATCCGTGAACACATCCACATGAACCCCATAAAGATAATATCTCCATGTCTTCAAAGCAAACACAACAGATGCCAACTCAAGATCATGGGTAGGATAATTCTTTTCATGGGGTTTAAGTTGTCTAGAGGCATAGGCTATGACCTTACCTCTATGCATCAATACACAACCAAAACCAACTCTAGAAGCATCATAGTAAACCAAAAACCCATCAAAACTATCTGGCAAAGTCAATATTAGGGATGAAGTGAGTTGAGTCTTCAACTACTAAAAACTCTTCTCACAAGAATCTAACCACCAAAATTTGACTTTCTTTTGAGTCAATCGAGACATGAGGGATGTAATAGAAGAAAACCCTTTAACAAACTATCTGTAATAACCATCTAAACCTAAAAAACTTCTGATATATGATGGAAAGATGGGTCTAGTCTAGTTCCTCACAACTTTAATATTTTAAGGATCAATTCTAATGCAATCATCAAAAATAATATGGCCAAGGAAAGCTACTGATATTACCCAAAATTTGAAAAACAACTTATGAGCTGTAAGAGTCTATAATACAATTTTGAGATAGTCTGCGTGATCATTTTCATTACGGGAATAGACAAGAATATCATCAATGAAGACTATGAAAAACATGTTCAAGTACTTCTTGAACACTTTGTTCATCAAGTCCATAGAAGCTGCAGGTATTCGTTAGTCCAAAAGTCATAACTAGGAATTCAAAGTGACTATACCGAGTTTGAAAGGCTATCTTCAGAATGTTACATTCTATGACTATAAGCTAATGATATCTGGATCTGAGGTTAATTTCAGAGAAATAACTGGAACCCTGAAGTTGGTCGAACAATTCATTAATTCTAGGGTGTGGATACTTATTCTTGATTATGAATTTTTTCAACTGATTGTAATTGGTGCACATTCTAAGGGAACTGGCTTTCTTATGCATGAAAAAGACTGGTCATCCATAGAGAAACACTCGAACTGATGAAACCCTTGTCTAAGAGATCTTTCAACAGTTCTTTCAACTCCTTAAGCTAAGATGAAGCCATTATATAAGGTGTAATAGAGATAGGAAAGGTATCTAGAAGGAGATCTATTTCAAAATCAATTTCCCTTTTAGGAGGAACTCTAAGAAGATCTTCAAGGAACACATCTAGAAATTCCCCTAATACTGAAACTGACTCAAGAGTAGGTGTTTCAAAACTAGAGTCTTGGACTTGAACAGCATGGTACATGCACCCATTATATATAATTTTTCTTGCCTTAAGATAAGAAACAATTTGACCCCTAAGCACTGAAGTACTACCCCTCCATTCAATAACTGGTTCATTGGAAAACTAAAATTGAACAACTTTATTTCTACAATCAACTAAGGCATAAAATGAGTGGAGCCAATTCATGCCGAGAATGACATTAAAATTGGTCATCTCTAACTCCACGAGGTCAATTGAAGTAACTCTCTGGGACATTGTAACCAGGTAGTTCCTGTATACCCACCTTGCTATAATGGAGCTACCTACTGGAGAAAATACTGAGATGGGTTCTACTAAAGCTTCAGGTCTGACACCGACATCGACTGCTATATAAGGAGTTACAAAGGAGAGTGAAACTTTGGGATCTAATAAAGCATACACATGAAGATAAAAGACCTATAATGTACCCGCAACCAAATTAGTAGAACTCTCTTGATCCAGTCAAGTATGGAGAGCATACAACCTATTCTGACGCTGCACACTGGTTGCATTGGCAGTAATACCCTACTAATTCGGGTGACCTATTGGAACTAGAGGACAATTAGACTGACCCTACTAGCTAGCCTTTGGGAAATCTCTGACCCTGTGGAATATCTTGCCACATCTAAAAAATACATCACTGTTATCTCTACACACACCCTAATGCTGTCTTCCACACTTCCCACAAAGAGGGTTATTACTATTACTATTTACACTACCCTGGGACTTGGATCCAAGTTCTATATCCCGACTTTCATTTCTAAACTTTGCCACTGGCACACTAGCTGAAGATAGGGTTGGGGATGAAAACTTCTAACAAAACTATAAATGATTACCACCCTCTGATCTCGTCTAAGAAAAGTTAAAACTACCTGTTCTGGCCCTCTTGTTCTCTCTTTCTCTCTTCTTAAGCTTATCCTCTATAATCTGCTAAGCATGAACCTTAAATACAGATAAATCCATCTCCCTAATAAACATTGTTGTCCTACATTCTTTGACTATACTATCAGATACACCAGACATGTACTTACTCAGTCTAGACCTATTTCCAGTCACAACATTAGAAGCATACCTTGCTAACTGAGTAAACTTAAGTGAGTACTCCTTCACACTCATGTTGCCCTTCTTTAAGTTAATGAACTCCTGTACATTATCTTCTCTCAACTCCAATGGGAAGAACCTGTCTAGAAAATCCATGGCAAACTCCCCACTCTACTAGCCCTGCCTCAGTACCCCTATCCTTCTTTCACTGCTTATACCTGGTATGAGCTACATCATACAATTGATATGCAGTCAACTCTACACAATCACTCGAAATAACACCCATGATATCTTTCACCTTCTGAACCATATCAAGAAACTCCTGTGGATCCTCCTCAGATTTGTATCCCCAAAACAAAGGAGGATTCATTCGGGTAAAGTCCCAAATCCTAGATACAACTATATTTGCCACTGGATTAGCTAGGGTAACAAACTGTTGATTATTCCGAGAAGCTACTAAGTGATATAAGGTAGTGAAATCAACTCTGAATTTTGCATGAGAGACATGCTCATTCAGAGGATCTTCCTAAACAGGCGGTGGTATGAGCTGGTTCCCGTTCCTTCTTCCATTGTTTCTTTTGGAAGGCATAGTATGTAAACAAAATAATGGATAAGTTATAAAGAGAGTTTAAATAGAGCTCATTCTCATTTGCACGACATGAATACTGAAAGAAGGGAAACTTTCCTAAAACATCTTGTAACCTCTTGTTCATAAGTGTGGCGTGCTTCACACCCATGCATAAGACTCTACTTAATGTAGATTTAAGACTTCCTAGGAAACTTAAAGACTCTAGGATCTAATACCAAGTTTTTTCATGACCCGAGGCTACCCCCTAGTCACGACAATGGTGCTTACGATCACAAGTGACCATAAGCTAACCCATGAGCTAGTACCTGCTGTGAGCACTGAATAAATATGAAAATAATATCTGTGCAGAATATAAACTGAAAGGGTAATATGTATCAAAATACCTAAATATGAAATACTGAATAACTAAAACAACTGATAAGAACTAAAATTAACTAACTGACTGTCTAACTATTCTATCTAAAAATTGTCTGAAAGCCTCTAAACTACTGAGGAGTTGATGAGATAGACCCCCAACTAACTCCAACTAACTGAACAAACTAAAATACTAAATTAACTGAATAAACATAATATGTCCTCGATAGATGAGGACTCACCACTATAACTGCTGAATTATGTTGAACGGTCTAACTGCAGCCGAAAAACTATGCATCTAAACTTGTGATATAAGACATCATAGTACAAAGAAAAGTATGCGGTCAGTACTTTGAATGCACTAGTATATGAGATTAGGTTAGGCTGATACACATAAGGTATAGTACATATAAAATAAAGACTAACTAAATAGCATGATATAACTGAACATAAATGCATGAAAACTGTAATATCTGAGAATGCAACCCAAGTATAAATCTATAATTCGGAATAAGTCTAAAATCTAAAAGACTATAAACTGTATAATTGAATAAATAAAGGTCTATACACTTGGTCAAGCAAACCTGAACTGAGACTACACTGAAGTACTGTACTGAGATTGTGGGAGGTATCATCTAACTGACATGCCCCAATCTGAGCTAATTGAGGTCCAAACTATAACCCCAATTAGAAGGGTGTCAGTACCGTGCCATAAGTACTAAAACTGTTTGTGTGGATCCACTAAACTAGTGTCTCGAAGGACTAATGAGTCACCCTGAAATTGGAAGGTACTCTAATGAGATATGTGTCACCCTCAAACTGGCAGGTGAACACCTTATCAACCCTCAACAGACAGGTAGACATCTCTAACCTATGTTGGATATGTAGTTTTGGAACTCGAGGATTACTACTAAGGGTCACACCCTCTATTGGAAGGTGACCCTTATCCCTGGGTTTGCTCGATGCTAAATTCTACTCTGACCTGAACTGACACTGGTACTGAACTGAACTAATTCAACTAAATGCTATTACATAATTGATAGTGTTTATCATGAATATAAATATTTGAGAATACTGATAAGATTCATGATTTAACTGTCTGGGTACTTGAAAAGCAGAATTCATGTAAATCACATAGGCATCGGGTGTTCATAACCCACCAGCACTGAATGGAATTAACTATAATGTCATATAGAATCTTTAAAAACCATAGTAGAGGATCATTGTTCAAAACTCAACACTTAGGCATTTCATCAAACACATGAAAGGCATGAACTTAAGTATGGTAATGAGTAAAGCATGCGAGAATAACATGATTACAATACTAAAATCATATATTTGGTATTTAATGTGAATCTTTCAACATTTAAAATATGTAATGCCTCATTCCACTTGAAAATACTCATAAACATAACTTATAATTGAATTAACAAGAGATTCATGAAGACATTTCAACTTAAACTTGAAGACTCATAATTTAAAACAAAAAATGGGTTCTCGGACTCCATGGGTGAAAGGAACTGTAATACCCCGTATTAGTCTTAGCTCAGTTCAGATCATATTGCATGCATAAGAGACTTAGAACCTTTAAATTTAGCTAAGTGTTGGGGACTTAGTTTTAATTTTTGGCCTCTTAAATTCGATGATTTTTAAAGTGACCTTCCTAACCCCGAGATGTAAGTTTTTGAGTTAATTCATGTTTAGGGGTATAAGTGGCCTTTCTCAGGGAAGTTTTAAATTTTTTGGATGAGGATTGAGGCACGTTTGGATTTGAATTCTAGAGCCCCAACGCGATTGTGGCGCGTCGCGGTGTAATAGCAATTAGTCATTTGGCGCATCATGGTGAAGGCTTAATAGTCATTCCAGTTGCGAATTTAAATGTCTAAGGGGCAGTAACATCTTTTCCCCTCAATCCAAGTCATCATAACATGACTTATATCAGCAATTTAGGCATAATTTGCCCATTCTCCTTCATATTTCTCTAAAAGAAACCCTAACTACCTCCCAAAAATCTCAAAATTTATTATCTTCTCATTAAGAAAACAAAGAAATTATGCTTCCCAATCCAAGAACGTTCAAGAAAAGTTGATTCTATTTCAAGATTAAATATTTAAGGTAAGTTAGATGTTCATCCATGGGTTCTTTTCACCCATGGAGTCCAAGAATCCAATTTCAAGTTTAGAATCATGATCTTTACATGTTAGCATGAATTATATCCATGAACTCCTATGAATTTCAATTTTTATACCATGTTTACATGTGTTTTTGTTGAAATTAGCCCTTGACATATTTTAAGGATGAAAATTTCATGTTAAATCCTTAACCCATGATTTTAGTATTGAAGTTATGTTATTATCCCATGAATTAAACTATTCCTATGCTTAAAACCATGAATTCCAAGTGTTTGATGAAATGTCTAAATGATTGGGTTTTGAACAATGACTACTTATTACATGTTTACAATGAAATTACATGTTTACAATGAATTATCTCCATGAAAATCTTATGAATTTCAATCATGTATTACATTTCTAAGAGTTATGATAGAAAGAGCCCTTACACATTTGAAAGTTGAAATATGTTTATCTATAACTTGGTAATTTGGTTTCAAGTTATGATTTCAATTGTTTTCACGTGGAATGCATTATAGTATGTTTTAAATATTGTGGTTTCCATATCATGTTAATGCAAATTGAGAATAAAACCCTCAGTTTATGATTTAGTCATGTTAATTTGCTATCTTATCATGTTTAAAAGCATCCCCATGTTAAAGTCTTGACCCCATGCATTTGATGAAATACTTAAGTGAATAATTGTGAACAATGATTTCCTTCCATGGTTTCAAAGATTTTATGTATCCTTATTATTATTTTTATCGAGTCCTGGGGGTTATGAATACCCAAAATTTAGTTGTTTACTTAGTCTCAGTATTTTCAGAATGGTTTTATACACGTATGAGCATTATCAGTTCAGTCAGTTATCATGTAAGTCAAACTTAGTTCAGTTCAGTAATTCGAGTTAGTTTCTTCTTTAGTTAAACTTAGTTAAATCTTGTAATCAGTATCAGTTTAGTTGGGAGTAGGATTCAGCACCGAGTGAACCCAAGGATGGGGGCATTCCTTTTAGTATAGGGTTTGACCCTTAGTAGAAATCCCTGAGTTACAGATTTACGTAGACAACGTAGGTTTGAGATGTCTTCTTGTTAGTTTAGGGATGACAAGATGTCTTTATCTTGGTTTAGGCCTAATACAACCATTGTTAGAACCCGTGGCATGGTACTAGCACCCTTCTATCTAGGTTCATAGTTTGGACCCCTACTATCTCAGATTTAGGGCATGTCAGTTAGATGATACCTCCTATAGTTTCAGTTTCAATATTCAATTTAGAACTCAGTTAAGTTTTCCTTGACCATAGAATGCAGTTTATCGGTTATTCAGTTATCAGATTTTAATATTTCACTTACAGACTATTTCAGAATCATGTTATATGATAGGTCATGCATTCTCAAATTTTACAGTAATCATGTTTCGATATTAGTTATTCAGTTATCTTATGTTATTCTGTCAGTTATTAATCATGTACATAAGCCTATGCATATAACCCTAACCCTATCGAGCATACCAATACATTCAAAGTACTGACCACATACTCGTTTCTTGCGCTATGATGTCTCATATCATAGGTTTGGATAATTAGGTTCCCGACTACGCTTAGATATTCCAGCGTATCAGTAGCAGTAACTGTGGTGAGTACTTATATTTTGAGGATCGATTATATTTATTTTAGTGTTTTTATGTCAGTAGTCAGTTGGAGTTAGTTGGGGGCATGTCTTATCAGCTCCTAGTCAGTTAGGTTTAGAGGCTTTTGAATACTTCAGACAATCAGCCAGTTTGTCATTATTTTATTAGTTTTCAGACAGTTGTTTTTAGACTTATAATTCAGTAATGTTTTGGTGTTTCAAATCTTATGGCGTATTCAGCTATTCCACTCATGTGTATATTTTATTATTAGTTTTATTCAGTGTTCACAGTAGGTACCAGCTCATTGGTTATCTTGTGATCACTTGTGACCCTAAGCACCGTGTGGTGTCCAGGGTGTACTCCCGAGGCATTACAAACTTGGTATTAGAGACTAAGGTTTTAAAATATCCTAGGAAGTCTAAAAGCCTCGTTGAGTAGAGTCTTGTGCATGGGTGTGAAGCGTGCCACACTAATGGGCAGGAGGCTACAACATATTTTAGGAAAAGTTTCCCTTCTTTGAGTAGTCATATCATGTGAAAGAGCATGAACTATATTTAAACTCTGTCTCATTCATTCTTCCTTCCATTTATAGAGAATTCCTCCCAAAAAGAATAATGGAAGAATAAATGGGAATCAACCTGCACCTCCGCATGTTCAGGAAGATCCCCTGAATGAGCATGTCTCTTATGCCGAATTCAAAGCTACCTTTACTACTTTAGCCCACTCAATAGCATCTCAAAATGATCAGTAGGATGTTGTCCCAGTCTTTCCAGTATCTAACACTGCTACAACTAGGATTTGGTACTTTACCTGAATGAACTCTCCTCTATTTTAGGGATCCAAGTTTGATGAGGATCTGCAGGAGTTCCATGACATGGTTCAGAAAGTAATTGACATTATGGGTGTCTCAGCTAGTGAGAGTGCAGAGTTGGTTGCTTACCAATTACAGGATGTAGCTCATACTTGGTATAAGCAAAGGAAAGAGGATAGAGGCATATATGCAGGTACAGTAGATTGGGAGAAGTTTTCCACAACCTGTTTAGATAGGTTCTTTCCTTTAGATTTGAGGAAAGCTAAGGTGCTGGAGTTTATTAATGTGAAATAGGGTAGTATGTATGTGAAGGAGTATCCTCTTAAGTTTAACCAGTTGTCTAGCTATGCTTCTTCGATGGTGGCTAATAACAAGTCTAGAATGAGTAAGTTTGTCTCTGGTGTATCTGATAGTGTGGTTAAGGAGTGTAGGAATACTATGTTGATTAAGGAGATAGACATTGTAGCTAAAATTATTTGGTAGTGTAGGGTATTTGAAGAAGATGATTTTTTTGGGAGGGTGGGTGGAGGGGGGGACAACATTTATTGATTAATTTTTTAAATTTAAATTAATTATTTAAAAATTATTTTGAAGGAAAATGACAAATGTCATCATATTAGTCGTTACTTTACACGTCATCAATGCGTAGATACACGCACATCGTATATTTTTGTTGATTATGTAAAAATACCAAAATAACACACCAGAATACTATTTGAGCTGCCTAAAATGAGTGTCACCTTTAGGTTCCATAGTGAAAGTTCGTGCCAAATTTAGGTGTTTAACGATATGTTTAGCCTTAAATAAATAAAGTATAAATAACACAAATCCCACTATTTTGATGCTAAATTACTCTCTTTTCCTTTTTTGGCATTTAAGTTTCTCTCTCCCAAATTTTAGATATTCATATAAATAAGTTAACCATGATACATATTAGTAACTAATGTATCTACACTAACAATTCTATCGATATTTAACGAAAAATGCATCTTCCTTTAATATAGCCCCCAATTAATGCCATATTTAGTTAAGTCTGATTAGTGGATCCCTTAAATTAAGTAACAACTTTTCAATTTCAAAATTTGAAACAACAATTCAACTGGCATGATCAAAACATCTCCCTTCCGATTATTGAAGTTCTGTTTTTAAAATAGCTTTTTATCAAAGATTTCTAAAGTTCTATTTTCCATCATAAATTATCAATAAGATGAATATTGTAATTCTCTTGAGGCATTCTGGTGTTTGAGAATTCAGAATACAATATAAATGCTATAAAAGTAGTGATGAAATTGTTGTTGTAGAAAGTATTTCATATTTGAGATTGATTTTGGCAATTGCAACTGAATTAGAGATTGAGGAATCTAATAAAGTATCGATGTCTAATTAAAGGTAATTATTCACCAATTATTATAAGAAACTACAATGAAGTTAAGCTATATGTGGAGTTGAGGTAGAGTGTTTCCAAATTTATAATGTATCCATTGTGTATAATGACAACGGATAAGTCTACCAAAAAGTTAGAGTTTGATGGAGAAATTGGAGTTGTCGTTTGTATTGAAAGAATGTAAATGGATGGACTTTCTCCTTCTGTTGTTGAGTCACAAAATGAGTACTCATTATTCGTACCTGCGTTGGAAGTTAAAAACTTCATCAGTGATACCAAAAATATAGAATTGAAGGTGAAATATATTTATAAGGATAATGTGATGTTTGTATCTGTAATGGCTAAATATGCCTTATGTCATGACTTTAATTTTAGAACTAAACGGTATGACAAAAACAGGTATGATAAAAAAAAATATCAATGTTCCACTATAGCATTAAAATATTTATTATTCTATCATTATGATACATTACAGTGTGTGTATATGATATATGATGTACTTTCTATTTATGCATAATGTAACACATGACTGCTTGATTACTCCTGCTACATTAACATGTTTCTTTTAGGATACATTACTATGTATGTATGTATAATAATAGTCATGCATTGTCATAAACCTTCAATCTGTACTGTTATTATAGCAAGCAGATAATTTATTATTGTATCGAAACAGTAAAGTATAGTTCCTTTGTGCTTTGTTTATTCGACATATACATTAGTGTTTTGCCTGTTACATAACCTACATATGTATATGAATGAATTATATGCTGTAGTACAACAAAAAATGCAGGACATACAAGCTGTTATGTATATGGTTCTATTAGCCTGTGCACTGATATTTTGATGTAATAATAACCGATACATCAGGTAGCTTTCTTTACAAAAAATATTTATTAATCAGATTTTGTTGAAATTAAAACCATATGTATAAAATATATTGTGATACATTATGCTGATTAAATATCATTTTCCAGCTATATCCTACATTATTTAGTAAAGATTATCAATGAATCCTGAAGGCATCTAGTCTGAACACATCTGAGGTTCTTATGATTCAGAGATTTAATGCTAACATACATGCTGAATGAGTGATAGAGTTCAAATAAATGTGTTGGCTTCAATAGATTTTGTAAGTGAGTTTACAATTCTGAAGTTAGTTAATCATAAGAGAAAAAATACACTAGGAGACATCATTGACGATATAGTCATTTATGGTGTTGATATTAATTATATGAAGGTATGGCTAAAGAGTATTCTATAAAAATGCTTAGAGGTGGATTTGCAAATGAATATAAAAAAAATGCAGAGATAAATTCATATGTTAATCACTGTGTATCCTAACTCTCACGTTAGGATGCATTAGTCAACGGATAATGAGTTCATGTATTTGTTTATTGCCTTACATCCAAAGATAAGAGCTTTTGAGGTTTGCATACCTGTAATAGTGGTTGACGGTGCTCATTTGAGTGGATCGTATAAAGAATCTTTTCTTTTAGCGAGCACACTCGATAGTGCAGGTATTAAATTTGTTTTCATTTTAATGATATGTTCTCAAAATATTTAATTTTTTTATGTTCTTATGTATTGTATATTTTAGTTATACATTTAGATCATTGAAAAATATTGTTCTCATAATTTTTTTAAAACTTTTTCTGACGTAGGTGGTATTTTGCCAATAGCTTATGGGGTTGTGATACCAAGAATAACTGTTCATGGACATAGTTTTTCAGCAGTTTAGATGTGCATTTGGAGAACTGGACAACATATGTGTTATCGAATCGGAACAAAAGCATTATCAAAAGTGCATGTATTGGGTATCCTAATGTCCCCCATCTTGCATGTATTTGACATCTTTGAAAGAATTTTTGCACTCCCTTTCGAAAAAAAAAGAACAGGCTTAGTGACTTATATTATTATATTATGAAAGATTATATAAACGAGGCTTTCAATTACCTTATGAAAAATGTTGGTAAGTTGGATCATAGGGTGAAGGATTGCCTAGATGAACTGGTTATGAAAAATGATCAAGATGTCATGCACTGATAAATAGAGGTAGGATAATTACTCCTAATATTGTTAAATGTATAAATAGTTGTTTGGTAGAGGCATAAGAATTGCCTATTTTAGGATATTTAGAAGAGGCAAGAGTTTTGTTTGGGGGTTGAAACTGTAAAAACAGAGAAATAACATCATATACAAAGACGACGTTAGAAAGAAGGTTGTAATACCCCGAAAAATCCAACTCAACATTAGCTCCATGTTTCAATATCATTCATAGTACATCATGGTTCCTTGGTAGTTTCATGCTCAAGGTTGAAGTGAATTAAGGTCACAAATATGTCCTAGCTATTGTTCGAATCAAAACATTCCTTACCGATTGAATTCTTGAGAAGGATATTGGTATTGTCAACTTTAAATGAGAATATCTATCAGTATACAATGAATTTTTGATCCCATGACCTACTAACGGATTTATAATTTAATAAGCTTTCCGTTGATACCAAATTCGCCTAAAACGGACCCCCAAGAAGAATTGAACATTGTGATTTCCAGGTATATAACATGGTTCTCTTACCAATGTGTAACACCCCGAGTCTGCACTCCGGACGTCATATAGTGCTCACGACCCTGAAGGGCCACAAGCTAACCCATGACTGGTACCTGCGATAAACACTAAATAATAATACTAAAATAACGTGAAAGATTAGGCTGAAATGCAATAAGGTTCATAATCTGAATGCTGATAAATATAGTACTGAAATAACATCTGAAATTGAATACTGGCTGAACTAGTCTAGTCTAAAAAGCCTCTAACTAATCTTTCTGAATATGGAGTTGATGGGACAAGCCCCCAACTAAATCTGACTACCAAAATACTGAAACTACTGAAATACTAAAATAAAAGTATATTCTCGATAGATAAGGACTCACTACTGAATCTGTTGCTGCTATCTGAATCTATCTAAGCGCGGTTGGGACCCTGAGATTCTGAACCTATGATATGAGACATCATAGCGCAAAGAGAAAGTATGTGTCAGTACGTGGAATGTACTGGTATGCTAAATGAGGTAAGGCTAAATGCAAGGGTTCATATGAATGAACAGTAACTGATTGAATGATATGAAGTAACTGACTAAGAGTACATGGATAATAGGAACTACTGTAAAATACTGAGTATGCATTACTGTGCATATACATATACATATTATATTTGAGATTTTACTAAAACTGAGTATTGAGTTCTGATAATTGAGTAACTGGTATCTGAGATTACTGATAACTGAATTACTGATACTGAGTGGTTGTTTCTGACAGTCCTGATCCTGTAGAACTAAACTGAGTTCTATACTGAGCTGGGTGACTGTGTCTGACAGTCCTAATTCTGTAAAACTGAACTGAGTTCTATACTGAGCTGGGTGACTATGTATGATAGTCCTGATTATGTATAACTGAACTGAGTTCTATACTGAGTTTGAAACTAAAACTAAAACTTTAGGAGTGTTCATCTAACAGACATACCCCGATTATAAATTGAGTTGGGGTCTAAACTGTGACCCCAATTGGAAGGGTGTTAGCACCATGCCACGGGATACTAACAATGGATGTGAGTTAACCCTATCTGGAAGGAAGACATTTTATCAACCCTCACTGGAAGGAAAACTCATACGATATGTATCAACCCTTATCTAGTATGAAAATATCTCAACCTACGCTAGCTACATAGTTTTGTAATACATGGATTGGTACTAAGGGTCAAACCCTTCACTGACAGGAATGCCCCCATCTCTGAGTTTTCTCGGTGCTGATTCCTACTCCGAACTGAATAGATACTAAAATAATTTCTAGACAGTACTAGGCTTTACTGAACTATTAATGATCATGCTAACTAATTGAACCGGACTGAGTTCACTGAGTTCTATTAACTGACTGAATACACTGAGTTTTGTAACTGACTGAGTACTACTTTAAGGGATATCACTGAAACTATTCTATAACTACTGTATTCTAGGTAAACAACTAGATTTTGGGTATTGAATATCCCCAAGAATCGATAGCATTGAAAGTAAAACATGACATGGTTATAATAGCACAATAATAGTAGTTTGTTAATAATGCTTCCATTTATACATTTTGTTAAACACACGAGCGACATGAATTTGTGCACATATTATTATGTAATGATTTCACCATTCAACTTATGTGAACATTTTATCAAACACTTGAGGACATAATTTATGCACATAATAATAATGAACTTGAAAACATCATAATCACAATCCCAACTCACAATTTCAAGGGATTTTAACATAAATTCACATAACCCTACATACGTGTTAGTTACTTCACCTGAAACTTGTAATAAATCATGGATTAAAACTCAATTAACATCATAATCATGAATAAAATAAAATTCAACATGAAATTCATAAAGCAATCAACTTGTAGCTTTAAAAGAGGTTCTTGAACTCCAACGGTGGAAGGAAACCCAAGGATAAACACCTAACATACCTTGATTGTTAATTCTCTAAAAGTTGTGGTGAATTTCTTGGGACTTGAATCTTGAATTTGATGGGTTAGGGTTTGTTCTTGAGAGGATTTGTGAATAATGAGGTAATTTTGCCTTTAGAAATGTTTAATCTCGTGTTTCGGGGATGATATAAGGTTCAAAAATGACCAAAATATCCCTCTGGACACAGACTTTTAATTACTGAAATCCTGCCCAGCTACGTGCAGACCGATGTGCTGCATCAGTAGCTGATGCGATAGCCAATGCGATGCATCGATATCATATTGGCTCACTGAAATTTGCACTGAAGGCTGGTGAAAAGTTCTGGTCAACGCGATGGGTGATGTGATGCATCGAGATCGTGTTGATCCACTATTTTGGACTCCCAAACATGCCTTAAACGATATCCAAAAAATTTTAAACTCATCCGAAGTGACCTATGGACACACATGATTATGATTCAATCAAAGGATCGGCATTTTAAGGTCATAAGAGTCGCAAAATAAGATTGCTAAATTATGAAGGCTAAAAATGATTCTAAGTATAAAAACTTAGCTGAAATTTCTAAGTTTGGAATCTCTTTTCATGCCCTAATGGACTGAGTTAGATAGGATTTTGTGGGGTATTATAGTATCTCCTCCTTAGGAATATTCATCCTCGAATAAGACTAACTAAGATGAGAATACTGATAGACTTAGTTTACATACTGATGATGCATAACTGAAGCATGATTACATGAGTGAAATTACTTATATACTGAGTTTTCATACTGAACATGTTGTAATACCCCACATGTTTCTAAGCTAGGAAGTGAATAAGTTTTCCTACGTATGAAACCTCCTATCCTGTGAGCAGCATTTTAGTGCATAACTTACAATAAATATCCTAGTGATAGGATAACTTGCAATATCTTAAGCATGCTCATATGAGTCGCTTAAAGTGATGCAAGCTAAGAGTTTTTGAATCCATAGAAGTCTTAGTGTTCGATTTTTCAAGGGTCATATTTGAAACAGAATAAAGTGATTTATATGTGAAATTTTGGCAGATTTAGACCCACCAAATTGTAGAGAATCGAATTAGCTTTCCAACTATTCTAATTTCATCAAAATCCGACACCCGAGTAAGGAGTTATGGCCTTTCAAAGTAGAATGCATTGCCTAACCAATCGCACATGGCCACTAGAAAGCATAGGCGATATCATATGCGGAGCCTATGTAAATATAGGAAATATCATATGCGGAGCCTATGTAAATATAGGCGATATCATATGCGGCACCTATGTAAATATAGGCGATATCATATGTGGCGCCTATGTATGATTTCAGCCATGAAAACACTTAGTTTTTGAGTTATTTTGAGGGTAGTTAAGTCTTTTAACAATCCTTACATGTCCCTAAACTTAACCTCACGAAATTTATAGCTTCTAAACACATTACAACCCTATTAACATCTCAAATTTCATTATCCAAGAGTACCATATGAGAAAAACAAATAGGGTTGCACAATCAAGCTTGAAGATCAAATTTCAAGGAAATTCCTCCGTCAATCATCAAGAACCTCCCTTCCAAGGTATATGTAGTGTTCATCCACGGATTCCTTTTGTTCGTGGAGTTCAAGAATCAATATTTAAAATATAAAATCTTGGTTGGTTGTGGTGATATGATCATACCCATATTTGATGCTTGTTGTTTTGTTATATAATAGTATCGTGACTATATATCTCATGAAAGTTATGTTGTTAGTTGAAAAACATGATCTTTAGATGGTTTGATAGAATGCAAGTATGAAATCCACCTATGCCTTAAAGAATGCATGCAAGGTGTTCGATAAAATGCCTAGTATGTTAGAACTTCATATTTACATGATTTCATGATATCTAAATAACAAGTTCATGTTAGTCATACACTCCAATATGAATTTCCATGCAAATTATGTGTTGTTATTGTTGTGGTATAAAACATGTATGATAATAGATATATAAATTATGTACACAAAATATATCCATGCTTTTCCTATCATATTTGAAATGTTGAATAAATACATGAAGTATACTATCCCCTACTTATGATATTGTGAATTGTGGACTCAAATCTTGTGATCAAGTCATGTCATGCGTGTCAGTTTCCTCCTATCGAGTCCTGGGGGTATTCGTACCCGAAAAATATAGTTGTGTACTTAGAGCCATGTCATGTTTTCACGATACTCTCAGTCAATACATGTTTAGTAGACTTTATTTAGTCTCATGACTCAGGAAAACTCATGTAAAGGCAGTATCAGTTCAGTTTTACTCAGTACTCAGTAATCTACGTAATCTCAGTAATATTCCGCCAGTCTATGGAATTCAGTAAATCTCAGTATTAGTATAATTTAGTTCATTATTCAGTTTAGACATCAGTAAACTCAGTCAGCTAACAGAACTCAGTAGCATTTAGTCAGTTAACAGAATTCAGTAGTGTTCCGCTAGTCATCGGAACTCAATAAACTCAGTCCATGTTCAGCTCAATTAAATAGAACAATCAGTAACAGTTCAGTTAATTCTAGTATGAACTAGGAAATCAGTTCAGTATAATCAGTTCAGTGTCATTCAGTTGGGAGTAGGATTCAGCACCGAGCGAACCCAAGGATGGGAACACACCAGCCAGTAGAGGGTGTGATTCTTAGAAGTAGTCCTTGCATTCCAGAACTATGTAGCCAGCATAGGTTGAGACATCTTAACCTTCCAGATTTGGGTTGATGAGGTGGTTTAACCTGTCAGTTTAGGGTTCCCACCGTTCTCATTGAGTACCTGCCAGATGAGGGTTACTCATAGCTTGTCCTTACCAGTGGCGCAGTATTGACACCCTTCCAATCAGGGCAGAGATTGGACCCCAACTTAGCTATTATAGCGTATTTGGGGCATGTTGGTTAGATAACTACTTCCCACAGTTTCAGTATTAGTCTTAGTAAAAGAACTCAGATAGTTCTTTAGGATATCAGGACTGTCAGATACAGTCAACTCAGATACAGTACGGAACTCAGCTAGTTCCATCAGATTTAGGACTGTCAAATACAGTCATTCATGCTATCATCTATCAGAACTCATGTTATCAAATATATCAGTTATTAGAATTCAGTTATCATTCATGATATGTTATCAGTAAATACATGTCATCAGTATCTCAATATCAGTAAACTTAGTCATTCAGTATCTCAATATAAGTAAACTCAGTTATTCAGTATCTCAATATCAGTAAACTCAGTCATTCAGTATCTCAATATCAGTAAACTCAGTCATTCAGTATCTCAGCATCAGTAAACTCATGTTGTCAGTATTCAGACTCAGTAGTCAGTATCACCACAAGTTTAGTTGCAGTTACGTATGCATGTATGTATTCTCACATTCATATCAGTCTGCATTATTCATGCATATAAAACCCTTTGCATTTAGCCTACCTCACTCGTATACTCAGTATATTCAGTTGTACTAACGCATTCACACTATGGTGTTTTATTTAACGTCGTAGGTACAGAGGCACGAGTTTCAGAGAAGCAATAGCATTGCAAATTTCAGCTGTCAATGCTCCTCTTCATTCGAGGACAATATTATTATTACTTTATTATAATATTTCAGATTAGTTTTTCAGTTCATGGAGTTAGTTGGAGACATGTTCCTTCAACTCCTTATACAGTTCAGTTAGAGTCTTTTGGACTAGATGTCAGATTAGATGTTCAGACTTCAGTATTTATGTTTTTTTCATTTATGTATCAGTATTGAACCTTATGGCCTAACAGTTTATGTTTCTGCATATTTTATGAGATATTGTACAGTTTATAGGTACAGATATCAGTCATGGGTTAGCTTGTGGTCCTTCGGGGTCATAAGCACCGTGTAGCATTTTGGTTCAGAAAATTGAGGCTTTACACATGTATAACTGAAGCATGATTGAATTTTCAAAACATGACACATGATTGAGATTTTTCATGAAGGTATGCATGATATGAGAATGTTATGCAACTAGAACCGATACAGAGTTTGTAAAGGTAATCTGAGCATGGAACTAAGAAATTTTAAGAAAAACTGTTACCTGGAGCTGAGTCTTAGTATGTGGAGAAGAGGTGAGGATACTTGGTCTGCATATCTGCTTCTAATTCCCATGTAGCTCCCTCAACAGACTGATTCCGCCAAAAAACTTTGACTAGAGGAACTTCTTTGTTCCTCATTCTGCGAACCTGATGATCAAGAATTTCGACAGGAACTTCTTCATAAGAGAGACTGTTCTGAACATCTATACCCTCTATACGGGTTACAACTTCTGGTTCATGCACTTCTTTAGCAAGGAGACATGAAACACTGGATGCACTGAAGCTAAGTCTGAAAGCAACTCAAGCTCGTAAGCTACCTTTCCGAAATGGTTGACTATTCGGTAAGGACCAATATATCGGGGACTGAGCTTACCCTTCTTGAAAAACCTCTTTACTCCCTTTATAAAAGAGATTTTCAAATACATATAATCACCAATCTCAAACTCGAGATCCTTTCTTTGCACATATGCATATGATTTCTATCAGCTCTGAGCTATCTTAAGCTTTTCCTTGATCAACTGAACTTTAAATATCAATTCAGGCCCTACCACTGTGGCCTCACCAACATCAAACCAATGGATGGGGGATCTATATCTCCTCCCTTAGATCACCTCAAATGGAGCCATCTGAATGTTGGAATGATAGTTGTTGTTATACGCAAACTCAATCAAAGGCAAGCGGTCATCCCAACTACCCTTAAAGTTAATGGCACAGGCTCTTAATATATCTTCTAGAGTCTAAATGGTCCTTTTTGCTTCACCAGCTGTCTGAGGATAAAAGGTGGTGCTGAGGTGAACTTGGGTACCAAGACCCTTTTGGAAGGCTTTCCAAAAATGTGAGGTAAAATGCGTACCTATATCTGAAATGATGTACAATGGAACTCCGTGCAATCTGACCAACTCTCTAACATAGAGCTTAGCCTAATCCTCGACTGAATAAGAGGTATGAAATGGTAAGAAATGAGCTAATTTGGTCATTCTATCTACAATGACCTAAATCAATTTATGTTAGCAACGAGTACGGGGCAAACCCATCACAAAATCCATGTTCACTTCCTTCCACTGATACACCCAAATTACACCTCTCTTACGAGAGAGTAAGCGATCGTTGTCAAATATATAACCCAACTAGGTTGGGGTCGAGTCCCACATGGAATATGGTGCTAATTAAGTTGTGTGCAGATTAGTTGACTATTAATCATTCGTTTCCATAAAATAAATAGGGGGATTTGATTCAGTTCACAAATTAATGGTTTCAGTTTAACAAGGTGAAATATGTGTAGTAGTATTCGAATTCAGAGAAATAGCAAGCTAGGGTTATGTCCACCTTGTAGTTTTTAATACTTTCTAACTATGGGCTTTATGAATTCATACATGCATCATGCTTACAGAGAAACATATTGTATTTAATAATATAATCCTAGTGTTTCTCAACCATCAAGGTCTAATTCACTTTAGTTCTATCGAATCAAAAGTGTTTACCAAAAATAATACGAAATCTTCAAGTAGTTAATCCTGCTAAGGCATTAACTTATGAAATAGGGGTTGGTAATCCTATTTTCTTGTCACTACTCTCTTTTTCGAACATCAACCTTTCTTTCGAACAAGTTGCATTTTAAGGCATATCCTCTATGTTTGCAACCACGAGAATTCAAGATAAGCGAAGAGAGTATGATATAAACAAATCAATGCATAATGAATTCAAAACCCAAAGTGATAGATTGTATTCTACAAGGCTTCCATAACCCTAACTAATAAACTTAGATACTCATGAATAAAATGAAAATTACAATAGAAATATTCATCATACCAAAAACTAGAAGAAGATCTTGGTGTGCGAATAGGAAAAACAAGAGAAAAATGTTTTTTCTCTCTCTACTCAAGCTAGGCTGCCACTCTCCCTCTTCAAAAAATAATACAGAATAATTCTATTCATGAATAAAAATTCAGCATTAAGCCTTTTAATAATATTTTCTCTCATAATTGCCTTCTAAGTCCCTGAACTAATTATAATTGACAAACTATACTTGGACATAGTTTCTGCGCGCTACATTTGGTCCAGACTGCTACTCTCTCTTGTGTCATATGCCATCCACATTCCATAGTCTTATTATGTCTTCATCTACCTCATTAATACCTGAAATCATTCTAATCACATCGGTTAGCTCAATTACATACAAGTAGAGTAAAAACATAAGAAACTAGGCACTTTGTTCTCTAAACTTAGCTAAAATATGGATAAGTTATGGTTCTTAGGCGTATAAATACACCCAAGATCACGACCGCACACTTAAATCTTTGTTCGTCCTCTAACAACATATCCATTTATGCATCCTACACAAGCCTTAGCACTCACAAAGGAAGACAAAATGCTCAAATAGGATCACACAACAATTATGAACAAGAAGTAGATTCAAGAATCATTAGTAGAGACAACCTACCCTCAAGAATAGACTCATTAAGTTGGCAATTTCATGCATACCATTTAAGCAAAGAAATCATATAAATTACCCAACTTTCATCAACCATGTTCCCTCACAACAAGAAAGTTACCCATAATCACTCTCAATCATGCAATTTCTAACAAAATGGGTACAAAAATCAAGTTGCGCTCACTCTCACAAAGAATTCTCAAATTACAACTGATGACCATATGCTTGCCCTTAGTGTAATACTTCACTAATATCAGAATTCTAAGATTAGGATCAAATAGGTCTTTTATGGGTTATAATGCAGGCTAAAGGATGTGTAGGAACTATTTTGGTAAAAAATAGTGACTATCTTCCCTAAGAGCTTTAATACACTACATTATGCAATTAAGACCAATCTCTAACAACAAACTTCCACTTCTGCTATCTTCACAGATTTACTTTTCACCCCAACTCATTAAGCTCAATTAATAACACTATGGTGAGAGTATGCAACCCTTTCAAATATATTTTTTTACACCCTTTTCACGTTATGCACCCCTATAATACCCACCCTCAACTTAAGCGATTTGCCTTAGTTGAGGTGCACAATGTCCAAGAAGGACCAAGGCCAAAATAGGTTCATTATAACATGTTCGGGATAAAATTTGGAACTTTTTTTTTATAATTTTCTCTACTCCCAACCACATCAATTTCACATGCCAATAACTAGACTTTGGGGCATCAATTTTACCTTTTTCCTCTAATTGTCAAGCTCCTAACTCAAATTGATTTTACATTAAAGAACTTAGGATCTTTTAGATCAAATTACGATCTACTAAAGAACGGAATAGGATATATATGAGGCTAACAGAAGAACAAATTAAAGGCTCAATAGGGCTAGCCAAGATGATGTAAAAAGGTAGGTCAAAACAAGGTATGAACAATGTCTATCAAAGAAATGCCTAAATCATCTCCTAAACTCACAATCTTTATTTCGTTGTGCACACACACTAGGCAAGTTCTAGCATCAGTTGCAATAAGGAATATACAACATTCATACACACTCATGGAACATGGTCAAATCAATTAGGAGCATTATAGATTCTTGACCCAACAATTACATGAATTCAAATAAAACCAAAAAACACAACAAGAGTCACAACCAGAGCCTAGGTATTTCAAACGTAATGATCCATCACATACTTATGTTATAATGTCATGTGATCCAGAAGAACAGTTGCATGTAATTAAATGACTAATTTTCTCTTAAGATGGTCGTTATCTATCCATCATCGAGAAAAGCACCTAATTATGACTAAATAGAATAAACATCTAACAAGAAACAAAATAATTAATCCTGTCACAGAAGAATGCTAAGAAGAAGGTACTATTTTCTTACAAAACAAGTAGCAAAGTAACCAGCCACCCAACACTCAAGATCAGCACTTTCCCCAGTGCAAATAACAAGATAAAGAACCTAGCTAGTAGTACTCGTCATCCAAATTAGGAGTCATGCCACCTGCATTGAGATCATCATCAGAGCCATTTTTCCTGTGTTTATCATATCATCCATGACAGCCACACATAATAAAACTAACAACAATTAAGATGAAGGTGGTGAAGTCACCACCCCACACTTAATTTGTTAGTATAAACCAATTAAATGTTATTATCGGGTACTCAGACTTCGCCGACATACACTTTGGTATGGTGCACCTACATTATTCGCAATACAATTCACTCACTTCAATTCCCCCAATTCTATTTCAATGAAGCATTTTTTAAATAGAATCATGATCTACACTTTCAACTATACAAAAATATACAAAACACCATCACTTTCACAACATCGCCATGGCAAGAATTTAATTCGTAATCCTTAAGAAATCAATTAACTATAACATAGAGTCACAATAACAGAGGATAAACAAAAGTAAAACTTACCTCGAAGATGGAGGATTAGTGAAGGAAAAAGAGAATGGTAAGAGCTCAATATTGGATGGCTTAAGGGTGAAATAAGGATGAATTTGGGCATTTAGGGTGTGAAGTTAATTTGAAGAATGAAAATCTGGGTCGGGTTGACCCAAGTTAAAGTTGGAAGTTGGGTTTTAGGATTATTTGGACTAAGTGTGCGACGCACATCTTATCGCACATCTCAAAGTATGCGTCGCATACGTTGTCGCACAGTTGGGACAGTGAGCCTATGCAGAGAGTGGGTGACGCACTACCTATCACAGACATCAAGGTGTGCATTGCATGAGGTATCGTAGACTTAAGGCAGTGGGCATGTGTGTCTAGGTGTGCGATGCATATCTTATCGCATATGTTAAAGTGTGCGATGCATAAGTTATCGCACACATCAAGGTGTACGGCGCATTGTGCATCACATAGTTGGTCTAGTAAGCATATGCAATGGGATATGTGGCGCACTCTTGTTTGAACACATGAAGGTGTGCGATGCACGTATGCCCTCATTTTTCCTGGTATGAAGCAATGCACCTACGCTAAGTGATAAATGATGCCCTTACCAAGATTCAAGTAAAATTGAGCGCCACACCCAATAGTACACTTAAAATCTGACACCCAATAGTGCATCACGTGGGAAAGGTCCATACCGCGGGGGCTTCACCCCCGCACCCCCATCAAGGTCAGTGGTGGGCTTCGGGATCAGTCTGATTACCACCACAAACCTCATTGAAAGTCACAAAATAAAGTCGCACCGCAAAACTTTTTGGGTCGGATTAACATAATTCAAGGCACGGATCTAATGCGAATCATACTTGAGCCTTACACATATGACCACTCCAACTTACCTGTAATGTTCCCATCACTCCTAAACTTACCACCATTGACATAGCTCAATTCCAAATCAAATTTGGTACTAATCTCCTCCTTAGTACTCCATGCACCTACACTTACTCAAAAATAACAAAAATGATTAGAAGGATGGGTTTCCTCCCACCAAGCATCGTAGTTTCAGTCGTGGCTCTACTCTTTTTTTTGTATTTTTGTTTAACATGATAAAGTGAAAATAAAATCATGGGTTGCCTCCCATATAGCGCCTGATTTAATATCTCGGCATGACTTGATTATCTTGACTACTCAGACTTCATCAAGATACATCGATGATACCATTTGTACCTCATTTGTTGGATCAAGACAATTCTTTATTCCTAGTCCAACCACTTTGAAGTCACTCACATCCTTGCTTGCAAGTTCAACTAAACTAGATATGGTCTCCATAACAGACCTATCCTTAACAGGTAGATCTCGCTCATATTCATAGAATACATCAACAATCAAGAAGAAACTCATCTCCTTTTGTTGTTTCATAGACCGACATACTTCAAAACTAACTTCTTTCTCGTTGAGCCTAAATTTTAGCTCATTCAGCTCCATGTCACCTAACACTCTACCTGTTTCTAAGAACGGCCTACCCAAAATTATGGGTACTTCAAAGTCCACTTCGCAATCAAGAATTACAAAGTCGGCAGAAAATATAAAATCTGCAACTTTTACAAGTACATCATGTAGAATCCTAATCGGCCTTTTTACCGATCTATCCGCAATTAAAAGACGAATATTAGTGGGCGTAGGATCTCCCAAACCCAGTTTCTTAAAAATCATCAATGGCATAAGATTTATACTTGCCCCAAGATCACAAAGGGCCATTTCAAACTTCAGCAATCCAATCATACATGGAACAGTAAATGCTCCCGGATCATCTCTCTTCTGGACAATAGATCGTGTAGCAATAGCACTACAATGATGAAGATTTTCAACCATTTCATAGATCATAGTCCTTTTCTTTGTCAGCATGTCTTTCATAAACTTAGCATATCCGGGCATCTGTTCCAGTGCTTCAACTAAGGGCACATTCATTGTCAACTGCTTCAACATAGCCATGAATTTGCTAAACTTTCCATCATCTTCTTTCTTCTTTAAATGTTGTGGAAATGGGGGTGGTGGCCTTGGGATTTCAGTTGGAGCAACTTTTACCTCCTTTCTTATGCCTTGCTCCACATTACTAACATGCTTTGGCTTAGTTGGTTGTTCCACTTCCGCACTCTTTTTTTTTTAACCTCCCAACTACACAATCACCACTGAAGATTCATCAACTATCTCCCAATCTATTTTGACCGCATCAGTATGAGGGGATGTTTCCAATCTTGGACTAGATAACATCTTACCGCTCCTAGTGGTAATGGCCATACACGATCCATCAGTCCTCGGATTCTACACTGTATCACTTAGTAGAGTCCCATTCTATCTTTGGTAGAATGCTGCAGATAATTGGCTCATCTGCTGCTCCAGTTGTTTAATAGCAATTGAGTGCGAGTTTACTAGTTGACTCATGAAAGATATGTCACTCTTCATAGTAGTCACCCCAGAATTGGTCGCCTCAACTCTCTTTAATAGTTTCTCCATTATGTCCTCTATGGATATTTTGCCTGAACTGATAGCAGCATTATCACGACTTTCAGGAGGTACATACAGTCCACTCGTGTCACTTTTATTCTTCCAATCTCCTTGATGGTTCCAACCTTGGTTTCCTTGACCACCGCTCTAGAAACCCTCTGGTAATGCAAGTAGTTAGCCTCTTCTTCGGTGTTTGATTCAGCTCCCTTACCATGGGACCTCACAACTTTTACCTTTTCTATATTCCCTATTAGTAAATGTTTCTTGAGAAGATCCATCTGGGTTTTCATGTGAGCCATATCATGATCACGCTCCTCTTCTCTCCTATGCTGCTCTACTGATATTACACTAGACCTAGTATTACTTGCTACCACATAATCTCTGGTATGCCATGCTCTACTTGTCTTAGTCATTCTTTCTAACATGTCCGCAGCGTCAGTAAAGGTGAGCTCGATAAAAGCTCCTCCTGTAGTATTATCCATTATTGGCTTTGTAGGTGAGTTCAAAGCTCTATAGAATATTTCCATCAAGTGTTCGTCAGTCATGTTATGGTTTGGGCATTGAGTCAATTTCTTTTTAAACCTCGCCTAAGTCTCATGAAAAGCTTCATTGGACAATTGTCTAAACTTGCTGATCTCATCCCTCAAATGTAACATTCTGGAGGGCGGAAATAACCTTTCTAGGAAAGCTCCTTTCAATTGCCTCCTGTTTGTTATAGAATCAGGAGTCAGCTCATTCAACCACATTGTTGCCTCTCCAGACAGAGATAGTGGGAACAATCTTAGATGAATAGAAATTTTTCCAACTCCTAGATTATCAAATGACTTACAAATACTGATGAAATTCACCAAATGTAGATTTGGATCATCACCAGGTAATCCACCAAATAGTCCTTTTAGATTCAGTAGTTGGATCATAGTACTAGTGATGTTGAATTTCACCCCAGGAGCTAGTGGTGGTAGAATGATTGCCCCTGTAGATCCAGTTTCAGCTAAATCATCCTCATCGTTGTCAACATCAAATTGTACAGCTTGGCAGTCTGGTCTTCCTCTGAATGGACGATTTCGATTTATAGGTGCAACTACCCCTACTGCACGCCTCCTATTAGCCGGGTCAATTAAATCTTCATCTCCCAGGTCCTCTTCATCTAGATTAGGTACTCGACCTGCGTTATCTGTATTTTGTAGATTTAATTGAGCATTAGCCAAAGAGGCTAATCTTTCATCTTCCTGTTGGTTAGCCATTCTTTCAATGAGATGAGGTTCAGGATTGAAGGGTAATAATGGTTCTCCTAAACTTTTGGTTCATGGCATAAACAACAATGAGCCTGTAACGAACAAAACACACAAATAAACGTAAAATCAGGAAACTTGACTAATAGTCAATTAAAACACATAAACTCAATCGACAACCGTATTCCCCAGCAACGGCGCCAAAATTTGATACACCCAAATTACACCTCTCTTACGAGAGAGTAAGCGATCGTTGTCAAATATATAACCCAACTAGGTTGGGGTCGAATCCCACAGGGAATATGGTGATAATTAAGTTGTGTGCAGATTAGTTGACTATTAATCGTTCATTTCCATAAAATAAATAGGGGGATTTGATTCATTTCACAAATTAATGGTTTCAGTTTAACAAAATGAAATATGTGTAGTAGTATTCGAATTCAGAGAAATAGCAAGCTAAGGTTATGTCCACCTTGTAGTTTTCAATAATTTCTAACTATGGGCTTTACGAATTCATACATGCATCATGCTTACATAGAAACGTATTGTATTTAATAACATAATCCTAGTGTTTCTCAACCATCAAGGACTAATTCACTTTAGTTCTCTCGAATCAAAAGCGTTTACCAAAAACAAAACAAAATCTCCAAGTAGTTGATCCTGCTAAGGCATTAACTTATGAAAGAGGTTGATAATCCTATTTTCTTGTCACTACTCTCTTTTTCGAACATCAACCTTTCTTTCGAACAAGTTGCATTTTAAGTCATATCCTCTAGGTTTGCAACCACGAGAATTCAAGATAAGCGAAGACAGTATGATATAAACAAATCAATGCATAATTAATTCAAAACCCAAAGTGATAGATTGTATTCTACAAGGCTTCCATAACCCTAACTAATAAACTTAGATACTCATGAATAAAACAAAAATCACAATAGAAATATTCATCATACCAAAAACTAGAAGAAGATCTTGGTGTGCGAATAGGGATAACAAGAGAAAAATATTTTTTCTCTCTCTCCTCAAGATAGGCCGCCACTCTCCCTCTTCAAAAACTAATATAGAATAATTCCATTCATGAATAAAAATTCAGCATTAAGCCTTTTAATAATCTTTTCTCTCATAATTGTCTTCTAAGTCCCTGAACTAATTATAAATGACAAACTAGTCTTGGACATAGTTTCTAGGCGCCACATTTGGTCCAGACTGCTACTCTATCTTGTGTCATATGCCATCCACATTCCATAGCCTTATTATTTCTTCATCTACCTCATTAATACCTGAAATACTTCTAATCACATCGGTTAGCTCAATTACATAGAAGTAGAGTAAAAACATAAGAAACTAGGCACTTTGTTCTCTAAACTTAGCTAAAATATGGATAAGTTATGGTTCTTAGGCGTATAAATACACCCAAGATCACCCACTTCCAAGTGGGTACTGAACTCCTGCATAGCTCCACTAGGCTTCTGATGCTTGATCATAACCTACTGATATGTCGAGCATTTAGCTATAAACTTTGCAATGTCTCTCTTTATCTCACTCAACCAATTAACTTCCCTCATGCCGTGGTACATCTTGGTGGCCCCGAGTTAATCGAGTAGTGCACCATGTGCTTCGGCAAGAATCCGTTATCTCACGCTATCCACACATGGCATACATAGTCTACCCTGGCAGTGTAACACTCCATCTCTCCCTCGGGAGAAAACCATTACTTTTTAATCTCTGACTGACTCTTTTAGTTTAACTAGACTGGGATCTCTGTTTTGTTTTTTTTTTTACTTTGGAAACCAGAGATAATTCTGAACTATTTTGCACCCATATGCTACCCTCTGCTAATTCAAATAAGCGGACACCTAGTCGGGCAAGCTAATGAAATTCTGAACTAACTTTTTCTTACCATCCTCCACATGAGTAACACTACCCATATACATCCTACTGAGAGCATCAACCACGACATTGGCCTTTCCCAAATGATATAAAATACTTATGTCTTAGTCTTTCAACAACTCTAACCACCTTTTCTGACCAGGTTCAGGTCTTTATGAGAAAACACATACTGTAGGATTTTATGGTCTGTGAACACATCAACATGCACCCTACATAAATAATGCCTACAAATCTGTAAGGCAAACACTATAACTGTTAATTCTAGATCATGAGTGGGATAGTTCTTTTCATGGGGTTTAAGCTATCTAGAGGCATAGGCTATAACCTTACCTCTCTGCATCAAAACACACCCTAAACCAACTCTAGAAGAATCACAATATACCACAAACCCATCTAAACCATCTGGTAAATTCAAAACTGGGGTTGTAGCGAGTCGAGTTTTCAACTCTTGAAAACTCTTCTCACAAGAATCTGACCACTGGAACTTGACTTTTTTTGAGTCAATCTGGACATAGGGGACGTAATAGATGAAAATCCCTCAACAAATCATCAGTAATAGACAACCAAACCCAAGAAATACTAATATCTGATGGAAAGATGGGCCTAGGCCAGTTTCTCACTGCTTCAGTCTTTTGAGGGCCAACTCTAATTCCATCACTGGAAATGATATGACCAAGTAAATCTAATAACCTTATCCAAAATTCACATTTACTTAATTTGGCAAACAACTGATGGACTCTGAGGGTCTGTAATACTATTCTGAGATGGTCTGCATGATCATGTTCACTAAGGAAGTAGACAAGAATGTCATCAATGAAGACTATGACGAATATGTCTAAGTACTTCTTGAACACATGGTTCATCAAGTCCATGAAAGCTACTGAGGCATTGGTAAGAGTAAATAACATAAATAGCAATTCAAAGTGACCATATCGAGTTGTAAAAGCTATTTTCGGAATGTCACATTCTCTGAATCTGAGCTGATGATAGCCTGAGTTGAGGTCTATCATAGAAAAGTAACTGGCACTTTGAAGTTGGTCAAACAAGTCATCGATTCTGGGAAGTGGATACTTGTTCTTGATCATGACTTTGTTCAACTGATGGTAGTCTATACACATTCCGAGAGAACCATCTTTCTTATGCATGGATAAGACTGGTGCACCCTACGGTAAATGCTGGGTATGATAAATCCCTTATCTAGGAGATCCTTCAACTGCTCTTTCAATTCTTTGAGTTTCACTGAAGCCATTCTGTATGGTGGAATAGAGATAGGCTGAGTATCAGGAAAAAGGTCTATTCCAAAGTCAATTTCCCTCTCAAGAGGAACTTCGAGAAGATCTTCGGGAAACATATATAGAAATTCACATGCTACTGGAACTGACTCAAGACTAGGAGTCTCAAAACTAGAATCCTTAACTCAAACAAGATGGTAGACACACCCCTTAGATATCATTTTTCTCGTCCTTAGGTAAGAAACAAGATGACCCCTAAGTGCTGAAGTACTACCCCTCCATTCTAGGATAGGTTCATTTGGAAACTAAAAATAGACAATTATGTTTTTGCACTCAACTAAAGCATAGCATGAATGGAGCCAATCCATGTCGAGAATGACGTCAAAATTTATCATCTCTAACATTACTAAGTCTGCTGAAGTAACTTTCTAAGATACCATAATCGAATAGTTTTTGTATACCCGTTGGGATATGATAGATTTACCCATAGGGGTAGAGACTAAGAAGGGATCTACTAGGATTTTGGGACTAACTCCAAAGTCAACAGCTATATAAAGAGTTACAAAGGACAAGGAAACTCTTGGATCTAGCAAAGCATACACATGTAAATGATAAACTTGTAACATACCAGTGACCATATCAGGAGAACTTTTTTAATCCTATCAGAACTGAAGTGAATAGATCCTGTTTGGGCATTGCCCACTGGTGGCACTAGAAGCGACACCATGCTTATTCAGGCGACCAGACTGAACTGGGGGCCGATTATGCTGACTCTGCGAATCCACCTGAGGATACTCTCTAACCCTATGGCCTGGATTGCCATACTAAAAACTCACATCACTGCCAGCTCTGCAGATACCCTAGTGGTTTCTGCCACACTTCTAGAAAAGAGGATTTTTTCGGGCACTACTAACACTACCCTAGGGTTTAGGGCCTGGTGCCCTATCTTTATTTCCATCTCTAAATTTTGTCACTAGAGCACTGGCTAAGGATGGAGTTAGAACTTAAGATTTTAGGTGGAACTGAGAACGATTTCCACCCTCTGACTTAGGCTGAGTGAAGTTGAAGCTACCTGTTCTAGCTCTGTTATTCTCCCTCTCCTTCTCCTTATTCTTTGCCTCCTCTATCTTCTGTTCATGGACCATGATCTTTGATATGTCCATATCCTTAATCAGCATTGCAGTCCTACACTCCTTGACCATAATGCTAGACACATTCAACACAAACTTACTTATCTTAGATCTACTATCTGATACCACATAAGGGGAATATCTAGTTAACTGAGTAAACTTGAGGGAATACTCTTACACTATCATGTTGCCCTATTTTAGATTAATAAACTCCAAAACCTTAGATTTTCTCAACTCCAGTAGGAAGAAACTATCAAGGAAAGCAGTAGCAAACTCCTTCCTTTCTACGGGCCTATATCAACACCCCTATCTGCCTTTCACTAATTAAACCATGTGTGATCCAAATCCTACAATTGATATGTAGCTAACTCAGTGCTTTCACTGGAAGTCACCCCCATGATATCTGTTACTTTCTGTAGCATGCCAAGGATTTCCTACAAGTCTTCCTCAAACTGAGACCCTGTAAATAATGGAGGATTTATTTAGGTAAAGTCTTAAATTCTAGCTGCATCAGTATTGTCTATTGGGTTGGCTTGAATGGGAGATGGGCGTTCATTCTGGGCTGGGACAGAATGATCCAAAGTGGTTAAATCTGCTCTAAATTTTGTGTAGGAGACATGCTCGTCCAAGGGATCTGCCTGAACGGGTGGAGGTGCTGTCTGATTTCTAGTTCTTCTTTCGCTAGTCTTTTTTGGAGTTATATTCTATAAATAGAAGGAAATATTGGATTAGACAGAGAGTTTAACTTCAGCTCATACTCACTCACATAATATGAACACTAAAATAAAGGAACTTTTTCCTAAAAATGCCTCATAGCCTCTTGTCCATAAGTGTGGCGCGCTAAACACCCAAGTACAAAACTCTAATAGACATGGATTTCAGACTCCATAGGGCTATGTTGAACCTTAGGATATAATACCAAGTTTGTAATGTCCCAAGTCTGCACCCCTGACGTCACACGGTGCTCACGACCCCGAAGGACCACAAGCTAACCCATGACTGGTACCTGCTGTGAACACTGAATAATAATACTAAAATAATGTGGAAGATTAGGCTGAAATTCCATAAGGTTCATAATCTGAATACTGATAAATATAGTACTGAAATAATATCTAAAACTGAATATTGGTTTAACTAGTCTAGTCTGAAAAGCCTCTAACTGATCTGTTTGAATATGGAGTTGATGGGATAAGCGCTCAACTAACTCTGACTACTAAAATACTGAAACTACTAAAATACTAAAATAAAAGCATATCCTCGATAGATGAGAAATGACTACTGAATCTGCTACTACTATTTGAATCTATCTAAGTTCGGTCAGGACCCTGAGTGTCTGAACCTATAATATAAGACATCATAGCGTAAAGAGAAAGTATGCGTCAGTACGTGGAATGTACTGGTATGCTAAATAAGGTAAGGCTGAATGTAAGGGTTCAAATGTATGAACAGTAACTGTCTAAATGATATGAAGTAACTAAACAAGAGTACATGGATAGCTAGAACTACTGTAAAATACTAAGTATGCATTACTATGCATATACATATACATATTGTATTTGAGCTTTTACTAAAACTAAGTACTGAATTTTGATAACTGAGTAACTGGTATCTGAGATTACTGATAACTGAATTACTACTACTGAGTGATTTTTTCTGATAGTCCTGATCCTGTAGAACTAAACTGAGTTCTATACTGAGTTGGGTGACTGTGTCTGCCAGTCCTGATTCTATAGAACTGAACTGAGTTTTATACTGAGTTTGAAACTAAAATTGAAACTGTAGGAGTGTTTATCTAACTGATGTACCGCAATTATAAACTGAGTTGGGGTCAAACCTATGACCCCTGTTGGAAAGGTGATAGCACCTTTCCAAGGAATACTAAGAATGGTTGTGAGTTTACCCTATCTGGCAGGAAGACATTCAACCCTCACTGGCTGGAAAACTCGTACGAAATGTATCAACCCTTATCTGGAAGGAAGATATCTCAACCTATGGTGTCTACATAGTTCTGTAACATAGGGATTACTACCAAAGGTCAAACCCTTCACTGAAATAAATGCCCCCATCCCTGGGTTCGCTCGATGCTGATTCATACTCCCAACTGAATAGACGCTGAAATGATTTCTAGACTGCAGTTGGCTTAACTAAACTATTATTGATCATTCTAACTGACTGAATTGGATTGAGTTCACTGAGTTCTGCTAACTGACTGAATACACTGAGTTTTGTAACTGACTGAGTACTACTTTAAGGGATATCACTAAAACTATTCTATAACTACTGTATTCTAGGTAAACAACTAGATTTTGGGTATTGAATACCCTCAGGACTCGATAGCATTAAAAGTAAAACATGGCATGGTTATAATTGCACAATAATAGTAGTTTGTTAATAATTCTTCCATTTAGACATTTTGTCAAACACATGAGAGGCATGAATTTATGCACATACTATTATGTAATGATTTCACCCTTCAACTTACGTGAATATTTTATCAAACACTTGAGGACATAATTTATGCACATAATAATAATCAACATGCAAGCATCATGGTCACAATCTCAACTCATAATTTTAAGGGATTTTAACATAAATTCACATAACCCTACATACGTGTTAGTTACTTCACATGAAACTTGTAATAAATCATGGATTAAAACTAAATTAACATCATAATCATGAATACAATTAAATTCAACATAAAATTCATGAAGCAATCAACTTGTAGTTTTAAAAGAGGTTCTTGAACCCCAAGGGTGGAAGGAAACTCAAGGATGAACGCCTAACATACCTTGATTGTTAATTCTCTTAAAGTTGTGGTGAATTTCTTAGGACTTGAATCTTGAATTTGATGGGTTAGGGTTATTCTTGAGAGAATTTATGAATAATTAGTGAATTTTACCTTTAGAAAGGCTTAATCTGGTGTTTTGGGGCTGATATAAGGTGGGAAAATGACCCAAATACCCCTTTAGATGCAGACTTTTAATTACTAAAATCGTGCCCAGCGATGCGTAGACTGATGTGCCGCATCAATGGCTGACATGATAGCCAATGCAACGCGTTGATATCGTATTGGCTCACTGAAATTTGCACTGAAGGCTGGTGAAAAATTTTGGTCGATGCGACGCATTGAGATCACATCGATCCACTGTTTTGGACTCCCAAACATGCCTTAAATGACATCTGGAAAATTCAAAACTCACCCGAAGTGACTTGTGGACACACCTGATCATGATTCAATCCAATAATCGACATTTTAAGGTCATAAGAGTTGCAAAATAAGATCGCCAAATTATGAAGGATAAAAATGATTCTAAGTATAAACACTTAGCTGAAATTTCTAAGTTTGGAACCTCTTTTCATGCCCTAATGGACTGAGTTAAGCTAGAATTCTACGGGGTCTTACAAAATGTGTCATCATCAATTTTATTTTCATTAATTTGATCACTGTTAAATCTTCTTTAATCGTTATGTCATGTAATTACTGTAACACCTTCTATGTTAGTTTTATTAATTTAACTTCTTATTTACATTTTTGTAGTTTTCAATTTCATTTAAAGAATGTTGGATTGTTATGTACGATTAATTTGTTCTATATTACCTATTTGCACGCTTAATCACGTATTTGACTGATCAGTACAACAACAACAACAAAAACAACAACAACCCAGTATATTCCCACAAAGTGGGGTCTGGAGAGGGTAGAGTGTACGCAGTCCATACCACTACCCCTAAAGAGGTAGAGAGGTTGTTTCCGATAGACCCCCGACATTTGACTGATCAGTATTTGTAAATAAATATGTGTTGTATTATGTTTAATTCAACCAATTTAAAAATGTCATATCCATCACTAATTTAATGTTTATGTTTGTGAAATTATGTATATGATGCAGTAAAAATTTAAATTGATGTTCATCACAATGTATGTGATGCATATGTTATGTATAAGATACAAAATATGTTCAAATTCATGTATTTCACAATATATGTGATGCATATATTATATATATGATATAATGTGATTTTCTATGCACTAAGCATTTACACACATTGTAATGTATCTGATACAATTGTTGTGTATCTGATACATTATCAAATGAGATTTACTTGTATCGAACATAATTAATATGTTATGCTAACTTAGCACACAGAAAATTTAGAATCGTATTAAAAAGGACATATTTAATTTTGAGTGATATGTATGAGTTTGAAAAAATGTGTTTTATTTAATATTAAATTTATAGTATTATTGAAGAATATACATTAATAGTGTAAACGTGTCAATGTGTCAGATACATTGTACTGTATTTGATATATGAACCCACTTTCACTTACACGTATTGAGCATACTTCACATGTTATAATGTTAAATTAGTAGACAGAATTGTTATTGACATAATGGACAAAAAAAAATAGAAACATCACTGACTTTGATAAAACAACATTAAAGTCAAATTGTCCATAACCCAAAACAAATATGTTCACAATGCATCTAAAAAAACATGTCTTCACCATTCTTACACAAACACAACTTTAGCTAAATCCTTCTAAAAAAAGTTAACTTTCAAACTACTCTAAACTAATAATTTCTAATTCATCGAGAGGTGAAACATAACTTGGCTTTGGTCTTGGAGGATTATCATTGTCATTAATATCTTTCTTAGCTTTGACCACTCCATAATTTCATAATAAAGCAACATATCTCAAGAATTGCATTTATGCTTCAAAACAAGCAGAAAAAACTAACATTTCTTTACTCAAATACTCCACATATACGGCTACAAACATGCCACAACCCCTAAATAGCATAAATACCTTGAGTTGATCAATTTTTTCTAGCAATACATAGTGTTATAAATTTATACGCTATAGATATACATAAGTAAAGTGAGTCTTACAGACTACCACTTGCTTGTTGTGCAATGTTTTCCACATACTCAACATCAAATGGATGTTAGTTCACTATCTATTTGTGGTGGCCCATTTTATCCTGTACGCTTTCAGATTTGTTCAATCATTACGTCTAGTTTATTTCAGAAATTCAGTGTGAGCCAAGTAAGTGGGCAACATCACTGCCAATTTATGAGTCTCAGGTGATGACTCCCTATTTCTTTAAGTGGATAGTGATTCATAAGCCTAAATATGTCTTTCTTTCAGTAAAATAACATCCAACACGCAATAAAACTCTTTATCATAATTAACCTATATGTACACCTCATCAACCATATGCCAAAATATTTTAGCAAGGATGTTGTCTTTGATAATGTTTTTTATTAATTCCTTATGTATGGCAACAACACATGACTGCACGTAGCCTTTTTATGGGAAAATAACCTAATAAACAACATTTGGATAGTATCTACGATATGTCTATTCAATGTAATTTTTGAACAAGCAATTGACAGTTGTGTATTTATATTGTTGACCAAATTTCAACTTCGAACTTATGTGAAGGTGGTAGAATATGAAATCAATATGTCGGACTATTTAAAAAATAGCAAAATTTTATGTTGTACCTAAAATATTATATGTATTAGTTATGAATATACAGCCACTGATCAATATTTAAATTATCAGATACATCACTAATCATTCTTTATACATACATTGCTATGTATATAGGCTGAATAACAAATAAATTGAAACCTTTTAAGGCCACCTTCTACATAAATGATATGTACTAGATAATATAGGAAGTCTATGAACATATTCTAATACAACACCATACACAAGTCAATGTATATGGGTTGTATTACCATCTACTTAACAATTTTAAATTGCTCATATTTCTAAATACATAAGATTAATAATCATGTTTTAAAAGTAGCAGCTTGCTATGTATATTTACTAAGTCAAAAATAGACACAGATCAGTAAAATCATATTAGTATGTAACAATATCTATTTATTTCATATACATAACTAATCATTTCATATACATTGCTAATCATTACATATACATATATTACTATGTATATGAGTTGAATAACAAATAAATCAAAACCTTCTAAGGCCACCTTTTACATAAATATGATATGTATTAGATTATATGTAATACCCCAAATTTTTCTAGCTCAGTACATGGGTATCTCTATATAAAATTTTCAAAATATTCAGTATTTTTAAGTTTATGACCTACCAATGTGTAGGAAATTGAATTATATTTCCAACGATATAAAATTCACCCAAATTCGATATCCGGGTGAGAAGTTATGACATTTTTTTGTCAAACAGTGTGCCAAATTCACAAGCACCACATCACGGTGATAGTAAAAATGACATTCGTCGATTTCCAGTGGACCACCATGATTCCAGTGAATCTTAGTGTAGTTCCAGTTCCCAATTGACTTTTCCATTATGTCAGCGCGATAACGGTGCGTCGCACCATAGTGCCATTTCCCAATTGTCACTTTCCAGTGTGACTCCGTGATTCCACCGCGTTGTGCCAAGAGCCAAATTGTATTTAGTGTGGTATCGCAATTGTACCACACCGTGCAAAGGGTTCAGTTACCGGTTGTTCATTTTTTAGTGGCCCGACGTGATTGTACCGCATCTTGCCAAGTGCCAAAATCAGAATTTTTTAGTCAGTTGCGAGTTTTTAATTCCAAGGGCTTTTAAGTCCTTTTCCCTCATCCCAGTTAGCCTAAATACAAAATTAATCCTTAAAATAGATCTAATTGCTCATTATTTCACAAGTTACTCCGTAACAAATAAATTCTCTTTTAAGAACAAGAACCCTAGCCTTCAATTCAAGATCAAATCTCAGAGACAGGGATGGCAACTTCCCTATTAGATAGAAAGAGTTGTTAGAAGCAGTCCCTGAACTTCAGAAATACGTAGCCAACATAGGATATGAAGAGTCACCTATCATATTAGGCTTGACAACTTCGCAGGGGTCACCCATCCATTTAGGCTTGACACCCTTAATCATTCGGGATAATACATCAGTATAGTGGATCCACACAGCCAGTGTTAGTACCCGTGGCACGGTACTAACACCCTTCTAACTAGGTTTAAAGGTTGGACCCCAAACTTGCTCATTGGGGAATGTAGGTTAGATGATAGCTCCCACAGTCTCAGTCCAGTAATTCAGTTTCAGTTGCTTGACCATAGTGTACATATATCAGTGATTTAGTTATCAGATTTTAGTTTTTCAATATTTATAGATTAGAATTAGAACATGTTATATGCTTGGTCATGCATCCTCAGTACTTACAAATTTCATGTATCATCAGTATTTACGAATTTCACATATTTTCAGTACATACAAATTTTATGCACTCTATTTAGTACTTCATATTGTATGCATCTATTCAGATAATTAATATTCATGTTTACGAAACCATGCATATCAGCCCACCTCATTTAGAATTCCAGAACATTCAAAGTATTGATCGCATACTCTTTTCTTGGACTATGATGTATCATAGGTTCGGATGCCCAATTCCTGGATCGCGCCTAGACTTTTCAGAATTTCATCCGTAGCAGTGATGAGTCCTTCTATTTCAAGGAAAAACTATTTTACTTTATATTTTCAGTCTAGTAATTAGTTGGAGTTAGATGGGGCATATCCCATTAACTTACTTTAGTCTGTTTAGAGGCTTTCAGATATTACATTCAGTTATTCAGTATTTAGAATTCAGTTGACATTATTAGATTATTTTATCAGTTTAGTTTATAGATTCTATCAATTTTCATTTCTTAAAACCTTATGGATTATCAGTTTTTCTTTCGAGTATATTATATTTTATTCAGTGCTCACAGCAGGTACCAGCTCATGGGTTAGCTTGTGGTCCCTCAGGATTCTAAGCATCGTGTTGTACCCAGGGTGTACTCTCGGGGCATTACAAACTTGATATCAGAGCCTTTGATTTTAAGGTATCCTAGGAAGTCTGAAATCCGTGTAAAGTAGAGCCTTGTGCATGGGTGTGAAGTGCGCCACACTTTTGGACAAGAGGTTGTGAGATGTTTTGGAAAGTTTTCCTTTCTATAAGTATTCATGTTATGTGAGTGGTTATAGTGCTCATGTTAAAATCTCTGTCTAATTCATTCTCCCTTCTGTTTACAGAACATGCCTCTTAGAAAGACAAACAGAAGAAGAAATATAAATCACCAACACCTAAGCCAGTTTAGGAAGATCCCCTGAATGAGCACGTTTCTCATGTAGAGTTTAGAGATACATTCACTACTCTTGACCAATCTATATTGGCTATTAATTCACAGCTAGCCGCTATTCTTACCAACCCAGTAGCCAATACTGCCGCAGCCAAAATTCAGGACTTCACCCGAATGAACCCTCCTTCTTTTTTGAGATCCAAGTCTGTAGAGGATCCATAGGAATTCTTAGATATGGTGCAAAAGTTAACAAACATTATGGGGGTAACTTCTAGTGAGAGTTCTGAATTGGCTGTTTACCAATTGCAAGATGTATCCGATACATAGTTTAAGTAGTAGAAGGCAAATAGAGGCACAAATGCAGGGCTTGTAGAATGGGAAGAGTTTGCTACTGTGTTTTTTGATAGTTTATTCCCACTAGATTTGAGGGAGGCCAAAGTGTTAGAGTTCATTAACTTGAAGCAGGGCAACATGACAGTAAAATATTATTCTCTCAAGTTTACTCAGTTAGCCAGATATGCCCCTCATGTGGTAGCTGATTGCAGATCTAAGATGAGTAAGTTTGTGTCTAGTGTATCTGACAGCATGGTTAAGGAGTGTAGGAATGCGATGCTAATTAAGGATATGGACTTGTCTAGGTTGATGGCCCATGCTTAACAGATTGAGGATCATAAGGCTAAGAAGAGAGAGAGGGAGAATAAAAAAGCTAGAATGGGTAGTTTTAATTTTAGTCAGCCAAGTTCAGTAGGTGGCAACCGTCCTCAGTTTTATCAGAAATCCTAAGTCCCATTGCCATCTTCAGCCAGTGCCCCAGTACCCAAGTTTAGGAATAGTCTTAGGGATAGGGCACCAGGATCTAAGTCCAAAGGTAGTGTTAACAACACTCGTACAAATCCTCTTTTCCAGAAATATGGTAGAAACCATCATGGTAAGTGTAAAGATGGCAGTGATATGTACTTTGGTATGGTAAGCCAGGCCATCGGATTAGGTAGTGTCGGGTAGTAGCTCAGAAAGGTAGGGATTTACTCCAACAGGGTCAGACCCATCAGCCATCCTCAACAGGGTGTCGCTTCCAGTGCTATCAGTGGTTAGCGTCCAAACAAATTGTATGCTCTTAATTCCCAACAAGATCAGCAAAATTCTCCTAACATAGTTACTGGTATGTTGTAAGTCTTTCATTTGCATGTTTATGCTTTATTAGACCCGGGAGCTTCTTTTTTTTGTAACTCCTTATATAGTCATCAACTTCAGAGATAGTCCCAAAATCTTAGTAGAGCCCTTTTCAGTATCTACCCCAGTAGGTATTTCCCTTAGGACCCAGCGGGTATACAAGAACTGCCTGGTTATAGTGTCTCAGAAAGTCACCTCAGTTGATCTTGTGGAGTTAGAGATGACTGATTTTGATGTCATTCTCGACATGGATTGGCTCTATTCATGCTATGCTTCAATTGATTGCAGAAATAGAGTTGTTTATTTTTAGTTTCCAAATAGACCAGTCCTTGAATAGAGGGGTAGTGCAACAACGCTTAGAGGTTAATTCATTTCGTGCCTTAGGGAAAGGAAAATAATATCCAAGGGATGTATCTATCATCTTGTTTGAGTCAGAGAATCTAGTTCAGATACTCCTAGCCTTGAGTCAGTTCCAATAGTAAATGAATTCTTAGATGTGTTTCTCGAATATTTTCCCGAAGTTCCTCCCGAGAGGGAAATTGATTTCAGAATAGACCTTCTTTCGGACACTTAGCTTATTTTTATTTCTCCATATAGAATATCTCCAGACAAACTCAAAGAGTTAAAACAATAGTTAAAGGACCTTTTAGACAAGGGGTTCATTAGACTCCCCTGGGAGCGCACCAGTCCTATTCATGCGTAAGAAAGAAGGTTCTCTCATAATGTGTATTGACTACCATTAGTTGAACAAAGTCACAGTCAAGAATAAGTATCCACTTCCTAGAATTGATGACTTGTTTGACCAACTTTAGGGTACCAGCTACTTTTCTAAGATAGACCTCAGATCAGGCTATCATCAGCTCAGAGTCAGAGAATGTGACATTTTAAAAACAACTTTTAGAACTCGGTATGGTCACTTCAAATTCCTAATTATGTCATTTGGTCTCACCAATTCCCCAACAACCTTCATGGAATTAATGAACTGGGTGTTTAAGTAGTACTTGGACATGTTCGTCACAGTCTTCATAGATAACATCCTTGTCTACTCCCGTACCAAAAATGATCATGCAGATCACCTTAGAATAGTGTTGCAAACTCTTAGATCCCATCAGTTGTTCGCTAAATTCAATAAGTGAAAATTTTGGCTAAGATAAGTAGCTTTCATTGGTCATTATTTCTGATGATGGCACTGTAGTTGATCCACAGAAGACCGAGGCGATGAGAAACTGTCCTAGACCCATTTTTTCATCAGATATCAGGAGTTTCTTGGGTTTAGATGACTATTACCACCGATTTGTTGAAGGTTTTTTGTCTATTACATCCCCCATGTCTAGATTGATTCATAAGAAAGTCAAATTTCAGTTGTCAGATTCTTGTGAGAAGAGTTTTCAGGAGTTGAAGACTCGACTCATCTCAGCCCTAGTTTTGACCTTGCCAGATGGTTTAGATGGGTTTGTTGTGTACTGTGACGCATCCATAGTAGGTTTGGGTTGTGTCCTAATACAGAGATGTAAGGTCATAGCCTATGCCTCTAGATAGCTTAATCCCCATGAGAAGAATTACCCTACCCATGATCTTGAATTAGCAGTTGTAGTGTTTACCTTAAGGATTTGGAGGCACTATTTGATGGAGTTCATGTAGATGTGTTCACAGGTCACAAAAGATTGTAGGATGTGTTCTCTCAGAAAGATTTGAATTTGCATTAGAAAAGGTGGTTAGAGTTGTTGAAAGATTATGATATGAGTGTTCAGTATCATCCAGGCAAGGCCAATGTAGTGGCAGATGCTCTCAGTAGATTATCTATAGGTAGTGTTACTCACATTGAGGATGATAAAATAAGATAGTTCAAGAAGTTCATCAGCTTGCCAGGTTAGGTGTCTTCTTAGTTGATTCAACGGAGGGAAGTGTATGGGTGCAGAATAGTTCAAAATCATCTGTAGTTTCTGAAGTGAAGGAAAATCAGGACAGAGATTCCAGTCTAGTTAAGTTGAAAGAGTTTGTCAGAGATCAGAAAGTAGAGGTTTTCTCCCAAGAGGGAGATGATGTGTTGCGTTGCCAGGGTAGACTGTGTATTCCAGGTGTATACGACTTGAGGTAGCAAATTCTTGTAGAAGAGCATGGTGCATGGTACTCGATTTATCCAGGGGCCACTAAGATGTACCGTGATTTGTGAGAGATCTATTATTGAAGTTGGATGAAGAGATATATTGCAGAGTTTGTAGTTAAGTTCTCTATATGTCAGCAGGTTAAGATTAAGCATCAGAAGCCTAGTGGGTTCATGCAGGAGTTCACTATTCCCACATGGAAATGGGAAGAAGTGAACATGGACTTTGTGAAGAGTTTGCCTCGAACCCTCTATCAACATGATTCTATCTAGGTCATTGTAGACAGGATGGCCAAATCAACTCATTTCTTGCCAGTCCATAATTCTTATTAAGCCAAGGACTATGCCAAGCTCTACCTCAGAGAGTTGGTTAGGTTGGATGGTGTTCCGCTATCTATCATTTCAAACATAGGTACTCAGTTTATCTCTTACTTTTGGAAAGCTTTTCAAAAGGGTCTTGGTACCCAAGTTCATCTCAGTACCATATTTCATCCTTAGACAGATGGTCAAGAAAAAAGAACCATTCAGACTCTAGAAGATATGTTGAGAGCATGTGTAGTTGACTTTAAGGGAATTTGGGATAATCACTTGACTTTGATCAAATTTGCATATAATAACAGCTATCATTCCAGCATCCAGATGGCTCAGTTTGCGGCTCTTTATGGAAGGAGATGTAGATCTCTGATTGGTTGGTTTGAAGTAGTTGAGATTGCTATTATAGGGCCTGACTTAGAATTTTATGCCTTAGAGAAGGTTCAGTTGATTAGGGAAAGGCTTAAGGCAGCCTAGAGTAGACAAAAATAATATTCAGATGTGAGGAGAAAGGATCTGAGTTTGAGATTGGCAACTTTGTGTACCTAAAGATCTCTTCCATGAAGGGAGTGAAGAGGTTTGGTAAGAAGGGGAAGATTATTCCCCAATTTGTCGGTGCTTACAGAATTCTCAGTCATTTCAGAAAGGTAGCTTACGAGCTTGAGTGGACTTTTGATCTAGCTTCAGTGCATCTAGTATTCCACATATCCTTGCTAAAGAAATGCATCAGAGACCCATCAGTTATAGTTCTCTTAGAGGATGTAAATATTTAGAATGATCTCTCTTTCAAAGAGATCCCAGTCCAAATCCTCGATCATCAAATTTACAGACTGAGGAACAAAGAAGTTCCCTTGGTCAAAGTTCTTTGGCGGAACCAGTTCGTTGAGGGAGCTACTTGGGAAGCAGAAGAAGATATGCGGACCAAGTATCCTCACGTCTTATCCAAAAACTTAGATTAATCTTAAGGTAACAGTCCTCCTTAGATTTACTCAGTCCCATGTTCAGTCACTGTTACAAACTTCAGTTATCGTTACATATCATCTTCATGACAGTCATGCATTCATGAATCAGCTTAACCATGTACTCATGCATCAGATATGGATGTTCAGTATGAAAACTCGGTTTATTATTAGGTTTAGTCATGCAATCATACTTCGGTTGTGCATGTTCAGTAAGTAAACTCAGTCCATCAATACTTCCCAGCTTAATCAATCTCATTTGAGGATGAATGTTCCCAAAGGGGAGATATTGTAATACCTCATATTTACCTAGCTCAGTTTAGCTCTCTATACATGGGTATATCTATATAAAATTTTCAAAATATTCAGTATTTTTAAGTTTAAGACATACCAATGTGTAAGAAATTGAATTAGCTTTCCAACGATATAAAATTCACCTGAATCTGATATCTGATTGAGAAGTTATGATACTTTTTGTAAAACAGTGTGCCAAATTCACAAGCACCGCATCGCAGTGATAGGAAAAATGGCATTCGTCTATTCCCAGTGGACCACCGCGATTCTAGTGCATCAAGGTGTAGTTCCAGTTCCCAATTGGCTTTTCTAGCATGTCAGCGCAATAACAGCGTGTCACGCCATAGTGCCATTTCCCAAATGTCACTTTCCAGTGAGACCCCATGATTCCACCGCGTTGTGCTAAGAGCCAAAATCATATTTAGTGGGGTACCGCGATTGTACCGCGCCATGCCAAGGGTCCAGTTCCCAGTTGTCCACTTTTCAGTGGCCCGATGCAATTGTACCGCATCGCTCCAGGTGCAAAAATTGAAATTTTTTAGTCAATTTTGAGTTTATAATTCCAAGGGATTTTAAGTCCCTTTCCCTCACCCCAGTCAGCCTAAACACAGAATTAATCCCTAAAGGAGCTCTAATTGCTCATTATTTTTCAAGTTACTCTATAACAAATAAATCCCCTTTCAAGAACAAGAACCCTAGCCTTTAATTCAAGATCAAATCTCAAGAATTTCACAAAGAAACCTTAAGAATTCATCACCCAGATATGTCAAGTGTTAATTCATGGGTCCCTTTCATCCATTAAGCCCACATATCTAATTTGAATACAATTTATGATCTTTCTAAGTTATTTATGATTTGAAATTGTGATTTTAACCATGAAATCCCATTAATCTTGTCCTATACCATGTTTTTTTATGAAATTGATGCTGATTATTACACTCCACATGTTTAAATGTTGTCGCCCACTGATTTAATTCATGATTTGTGATATTGGTGTTGAAAATTTGTGCTTTTACTACAATCTTTAAACTATTCTCATGCTTAATGTACACCATGCATAACAAGTGTTTGATGAAATGCCTAAAAGAGTGGATTTTAAATAAATGTTCCTATGTTATGTCCTTAAAGATTGGTACTATTTTACTATTATTACTATTGAGTCCTGGGGGTTATGAATACCCAAAAATATTGTTGTTTACTTAGTCTCAGAAGATTCAGAACAATGTTAGACATAATATGATCAACATCAGTTCAGTTAGTTATCATAATCAGTTAAACTCATAACAACTCAGTATTCCGAGTCAGTTCAGTTGGGAGTAGGATTTATCATTGAGCGAGGACAGAGATTATGAATTACTCTTCATATAGGTAGAGTCATTGGTATCTTTCCCTGAAATCCAGAACTATGTATAAAGCGTACGATATGAGGAGTACCATCAGATTAAGCTTGACTACCTCGCAGGGGTCATCCATCAGTTTAGGCTTGACACCCTTAGTCTTTCGGGATAGTACATCAGTATAGTGAATCCACATAGCCATAGTTAATACCCGTGGCATGGTACTAACACCCTTCTAACTGGGTTTAAAGGTTAGACCCCAAACTTGCTCATTGGGGCGTGTCGATTAGATGATAGCTCCTACAGTCTCAGTTAGTAATCAGTCCAGTAATTCAGTTTCAGTTGCTTGACCATAGTGTACAGATATCAGTGACTTAGTTATCAGATTTGAGAATTTTAATATTTAAATATTATAATCAGAACATGATATATGCTTGGCCATGCATCCTCAGTACTTATAGATTTCATGCACCATTAGTATCTACGGATTTCACATATTTTTAGTACATACAGATTTCATGCACTCTATTCAGTACTTCATGTTGTATGTTTATATTCAGACAATTAATATTTATGTTTACGAAACCATGCATATCAGCCTACCTCATTTTGCATACCAGTACATTCAAAGTACCGATTGTATACTCTTTTCTTATGTTATGATGTCTCATATCATAGGTTCAGACGCTCAGTTTCCGGATCACACCTAGACTTCTTAGACTATCAACTGTAGCAGTGGTGAGTCCTCCTATTTAAAGGACAGACTATTTTAATTCATGTATTCATTCCAGTAGTTAGTTGGACCTAGATGGGGCCTGTCCCATGAACTTATATTTAGTCTTTTTAGAGGCTTTTAGACATTACAGTCAGTTATTCAGTATTCTGACTTTAGTTGACATTGTCAGATTATTTTATCAGTTCCTTTTTCAAATTCTATCAGTTTTCATTACTTAAAACCTTATGGCTTATCAGTTGTTCTTCCGTATATATTATATTTTATTCAGTGCTCACAGCAGGTACCAGCTCATGGGTTAGCTTGTGGTCCCTCGGAATTGTAAGCACCGTATGGTGCCCAGGGTGTACTCTTGGGGCGTTACATTATATAGGGAGTATATGAACATATCCTAATACATCACTATACACAAATCAATATGCATGGATCGTATTACCACCCACTTAACAATTTTAAATTGTTCATATTTCTAAATACATAGGAACTAATAATTATGTTGCAAAAGTGGCAACTTATTATGTATATTTACTAAGTCAAAAAAAACACAGACCATTCAAACAAAATTTGTATGTAACAACATCAATTTAATTCATATACAAACAAATATAAGCAGTGACACCATCTATTTATTTCAAAATAATAGAGTCCAAAAAAACGTACCTCATCTGTTCAACATGCATTTGATTATGACGTCATGTAGAATTTTTTTTTATTATGGATGAGCAACTATAAAATTCAGTTGTTTGAATTCAAGACCTGATGATTTTGCTTTATAAGGACCGTCCTTCAATTTCCCATGTCATTAATTGTCAAAACAATATAAGCAAACATATTTTTGTTATCTAATCCTTTTAACAATACATATTCAAAATATTACATGTTTTCATGATACTTCAACAATCACTCCATAATCCATTCGGAGTATAACGAATTAACCCACTAGAACTCTTCAATTATGCAAAACCCATCAAATGAGTGCTTCTGCTGCAAATCAGTGTCGAAACTATCATCGCCTTTTAAGCTTGAACCAAAATCAATTAAATATGATGACTTAAAATTTCTTAAATCCTGTTTAATCCCTTGTGCAGGTGTTTCCATGGCATCATGAATTGCAATTTGGGTATCGGAAAAATAAGGTAAAAATTGATTGTTAGGTATTAAATACTAACTCTCAGTCATTGATATTGAGCTAAAAACCTTCAATGGATTTGCAATTAGTGGGGTTGTTATTTCCGATATCAGTGTGTGTATGAAATCTTGTACGAATTCAGATAATATGTCTATGAAACCATTCTGTTATATAAACTTGATCACTGAAACATCAAATATAAATTAAATTTGATAAATCAATTATGTGGATATAAATAGTACTAGTGGTTTATGGTCCATACATCCTCAAAACAAGAAAATTGTGAATGTATCATATACACTAATAGTTATATATCTGATACACAGTCGTGATGTACTATATACATTACTATCAATGTATCTGATGCATTATAAGTGATATACTTCTAATGTGTATATGTAATATATAACAAATAACCTTTAAGACGATACATAACTACCTAAGAAATGTATTATTTACTTTGTATATAAAAAGAATAGTTTTATATTGATTCATAAAAAATGTGTTGTTATCATTTTTTCACTGCGGATATGACTGGTGTCGATTTTTTTATGATTTATTTTGACAATTCATAATTAATTTTGATGGGCTGAACATTGATATTGCATCCGTTGGGATTTTTCTGATTAGACCGCTGCCACCATCATCATCTTGATAAATATTGAACAATATATCAATACATTATAACAAAATCCAATTGATTAAAAGGAAACATAGATATCCTTATAATCCTAAAACTTTGTACTATCTTTTCTCCCCGATTTGTATGCGCCAACTTTTCCTTCCCTAGATTTATCTTTGATGGTATTATCAGTTACTTCCTCCTCCTATGTTAACAGAAACAACAACAATTTAAGGATTTAAGCTGTATGAAAAATCAAGTTGATAATGTTTATCATTTTTTTGTTTGTCTTTCTTCTTTATTAAAGCATTCATCACTTCGACGTGTTATTTTACGAGTAAAGTTTGAAGGTTCTCAATTTTTTATCAACTTTCACACATAACAATAAGTATATGGGAATTAAAGTTATTCAATTGAATTAACACAACTGAAATCATACTTATATAAGACTGTATGAATGACTTTATATCATTTAAATTGATTTTCATCAATATGGATCTTCAGGCTTGCTGAAAGAATTAGGAAATGTCTTCTCTACATCACGCTGTGGTGAAGCATCTGCTAACTCTTTAGGTGATTTAGTCGTGTCTTCATTGGTATTTTTGTCACCCTCTCCATACTTTTCCTCTTGAATTAGGTGATATAGATATTTCTCATTCTTGCATCTCAACTGGTTTTTTTTATAAAAACTATTTGTCTTCCTTCTTTTTGAAGGTGGTGCAACTAATGTTTCAGTAATTAAACCTACCTTGATCAGTATTTCAGGTGATGGTATTTTACTAAAATCCTCAAAAACTTAAGGATATATGTGATAATCTTGCAGCTTATCATCACAAACCCTTTTCCCATGACCATCATTCGATGAGGTCGGTACAGATAATGTGGCGGGGTCATACATTTCTAGAAGACCCTGCAAAACTTCAGTAAATTTATATTTGACCCTCCCACGTGTGTGATATAAATTTGACTTGAATTATGTTTAGGAATGCTAAAAGGGTATTTTGGAAAAGTTTTAGAATTTTCAGAAGGGGTTCAAGGCTATTTTGAGACTCTGAGGCAGTAAGCCACCTGATAGTGGCATGACATGCCACTCACTTAGCCTCCATGATAAGGGTGTGTCACGAAGGCTAAGATCTACGATAGTGGCGTGCCACGCTACTATGTATTTTTTGCCCAATTTTTATTTTTTTCACTTGGGGTGAGGGACTTTTGGTCATTTTACCCCTTGAACGACTTATAAACATAAAATTGACCATTTTTCTTCAGTTTTAAAATATCAAACCCCACTATTCTCTTCTCTAACTCCCAACCCAATAAAGCTTAAGGTATTCACCCTTCAAGCTCCAAACTTTGATTTCTCTTCAAATTCTTTGGTATTTCAGGCATGTTTCTCATCCTTAAATTGAATTTTATATTGTAATATTTATTGAATTATTTTTTATGTGATTTTAATTGATGGGTTTGAAATTTTGGTTACGGGTTCGTAATGATAGATTTTTCAATTGGTTATCCCATCATTTAAATGTGTTGTTTATACTTTTATTGATGGATTTTGGGACTGAATTGATGCATTGTGGTAGTGGATGGAATGGGGAATATGGATTTTCCCTAGTTGATTTATTTTTGACTTGGTATTAGCATTAAACTCAACCCAATTTTAAACTTGGTTTTAAATATGACTATTCACATAGTTTAACTTAACTTTTGAGTATTGCATTGAATTAAAGGATAATTGGATAATGAAGATAGTTTCAGAATGCTCTTGGTGGCAAAAGTTTGGATTTTAAATGGAACTTGAGAGTCAAATTGTTATACAGATTGGTTTGGCATAATAGAATTAGCTTGAAAGCATATTAGTTTGACTATACCAAGGTCGTAAATACCTTAATAAATGACTCCTGGGTTATTAGTTGGATTATGTCCAAACTACTTTAATTTGGGCTTAAAAGAAATTATGCATCTCATTGTGAAGGTGTGGCCCCAGAGGGACAAACACTGGAAACAACGTTTACCAATGTAAGGTCTATGTGACCGTGTGCTTGGTCCATATTTTATATTTTGGATAGCTATCTCCTTGGTATCTTTAGCTCATTCTTGATTTCCTTAGTTTATATAGGTAATATGTACTAGGACCCATCTAGCAAGGAGAGTCAGACCCATACAGCACATGGGTGCTTTTAGGACAAAACAAGCTACATAGTTCAGGCTAATGATTTAAATTTTTATGTTCATGACCCTTGTCCCTATCCCGACATCCTATATATATGTATATAAATGTTGTTCATGTGGTTTTAATTAGTTTTTAGTAATGGCATTATTTTATTCCTTTTTCCTGAGTTACATACTAGTGCTCGCCCCACTGATCGTATTCGGATGCTACATGATTTCATGATGACGGTTCGGAGGACTTTTCTAGTGCTCCTATGTAGATTTAGGTGATTCAGTACTCCCGTGGATCTTCTATGAAGTGGTTAGCCTCCATCTTTTTGAAGGCCCTATTATTTCGCTGGTTTCTTTATTGTTTTACAACTTTTGGATTCTTTTGGTCATAGTCGGGGGCATGTCCCAACTTAGTTGGTGTTATTTGTTTTAGAGGCTTTTATGGACAATATTAAAATGGTTTGGTAATTGCAGTTTGACTCTTAGAATTTGATTAAACTTATCTATCTTTATTACTATTTTGATTAGCTTTCACTGTATTCTTTTATTGAGATCTGGAGGTTAGGATAAGAGGGTAGTCTCCGGCCTATGGTAGGCTTGAGATAACTATCACGACTAGGCCCTAAACTGGACCATGAAAAGTTTTGCATCAGAGCATGGTTCAGGATATTTGGGTATCTATAAAGTCGTGTCGAGTAGAGTCACTTTTATGAGTATGTAGCGCGCCACACTTATAAAAAGAAGGATTTGTAGGATTTATGAATGTTTCCTTTTGTTGTGTTCTATTTCAGGCTATAGAGTCTAGTTACCTTAAATCTTCTCTAACTCCTGGCCTACTTGCATTTTAGATTATGCCTCCCCAAAGTTCTGACAATCATATAAACTCTGCTGGAACCTCTGTCCCACCTTGGGAAGATATGAAGGTAACTTTCCCTATTTATAGAGTGCAAAACCTATCTAGGATCCTTGCTCCTGACTACACCGCTCTATGTTGGGTTTCACCAGTCCCTACTAGTCCTCCTTGGGCTGATGATACTTATGCTAAGTTACCTCAGGGAGATATTTCTAATGCAAAGTTCTGTTAGTCTATTCATATGCTTTCCCAACTGGTAGCATGACAGTTTTGCCAGTGTGATCATGTTGGTCCTGCAGTTAGTTCATATAAGGTTACTCGGGTTGGCCAGTTGACTAATGCTTTGGCTACTTTTATGGATCTCATAAATCAGTTGTTTATGAAGTGTTTGAATTTGTATATTATAGTCTTTATTGATGACATCTTTGTATACTCTTAGAGTGAGGAGGATCATGCCAATCACCTCTAAATTATGTTATAGATTCTTATGGACTAGAAATTATATGCAAATTTTTCTAAGTGTGAATTTTGGCTAAGTGTTGTGACCTTTCTTTGGCATGTTATTTATGGTGAGGAGATCATGGTAAATCCACAGAAATTTGAGGTAGTTAAGAGATTGCCTAGACCCACAACTCCACCCGATATTAGGAGCTTCTTGGGACTGGCTAGGTATTATAAGAGGTTTGTGGAAAGTTTCTCCTCTATTTCTACTCCGTTGATAAGGTTGACTAAAAAAAAGTTAATTTTTTATGCTATGATGCTTGTGATGGTAGATTTGATAAATTGAAGGATAAGTTGACTTCTGCACCAGTTTTTACCCTGCTCGAGGGTACTGATGGTTTGGTTGTGTATTGTGATGCATCCCGTATGGTACTGGGTTATGTTTTGATGCAACATGGTAAGGTTTTGGCTTATGCTTCTAGGAAACTTAAGGTTCATAAAAGGAACTACCCGACTCATGATCTAGAGTTGGTGGTTGTGGTTTTTGCTTTGAAGATTTGGCACCATTATCTATATGGGGTGCATATAGAAATTTATTTAGAGCATAAGATCTTTCAGTATGTATTTACACAAAAGGAGTTAAACCTTATGCATAGGTGGTGCTTGAGCTACTTAATGATTATTAAATGAGCCTTCATTACCACCTAGGTAAAGCTAATGTTATTGTTACTGCTCTTAGCAGGTTGTTCATGGGGATCTTATCTCATGTGGATGAGGAGAAAAAAGGGTTGGTGATGGATATTCACAAGTTGGCTAATTTAGGGGTTCATCTCTTGGATTCTCAGGATGGAGGAATGATTGTTCAAAAAGTGGTTAAATCATCTCTTGATGCCTAGGTGAAGGATAAATAGGATTTGGATCCCATACTTATGCAAATTAAGGATGGTGTGGGTCAGCAAAAGATTATGGCATTCGAGATTAAAGGATATAACATTCTGAGCTATCAAGGAAGGTTGTGTGTTCCTTATGTTGATGGACTGTGGGAAAGAATTTTGATTAAAGTTCAAGAGTCCAGATATACAGTTTATCCGAGTTCGACCAAGATGTACCATGACTTGAAGGAAATCTACTAGTGGAATAATATTAAAATAGATGTGGAAAATATTGTTACTTAGTGTATGGTTTGTCATCAAGTCAAGGCTGAACGTTTGGGACCTGGTGGAATGTCTCTAGAGATAGAGTTGCCTATGTGGAAGTGAGATATGATCAATATGGACTTTATTATGGGTCTTCCATGATCTCATAATTAGTATGATTCTATTTGGGTCATTGTGGACAGAATGAATAAGTCTGCTCATTTCTTGCATGTGAGGACTAACTACTCAGGAGAGGATTATGCTAAGTTGTTCATTCAGGAGATAGTTAGGTTTCATGGAGCATCGATGTCTATCATTTCATATCGAGGTACATAATTTTGTTCTCTCTTCTAGGGTTTATTTCAGAAAGGTTTGGGTACTCATATGAACCTTAGCACCGCTTTTCATTCTCAAATAAATGGGAAACCAGAATGTACTATTTAGACTTTAGAGGATATTCTAAGGGACTACGTGGTTAATTTGAAGGAAAGTTAGGTTGACCATTTTTCTTTTATTGAGTTTACTTACAAGAACAGTTATCATTCTATCATTCAGATGACTCCTTTCGATGCTCTTTATGGTAGAAGGTGTAGGTCTCCTATTAGATGGTTTGAAATTAGTGAGACTAGGTCGTTTGGTCCTGAATGTGTTCATCAAGCCATGGAGAATGTGAAAGTTATTAGAGAAAGGCTTAAGATTGCTCAAAGTTGCCAAAAGTCTTATGCAGATGTGAGGCGAAGGGAGTTAGAGTTTGAAGCAAGTGATTAGGTATTCTTGAAGGTTTCTCCTATGACAGGAGTCATGAGATTTGGGAAGAAGGGGAAGATCAGTCCCCATTACATTAGTCTGTATCGAATTCTAAGGAGAATTTGGAATGTCGTGTATGAGTTATATTTTCCAACAAGTTTGGCTTCTATTCATCCTATTTTCCATATGTCTATGTTAAAAACGTGTGTGGGTGATCCTTCTTTGATAGTGTCGGTTATGGATGTTGGTGTTGCAGATTCTTTGTCCTATGAGAAAGTCCCAATTGATATATTGAACAAGAGAGTTCGTAGATTAAGGACAAAGGATGTAGCTTCGTTAAAGGTCCTTTGGAGAAATCAAAAGGTGGAAGAAGCTACATGGGAAACTGAGGAAGATATGAGAGCCAAGTACCCATTCTTGTCCCTCATGTTAAGTGAAAATGTTTAAGGTATGAGTTTTATTTTTATCTTATTACATATCAAATTTTTCCTTGGATTCTGATGTATTTTGGCCATTATTGTTCTAAGCATGTCCTTACTCCTTATTTAGGGATGAATGATCCAAAGAGGGGGATAACGTAAGACCCCACAAAACTTCAACAAATTTATTTTTGACCCTCCCACATGTGTAATGTCAATTTTTGACTTGAATTATATTTAGGGTTGTTAAAAGGGTGTTTTGGGAAAGTGTAGGAGTTTTTGGAAGGGGTTTGGAGCCACTTTGGGATACCGAGGCAGTAAGCATCCATGATAGTTGTGTACCATGCCACTTAGCCTCTGCGATAAAGGCGTGACGTAGAGAATAATCTCCACAATAGCGGCGTGCTACACTACTATGTATTTTTTGCCCAATTTTTATTTTCTTCACTTGGGGTGAGGGAATTTTGGTCCTTTTAACCCTTGAATGACTTATAAACATAAAATTGACCCTTTTTCTTCAATTTTCAAAGATCAAACCCCACTATTCTCTTCTCTAACTCCCAACCCAAGAAAGCTCAAGAGTTTTTCAGAGAATTCACCATTCAAGCTCCAAACATTGATTTCTCTTCAAATTCTTTAGTATTTCAGGAATGTTTCTCATCCTTAACTTGAATTTTACATTGTGGAATTTATTTAATTATTATTCATGTGATTTTAATTGATGGATTTGAAATTTGGGTTGAGGTTTTTGGATGGTTATTACTTTGATTATTTTTCCCATAATTTAAATGTGTTGATTATGCTTTAATTGATGGATTTTAGAATTGAATTGGTGCATTGTGCTAAGGGATGAAATGGGGAACATGGATTTACCTAAATTGATGAATTTTTGGCTTGGTATTGGCATTAACCTCAAGTCACTTTGTAAACTTGGTTTTAAATATGAATATCACATAGTTTAAATTTAAATTTTGAACATTGCATTGAATTAAAGGATAAATGGATAATGAAAATAGTTTTGGAATGCCCTTGGTAACAATGGTTTGGATTTTAAATAGAACTTGGGAGTAAAATGGTTATATGGATTGGTTTGGCATAATTGAATTAGCTTGCAAACATATTGTTAGGACTATTCCAAGTTGGTAAATGCCTTAATAAATGACTCCTAGGTTAATGTCAGGATTATGTGCAAACTGTTTTACTTTGGGCTTAAAGTAAATTGTGTAGCTTACCGTGAAGGTGTGGTTCCGAGGGGACCAACACTGGAAACCACATTTGTGGATGTGGGGGTGTATGTGGCTAAATGCACACTTTATATTTTAGATGGATATTATCTTGATGTCTTTAGTCTACTTTAATTTCCTCGGTTCGTGCAACTAACACGCACTGGGGATCTTATGGCAGGAGGAGTCGGACCCTTATAGCCCATGGTTTTTTTTTATGATGGAACGGGCTACATAGTGCCGGCTAATGGTTTAAATTTTCATGTTCATGAACCTTGTCCCTACCCTAGCATCCTATACATATGTATATAAATGTTGTCCATGTGGTTTAGACTAGCTTTTGGCATGACATTATTTTATTTCTTCCCCTGAGTTACATGCCAATGTTCTCCCCACTGATCATCCTCAGACGCTACATCATTTTATGATGAAGGTTCGGAGGACTTTTTTGTTACTCCTGTGCAGCTTTAGGTGATTCGATACTCTTGTAGATCTACTGTGAAGTGGAAAGCCTTCATCTTTTGGATGGCCCTATTATTTCGTTGGTTTCCTTACTATTTTAGTACTTTTGGATTCTTTTGGTCATAGTCGGAGGCATATCCCATCTTAGTTGCTATTATCTGGTTTAAAGATATTTATGGATAGTATTGGCATGGTTTGGTCATTGCGTTTTAACTCTTAGAATTTGATTAGACTTATCAATCTTTATTACTATTTTTGTTGGTTTTTACTATATTCTTTTATTGTGCTCTGGAGATTAGGCTAAGGGGTTGGTATCCGGCCAATGGTGGGCTTGAGATACCCATCATGACTAGGCCCTAGTTTGGATCATGACAATTTTAATACCTTCTCGCATTGGCAAATCAAGCCTCTAAACTTCTGTAAGCATTACATGTAGGTTTTTATAAACAAAATATGAACTATATAAGAACATATAAATATGAGAAAGCTAGAAGATTGAATGTACAAGGAAACAATTGGTTACTATTAACTAATTAATACTATGCAAATACAGATAATATGACCCAGATATTATATGCATAGTTAAGATGTATAATTGTAACACCCCAGATTTTGGTCCTTGAAATTTTTGAAATTTTACCCTCACTGTCCTGACTATGACTCACCCTATGAATTGTAGGGTGTCTTGATGGGTCATATGACCCTAGTTGTAAGGTGTCCAGTAAATAGTGCTTGAGTTGTTGTCCTGAGTACGACTTGGGGACACAAGTCATAAAAACCCATGATGATTCACTGGACTCAAATCATAGCCTAAATAGTATGTGCATGGCTAAGTTTTGTTCTGAGTATAAGTGGCTCACTATGAGTCATAAGGAGTCATTACGAGTCATGGTGTACAAATCGTAGGATGTCCAGTGATTACCCCAATTTGTTTTTGTGTTGACTACGGCTGGATCTCATGAGTCATAAGGTCCCATTACGATCCATGAAATACGAGTCATAAGGTCAACAATGTGTGTGTCAGGTGATACTATTTTGACAACGACTCATAGAGATGAGTCGTGATGAGTCGTAATGAGACCCGGAATGACTAACGATTTATTTTTCTAGCTTTTTAAAAGGGTTTTTTTAGACATTTCCCTCTTATCCCCATAATAACCCACGACCTATAAACATTCTTAGGGCCCTATTTTCACGGATAATCCACTCTAAACACTCTTTCTTCTCTCTCAAGTCTCTCATGTATCCATACTTAGGGTTTTTAAGAAGTAGGTCATCCAAGGGCTAAAGGGTTAGATTCTCTCCATAATCTTGGATATTTCAGGCATGTTACTCTTCCCTGTTTGTTAATTTTTTAAAAACATATGTTTTAAAGTGTTGTTCATATTGTATTGATAACGGTTTTAAAACATGGGTTGAGGATTTTGAATGTATATTGTTGAACAATATTTCCCATGTTTTACCTATGACTATCCATTCTTTAATTATGGTTTTGAACTTGTGGGATGCATGGGTATGGTGAATAAAATAGGGGATTGTCATTCCCCCAAACTTATGACTTTTGAAGTGGTTATAAACTTGACCCCATATTGTGAAATTGATTTTGAATATGAAAGTATGCATATTAAAATACTCTTGAACTATTACGGAATGTGAAAAGTCAATGAAGTACAATGGTTTTGAATTGAACCTTAAGGGGTTGTGTAGTTCCCCAATTTAATGTCTAATTAAACCAAAAAGGTTATGAATTCCCCCATGTGATGATAATTGGTATGGAATGTTGATGTTACCTTTCAAGTGTTGTTGGTATAACTATACCAACAATGTATGCCTAAATGTGTATCGTGTTTCAATGAATGAGAATGTATGATAATTATTTTAGTTGGGCTATAATAAGGGTTGTGTATCTAAGTCATAAAAGTTGAGGTCCTGAGGGACCAATACAGGAACCCGCGGTTACCGATGCAGGGTCGATATGACTGGGTAGTTTGAATTCTCTTTATTATTATCATATGATTGAGAGGTTTGAGTTCTCTTCATTATATTCCATAAATGGGTACTTGTGACACCTTGATATGACAGAGGTTTGGGTCCCCCATAGGGCATATATATACCCTCTGGTTCATGCGGCCACACACTGAGGCCCTACCAACTGGGGAGAGATAGGCCCATATAGACAGTGGGTGACTTCTTATGTTATGGCGGTTGATCTACACAATCCATGCTAAGGTTTTCAAAGTTCATGTTAAGCCTTGTTCCCTACCCCAACATGAAATATTATAAATATATGTAACTGCATATGATGTTGTGAATTGTATTTTGGACTATTTTTAAATTTGTTATCCATGGCATATTTATCCCTTATCCGTGATTTACATGCTAGTGTTCACCCTGCTAATCGTATCCGGAAACTGTATCCCCATGTGATGTAGGAACTGGCTATACTTCTACTTCTTCTGCTTAGTGATTAGGATTTAGGATCAGTTCGTGAGTTGACATTGAAGTTGTGAGCTTCCATACATCGGAAGTCTATATTTCATATTTTTGTCTCTTATATCTTAGACATATTTTTTGCTAAAGTTGGAGGCATGTCCCAACACTCTATTGATGTTCAGTTTTGGTAGAGGCTTTGTTGGATTACTGTGGACTTGGGTGATGTTGATCGATTGTTTTAATTGGTTATCGATTATCGATTGTAGATTTGTCTTTTATTCTTTGAACTTACCTTGTGATATATTATCATATGTTCAGAATTCTACCATTATTGGGTTGTTTATTGTTCTTGGTGAGGTTCAGGGGGTGGTCTCCGATCCACGGTAGATTGGAGATGCCCATCACGACGGTTATGCCAAAGTTGGTATCAGAGCCTAGTTTTAGCGTCATGAGGTGTCCACAAAGCCGTGTTAACTAGAGTCTTTTTTATGGGTGTGTATCATACCACACTTATAATAGAGAGGCTATAAGGCATTTAGGAATCTTTCCCTTTCTGGTAGTTCTATTTTTGACCAATAACGTCTGAGGTCTTGAATCTTCTTTAACTCTCATTCTTTTTGTCTTTCAAATCATGCCTCCCAGAATATTTGAAGCTCATGTAAAAAACTCTGTCCCACTTGGGGAAAATATTGATGGGACTCGCCCTGCTTATGGGGTACAGACCCAGTCTAGGGGTCCAATTCCTGATTTCTCTCCTGGAGTTCCCCCGATTCCCTCTAGTCCCCCTCGGAAACCTTAAGTTGATGTGCCTAATACTGAGCTTTACCAGCTGATCCATTTTTTTACCCAGTTGGTGACCTCTTAGACTGAGCTTGTTGCTTTAGTTGCTCCATCCTCCGAGGCCACTAAAGTTTTCCAATTTATGAGGTTGAGTCCTCCGACTTTTAGTAATTCTAAAGTTGAGGAAAATCCTCAAAATTTCAATGATGAGTTGGAAAAAATTTTCGTGTGATGCATGCTACTAATGTGGAGAATGTGAAATTCATTCCTAATCAGTTGAAGAATGTGGAGTATCAGTTGTATGAGGAATGGGACCAATCTAGGGGCGATGATGTCGAGTCCACTTTGTGGGATGACATGTCTAGTATTTTTCTTTATTGCTTCTTTCCTCTAGATTTGAAGGAGGCGAAGGCTAAGGAATTCGTGAATTTAAAGCAAGGCAAGACGATAGTAAAGGAGTATGCCTTGAAGTTTTATTAGCTGTCGTGATATTCTCCAAAATTGGTGTCTAGCATAAGGGCTAGAATGAAGAAGTTTGCTTCCGGGTTGTCCCGTGAGTTGATTTTGGAGAGCAAGGCTAGCTTATTGAATAAGTACATGGATATATCCTGACTTGTGGTGTATTTGTAACAAGTCAAAAAGGAAAAAAAAAAAGAAGCAAGCAGAGATGAGTGAAAGGCAGAATAAGAAATTTCGATATTCAAATCAGGCTGGAGGTCAGCAGCAAAGTTGTAGAGACAGTGGAAAATGGTCTACGAAAAAGTGGGGAAATTTTGGTTACTACTCTATCGATAGTTCTCCTTATCTGAAGTCGTTGGGTGATCATCATTTCCAAAATAATGTTGGTTCCACAGTATAGGGTGCCCAGCCATAGGCTAGTAGGGCTAAGTCGGCTCCATGATATCCTCTTTGTAGATTTTGTGGCTACTTGCATCATGGTATTTGTGAATATGAGAGGAACAAGTGTTTAAAATGTGGTCAGATTTTTCATATGCAGAGGGATTGTCCTTCTAGGGTTGCTTTTGGACCAAATAAGATTTTTGTCACCACTTCATCAGCTCCTGCACCAAAGGCTATGATGTGTTATAGAAATATAGCATTTTGACGCCTAAAAAAGGAAAATATGCAGGTTTCTGAGGCCTTTTTGTTAGATTTGATCTTTTTAGGGGTATGTTTTTCAGAAAATTAGGTTTTGGTTGATAAGTTTGTGAAAATGGTGTAAAAGATGTTTTTGTCCACTTTTGGAGCGATTACGGATATGTAGAATGTTTTCGAGCTTGATCGTGATCAATGCATGTACGAGAGTCAAAGAAGAGCTAAAAAACTAACTCCCGACTCCTACCAAGTCAACATGTTGCCACAAGAAGGACCTACGAACCACATGTACACAAAGCAGGTGCCAGAGAGTCAAAATCTCATGAGCTGAACATTGTAGGATTTTTACTCCTGCTACCTGCGCCCTTTGCAGGTAGTACCTGCGCCTTGCAAGACTGCAGGTACCGGGAGTATGTGGCCACCGACCCTGTTTTCTCCTATTTCATTTGGTCTTAGTTTTTAGAGTTTTCTCTTGTACTATAAATACCCCTTATGTACTTTTTTAGTGGCGAGGATGCACTTTTATCACTCAGAATCATATTTTGATTTCAAGATCCATCTTGGTTATTGGGATTTCCTTGTATTGTCCTTGATTGATTATTCAGTTTATGGTTGTGGGTTTTCATTCATCTTATTATTGTGATTTCATCTTTGCCTTCAAATATGAATGTTATTTATTTTTTTCGCAATCATGAGCGGCTAAAACCCATAGCTAGGGTTGTGAAACCCAGGCGAATTGACGAAGTAGGGGAAGTGCGATTGTTGATCTGAACCAATACCTATGGCATGCATTGATTTATCTTCTCTATGATTGATTTCATAATGGGTGCACACATTAGAATCCCACCTAGATATTTCTACTTACTCCAAAAGAGGAGTAGTGACTAGGAAAAGATAAAGACAACAGTAATTTGGGAGTTAATTGTCGATCGATTGACACACGATGGAATATATTGAATGGACGTTAGCTTTCATCTAATAACGTGAGACTCAAAAGGCAATAGTTAACTGGGATCAAGATAAGGGTTAGTAACGCGACATGTTGAGACTCAAAAGGAAAATGGTGAAATCCCTCTACTCATCCAAAAGTATGTAGAGGGTAAATAACTTATCGATTTGGCATGCAAGGTATTGGATTGGTTCAACAACACACGATAAGCCTACAGAGTTGAGATGCCAGGGGGAATACAGTCCTAGTGTTCTCTTATGACTAATTTTCAACCAAGTTTATATTGTTCTTTACTCGAGATTATTACAAACAAATCCCCCATTTACTTTTCCTATTTTACCCATAGACTTCAACCACCGAAATCTGACAAGCCACGTATTTCCTTGGTATTCGACCCCAACCTCACTTGGGTTACTATATCTTGATAGTGACTGTATCATCATCCAATAGGAAATGTTACTTGGACACAATCATGAAATTAGCATCGTTACCGGAGAACACAGTTTTAATTTATGGACTAAGGTTATTGCAGTTTTGTCACGACCTGAGACTACCCCCTAGTCGCGACAACAGTGCTTATGATCACAAGTGACCATAAGCTAACCCATGAGTTGGTACCTGTTTTGAGCACTGAATAAATATGAACATAATATCTGTGTGGAATATAAACTGAAAAGGTAATATGTATCTGAATACTGAAATACAAAATACTAAATATCTGAAATAACTAATAAGAACAGAAAGTAACTAACTGACTGTCTAACTTTTCTTTATGAATGCCTAAAAGCCTCTTAACTAACTGAGGAGTTGATGGGACAGACCCCCAACTAAATCTGACTAACTGAACAAATTAAAATACTAAATTAACTAAAATATGTATAACATGTCCTTGATAGATAAAGACTCAACACTCTGACTGCTGGATTACGCTGAGCTGTCTAACTGCGGTCGGGAAACAGTGCATCTGAACCTATGATATAAGACATCATAGCGCAAAGAAAAGTATGAAGTTAGGACTTTGAATGTACTGGTATATGAGATGAGGTTAGATTGATATACATGGGGTATTGTGCATATGAAATAAGGACTAACTGAATAACATGAGATAACTGAACATGAATGGATAAAAACTATATTGTCTGAGAATGCACGACCAAGCATAAATCTGTTATCTGCAATAAGTCTGAAATTTGAAAGACTATTAACTGTATAAATGAATAACTGAAGGTCTATACACTTGGTCAAGAAAACCTGAACTGAGACTACATTGAAGTACTGTACTGAGACTGTGGGAGGTATCATCTAACTGACATGCCCCAATCTGAGCTAATTGTGGTCCAACCTAGAACCCAGTTTGAAGAGTGTCAGCACTGTGCTATGGGTACTAACATTGTCTATGTGGATCCACTAAACTAGTGTCTGGAAGGACTAATGAGTCACCCTAAAACTGGAAGGAGCTCTAACTTGATATGTGTCACCCTCAAACTGACAGGTAGACATCTCTAACCTATGCTTTCTACGTAGTTCTGGAACTTGGAGATTGCTACTAAGGGTCACAACCTCTACTAGAAGGTAAGACCCCATCCCTAGGTTTACTAGGTGCTAAATCCTACTACAAACTGAACTGAAATAAATTCAACTAAATTCTATTACATAACAGATAGTGCTCATCATGAATATGAATGTCTGAGTATATTGATAAGATTCATGGGTTAACTGTCTGAGTACTTGAAAAGCTGAATTCATGTAAATCGCATTGGTATCGGGTGTTCATAACCCACCAGCACTGAATGGAATTAACTATAATGTTATATATAAGCTTTAAAAACCATCGTAGAGGATCATCACATACGTCACTAGATGATTTTGTGAAGATTCTTGGGAATTTCTTGAGGCTTAAAGCTTGAATTCCTTGATTGCTAGAGAATTGGTTAGGGTTTGGTCTTGAGGATATAGGGGGTTTTCATAAGAGAATTTATGAGATAAAGGGTAAATAATGCTCCTTGGGGTCCCCAAATTTGTGTTTTGGACAAATTGGATTAAGGAAAAAACCCAAATACCCTTAAATAATGAGGATAAAAAAATGGAAGACACCACCCCAATGCATTGCGAACCCTGGTCGGGTCAAGCAGCCAATGCGGTGCAACCCATAGCTTGGGTCAAGAAGCCAATGCATTGTGGGGACATCGTGATACCCCCTTGTTTTGGACATCCAAACACGCCCCAAACCTCATCTAAAAGTCCCAAAACTCTCCCGAGATGTACTTTTGACCTCTCAAAACATGAATCAACTTAAAAATTAATATTTTGAGGTCGAGAAGGTCGATTTAAAAATCCGTGAAGTTTAGGGGTCTTAAAAATGACTAAGTCCCAACACTTAGTGAAATTTCTATGTCTTGGACCCCCTCTTAACATGCAATCGTGAGATGAATTGAGCTAGGATCTTACAAGGTATTACAATATCTCCCCCTTAGGAACATTCATCCTCGAATAAGACTAGTTAGCTGAGAATACTGGGGAAACTGAGATCATAAACTGAACATGCATGACTGAAAACATGATTGCATAACTGAGTTTGAAACATGATACATGAATTAAATGTATGCAATGATAAGAGATGGATTACATAGCTAAAACTGAGAATGGAAAAGAGTCAATCTAAGGAAAAATGTTACCTTAAGTTGAATCTGAGTTCATGGAGAAACGGTGAGTGTACTTGGTTTCTATATTCTCTTCTGCTTCTGAAGTAGCTCCCTCAACGGTCTGATTTTGCCAAAGAACCTTGATCCAAGGAACTTCTTTGTTCCCGAGTCTACAAATCTGACAATCAAGGATCTCAACTAGGATTTCTTTGTAAGAAAGGTTATCCTGAACATCCATACTTTCGAATAGGACAACAACAGCTGAATCACCAATACACTTCTTCAATAGGAAAATATGGAACACTGGATTCACTGATCCTAAACCCGCAGGCAACTCTAGCTCATAAGCAACCTTTCTAAAATGAATCAAGATCTTATATAGGCTAACATCATGGGGACTGACCTCCACCTTTGATGTTGGGCGTATTTATACGTCTAATCACCATAATTTACCCATGTTTTGGCTAAGTTTTGAGGATAAAATATATAATTCTTGCACTTTTAGTCCATTCTCCTTTAAGTGAGCTGACCTATGTGATTAGCATGTTTTTCAGGTACTAATGATGAAGATTTCAGCACTTTGTGGACCTATAGGCAGCAAAGGAAAACTTCACATAAGAGGGAAGGAAGCTTTTGGATTGAATGTGATGCATGGGAACTTTTTCCCGGGCAAACCCAGTATTTTTAAATACTTAAGGATGCAGTAGCAAATTATTAGACAAGGATGCTATTAAAAACATTATTGCTGAATTTTTCAGCATAATTATCATTCAACATTATTGAGAATTGACGTTTGAAGATTTTGTACGAGTTTGGAGAACAGAAAATGGCTCACTTGAGCAACGGAGAAAGAAAACACGTTTCATCTCCATAGCCGAGATTTCTCTATGTTTTGGTATGATGATGATGTCTACTTTGATTTCTGTTGTATTCATGAGTAGCTAAACTTATTTGTTAGGGTTATGGAAACCTTGTAAGATACTATCTATTACTATGAGTTTGTGAATTCTTGATGTGTTATGCTACTTATATCATTACTCTCTTTGTTTTGATTGAATTCTTATGGTTGCAAACATAGAGAATACGCCATTATAGCATTAACTTGTTCAAGAGAAAAGTTACATGTTTGGAAAAGAGATTGTGACAAGGAAATAGGGTTTCCAACCCCTATTTACACGTTAATGTCTTAACCGGATTAACTTCTTGGAGAATTTGTACCATTTGTTATACACTTTAGGCTCGAGAGAGCTAAAGCGAAATAAATCCTTGATGGTTGAGAAACACTTGGATTTAGAATTAGAATACGATTCTCTATAAGTGCATGCATGTCTAAATTCCGCGTTACTCATAGTTAATAGAGAAGTAGAACTTATAAGGTGGACATAACCCTAACTTATCAATCTCTGTGATTAAATCTTACTACGCAAATCATTCCATTGTTACTTTGATAATATTAGTTCACGCCTAAACCAAACCCCCCTTTTTCCTTGGAATTTTCGACCAACAGTCTACTAATAATTGCAACACTTAGTGACCAGAGTATTCCCTATGGGATTCGACACCCAACCCAGTTGGGTTCTATATTTGACAGAGATCGCTTACACTTTCTAACGAGAGTTGTAATTTGGGTGTATCACCCTTCTTTCCAAATCTCTTCACTCCTTTTATGGGAAAGATTTTCAGATAAACTAAATCACCAACCTCAAACTAAAGATCTCTTCTCCTCACATTTGCATAGGATTTTTTAACGGATTTGGGTTGTCTTCAGCCTCTTCCTAATAAACTGAACTTTCTCCATCACATCAAACACTGCATCTGGCCCTATCAAAGCAGCTTCACCTACCTTGAATCAACCAATAGGGGATGTACATTTCCTTCCATAAAGATCCCCAAATAGAGCCATCTGAATACTGGAGTGATAACTGTTGTTATAGGAAAACTCAATCAAAGGTAAGTGATCATCCCAACCTACTCTAAAGTCAATACCCATTCTCTCAATATTTCCTATAAGGTCTGAATGGTCCTCTCTGCCTGACCTTCTGTCTGAGGATGAAAAGTTGTACTGAGATGAACTTGGGTGCCAAGACCCTTTTGAAAAGCCTTCCAAAAGTAAGAGGTAAACTGAGTACCTCTATATGATATGATAGACAATGAAATCCTATGCAACCTAACCAAATCCATAAGGTAGATCCTGACATAATTCTCAGTTGAGTAAGAAGTATAAACTAGCGAGAAATAAGCTGATTTGGTCATTTTGTCTATAATGACCCTTATCAAATCATCCTGACGACATGTGCGAGACAACCCTATCACAAAGTCCATGTTCACCGCTTTCTACTTTCAAGTGGGTATACTAAACTCTTGTAATATGCCACTAGGTCTCTCGTGTTCAACCTTAACCTGCTAACAATTAGAACACTTAGCTACAAACTCTACAATATCCCTCTTCATACCACTCCACCAATAGATTTACCATAAGTCATGGTACATCTTAGTGGCTCCTAGATGGATAGAGTATCGCTCACCACATACTTTTGCAAGTATACATTATCTCAAGTCATCAACACTCGGAATACATAACCTGTCCTGGCAATGCAACACACTATCTCTCCTTTGGGAGAAAACCTCAACTTTCTAATCTTTAACTAATTCCTTCAAATTAACCAAACTAGGATCTCTGTCTTGCATTTCCTTTACTTCGACAACCAAGAAGATTTTGAACCATACTAAACCCATACACTGCCTTCATCTGAGTTAACCAACCGGACACCTAATCTAGAAAGCTGATGAACCTCCCTAACTAACTTCTTATCCTCCTCAACATGAGCAACACTACCCATAGACAACCTGCTAAGGGCATCTGCCACCACATTGGCCTTGCCCAGATGATACAATACACTCATATCATAATTTTTTAACAATTCAAGTCATCTTCTCTGATAAAGATTCAAAACTTTCTACGAGAATGCATACTATAAACTTTTGTGTTCCGTGAACACATCCACATGAACCCTATAAAGATAATGTCTCCATGTCTTCAAAGAAAACACAACAGATGCCAACTCAAGATCATGGGTAGGATAATATTTTTCATGGGGTTTAAGTTGTCTAGAGGCATAGGCTATGACCTTACCTCTATGCATCAATACACAACCAAAACCAACTCTAGAAGCATCACAGTAAACCATAAACCTATCTAAACTATCTGGTAAAGTCAATATTAGGGCTAAAGTGAGTCGAGTCTTCAACTCTTGAAAACTCTTCTCATAAGAATCTAACCACTAAAATTTGACTTTCTTTTGAGTCAATCGAGACACGGGGGATGTAATAGAAGAAAACCCTTTAACAAATTATCTGTAATAACTATTCAAGCCCAAGAAACTCCTGATATCTGATGGAGAGATGGGTCTAGTCTAGTTCCTCACTACTTTAATATTTTAAGGGTCAACTCTAATGTCATCATCAAAAATAATATAGCCAAGGAAAGCTACTGATCTTACCCAAAATTTGCACTTACCGAATTTCGAAAACAACTTATTAGCTTTAAGAGTCTGCAATATAATTTTTAGATGGTCAGTGTGATCATTTTCACTATGAGAATAGACAAGAATATCATCAATGGAGACTATGAAAAACATGTCCAAGTACTACTTGAACACTCTGTTCATTAAGTCCACGAAAGCTACAGGGCATTTGTTAGTCCAAAAGACATAACTAGGAATTCAAAGTACCCATACCGAGTTCTAAAGGCTATCTTCAGAATGTCACATTCTCTGACTATAAGCTGATGATATCCGGATCTGAGGTCTATCTCAGACAAATAAATGGCACCCTAAAGTTGGTCGAACAAGTCATCAATTCTAGGGTGTGGATACTTATTCTTGATTATGACTTTGTTCAACTGATTGTAATCGGTGTACATTCTAAGGGAACCGTCTTTCCTATGCATGAAAAGGACTGGTCACCCCATAGAGAAACACTCAGACTGATGAAACCCTTGTCTAAGAAATCTTTCAACTGTTCTTTCAACTCCTTAAGCTCAGTTACAGCCATTCTCTAAGGTGGAATAGAGATAGGCAAGGTATTTAGAAGGAGATCTATTTCAAAGTCAATTTCCCTTTTGGGAGAAACTTTGAGAAGATCTTTAGGGAACACATCTTGAAATTCCCTTACTACTGAAACAGACTCGAGACTAGGTGTCTCAGAACTAGATTTTTTTACTTGAACAATATGGTACATGCACCCCTTATATATAATTTTTCTTACATTAAGATAAGAAACAATTTGACCCCTAAGCACTGAAGTACTACTCCTCCATTCAATAACTGGTTCATTGGAAAACTAAAACTGAACAACTCTATTTCTGCAATCAACTAAGGCATAAAATGAGTGGATCCAATCCATGCTGAGAATGGCATTAAAATTGGTCATTTCTAATCTACGAGGTCAACTGAAGTAACTCTCTTGGACATTGTAATCGGGAAGTTCCTGTATACCCACCTTACTACATTGGAGCTACCTTCTAGAGTAAGCACTGAGAAGGGTTCTACTAAAGCTTCGGGATTGACACCAACATCGACTGCTATATAAGGAGTTACAAAGAAGAGTAAAGCTCTAGGATCTAATAAAGCATAAACATGAAGATAAAAGACCTATAATATACCCGTAACCACATTAGTAGAACTCTATTGATCCAGTCAAGTCTGGAGAGCATACAACCTATTCTGACATTGCACACTGGTTGCATTGGCACCGACACCCTACTGAGTCGGGTGACCTTCTGGAACTAGAGGACGATTAGACTGACCCTACTGGCAGGCCTTTGGACAATCTCTGACCCTGTGGACTATCTTGCCACTCTAAAAAATACATCACTGCCGTCTCTACACACACCCTAATATTGCCTGCCACACTTCCCATAAAGCGGGTTAGTACGAATACTATTTACACTACCCTGGGACATGGATCCAAGTGCTATATCCCAACTGTCATTCCTAAACTTTGCCACTTGCGCACTAGCTGAAGATAGGGCTGGGGATGAAGACTTTTAATGAAACTATGAACGGTTACCACCCCCTGACCTCGGCTGAGAAAAGTTAAAACTACCTATTTTGGCTCTCTTATTCTCTTTTTCTTTCTTTTTTTCTTAAGTTTCTCCTCTATAATTTGTTGAGCATGAACCTTAAATCCAGATAAATCCATCTTCTTAATCAACATTGTCATCCTACACTCTTTGACCACACTATCAGATACACCAGACATGTACTTACTCATTCTAGACCTATTACCAGCCACAATATTAGAAGCATACCACGCTAACTGAGTAAGCTTAAGTGAGTACTCCTTCACACTCATGTTGACCTACTTTAAGTTAATGAACTCCTGCACATTATCTTCTCTCAAATCCAATGGGAAGAACCTATCTAGAAACTCCTCCCACTCTACCAGCTCTACCTCAGCACGTCTATCCTTCTTTTACTTCTTATACCAGGTATGAGCTACATCATGCAATTGATATGCAGTCAAATCTGCACTCTCACTCGAAGTCACACCCATGATATCATTCACCTTCTGAACCATATCAAGAAACTCCTGCGGATCCTTCTCAGATTTGTATCCCCAAAACAAAGAAAGATTCATTCGAGTAAAGTCCTAAATCCTAACTGCAGCTATATTTGCCACTAGATTAGCTAGGGTAACAAACTATTGATTGTTCTGAGCAGCTACTGAGTAATATAAGGTAGTGAAATCATCTTTGAATTTGGTGTGAAAGACATGCTTATTCAGAGGATCTTCCTGAATAGGCGGTAGTGCGGGCTGGTTCCCGTTCCTTCTTCTATTATTTATTTTGGGAGGCATAGTATGTAAACAAAATAAAGGATGAGTTATAAAGGGAGTTTAAATAGATCTCATGCTCATTTGTACAACATGAATACTCAAAAAAGGGAAACTTTCCTAAAACATCTTGTAAGCTCTGGTTCATAAGTGTGGCGCGCTTCACACCCATGCACAAAACTTTAGTTAATGCAGTTGTCAGACTTCCTATGAAACTTTAAGACTCTAGGCTCTGATACAAAGTTTTTTCATGACCCGAGGCTACCCCCTAGTCGCGAAAATGGTGATTACGGTCATAAGTGACCATAAGCTCACCCATGAGCTGGTACCTGCTGTGAGCACTGAATAGATATGAATATAATATCTGTACAGAATATAAACTGAAAGGGTAATATGTATCTAAATACCTAAATATGAAATACTGAATAACTGAAACAACTTATAAGAACTAAAAGTAACTAATTGACTGTCTAACTATTCTATCTAAAAACTGTCAAAAAGCCTCTAAACTACTGAGGAGTTGATGGGACAGACCCCCAACTAACTCCAACTAACTGAACAAACTGAAATACTAAATTAACTGAATAAACATAATATGTCCTCGATAGATGAGGACTCACCACTATGATTGTTGGATTATGATGAGTTTTCTAACTGTAGCCAAAAAATTGTGCATCTAAACCTATGATATAAGACATCATAGTGCAAAGAAAAGTATGCAGTCTGTACTTTGAATGTACTGGTATATGAGATGAGGTTAGGCTTATACACATAAGGTACCGTGCATAAAAAATAAATACTAACTGAATATCATGAGATAACTGAACATAAATGCATGAAAATTGTAACATCTGAGAATGCAAGCCAAGTATAAATCTATAATTCAGAATAAGTCTGAAATCTAAAAGACTGTAAACTATATAACTAAATAATTAAAGGTCTATACACTTCATCAAGCAAATATGAAATGAGACTACACTGAAGTACTATACTAAAACTGTGGGAGGTATCATCTAACTGACATGCCCAATCTGAGATAATTAGGGTCCAACTTGTAACCCCAATTAGAAGGATTTCAGTACCGTTCCATGAGTACTAAAACTGGTTGTGTGGATGTACTAAACTAGTGTATCAAAGGACTAATGAGTCACTCTTAAACTAGAAGGTGCTCTAATAAGATATGTGTCACCCTCAAACTGGCAGGTGAACACCTTGTCAACCCTCAACTGATAGGTAGACATCTCTAACCTACCCTGGCTATATAGTTCTATAACTCAAGTATTACTTCTAAGGGTCACACCCTCTATTGGCAGGTGACCCCCATCCCTCAATTCGCTCGATGCTAAATTATACTCCCAACTGAACTGAGACTAGTACTGAACTGAACTAAATTCAACTAAATGCTATTACTTAATTTACAATGCTCATCATGAATATGAATGTCTGAGTATACTGATAAGATTCATGGTTAACTGTCTGAGTACTTGAAAAGATGAATTCATATAAATCACATAGGCATCGGGTGTTTATAACCTGCCAGCACTGAATGGAATTAACTATAATGTCTTATAGAAGCTTTAAAAATCATAGTAGAGAATCATTATTCAAAATCCAACACTTAGGCATTTCATCAAACACATAAAAGTCATGAAATTAAGCATGGTAATGAGTAAACATGTGAGAATAACATGATTACAATACTAAAATCATAGATTTGGGATTTAACATGAAGTTTTGAACATTTAAAACATGTAATGCCTGATTCGACTTGAAAAAACTCACAAACATAACTTGTAATTGAATTAACAAGAGATTCATGAAGATATTTCAACTTAAACTTGAAGACTCATAATTTAAAACCAAAAGGGGAATGTTCGACTCCATGGGTAAAAGAAACTGTAATACCACATAATAGTTTTAGCTCAGTTCAGCTCATATTGCATGAAAAAGAGGCTTAGAACCTGAAAATTTAGCCAAGTGTTGGAGACTTAGTTTTAATTTTTGGCCTCATAAATTCGATAATTTTTAAAGTGACCTTCCTGATCCTTAGATGTAAGTTTTTGAGTTAATTAATGTCCAAGAGTGTAAGGGGCCTTTCTCGGGGAAGTTTTGGATTTTTTTGATAAGGATTGAGGCATGTTTGGATTTGAATTCTAGAGCCCTAATGGGACTGTGGCACGTCACGGCATAATAGCGATTAGGACCTTGGCACATTGTGGTGAAGTCTTAATCAGCATTCAGTTGTGAATTTAAATATCTTCGGGGCAGTAATGTCTTTTCCCCATAATTCAAGTCATCATAACATGACTTAGATCAGCAATTTGGGCATAATTTGCCCATTCTCCTTCATAATTCTCTAAAAGAAACCCTAACTACCTCCCAAGAATTTAAAAATTTATTATATTCTCTTCAAGAATACTAAGAAATTGTGCTTCCCAATCCAAGAACGTTCAAGACAAGTTGATTCTCTTTCAAGATTAAATCTTTAAGGTATGTTAGATGTTCATCCATAGGTTCTTTTAACCCATGGAGTCCAAGAATCCGTTGTCAAGTTTAGAATCATGATCTTTACATGTTAGCATGAATTATATCCATGAACTCCTATGATTTTCAATTTTTATACCATTTTTACATGTATTTTCATTGCAATTAGCCCTTGACATATTTGAAGGATGAAAATTTCATGTTAAATCCTTAACCCATGATTTTAGTATTGAAGTTATGTTATTATCCCATGAATTAAACTATTCCTATGCATAAAACCATGAATTCCAAGTGTTTGATGAAATACCAAAATGATTGGGTTTTGAACAATGACTGCTTATTACATGTTTACAATGAATTATCTCCATGAAAATCTTATGAATTTCGATCATGTATTACATTTCTAAGAGTTTTGATAGAAAAAGACCTTACATATTTGAAAGTTAAATTATGTTTATCTATAACTTGGTAATTTGGTTTCAAGTTATGACTTCAATTGTTTTCATGTGGAATGTATTATAGTATGTTTTAAATATTATGGTTTCCATATCATCTTAATGCGAATTGAGAATAAAACCCTCATTTTACGATTTGGTCATGTTAATGTGCTATCTTATCATGTTTAAAAGCACCCTATGTTAAAGTCTTGACCCCATGCGTTTGATGAAATGCTTAAGTGAATAATTGTGAACAATGATTTCCTTCCATGGTTTCAAAGCTTTCATGTGTCCCTATTATTATTATTATCGAGTCCTAGGGGTTATGAATACCCAAAATTTAGTTGTTTACTTAGTCTCAGTATTTTTAGAATGGTTTTAGACATATATAAGCATTATCAGTTCAGTCAGTTATCATGTAAGTCAAACTTAGATCAGTTCAGTAATTCGAGTTAGTTCCTTCTTCAGTTAAACTTAGTTCAATCCCGTAATTAGTGTCAGTTCAGTTGGGAGTAGGATTCAGCACCAAGAAAACCCAGGGATAGGGGAATTCCTTCTAGTATAGGGTTTGACCCTTAGTAGTAATCCCTGAGTTACAGATTTACGTAGACAGCGTAGGTTTGAGATATCTTCCTATTAGTTTAGGGTTGACAAAATTTCTTTCTCTTGGTTTAGGGTAGACACAACCATTATTATTACCCATGGAACGGTACTAGCACCCTTCCATATGGGGTCATAGGTTGGAACCTTATCATCATAGATTTAGGGCATGTCGGTTAGATGATACCTCCCACAGTTTCAGTTTTAATATTCAATTCAGAACTCAGTTTAGTTTTGCTTGACCATAGCATACAGTTTATTGGTTATTCAGTTATCATATTTCAGTAGTTCACTTATATACTATTTCAAAATCATGTTATATGCTTGGTCATACATTCTCAAATTTTACAGTATTCATGTTTCGATATCAGTTATTCAGTTATCTTGTGTTATTCTGTCAGTTATTATTCATGTACATGAGCCCATAAATATAAACCTAACCCTATCTAGCATACAGTACATTCAAAGTACTGACCACATACTCGTTTCTTATGCTATGATGTCTCATATCATAGGTTTGGACGCTCAGGTTCCCGACCGCGCTTAGACATTCCAGCAAATCAGTTGCAGTAACCGTGGTGAGTCCTCATAATTTAAGGATCGATTATGTTTATTTCAGTGTTTTAGTTCAGTAGTCAGTTGGAGTTAGTTGGGGGCCTGTCCTATCAACTCCTAGTCAGTTAGTTTTAGAGGCTTTCATATACTTCAGACAATCAGTCAGTTTATCATTATTTTATTAGTTTTCAGACAGTTGTTTTTAGAGTTATAATTCAGCAATGTTTTGGTATTTAAAACCTTATGGAATATTTGGTTATTCCACCCATCTGTATCTTTTATTATTAGTTTTATTCAGTGCTCACAGCAGGTACCAGCTCATTCGTTAGCTTGTGGTCACTTGTGACCCTAAGCACTATATGGCATCAGGGGTGTACTCCTGAGGCATTACAAGCTTGGTATTAGAGCCTAAGGTTTTAAAATGTCCTAGGGAGTCTGAAATCTGCGTTGAGTAGAGTCTTGTGCATGGGTGTGAAGCGTGCCACACTAATGGACAGGAGGCTACAAGATATTTTAGGAAAAGCTTCCATTGTTTGAGTAGTCATATTGTGCGAATGAGAATGAGCTATATTTAAACTATGTCTCATTCATTCTTTATTCCATTTACATAGAATGCCTCTCAGAAAGAATAATAGAAGAATAAATGGGAATCAACCTGCACCTCCGCCTATTCAGGAAGATCCCCTGAATGAGTATGTCTCTCATGCCAAATTCAGATCTACCTTTACTACTTTATCCCACTTAGTAGAAGATCAAAATGATTATAAAGATGTTGTCCCAGTCGTTCCAGTAGCTAACACTGCCACTGCTATGATTCGGGACTTCACCAGAATAAACCTTCCTCTATTTTGGGGATCTAAGTTTGATGAGGATCCGCAGAAGTTCCATGACATGGTTCAGAAGGTAACTGACATTATAGGTGTATCGTCTAGTGAGAGTGCAGAGTTGGTTGCTTACCAATTGCAGGATATACCTCACACCTGGTATAAGCAATGGAAGGAGGATAAAGGCACATATGCAGGGATAGTAGAGTACGAGAAGTTTGCCACAGCCTTTTTAGATAGGTTCTTTCCTTTAGAGTTGAGGAAAGCTAAGGTGCTGGAGTTTATTAATCTGAAATAGGGTAGTATGTGTGTGTAAGAGTATCCTCTTAAGTTTACCCAGTTGTCTAGGTATGCTTCTTCGATGGTGGCTGATAACAGGTCTAGAATGAGTAAGTTTGTCTCTGGTGTAGCTGATAGCATAGTCAAGGAGTGTAGTAATACTATGTTGATTAAGGAGATAGACTTTTCTATGCTTATGGTACATGATCAGCAGATCGAGGAGGAGAAAGCTAAGGAGAAAAAGAGAGAGAGAGTAAAAGGGCTAGGATAGGTAGTTTTAATTTTTCTTAGCCAGGGTTAGAGGGTGGTAACCATTCTAAGTTCCATCAGAAGATTTCAGCCCCAGATCCATCTTTAACTAGTGTACTAGTACGAAAGTTTAGGAATGACGATTGGAATGGGGCGCCAGGCTCCAAGACCCAAGGTAGTAGGAACAGTGGTCGTATTTATCCATTTTGTGGTAAATGTAGTAGGAATCATAAAGGTGTGTGTAGACCTGGCAGTAATATGTGTTTTGGATATGGAAAGCCAAGCCACAGAGTTAGAAAATATCCTAAGGTTGGTCCATAGAGTCAGCACAGTCGTCCATCAGCTCTAGTAGGTCGCCCGATTCAGTAGGGCACCACTTCCAGTGCCATCAGTGGCCCACGTCAGAACAAAATTTATGCACTCCAGTCCTGACACGATCAGGAAAGTTCTGATATAATTATAGGTACGTTAAAAGACTTTCATATTTTTGTGTATGTTTTAGTAGACCCTAAAACTTTCACTTTTTTTTGTAACCCCCTAAATAGTGGTTAAATTCGGTGTCAGTCCCAAAACTCTAGTAGAGCCCTTCTTAGTGTCTAGTACCATAGACCTAGAATGATAGCTTTAAGCTAAGGGGTAGATGGTAGAATAAGTAACCAAGTTAGACTCTCAGATCCTAGTAGTGATGCCAGTATGTGTGAAAAAGCAGTAGGGAGGAAGATGCCAGACCCATTTTTATTTCAGTCTTTATGCTTTATTCATCACGATATCTACTTATTCCTTACATGTTAACTCCATGATTTATAGTTCATTTTCATGCACATCATAGAGAATTATGTGAATTTCCAGTCCCTAGTATGAGGAGTTCCATCTTGTTAAGCAGTACCAACTATGTTCCATGAATTCAGAAACTCCAAACTTAGGGAATGTAGTTCATGACGCATGTGCTTATGATTTATGGTATGTACAGTTCCAGTACTCATTCTACACTCTTAATGATCAGTGAAATTTAGATTCATGCCATGCATGTCCTCAGTTCAAACCTCTTTGATGAATTCATGCCACTGACCCTATATTCCCCAGACCTCAGTTTCACATTCCAGATGTTTAGTGATGATACAGTTTGTAAGTTTCCCATGCATTATTTCTATCTTTCCTTAGTATTTCAGCCAAGTCAGTATCATTTGGGGGATGAACTATCCCAAGGGGGAGATGTGGTAATACCTCCAAGCTTTCATGTACTAAATCTCTCAACATTTCTTCATGAAATTAGATTTAGTCTAAAGAATGGTTACTCATAAGTTGACTGTCTCATTTCTATCTCAGCCTTTTAGCCATTCGTATATTATTGCATGTATTCAAGGAATCAATTCAATTCATGATATTCAGTTCACATATCATGTTTTAGACTCAGTCGTGTAATCATGTTTCTAGTTATGCATGCTTAGTATTCTCAGCTTAATCAATCTCATTCAAGGATTAATATCCTAAGGGGGAGTTATTGTAGTACCCCGTATTAGTCTTAGCTCAGTTCAGCTCATAGTGCATGCATAAGAGGCTTAGAACCTAAAAATTTAGCTAAGTGTTTGGGAATTAGTTTTAATATTTGGCCACTTAACTCTGATGATTTTTAAAGTGATCTTCCCAACCCCGAGATGTAAGTTTTTGAGTTAATTCATGTTCAGGGGTATAAAGGGCATGTCTCGGGGAAGTTTCAGATTTTTCAAACGAGGATTGAGGCATGTTTGGATTTCAATTTCAGACCCCCACCTCGATTATAGTGCGTTGTGGCATAATAGCGATGAGGTCCTTGCCGCATTATGGTGAAGCCTTAATTGGTATTGCAGTTGTGAATTTAAATATTTGAGGGGCAATAACGTCTTTTCCCCTTAATCCAAGTCGTCATAACACAACTTATATCAGAAATTTGGACATAATTTGCCCATTATCCTTCAATTTTCTCTCAATGAAACCCTAACTACCTCCCAAGAATCTCAAAATTTATTATCTTCTCTTTAAGAAAACCAAGAAATTGTGCTTCCCAATCTAAGAACGTTCAATACAAGTTCATTCTATTTCAAGATTAAAGCTTTAAGGTAAGTTAGATGTTCATCCCTGGGTCCTTTTCACCCATAGAGTCCAAGAATCCATTTTCAAGTTTAGAATGATGATCTTTACATGTTAGCATGAATTATATCCATGAACTCCCATGAATTTCAATTTTTATACCATGTTTACATGTGTTTTCGTTGCAATGAGCCCTTGACATATTTGAAGGATGAAAATTTTATGTTAAATCCTTAACCCGTGATTTTAGTATTGAAGTTATGTTATTATCCCATGAATTAAACTATTCCTATGCTTAAAACCATGAATTCCAAGTGTTTGATGAAATGCCTAAATGATTGGATTTTGAACAATGACTTATTATTACATGTTTACAATGAAATTACATGTTTACAATGAATTATCTCCATGAAACTCTTATGAATTTCGATCATGTATTACATTTCTAAGAGTTTTGATAGAAAGAGCCCTTACACGTTTGAAAGTTGAAGTATGTTTATCTATACCTTGGTAATTTGGTTTCAAGTTATGATTTCAATTATTTTCACGTGGAATGCATTATAGTATGTTTTAAATATTATGGTTTCCATATCATGTTAATGCGAATTGAGAATAAAACCCTCAGTTTATGATTTGGTCATGTTAACAAGCTATCTTATCATGTTTAAAAGCACCCCCATGTTAAAGTCTTGACCCCATGCATTTGATGAAATGCTTAAGTGTATAATTTTGAACAATGATTTCCTTCCATGGTTTCAAAGCTTTCATATCTCCCTATTGTTATTGTTATCGAGTCCTAGGGGTTATGAATACCCAAAATTTAGCTGTTTACTTAGTTCTATATTTTCAAAATGGTTTTAGACACTTATAAGAATTATCAGTTCAGTCAGTTATCATGTCATTCAAACTTAGATCAGTTCATTAATCTGAGTTAGTTCCTTCTTTAGTTAAACTTAGTCCAATCCCGTAATCAGTGTCAGTTCAATTGGGACTAGGATTCAACACCGAGCAATCCCAGAGATAGGGGATTTCTTTTAGTATAGGGTTTGACCCTTAGTAGCAATCCCTGAGTTATAGAACAACATAGACAGCATAGGTTTGAGATGTCTTCTTGTTAGTTTAGGGTTGACAAGATGTCTTCCTATTGGTTTAGGGCTGACACAACCATTGTTAGTACCCATGGCACAGTACTAGCACCCTACTAACTGGGGTCACAGGTTGGACCCCTATCATCTCATATTTAAGGCATGTCGGTTAGATGATACCTCCCACAGTTTCAGTTTTAATATTCAATTCAGAACTTCGTACAGTTTTTCTTGACCATAGAATACAATTTATCAATTATTCTGTTATCAAATTTCAGTATTTCGGTTTACAGATTATTTCAGAATCATATTATATGCTTGGTCATACATTCTTAAATTTTACAGTATTCATATTTCGATATCAGTTACTCAGTTATCTTATGCTATTCTGTTAGTTATTATTCGTATACATGAGCCCATGCATATAAACCTAACCCTATCTAGCATACTAGTACATCAAAGTACTGACTGCATACTCGTTTCTTGCACTATGATGTCATATAACATAGGTTCGTATGCTCAGGTTCCATACTGTGCTTAGACATTCCAGCGCATCAGCAACAGTAATCATGGTGAGTCCTGATATTTCGATAACCGATTATGTTTATTTCAGTGTTTTCAGCTTAGTAGTCAATTAGAGTTAGTTGGGGGTCTGTCCCATCAACTCTTATTCAATCAGTTTTAGAGGCTTGCGGACACTTCATAAAGTTGTCAGTTTGTCATTTTTTTATCAGTTTTCAAATAGTTGTTTTCAGACTTATAATTTAGTAATGTTTTGGTAATTCAACAGGTACCGTCTTATGGGTTATCTTTTGGTCACTTGTGGTCATAAGCACCATGTAGCGTCCAAGGTGTAATCCCAGGGTGTTACAGGAACCCATGTATGAACATCGCACATACCTCACAATATGATTTCATGAAGATTCTTGGGAATTTCTTAAGGTTTGAAGCTTGAATTCCTTGATTGCTTGAGAATAGGTTAGGGTTTGTTCTTGAGGAAAGAGGGGCTTTTCTTGAGAGAATTTATGAGAAAAGAGAAAAATAATTCTCCTTGGGGTCCCTAAATTCGTGTTATGGACGAATTGGGTGAAGGAAAAACACTCAAATACCCTTATATGACAAGGATAAAAAGTTGGATGACACCACCCCAATGCGTCGCTAACCCTAGTCAGGTCAAAAAGCCAATGTGTTGCGGGGCCATCGCGATACCCCTCTATTTTGGACATCCAAACATGCCCCAAACCTCATCTAAAAGTTCAAAAACTCTCTCGATATGTACTTTTGACTTCTCTAAACATGAATCAACTTAAAAATCAACATTTCGAGGTCGGGAAGGTTGATTTAAGAATCCATGAGGTTTAGGGGTCTTGAAAATGAATAAGTCCCAACACTTTGTGGAATTTCTAAGTCTTGGACCCCCCTTTAACATACAATCATGAGCTGACTCGAGCTAGGATCTTACGAGGTATTACAAGTTTTTGGGCTTTTAACTTTTCTTTTTTGTTCTTTGTTGGGCATACGCCAGTGTATGCCTAGAACATAGAGTTGAGGAAATCTCTTTCTCCCAATGATCCAAATCCAATGAGAATCCTAAAAACACCTGGTAGGATGTCTGAGCTAAAAAGAGCTTATAATCCTAAAAGGGTTTGTGATTTTGTATCTCCACCTGAAGGAGTACAACATATTATTGACCGTCATACCAGTGAGTTGTTAGATCAAGCTGAAGCCGAGAAGAGGGAAATGAAATAAGCTTAGAGAGTAGTTAGGGAATCATATCTTTCTGAGTAGAGAGAAGAAACAGATTATAGAGAAACACTCGGTGGAAATCAAAATAAAGACAGAGGTGCTCGTGTTTAAGTAATCCCAGCATATCAGTACATGCAACCATATATAGATGATGAAGAATATATGGGATATATTGACCTAACTGAGGATGGAGCCATAGTACCTCCTGCTTTTCCCCCAAGCATCAAATTTGACATCACGAGTGCCATAATCCAACATTTGAATTCGTAGGTGTGTTTGTAGGATTGCCTACTGATGATGAAAACTTGCACCTTGCAAATTTCCTTGGGATCTGCACCTCGTATACCATTCTAGGGGTAGATCAGGAATCACTTAGACTAAGGCTTTTCCCCTTCTCACTTATAGGAGAAGCATCTTTATGGCTAGGGGAATTTCCAAAAGGCTCTATCACGACTTGGAACGAGTTGCACAGACAATTCTTGAACAGGTTATTTCCTTCATCAAAGGTGTTGCAGCTTAAGAACGAGATATATAATTTTAGGCAGTTGCAGTCAGAATCCATGTACGAGGCTTGGTTTAGGTTTAAGAAAAAGCTGAGCATGATCCCTAATCATGAGTTGACAGGGATGACCTTATCAGAGATATTCTATAGAGACATGACCATCAGCTTTAGAGATATGGAAGACATCATAACTGGATGAGAGTTTATAAGATTATAGTAAGAGGTAGCTTCATAGATGTTAGATCAGATATTACTCACTAACCGAGGGTGGAAAACTTGGCAGGCTGAGAGGGGATCTAGTACTTATTTTATTGGTGCCTCCTGTAATTAGAATGAAGATGATGATATAATAGCATAAGAAATTGCATTGCTAAGGACTAATTTAGGGGTGCTAGAAAAGTAGTTTGTAGTGGCCAGTTATGAGAAAGTGAATGCAGTAGCAGCATATGAGACAACATCCAAAGCACACGAGTCAGAATTCAAAGAGAAAGCTAACTATCTAGATCATCAGATGGTGGGTTTTCAAGCCCAAGGGCAAGGGAACCAAGGTCAGAACTATTATGATAGAAACAGAGACTGTAGCAGAGAGCAAGATAGTGATTGGAGGAAGAAGGATGACTACAGAGAGAAGGGAGAAAGATACATTCCACATGGTAGATGCGATGTAGAATCCAGAATAGAGGAGATGTTGGCTAAGTTTGTGAAAGATCAGGAAAATCAGGAAACCAACTTTAGGGAGATTAAGGCTAATATTTCAAGGTTGACCAAGAAGGTAGATTCACATACCACTACTATCAAACAGTTGGAGCACCAATTTGGGTAGATGCCAACCACTCTGAACCAGAGGTAGATAGGTACCCTTCTGAGCAATATAGTGTAAAATCTAAGAAATAAAGGTCACGCACTTGTTATTACCACAAGGAGTGGTATAACTAGTATTGATCCCCTACTACCTACTACAGAAGTTTTTGTTGATGAGACACCTACTATTTGATCTGAGAAGGTAACAGGTAATATAGGTACAGTTGTTGAAGATAAAGGTAAGGATTCGTTCATTGGTCTAGAAGTCAAATAGATTTCGAGACCACCTCTACCTTTTACTTAATGACTTAGGCAAAGAAAAGAGGAAGGTAAGTTCAAGTGGTTTATTGAGATGCTGAAACAACTGAGCTTGAACATACCTTATCTTGAGATGTTAAAGTAGATCCATTTATCCGCTAGGTTCATGAAACAGTTCATCACAAGGAAGAAAGGAGCGACTATTGAGAATGTTGATTGTGTACACCACTGCAGTGCAGTCATGACTAGGTCCTTAGCATAGAAAAAGTATGACCCTGGAGATTTCACTATACCATGCACTATTGGGACATCCAGATTTTCCCAAGCCTTATGTGATTTAGGGGCCACCATTAATCTGATGTCACTGGCCATATTCAAGCAACTAGGCTTGAACCCTCAAGAATCGACTTCGATGTGGCTATTGATGGTTGACCGCACAGTGAAAAATCCTATTGGAATCTCGTTTGATGTGATTGTAAAGGTGGACAGGTTTGTATTTTCGATTGACTTTGTTATCTTGGACTGTGAAGTTGACATCGGGATGCCCATTATTTTGGTAAGATTATTCATGGACATAGGTAGAACTATGCTTGACATGGAAAAGAGTGAGCTAAAATTCTAAGTGAATGGTGAGGAGGCGACATTCAACATTTGAAAGACAATGAAGTAGCCAACCAATATGAAATTAATGTTGTTGATTGACTGTATTGATGAACCTGGAGGATATTCCTATGGGTATATGTATGAATTCTCAGTATTCAAGATACCCGCGAGATGCCGCGGCATTAAATCAAGCACTACATGGGAGGAAACCTATGGCCTTTTTCTTAGAAACCAATACATCCATGTCTTGCCACGACATTAAATCAAGTGGTGAGTTGGAGGTAACCCGCTATATTTTAGTGTTCACATTTTTGTTGTTTTTGTTTTTATAGGTTTTTAGCTTCTGAACCTTCTTAGGAATATGGTAAACATTGCTATAGTCATCGATTTCTAGGTAAGGGAACAATGTGATCAGCCCATCATGGTCACAAGTCCCACATGGTAAGTTGAGTAACAAGTTGAAAAGTTGAAATTTTGAGGAAGAAAAATGGTAAGTTATGGACTTTGGAACCTAATTTTACTTTAAGGGACCTAAAAATTAGTTTAACGTCCCGAGACTACCCCCTGGACGTCACACAGTGCTTAGGACCTCAAGTGATCCAAGTTAACCCATGAAATGGCATACTATTAAGCAACTGATTTCAATATGTATAAAATAACTGAGTTTACCATAAGGAAACATAATTATGATGAAATCTAGGAAAAATACAATACTGATACAATTTTATATTCTGATAAAATTATAATAAAATACATCAACTCTACTAACTGTCTATGAAGCCTCTACTAGCATTGACTATAGGTAGTTGGGATGCAACTCCAACTACCAATAATCAATACATATGAGTAAGAAAGTAAAGTACAAGAATAACATCTAACTGAAGTCCCCAAAGTAGGAGTACTTATAATCTGCTGGTTGAAATCTACAACTATCTGATTGTGATATATGGACTACAACTAAAATGGTACCTAAATTATTAAATAATATAACACATAGACATATATATGGATAAGAACGTTTGGAATGTACTGAGCATATGGGGGTGAATGCATAAGTAAAACAGTAACTCAATGTTTATATAACTTGTAAAGAATGCATGCTACGGGTAAATGACTTACATAGGATTGAATAACTGAAAGATAAAAATCATAAATCATGAGAAATAAAGCATGTTGTATAAATCTTGTGAGCCATAAAACTTAGTTCTAAAACATGTACTTTTACTCTTTCTACTAGTGGAATAAGTATTACTGAAGTTAAGTCTATTTTCAAATCATGTAGGATAAGTGTAAAATGGACTCACCTTTATCATCTGTAAACTGAAAGCAGAAATCTCATAGTTGATGTCTTATGTAAAATAATATTTGAATAAAACTGTGAGCCTTTACACTTAGTTTCTAAAATCTATTTTATTATTCTGCTTTAGGACTTAGGGACTTTGGGAGGTTCTTCGAACCGACAAACACCATGTGACCTATCATGATGTCCAATGTCATGTTCTCCTAAGGGGAAAACCTCACATTGGGGAGAGGTGTCAGACTCTTTCCAAGGAGTATAACCTTATCTAAAGTGATCACTGACTTAGCCCACTCTAGGCAATCTTAAACATACAGTGGCGCGTAGTTCTAGGGCATGAGACCTTTGGAATCATCCCCAACTTAGTGCTAAATACTACTCCCATACTTACCGCTCAGACTTTAGGAAATCCATCGTAAAATAGCCTAAGGGTTTATAATGAAAACCAATTATACTTCACTTTCTTTAAATCTCAAACTGTATGAACAATGTGGATTCCTTATCTTAACTTAGGATCAGAAGATCAACTATCATTCTTAAATCTTGGTAAAAAAATTGTAAAAGAGAGGCTCAAAATTATAATCTTGTTGAGATATCAATACATAAGGCTTTAAAACCCTTGTTTTAAACTGATGCAAATTTTTAGCTAATCGATATACTCAATATATGTCATGTCTTAAATCCTATTGGGGCAGACAGGCACCCATAGTCGTAAAGGCCTGAGAGAACCAATTCATAACCTTGTACTTCTCATACATGTAACTATGACAACCAAAGGTTCAGACAAATATGATATTATGTATCGATGAGAATAATTACATAGGCAAGCACAAATTTATATATACAACACTTGGCCGTTGGGGCCACCACGTCAAAAGGCAAGACACTACCATAACATTACAATAGTCTACAAAGACTCTAAAAGATACATAGACTTAGTTAGAGTTGGGACAAACCCCCACCCTACTCTTGACTTACTGTACAATACCAAAATATATGGAACAGACTCGGAGAGACCTGAATCAATTTGGAGCACCCAATAGTCACTGAATAGCCTGCGCTACTACTAGTGAGGTGTATGAGCTGAAGTACCTATGCCTGCAGCATGAAATACAAGTCCCTCGTGATGGATGTCAGAACGAAAATATGTACTGAATATGTAAGGTTGAAGGTAACAACACATGATACAAAAGCTTAATAGAAATCAGATACAAATGTATAAGTAGTACTAGTAGACCACCTTTATATGTACTTGTGGGACAACATACATTATGTTCCTTTCTTCATTTTTACCTTTCTTACTTCATAATCTTTGTAAGCCATATATAATGTAAATGACCAGCTGATCAGTGGTAAATAGATAAGTTAGGATCGGACCATGCTAGGCTTACACCCCTGAGCTGCCACCTACATATAAAGATTGGGATCGGCCCATGCTAGGATTATTCCCTTAAGCTACCACCCACAAATAAGGGTATCAAAATCAGCCCATGCTAGGCTTATGCCCTTAAGCTGCCACTCGTTTTACAGATTTCTGTTACTTAGTTTATTTAGCCTTTGAGATTCATACCTTGGTGGTCATACCATTAAGGTACCTTGAACCAAAAATCTGCTGATATGAGACATATAAATGGATACTTAATGCAACAACAATGAGGTAGGGAGATGTTGGCATGAAAATGAAGTGTTTAGGAGCTGAAAATAACATATAGGTCTTATTTGAACAAACGAAGAACTCCTAAAATTTTCTAGTGAAGATAGATGCGCAGTTTTAATAATAAGAATGTATGGAGGTGTTCTAACATATTATAGAATGGGGACAAGGTCATTGGCTATAAATGTTCGATTTCATACCAAAGAGTACAAAATAGAGTATGCCTTACATACCTAGTTATATAACTCCGAAACTAACCCGACTTGACTTTCCACCTTTTAGATTACTTATCTATAATAGAATATATTGTAGACTAGTATTAGCAACTAATCAACGCATTTGGGCTACTTAACTTCACCAAAATAATAACTGGGTAGTAAACACGTAATGTATCAGTCAAGGGTGTTATTTTAACCTTTTCTCCTCCAATTACACCCACATACCATACATGTCCTTATAAGATCACCGAAACCACCTCAGCTTCATTAAACCCTCCAAACAACACGCAAAATAAATTGGGCGGTAAACAAATGCAATAATTAGTTCGGTGGTATACCACCACACCTTTCTTTTATATTCCAATTCAAACTAGTCTCACATTTCTCCAATATCAGCCTGGTAGACTAGAACATATACATACAAAATAGTCCATAAAACAATCCCAAATCCCTTTTATTGTAGTAATCCATTATTGAACTCATCATCTCTTGAGTTCTCAATAACAACACATCCATAATTCTCTTTCAAATTCACATACAAGGAGAACAAAATGGAGAAGTCACCTTACCTCAATTCTGCAACTTATTCTTTTAATTGAACTCTTCAAGAACTTGAAATTTCCTTCACACTGTAAACAAAAGAAGAAAAGAGAAGTTCCTTAATAACAAAGAAAAGTGAGCAGATTGCTTGTTCTATATTCTGCCATATATTTATAATTAAGCACTTATAACATGTTTTCCTAATCTTCCATGAGATAATTAAATAAAAACTAAAGTGTTTTCACTTGCCTTGGGCTGCAAAGGTGAGGGTTTCTTCAAGAACCCTAGAAGGAATTTTAGGGTTGCTCCTTGTTGTTTTAGAGAGAGTAGAGAGATTTTGTGAAATATACTCTTTTTTGTGACTTAGAATTGAAATAAAATTACCAGCAACTTAGCCTTATAAAGGCCCTATTTTGTCCACCTCCTTAGCTGCATTTTGGACCTTAAAATTGGTCAAATTGGTCCAAGTAGGTGATGCACCTACTTACGGGTTCAAGATGCTCAAATTTTCAAAGTAAGTGATGAACCTACTTACTTAAATTCTTATTTTGGGCTCAATTAACTTGGGCCTTTGGCAGATTTGTGTGTTGGTCCATTTATCCATTTATTCCTCTTTTATCAAATTTGGTCCCAAATTAGTACATTAGTATAGGCCCAAATTGGGTCCATAGCCATGGGTCCATTAATTTGGTCCAAATAGCTTAAGTAGGTGACTCACCGACTAGCTTAATTATGTCGAGCAAGCACCTCAATATTTTATTCCATTTCCAGCTCCTAATCCCTTTAATCTAACCTTCAACTTATACACACCTGGTTACTTTAAACTTTAGATTCAAATACTAGCTTACGATCCCAAGTTTAAATAGTCATATCGATGTTAACTTGGTCGCATCACATTAAACTGTACGGTCAGCATCTTTAATTCCATCTACACCATTAATACTTGCATAACAAATCTAATCTGTTACCTATACCACAAAGCTATATCAGGTTCCATATAATTAGAACAAGTACAAGCAAAATATGGGATGTTACATCCTTCCCCCTTAAGAACATTCATCCTCGAATGTTAGCATAACTATCCAACCAAAACAAGTTTAAGCCTAAGTTTAATATCCCTATTATCACATAGCATTTATTTATTACACTTACTTGTTATTTCTCTAATTCAGCATCTTGGACTTTCTCATCATATTTGAACAAATGGGGGGTACTTAGATTTCATCGCTTCTTCAGCTTCCCATGTTATCTCTTCTACTTGTTGATTTCTCTAAAGCACTTTTACAGAAGCTATTTCTTTATTCCTTAACTTTTTAACTTGTCGGTCTAGGATAGCAATAGGTATTTCTTCATAGGTAAGATCCTCCGTAACTTGGACATCATCAGTAGGAGTGATATGAGATGGATCTCTCATGCACTTTCAAAGCATTGAGACGTGAAATACTGGATAAACTATTGAGAGCTCTTGGGGTAGCTCTAATTTATAAGCAACTTGGCCAAATCTTTGAGTAATCTTGTATGGTCCTATATGACATGGACTTAGTTTTCCTTTCTTACCAAATCTCATAACCCCCTTCATTGGTGACACCTTCAAGAATACCCAATCACCTATAGCAAACTCTAGCCCCCTCCTTCTAATATCTATATATGAATTGTGTCGACTTTGGGATGTTTTTAGCCGTTGTTGGATAACTTTAACTTTTTTCATAGATTTATAACAAGATCTGGTACGAATAAGGCATTTTCACCCTCTTCAAACCATCCAATTAGTGATCTACACTTTCTTCCATACAATGATTCATATGGTGCCATTTTGATACTTGAATGATAGCTATTGTTGTAGGCGAACTCGGTGAAAGGTAAATGATCATCCCAATTACCTTTAAAGTCCAATACACAAGCTCTTAGCATATCTTTAAGTATTTAAATGGTATGTTCTGATTGTCCATCTGTTTGAGGGTGAAAAGTTGTACGTAGATTCACTTGTGTTCCCAAATTTCTCTAGAAAGACTTCCAAAAATTTGCAGTAAATTGAGCTCCTCGATCTGATATAATAGAGATTGGAACTCCGTACAGACGAACTATCTCCTTAATATTTAATTTGGCATATTCTTCAACTGTGTAAGTTGTCCTAACCGATAGAAAGTGTGTTGATTTGGTAAGCCTATCAACTATCACCCATATGGAATCAAACCTTCGAGATGTACGAGGCAAACCAGTGATGAAATCCATGTTGATTATGTCCCACTTCAAGATTTGAAGATCTATACATTACATATAACCCCCGGGCTTTTGGTGCTCTACTTTAACCCTTTAACAATTTGGACATTCGCCTACAAACTCTGCAATGTTCTTCTTCATGTCACCCCACCAATACATCCTTTTTAAATCATGGTACATTTTTTTTTACCTTGGATGGATGGAATACCTTGAATAATGTGCTTCTGTCATAATCCTCTTTCTTAGCCCATCTACATTAGGCACACACAATCTATTTTGGCACCGAAGTACTCCCTCTTGCATAAGCTCAAATGCCTTTTTCATACAATATTGCGCATTCTCCTTAAGCTGTAATAGAATGGGATCTGCATATTTTTTCTCTTTTACTTCAGCTACTAGTGAAGACTCAACAGCATTATACATAATAAGCCCCTCATCTGGAGTTTCAAGAAGGCGAACCCCCAAATTGGCTAGTTGGTGTAGATCCTTAGTCATCCCTTTTCGTTCTATAGACTACCCATAAGTGACCACTATATACTTATGAATTAATACATCATCTACCATATTTGCTTTTCTTGGATGATACAAGATATCAACATCATAGTCTTTTAATAACTCAAGCCATTTTTGCTGCCTCAAATTTAGGTCCTTTTGATTAAAGATATAATGCTAAATCTTGTGGTCAGTATATATGTCAACATGAATCCCATATAAGTAGTGACGCCATATCTTTAAGGCAAATATAACCGCTACCAGCTCTAGATTATTTGTTGGATAATTTTTCTCATGTGGCCGCTATTGTCTTGAGGCATATGCTATGACTTTACCATGCTGCATCAATACACACCCTAAGCTAATTCTTAAAGCATCACAATACACTGCATACCCTTTTGTTCCTTCTGGAAGTACCAATATGGGTATAGAAGTCAACTTATTCTTTAGATCCTGGAAACTTCTTTCATATGCATCATTCCATTGGAACTTGGATACTTTGTGTGTTAGATTTGTTAAAGGTGCAGAAATTGAAGAAAATCCTTCAAAAACCCTTCTATAATAACCTGCCAACCCAAGGAAACTATGAACCTCCGTAGGCGTTATAGGTCTTGGCCAGTTCTTCAAGGCTTCTACCTTTTGAGTATCAACCTTTATTCCTTCATCAGATACAATATGACCTAAGAATGCCATAGATTTCAACAAAAACTCACAATTGGAGAACTTTGTATATAGCTTACGATCATGAACAATCTGTAATACCTTTCGTAGTGGTTGGCATGGTCCTCGTTTAATCTCTAATAAACCAGAATATCATCTATAAAAACTATCACAAACACATCTAATAATGGCTTGAACACCCTATTCATCAAATCCATAAAATTTGCAGGTGCATTAGTTATCCCAAAGGACATGACTAAAAACTCGTAATGGCCATACCGTATTCACAAAGTTGTCTTGCATATGCCCTTCTCTTTGACCCTCATTTGGTGGTAACCATACTTAAGGGTTTAAGCTTCTCAAATTTTCAAAGTAGGTGATGCACCTACTTACTTAAATTCTTATTTTGGGCTCAAATAACTTGGGCCTTTGGCAGATTTGTGTGTTGGGACATTTATCCATTTCTTCCTCTTTTATCCAATTTGGGCCCAAATGAGTATATTAGTATAGTCCCAAATCTGGTCCATAGCCATGAGTCCATTAATTTGGTCCAAATTGCTTAAGTAGGTGACTCACCTACTAGCTTAATTAAGTCAAGCAAGCACCTCAATATTTTATTCCATTTCCAGCTCCTAATGCCTTTAATCTAAGCTTAAACTTATACACACCTGGTCACTTTAAACTTTAGATTCAAATACTAGCTTACGATCACAAGTTTAAATAGTCATATTGATTTTAACTTGGTCGCATCACATTAAACTGTACGAGCAGCATCTATAATTCCATCTACACCATTAATACTTGCATAACAAATCTCATCCGTTACCTATACCACAAGGCTATACCACGTTCCATATAATTAGAACAAGTACAAGCAAAATATGGGATGTTACAATATACTTCTTAAAATACTTTAATAATATCAAAATAATGAAATCACAATATCATTCTTAGAACTCAATTGGAAATTTGTAAAATCATATCACACGCATCAAAATATGAAAATAGACATCCAATTCAACATTTAATTCACTCGTAACATCATAATCTTTAAAACTCATTTGAATCTTGGAACTTGAAAGATGTACTTGTGAAAGAAACTTTATTCTTGATATTTCTTGAAGAATCATTGGACTTAGAAGCTGGAACTATTATATTTCTTGAAGGAATCTTGAAATTTAAGCTTGAATTCTTTTTGTTCTTGAGAGAAAACCTTGTACTTTGTTTATGGTAAAGGGGAGGGTCTTTACGTGACTTACTGTGAGGAAGATGGGTAAATAATGCCCCTTTTGAGTTATAGATCATGTTTGGACAACTGGGGTTGAGAAAAAAGGACTAAACTACCTCTAGGCCTCTTTTTCCCATGGAAATAGCCATCGTAGCGTGACCCCTAGTCAGGTAAAGCATCCCTTGCGATGCGACCCTTACTTGGGTTGAATAGCCCTCGCAGCGCGGGGCTATCTCGACCCCGTACTGCCTCTCATAAAAAAGGTCATAACTTTTTGCTTGGGTATCAGATTATGGAGAAATTGGTATTGTTGGAAACCTAACTCAACTATCTAAAATTTGGTGGGTCTTGAGATGAAATATTCTAAGTCTATAAAAAATTATATACGTTCAAAGTAGACCCTTGTAGAATCGAATACCAAACTTTGGACAAATCAAAGGCTCTTAGCTCAACTTTGCTCTAAGTGATTCCTATGAACATCTTTCACCTCGAAAACACTTCACACACTAGGATAATGATCATGAAACTTGTATTCACATGGGTATCATTTGTATTAGAGTTTATACGCATAGGAACGACGGTTAGAATTCTAGCGCATAAATACGAGATGTTACATTAAAATAACCGTGGTGCAAACCCTAGTTGGGTTAAGCAACCCTTGAAACAGGACCCATATTTGGGTTGAATAGCCCTCGAAGTGTGAGGCTATCGCGACCCCTTACTGCCTCTCATAAAAAAGGTCATAATTTTTCGAGCGGGTAGCGGATTAAGACGAAATTAGTATCATTGGAAAGCTAACTCAATTATCTAAAATTTAGTAGGTCTTGATATGAAAAATTCTAAGTATATCAATAGTTTTACACTTTCAAAGTAGATCGTTGTAGAATTAAATACTAAACTTTGGACGAATCAAAGGTTATTAGCTCAACTTTTCTCTAAGTGATTCCTATGAACATCTTTCACCTAGAAAGCACTTCATACACTAGTATAATGATCATGAAACTTGTATTCACATGAGAATCATTTGGATTAGAGATTATACTCGTAGGAACAATGGTTAGAATTCTAGAGCAAAAATACAGGGCGTTACATTATCTCTCCCTTGGAATCATTTGTCCTCGAATAATGGATAGAAACTCATTGAAGTCTTATAAGCATGGAATAATGTAGACATTATATGTCTTCTATGAAAGGGTACATTAAAACTTTCATCATGAAACTAATTTCTGAGTTGACTTGACTTTACTTACTATAAGGAGCTGATTTATGCTGAGAGTTTAGAACTCGCTTGAAGTGTTCATGATACAATCATACATATAGAACTGTGAAGTGATGACTTATGAAACATGAACCAAGATATAATGAGACTAAGATCGTACAAGGGGTATTACACAGTCTGAGCTGGAATACTTGGAAAACTGAGATTATGCACTGAACACCTATGAACTGAGTCATGACTAGATAGCTGAATCCAACACATGATGTATGGACTGAACTAAATTCATAACTTACATCTATGAGAACAAATTACCTCATGGAATATCAATATTCATTAAACTTTAGGTAGTAAGGCTAAATGGAAAGATAGAAATCTATAGGATCTTATCTACTTTATTGCTAAACTGGATTACAGGCTATATAAACTGAATCATACTGAAAGCTTATACTCAACTGGAGTATTTTTTCAATGCTCTTTCTAATATGTTCTAATAGAATTAGGGAGAAAAGAATTCTTGGGCATGATCTGAATAAGATATCTGAATAAGGAGTCGTAACATGGCTATAACTCTGTATCATGGGACATAGACATATAAATCATAAGTTAGGATAGAATTACTAGGTCTTAGGCAGAGAAACTTCCTACTTTCAAGCTTAGCAATACTTCTCAAATACTCTTTTAACTATACTATTCCCTATAAATACCATACTCATTTGATTCAACTTGTAGTTCTTACATGGGCATTCAAAAATCTATCTACTAATGTCTAAACTGAATTGAATTCTCTCATTATGTTCAACCTACCCGAATCTACAAAGTACTACCCATAACACTAGTATGAACCATGAATTCAATACTATATTTGTGTTTCACATCTTTTATCTCATGAATAATTCTTATTACCACTTCAATAACTAAATTCAACCTCTTACTAGAAATTCACTAATGCACAGTGCATTCATCCACTTATACACCAGCATGACATCCAAGTCCATCTTCATAACTACATATGAACTTATCGGCAAACAACCATAAAAGAATATTTCTCATGTTCTTTAAACCTCTATCATTAACAACTTCCATGCACTATCCCTAAGAAAACATACATGAAATTTCAACTAACCAAGACATATATCAAAAGATCTACCTCAATGTCCCTTCAAACTTATAGACTTACATAGAAAAAACATACAATAATCTTTCCCCAGCAAGAAACATTTACTCCCTCCCATCTAAATAATTGCTCATCACCACTATTATTTCATAAGGAGGGGTCACTAAAAAGTTAGAACATGAGGACCTGAAACATGAAAGAATACTATGTATAACTGGGACAATTAACTGAGGCTTGAGGAATAGTGTATCAAAAGATTGAATTCATCAAAGAGAGATAAACTGAGGACATACATGACATAATCTCAATTTCGTTGATCATTAAGAGTGTACTATGAGTACCTAGAGCTGACATTCTGTAAACCATGAGTACATGAGTCTTGAGATGCATTACCTGAGTTTGGAATTCATAATTTCATGGAACATGATTCATACTGCCGAGCAAAATGGAACACCTTCTACTAGCGACTGGGAGCGTACATAATTTTATGAAAAGTGCATAAATTAGAGATATGTTCATAGAGATGACATGTAAGGCTTGAGTAGATGTCGTGATGACTGAAATACAACACTTTACACTGAGACAAGAATGGGTCAAGTATCTTCCTCCCTTACTTCTATTTTATAACACAGTGGCATCACTACTAGAATTTGAGAGTTTGACTTAGTTACTTGTTCTATCATATCCCCCTTAGCTTAAAGGCCATCACTATAAGCCTGTAGACCCTTTTACTAACTCTAAACTGAACCGCAACCACTTTACTTTAGAGTCTGAGATATAACAATACACATGAATACTAAAAATAAACTCACCCTGAAAGACTGCACCTGAAAGTATAAAACCCACTGCTAATACATCATTCTGAGATACAACTCTTAACTTTCAATAGCCTCAATAGTCATCATATAATAACTTAAACACTGACAAACTTAGAATTTTCATAAGTATCACCATACCTAGAGTTCACACCATCTAGGGCTTCAACTTTTATTTCGATTAACTCAGTCATCCCAAATTCAGACTTAAGTTCTAACACTTAACATGGATATCCCCAAACCTTTAATGAACCATATCACTTTCGTCATAGCCTACTAATATCACATCTCTAAACTTATATTTTCCCTAAACCACGAGAATTAAAATCAGACTAAAATACTTAACATAACCTATCCATAACTCTTTAACTTAGCTATTACGAACACCATGTACGCTATAGATAGCCTTCTTCCACTTAACCACTCAAGGGTACTATTAACCACACACAATACTTAATAAAATTCGAAAATAATGCATCCTCATACCACCTTGGTCATACCTCTACATCATACTTAATTTCAAATACATGAACATAAACTCTTGCATACACTGGTCAAGCCAACTAGATCACTTCCATATAACTAGAATCACTAACTACACAATTATTATTTTTACCTTGATGGTCTTCCACTATTCCAACTTAGTGTCTAGTGCTAGGCATGATCAACAAAACAACCTCATTTACTATTCTCACTTGGGGGTTATAAAGTAAAACATAAAGAAACACTAGTCCACTAGAACCTCATAACAACCCTAATCGATCAGAATCCTGTGGTATACCTTATTAGAATCCTCTAGCACATCCTCCTTCTACACATTCTGACTATTTACCCATCTATACACCTAAATTACTTTCATAAATCTATAAGTTTCAACTAAACTCTTTTTTGCAACCTCAAGGGAAGCCTAAATTGACAATACTCAACCACCAAAAACTTTATTAATATTCTATACAATTTTTTTCACATAATAAATACCATCAATAACTCCTTCCCTACTTCAAGCAAACAATAATTCACCCTAACCAATAACTCCTTCTCTACCTTCCACTAAACTAATACACAAAGACATATCACCTTAATACAAATTCAAAATCATGCATAAGTCGGTCACTGTGCCTTCTATCAATCATTATTCCCACTTTTCTTGTCACTACACTTCAATACCCATACTTTAAACTATAAGAAAGTTCTACTACTTATGAATCATAACACTCTAGGTTGTAATATCACTCGAATGCAAACTCTATTCAATAATCTAGGTCCATATTATCCCCTCTTATGAGCACTATTTGTATTGAAGGGCTAAAGAGGAATCTGAATACATATCTTACTCTGTCTTTACTGGACAAATCATAAAGATGAGGGCATAACTTTAGACTAGAGGAACTTATAACACACTAGCGAGTTCCTCTCAAGCCCCTTATGTGACTTCTAAAGTTACTAATAGTAAATCTGAGAGCATTATCTTGGGAGGAATTGGAACGTGCTAATCATGTTATCTCAAAAATAAGTCACAGATGAAGGATTATAGAGTAACACATGAATTGACAAGAGTTTCTGAGAGGAAAACTTTATAGAATGACCTAGAGTATGAAAGAAAGAAAACTTTTCTTAAATGTCTTATAGCCTCTTGAAGAAAAGTACAAATGTCTCCGTACCATTCTACAAGACACTATTAGACACGGCTTCATAAACACCCTAGGACACTTGAACTCTATGCTCTGAAACTAAGTTTGTAATGCCCCGAGACTACCCCTGGATGTCACATGGTGCTTAGGACCATAAGTGATCCCAATCTAACCCATGAACTGGCAGACTATTAAACAATCGATTTCAATATGTATAAAATAACTGAGTTTACCATGCAGAAACATAATCATGATGAATCTGGGAAAAATACAGTACTGATAAAATTGTACATTCTGATAAAACTATAATCAAATACATCAACACTACCAACTGTCTATGAAGCCTCTACTAATATTAACTATAGGTAGTTGGGACGTGACTCCAACTACCAATAATCAATACATATGATTAAGGAAGTAAAGTACATGAATAACATCTAACTAAAGTCCCTGAAGTAAGAGGACTAATCATCTGCTGGCTGATTGTGATATATAGACTACAGCTAAACTGGTACCTATATTATTAAATAATGTAGCACATAGATGTATATATGGATCAGTACTTTTAGAATGTACTAAGAATGTAGGGGTGAATGCATAAGTAAAATAGTAACTCAATGTTCATATAACCTGTAAAGAATGCATGCTAAGTGTAAATGACTCACATTGGCTTGAATAACTGAAAGCTAAAAATCATAAATCATGAGAAATAAAGCATGTTGTATAAATCTTGTGAGACATAACACTTAGTTCTAAAAGTTGTAATTTTTACTCTTTTTGCTAGTGGAATAAGTAGTACTAAAGTTAAGTCTGCTTTCAAATCATGCAGGCTAAGTGTAAAAAGGACTCACCTTTATCATTTATAAACTAAAAGATGAAATCTCATAGATGATGTCTTATGTAAAACAATATCTGAATAAAATTGTGAGTCTTTACACTTAGTTTCTAAAATTTGTTCTGTTATTTTGTTTTACGACTTAGGACTTTAGGAGGTTCTTCTAACCGACATACACCATGTGAGCTATCATGATCTCCAACATCATGTTCCCCTAAGGGGAAAACCTCACGTTGGGGAGAGGTGTCAGACTCTTGCCAAGGAGTATAACCTTATCTTAAGAGGTCGCTAACTTATCCCACTATGGGAAATCTTAAACCTACGGTGGTGCGTAGTTCTGGAGAATGAGATATTTGGAATCATACCCAACTCAATACTAAATATTACTCCTATACTTATCTCTCAGACTTTAGAAAATTCATCTTAAAATAACATAAGGGTTTATAATGAAAACCAATTATGCTTCTCATTCTATAAATCTCAAACTATATGAAAAATATGAATTCCTTATCTTAGATTAGGATCAAAATATCACCTTTCTTTCTTTAATCTTGGTAAGCAATTTGTAAAAGAGAGGCTCAAAATCATAATCTAGTTGAGATATCAACACTTAAATTAGGGCTTTAAAACATATGCTTTCAACTTATGCAAATTTATAGCTGATCAAAATACTCAATATACTTCTTGAAATACTTCAATCATATCAAAATAAGGAAATCAAAATCCAAATATCATTCTTAAAACTCAATTGGAAATCTGTAAAATCGTATCACACGCATCAAGATGTGAAAATAGACATGTAATTCAACATTTAAATAGCTTGTAACATCAGAATCTTCAAATAATGATAATTGGGTATGAACCCTAAATTGAAACTCATGTAAATTCAATTTTAAAACTAGTTTTGGGAACAAGGATGAAAGAAGTATCCTTGTTTATAGCCCCACATACCTTAATTTTCTTGAATTGTGAAGAAAGCTTGAATCTTGGAACTTGAATGATGAACTTGTAAAGAAACTTTATTCTTGATATTTTTTGAAGAATTATTAGACTTAGAAGTTTAAAATCTTAGATTTCTTGAAGGAATCTTGAAATTGAAGTTTAAATTCTTTGTGTTCTTGAGAGAAAACCTTAAACCTTTTTATGGGAAAGGGGAGGGTTTTTACGTGAGTTGTTGTGAGGAAGATGAGCAAATAATGCCCTTTTTTGAGTTATAAATCGTGTTAGGACGGTTGGGGTGGAGGGGAAAGGATTAAACTACCTCTTGGCCTCTTTTTCCCATGGAAATAACCATCGTAGAGCAACCCCTAGTCAGGTTAAGTAGCCCTCATGACGCGACCCCTAGTCGGGTTGAATAGCCCTCGCGGCGCAGGACTATTGCGACCTCTTACTACCTCTCACAAAAAAGGTTATAACTTTTTTCTCGGGTATCAGATTAAGGTGAAATAGGTATTGTGGGAAATCTAACTCAATTATCTACAATTTTGTAAGTCTTGATATGAAAAATTCTAAGTATATAAAAAGTTATACACGTTCAAAGTAGACCCTTGTAGAATCGAATACCAAACTTTGGACGAATCAAAGGCTCTTAGACCAAGTTCTCTCTAAGTAATTCCTATGAATATCTTTTACATCAAAAGCACTTCACACATAAGTATAATGATCATGAAACTTGTATTCACATGGGAATTATTTGTATTAGAGTTTATACACATAGGAACGATGGTTAGAATTCTAGCGCAAAAATACGGGGTGTTACATTTAGGTTGCGGGACCATAAGTATCTGGAAAAATATCAACATGCCAAGTCTGAGTTAGAGAAAAGCAAGCCAAAATTTTGGCTCGATACTTGCGTCCAACACCTATGTCCTGTAGGTACTACCTGTGCCCAGGACCCGACCGCGGGTACATGGTGCGGGTACGTGCCATGGGTAGGATTAGTTTTGGGCCTACTTTTTATTTAAAATTTAGGGACCACCAATATTTAAATATGACCTAAAAATACCCCACCTATATAAAAACATTCTTACCCTCATTCTAACTCATTTTAATCCTCAAAACTTCATTTTTCTCTTTGAATTCAAACCTTCCACTTAAAATATAAACCAACCCCACACTTAAGACAAGGCTAATTTGAAAATTGTTTGAGATACCAACTTGTCCCAACTTTCTAAAAAAAAGTTTCAACCTTGTTTTTTCGTGAGTTTTTTATTATTCTCTTCTAAATTTTCATATAAGAGGTAACTTTCTTGGCCCCTCATAGTTATATATTGGTTTATCTACTGTTGACACATGTTGATATATGTATTTCATTGAAAAATGTATAGAAATTATCATGCTTGTATGTGGGAGACTTGGAATAGCCTAAAATCTTAGTGTAGGGCCTTATTTTTAATTAAAATTCTAAGTTTAGGCCCTATCCGAAAGGTGAACGTGAATGAATGAAAGTAATACCATGAGTTGAACATGTTTGTTTGCTTTGAAATTCATGATTCTTGATTAGTGTGTACACATTGGAATTTTTGGCATTTCAAATAGGTTACAAGGGTGTGAAAATTCAGGAAAAATTTGAACTTTTTGAATTTTGAGTTTTTCTTCAACTTCTACTGTCCCTCGCTTTTGTTGGAAACTGAAAACTGGTTTTGCAAGTTCATATGTCACCTAAAGCGGTAAAGAAGATAAAGGTCAGTACTTCTAGGAGATGAGCAGAGTCTCCCAATCTTAGAGGTTTAGGGGAGGAGTATCTGAGGTAGCATCGTATAGATGCTGCAGTTGCGATGACACGCAGAGTCATAAGAGGACAGACTCGCCAGGTTGCTCAGGCAGCTGCAACCCAACCGAGGATGAATTCAGTTAGGATTCACTACCACACACTCCTCCACCTGACGATGATGATGATAAGGAGAAGACAGAGTCTGAGTCTATACCATAGGTTGGTTAGGACCCCATTCAGAGGAGGGGTCCCAGGATTCTTCTGAGGAGGTTGAGCAGGAGAAGTCAAAAGCGGTACCCTAGTCTGAGGAGGGTACCGCCACTCACACACAACAGATAGATGTACCCCATTTTGAGGAGGGTACAGAATAGGATTCCCACAATGCACATCCAGAGCAGATACCCGCACCTTCTGCAGATGCACCTCCCAAGGAGGGATATCTGAGGTGGTGTATGGCTGGGATGCAAGAGATATATGATATTAACAGTTGTGTTTGGGAGCTAGGTAGGCTTACAAGATGTATTTATGAGGAGCGTCGGATCAAATTATCGGGGCTAGAGCAGTTACCACAGCTTTAGGCAGCATTTGACAGGTATCAGCTGCAGTGGATGACTAGGCCACTCGGTACTTACAACCCAACTATGGTGTGGGAGTTTCATGCATCCTATAGAGCTACCACAGTACTTCCTATGGCCACCATCTTGGATTTATCAGATTTGCTCGACATCCACAACTTGATTACACACTAGTCAGAGGGGTCAAAGTTGATATCAAAGAGGAAACTATCAGCAGAGTCATGTTCAGGCCAGATTACATCACTCCTACATCTACAGCTGAGTGTGACCATAGACTGGGTATTGCATGATATCATTATATTATACAAGATACTGAGCATATAGCTGAGAGGGTTGAGATAGATAGGTGGATATCCAGTTATATTTCACCACTGAGCCATAAGGACCCATGGATTGAGGGGCCAGTTGTGATAAAAAAAAGGGCATGTTGATGTTGGTGGCCAAATTTTAGTAGTTATTGATTAGATATCGCTTGCTACCCACTTCTTTAGATAATATATTAATGTGGGAGGAAGTTGTACTAGTTGTTGGCCTGATGCTGGTTATGATATTGATTTTGTTTTCATCCTCAAATATGAGCTACATGATCGAGCCTTTGGTGAGCTGACAAATCTGCCATTTCCCTATATAATCCAGAGGCTATATGATAAGGTAGGTATGCCTGATTTACTAGGTATTAATGAGAGTATATTTGTAATCGTTACTGCACATACGAGGACCACGAAGGGTCTGGCACGTCTGAGAACTTTTAGGAGATCTAGACAATGAGCAGCAGTACCACAGGCCCAGTTTGAGGGGCCAATAGTTTCTACAGAACTTGATGAGACACATATAGATTATGTAGGTGTTAGTGTACACATGGATATAGGGGAGAAGAGAGATGTTTCGGACTCGAGTACATAGGACAAGGGGACACAGGCTACTTCTTCTTCAACCCCGACTTTGACCTCAGAGCTGATTAGTGCATTACAGATCCTGCTATCCTATCCACTAAAACTCCTGTGATAGGTATGATTACTGTATCTAGTGAGTTTTTTTGCAGAGCCTAGTTGAGAGCTAGAGGGCTACAGCCGCTCGATTAAAGGTTGTCGAGACTGAGATGACAACCCTCTTTGGCCAAATGAGATCAAGGGTTAGGACTAGATTTGAGTAGGATAACGCTAGATGGGAGAATGCTTGGAGGGCCGCAATGTAAGAGCTACGTGCTGATTTTCAAACATGGATTGATGATCTGGAGAGATAGGTTGCATCCTGATATACAGAGGCAAGTATAGCATATCTGGTTTAGATAAAGAAAGATTTTAATATCCTACGAGCAAAGGTACGCACTCTTGCATAGAGTTTTAAAAAATCTGCTCCCTTGATTTTACCCCCTATAGTCCAGATATCACCTCCACATGCGCTGAGAAATTTTGATTTCCTTATGGAGGATGAGGAGAAGGTTCTGAAAGTTGGGACTAAGAGAGGTCACTTACACAATTTGAAATATCCTATCATGATAGAGGAGGAGACCCTTAAAATAGCCAGGCATAATTCTTTAGAGATTGTATTCATGGATAGACATAGGCATGTTGCTATAGCAGTGGGTGCATCATCCAGTAGTGCACTTCCAAAACCACCGCCTCCGCCACCTCATATGCCCCCATCTAGTGATGCTTCTAACTCGAGCACCTAGAGCATCCCAGGTATGTTATCACTTCCCTATGTTTTGTTTTGTTTTAGCACATTGAGAACAATGTACAATTTTTAGTTAGGAGTGGGCATACCATGCTGCTGCGGGTTTTTTGTTGTTGTGCTTTTTTTTCTATCGACTGTGGTATAGTTGTTAAATTGGCATTTCTAGGTTAATTATGTGTCCTATTGTGTTTTTTGTAATATGTTATTTTTGTGTAATTAGGAGATTTTTAGCATTTAGGATAGTAGTCATATTTTGACTGATCTTTGATACCCCTAAAAAATTAATAGTTTTTAGAATTGTGTTGATGTAGATATGTATGAACTTTGTGGATCTTGTTATAACATTAGTATTAGGGACATGATAACCATTTGCTGACAATTGCATGATCTAGATAGGTAGTAGTTAGTGATATTGACTCTGTGCCATGTGAGTGTCAGATACTACCTAGCTCCCATTGTATGTCTAATTTAGAACTTGCCTAGTTATTCTTGCCTAGGTTGAAGTATAGTTGTTTAGAAAAGGATCATAGGCATTTTCTTATTTTAGTCCACTTTTAGCCTAAATGACCTTCCATGTGTGAATTATATCTCTTGATCTCTATCTTGAGCCTTAGAGCCTATTTTTCTTATTTTCACCATCACCTTCCTATTTATAGTACAATTAACCTATTTTGGCCGTGTTTCTTCTTAGACGGTATGTACCTTAGCTCAGGCAAAATGCCTAAGTTGAGGGTGGCTATCATAGGGGTGCATAGTATAAAATAGGTATGAAGAAGTGTAAAGTAAGAAAAAGTTAGTAGGACTATGTTTCATTAAAAAAGAGTAAAAAAAATAAGAAACCACACTAGCCTGAATGTGCAAGAAATGAATAAAAGGGAAAAATAAGGGTGGAATAAAAGAAAATTGTCTAGTAAGTGAAACACCAAAGTTAGTATAGTGCCAAGGAGGCGTAGTCACTTTAAATGTCTATATTTATGATACCAGCCCCCAAGCCTATATTACAATCTGACAAAAGTCATGTAGTGATTCTGACTTGACTATCTGAATGCTAAGGTAAAGAAAATAAGGGCAAGCCTATGATATTTAACATTTATTGATTGAAACTTCTTTGTTGAGCGTTAGTGTGTCTTGATTGTCCCTGTATTGATATGCTTGATTCTATTTGCTTGTTTCAGATAGTGTTATTTGTACGTATAAGTGGTTATCTGTTTCTAATGTAATTGTCATACCTTGATCCCATTGTGTCACACTATTTTACTTCATGTCCATACACAGTTGGTTTTGAAAAAAGTATAGGAGGGGATATTATGATTTGAACTTAATGTGATGACTGCCTGCCTTGAATATCTTAAATTCTCTTAGTCAAACGTCGTTTTTATTTTGTTGAGTTTTTGTTGCATGAGGATATGCAAACATTCTATGTTAAGGGTGTTTATATGCTATAGAAATATAGCATTTTTTATGCTTAAAACAAGGAAAATATGCAGGCTTCTGATGCCTTTTTGTTAGATTTGATCTATTTTGGGTTTGTTTTACAGAAAACTAGGTTTTGGATGATAAATTTGTGAAAATGTGTTTTTGACCACTTTTGGAGCGATTATGGATATGTGGGATATCTTCCAGCTTGATCGTGATCAATGCATGTTCGAGAGTCAAAGAAGAGCTGAAAAACTGACTCCCAGCACCTACCAAGTCAACATGTGGCTGAAAGTAGGACCTATGGACCGTATGTACAAAAAGCGAGTGCCAGAAATTCAAAATCTCGAGAGCTAAGCATTATAGGATTTCTTGCTCCTTCTACCTGCACTCTGTGCCTGGGCTACAGGTAGTACCTGTGCTCTGCCAAACTGCAGGTACGGGGAGCAGGTGGCCACCGACCCTGTTTTCTCCTATTTTATTCGAGCTTAGTTTTTAGGATTTTCTCTTGTACTATAAATACCCTTTATGTACTTTTTAGTAGAGAGGATGTACTTTTAACACTCAAAAATATATTTTGATTTCAAGTTCCATCTTTGATCTTGGGATTTCCTTGTATTGACCTTGATTGATTATTCAGTTTACGGTTGTGGGTTTTTATTTATCTTATTATTGTGATTTCATCTTTGCCTTTAAATATGAATGCTATTGATTTCTTCATAATCATGAGCGGTTAAAGCCCATACCTAGGGTTGTGGAAACCCTGGCAAATTGACGAAGTAGGGGAAGTGCGATTGTTGATTTGAACCAATACCCATGGCATGCATTGCTTTATCTTTGTTATAATTGATTTCTTAAATGATGAACATATTAGGATTCCACCTAGATATTGATACTTACTCCAAAAGAGAAGTAGTGACTAGGAAAAAAAACAATAGTAATTTGGGAGTTAATTGTTGATCCATTGACACACCATAGAATATAGTGAATGGCCGTTAGCTTTCATCTAATAACTTGAGACTTAAAGAGTAATAGTTAACAGGGATCAAGATAAGGGTTAGTAATACGACATCCTAAGACTCAAAAAGGTAAAGGGTAAAACCCCTCTACTCATCCAAAAGACTATAGAGGGTACATAACTTATTGATTTTGCGTGCAAGGTATTGGGTTGGTTCAACAACGCATGATAAGAATATGGAATTGAGACGCCAGGGGGAACACAATCTTAGTATTCTCTTATGACTGATTTTCAACCAAGTTAATATTGTTCTTTGCTCGAGATTACTACAAAAAATTCCCATTTATGTTTCCTGTTTTACCCATAGACTTCAACCACTGAGATCTAACAAGCCACTTGTTCCCTTAGGATTTGACCCCAACCTTACTTGGGTTACTATATCTTGACAACGACCGTATCATCATCCAAAAATAAGTGTTGCTTGGACGTCATCAGGGTACAACTTGTACTTTTAGCTATGGCACTGGTCGAAACCGTTTGTATGCTTTTGCTACCCACTAGGATTTTGAGGCATCCCCCGATATTATTACTGGTACGCTTTAGCTTTTCTTTCGTAATGTATATTGCCTACTTGATCCCGAGTCTACCCTCTCTTATGTGACCCCTTATGTGGCTATTCGTTTTGGCTTTGATCCTGAGTGTATTCTGGATTCTTTCTTTGTGTCTACCCCAGTGGGTGACTCTATTATTGCTAGAAGGGTCTTTAGCGGCTGTGCAATGTCAGTTTGTAGTTGGGAAACCTTGGTGGATCTAATAGAGTTGGACATGTTAGACTTTGATATAATTTTTGTAATAGATTAGTTGTATTCGTGCTATGCGTCTCTTGATTGTCATACCCAAAGGGTCAGTTTTCACTTCCCTAGTGAGTCGGTGATCGAGTGGGAAGGTAGTTCCCTAGTGCCTAAGAGGAGGTTCATTTCATATCTTAGAGACCGAAAATTAGTTTCCAAGGGGTGCCTTTATCACTTAGTGCATGTTAAGGATTCTAGATCTAAAGGTCCTTCTTTGCAGACTGTCCCTGTGGTCTGTGAATTTCTCGAGGTGTTCCTTGATGATTTTCCTGGTATTTCTCCCGATAGGTAAATTGATTTTGAGATTGGTTTTCTTTCGAACACTCGTCCTATATGTATCCCTACTTACCGAATGGCTTTGACTGAGTTGAAAGAACTCGAGGAGCAGTTGAAATTTCTTCTAGATAAGGGTTTTATCAACCCTAGTGTGTCCCCGTAGGGTGATCCTATTCTATTCGTGTGTCAGAATGATGGGTCCCTTCAAATGTGTACAGATTACCACTAATTGAATAAGGTATCCGTGAAGAATAAGTATCCTCTTTCAAGTATTTATGATCTCTTTGCTCAACTTTAGGGTTCTAAGTATTTTTCCAAAATTAATCTTCAGTTTGGGTACCATCAGTTGAATATTAGGGAGGCGGATATCCCTAAGACTACTTTTCGAACCCGGTATGGTCATTTTGAGCTTTTGGTGATGTCTTTTAGTTTGACAAATGCCCCGACAACATTTATCGATCTTATAAACTGTGTTTTCCATTAGTTTCTAGACTTGTTTGTTATTGTCTTTATTGATGATATTTTTGTTTATTCGAAGAGCGAGGCAGATCATACTGATACCTCCATTTTGTGTTGCAAACCTTGAAAGATCAGCTGTTGTATACAAAATTCTCTAAGTGTGAGTTCTGGTTGAATGTTGTGACCTATCTGGGTCATATTGTTTCTAGTATAGGGATCATGGTGGATCCACATAAAGTAGCATTAGTTAAGAAGTGGCCTAGACCTACGACTCCAACCGACATTCAGAGCTTCTTGGTTTTAGACGGTTATTATAGAAGGTTTGTAGAAAGTTTCTCTTCTATTGCTTCCCCATTGACTAAGTTGACCCAAAAGAAGGTGAAGTTTTTATAGTCTGACACGTGTGGGTAATTTTGAGAAGTTGAATGATAAGTTGACTTTGGCTCTGATTTTGAATTTATTGAGGGTACTGATGGGTTCATTGTTTATTGTGACGCATCTCGAGTGGGACTACATTGTGTGTTAATGCAGTATGTCAAGGTGGATGTATGTCACGACCCAAGGCTACCCCCTAGTTGCAACAACGATGCTTACATTCACAAGTGACCTCAAGCTAACCCATGAGCCGGTACCTATTATGAGCACTAAACAAAATATAAACATAACACATGTGCGGAAGATAAACTGAAAAGGAAATGTAAATCTGAATACTGAGATACTAAATCAATCATAAGTCTGAAATATCTGATAAAACTGAAAGTAATTGACTGTCTAAGCGTCTGAAAGCCGCTAAACTAACTGAGGAGTTGATGGGACAGATCCCTAACTAACTCCAACCGACTGAATAAAATGAACTACTAAAATATCTGAATAATCATAATACGTCCTCGATGGATGAGGACTCACCACTATGACTACTGAATTATGATGAGCTATCTAACCGTGATTAGAAAACTATGCATTCGAACCTATGATATAAGACATCATAGCACAAAGAAGAGTATGCAGTCAGTACTTTGAATATACTGGTATATGAGATGAGGTCAGGTTGATATACATGGTGTACTATGTATATAAAATAAGGACTAACTGAATAGTATGAGACAACTGAACATAAATGCATAAAAATTGTAACATCTGAGAATGCAAGACTAAGTGTATATCTATTATGTTACTAAGATAATCTATAATCTGAAAGTCTAAAAACTGAAAAAGAAAAAAAAACTAAGTATCTGAAATCCTGTACATTTAGTTAAGCAAACCTGAACTAAAGATACACTGAATATTATACTGAGACCGTGGAAGGTATCATCTAACTAACATGACCTAATCTGAGCTAATTTGGGTCCAACCTGTAACCCCAGTTAGAAGGATGTCAGTGTTGTGCCACGGGTACTACCATTGGCTGTGTGGATCTACTAATCTGATGTCTCGAAAGACTAGGGAGTCAGTCCTAAATTGGTGGGTGACCCCTAAGAGAGTGTCAGTCCTAAAATGATGGGTGATATCTCATAATCATAGGATGGCTACGTAGTTCTGGAACTTAAAGACTGCTACTAAGGACCCTATCCTAACTAGAGGGTGAGCCCCCATCCCTAGGTTTCCTCGGTGCTAAATCCTACTCTCAACTGAACTGACACTAGTACTGAACTAAACTAAACTCAACTGAATGTTGTTACATAACTGATAGTACTATCATAAATATAAATATCTAAGTATACTAATAAGATTCATGGATTAACTGTCTGAATACTTGAAAAAACTAATTTATATAAGTCACGTAGGTATTGTGCTCATAACTCACCAGCACTGAACGAAATTAATAATAATGCCATATAAAAGCTTTAAAACCATATTAGGGGATCACTGTTAAAAAACCCAACACTTTGGCATTTTATCAAATACATGAGAGTCATGAACTTAAGCATGGGAATGGGTAAAACATATGAGAATAACATGATTACAAGACTAAAATCATAACTTAGGGATTTAGCATGAAGATTACAACATTTAAGCCATGTAATGGGTCATCCCACTTGAAACACTTGTAAACATATCTTGTAATTGAATTAACAAGAGATTCATGGAGATATTTCAACGTAAACATGGAAAACTCATAATTCAAAATCAAAAAGAGGTTCTGGGACTCTACGGGTGGAAGGGGCCCATGTATAAACATCACACATACCTCACTAGATGAATTTATGAAGATCCTTGGGAGTTTTCTTGCAATTTGAAGCTTGAATCCCTTGATTGTTTGTGAAAGAGTTCGGGTTTGTTCTTGAGATGGGATATGATTTATTTGGGACATTTTATAAGTAAAAGGGAAAATAATGCTCCTTAAAGACCCCAATTTCATGTTATGGATAAAATAGAGTAAGGAAAATGAATCAAATGCACCTATGGGCACGTAACTCATATAATTGTGCGGTACTAACCTACACATCGTGCCACTCTCCCCATGCGATATTCAATGCACTGCGTAGTTCTCCCCACACAATATTTAATGTGCCGTGTAGCTCTCCCTATGTGATATGCGATGTATCGCGGCCATATCACCATGCTGCATTATTTTAACCATCCAAACATGTCCCAAACCTCATCCGAAAAATCCAAAATTCACACGAGACATACTTTGAACCACGTCGATCATGAATCATCTCTAAAATCGACATTCCAAGGTCGGAAGGTCTAAAATAAAACTGTCAAAGTTTAGGGGCCTTGGAAATAACAAAGACCTAAACACTTAGTGAAATTTTTAAGTCTTGGACCCCTTTCAACATGCAATTGAGATTTAAATTGAGCTAAGATCTTATGGGGTATTACATTGCATACGCTTCTAGGCAGCTAAAGGTTCATGAGAAAACTATCTGACTCATGATTTGGAATTATTAGCGGTGGTGTTTGGATTGAAGATTTGGCGACATTATTTGTCTGGGGTCCATGTCGATATTTATTTTGATCATAAGAGCCTATAAAACGTGTTCACTAATAAGAAGCTAAATTGTAGGCAAAGAAAGTGGCTTGAGTTGCTAAAGAACTATGACATAAGTCTTCACTATTACCCAGGTAAAGCTAACATGGTTGCCAATGCCCTTAGCAGGTTGTCCATGGGGAGATTATCTCATATGGACTAGGTGAAGTAGGATTCGGTGAAGCATATTCACCATTTAGCTAATCTGGGAGTCCATCTTTTGGATTCTGAAGATGGTGGTGTAATTGTTCAAAAGGTGGCAAAGTCATCTCTTTGTGTGGAGGTGAAGGAGAAACAGATGTTGGATCCTATCTTGATACATATCAAGAAGGATGTAGGTAGGCAAAAAGTGATAGCTTTTAAGATTAGTGGTGATGGTATCTTGGTACCAAGGTAGATTATGTGTTCCCGATGTTAATGGCTTACAAGGAAGAATTTTTGAAGAGGCTCATAAGTAACGTTATACGGTTCATCCTGGTTCGATGAAAATATATCATGATCTTAAGAAGATTTATTGGTGGAATAATATGAATTGGGATGTGGCAATTTTGTGGCTAAGTGAATGATGTGTTAACAAGTGAAAGTTAAGCACTTTAGGACCGTTGGGTTAACTTAAGAGATTTAATTGCCCCTCTGGAAATGGGAAGTGATTAATGGGTTTCGTTAATGGTCTTTCGCAGTCTCGTCAACAATTTGATTCAATTTGGGTCATCGTGGATAGGATGACCAAGGCTGCGTATTTCTTGCCAGTAAGGACTAATTTATCTTCTTAGGATTATGCCAAGTTATTCATTGAGGAGATCATGAAGTTGCATGGTGCTCTTGTTTCTATTATTTTCGATCATGGTACCCAGTTCTTATCTCACTTTTGGAGGTCATTTTAGTGAGGTTTGGAGACTAAGGTAACCCTTAGTACTGCTTTCCACCTGTAGACGGATGAGCAAGCATAAAGGATAATTCAAGCCTCGGAAGATAAGCTTAGGGCTTGTGTATTTGATTTTGGTAGTAGTTGGGTTGATCAATTGCCCCTCATAAAGTTTGCATTCAACAACAGTTATCACTTTAGCATTGGTATGAATTTGTTTGAGGCCTTGTATGGTAGGAGGTGTAGGTCTTCTATTGGGTATTTTAAGGTTGGTGAAAATAGGTAGTCATGGAGAAGGTAAACGTGATTCGGGATAATCTTAAGACCGCCCAAAGTTGCCAAAAGTCCTACGCAAATGTGAGGCGAAGGGAGTTGGAGTTTAACGTTGGTGATTAGGTGTTGTTAAAGGTGTCTCCCATGAAGGGAGTGATGCAGTTTGGAAATAAGGGAAAGCTCAGTCCCTATTTTGTTAGTCCGTATTTAGTTTTGAAGAGGGTCGGTAATGTTGCATATGAATTGGAGTTGCCTTCTAGCTTAAGCTCTATTAATTCGGTGTTTTATATTTCAATATTGAGAAAGTACGTGGTTGATCCTTCGATGATTGTTCCTTTATAAAAGTGTGAATTTTAGATTCTTTGTCCTATGAGAAAGTCTTGATTGATATTTTGGATTGAAAAGTCCATCGGTTGCGGACTAAGAATGTGGCTTCGATAAATATTATTTGGAGAAACCAAAAGATTAAGAAAGTTACTTGGGAAACCGAGGAGGACATGAAGTCCAAGTATCCGTTCTTGTTTCCCACACTGGATAATCATACTTAAGGTATGTGTATTCCTGAGCCTCTTTGTTTTCTGACTTTGTTAAAGAAAACTGTGAATTCATTGATGTTTTGTTTTCTATCTTTATTCAAGGTAAGTTTCGGGTCAAACCATGCTAATAAATGCCTTAACTCATCATTCGAGAATGAATGATCCTAACGGGGAGGGGAAGAGAATGTAACACCCCAAATTTTAGTCCTTGAATTTTTTTTAAATTTATCCTTACTATTTTGACTACGACTCACCTTATCAGTCGTAGGGTGTCTTCACGGGTCATATGACCCTATTCGTAATTTGTCGAGTGAATGCTTCTTGAGTTTTTATCCTGAACACGACTTGGGGACAAGAGCCGTAAAGACCCATGATGAGTCATTGGACTTAAATCATAGCATAAATAATGTGTGTGTGGATAAGTTCTATTCTGAGTACGAGTGACTTACTATGAGTTGTAAGGACTCGTTACAAGTCGTGATATGCAAATTGTAGGAAGTCCAATGATTACCCCAATTGGTTTCTGTGTTGACTACAACTGGACGCCATGAGTCATAGGGTCCCATTACGAGCCATGGTATATGAGTCGTAAGGTCAATAGTATGTGTGCCAGGTGACACTATTTTGACAATGACTAGTGAAATGAGTCGTTATGAGACCCATAATGACTGACGATTTATTTTTTCATCTTTTTAAATGGGGGTATTTTAGTCATTTCCCTTTTTTCCCATAATAGCCTACGACCTATAAAAAAATATACTTGGGGCCCTATTTTCATTAATAATCCACTCCAAACACTCTTTCTTCTCTCTCAAGTCTCGTAAGCATCCATACTTAGTGTTTTCAAGAAATAGGTCATCCAAGGGCTCAAGGATTAGATTATTTCCATAATCTTGGTTATTTCAGGCATGTTTATCTTCCCTAATTGCTAATTTGTCAAAAGCATATGCTTTAAAGTGTTGTTCATATGGTATTGATGATGGTTTTGAAACATTGGTTGAGGATTTTGAATGTTTGTTGTTGAACAATGTTTCCCATGATCTACCTATGACTATTCATACTTTAATTATGGTTTTGAAGTTGTGGGATGCATAGGTATGGTGAATAAACTAGGAGATTGTGATTCCCCCAAACCTGTGACTTTTGAAGTGGTTATGACCTCAACTCCATATTGTGAAATTAGTTTTGAATATCAAAAGTATGCATATTGAACTACTCTTGAACTATTGCATAATGTGAAAAGTCAATGAAGTACAATGGTTTTGAATTGAACCTTAAGGGGTTGTGTAATTCCCCAATTTAATGTCTAATTGAACCAAGAAGGTTATGAATTTTCCCATGTGATGATAATCGGTATGGCATGTTGATGTTACCTTGCAAGTGTAGTCGGTATGACGATACCCACAATGTATGCCTAAATGCGTATCGTGGTTCAATGAATGACAATGTGTGATAATTATTTTAATTGATCTGTAATGAGGGTTGTATAGCTGAGTCGTGAAAGTTGAGGTCTCGAGGGACCAATACTGAAAACTTTGGTTGTCGATGCGGGGGTTGATATGATCGGGTGATTCGAGTCCTCCTTATTATTATCATATGCTTGGGAGGTTTGAGTCCTCCATATTATATCACATGATTGGGTGCTTGTGATACCTTTATATGTCGGGAGGTTCGAGTCGCCCATAGTGTATATATGTACCCTCTGGTTCGTGCGGCTACACATACTGGGGCCCTACCAGTTGGGGGAGGGCTAGTTGGGGGAGGGCTAGTCCTATATATCCCATGGGTGCCTTCTTATGTTATGGCAGTTGATCTACACAATCCAGGCTAAGGTTTTTTAAGTTCATGTTAGGTTTTTTAAGTTCATGTTAAGTCTTATTCCCTACCTCAACATGGGATATTATGAATATATGTAATTGCATATGACGTTGTGTATTGGATTTTTGACTAGTTTTAAATTTTTTATCCATGGCATTATTTTATCCCTTATTCCTGAGTTACATGCTAACCGTCTTCGAACGCTGTATTTCCATGTGATCCAGGAACTGACCATACTTCTACTTCTCCTGTTTAGTGATTAGGATTCAGGATCAGTTCGTTAGTTGATATTGAAGTGTTGAGCTTCCATATGTCGGAATTCTACATTTTATGTTTTGGTCTCTTATGTCTCAAACTTGTTTTTGGCTATAGTTGGGGGCATGTCCTGACAGTCTATTGATATTCAGTTTTTGATAGAGGCTTTTTCAAATTACTAAGGACTTGGGTGATGTTGGTCGGTTGGTTTAATCGGTTAGAGGTTATCTGTTATAGACATGTCTTTTATTCTTTAAACTTAACTTGTGTCATCTTGTTATATATTCAAAATTCAACCATTTTTGGGTTGTGTGTGGTGTTTGGTGAAGTTTAGAGGGGTGGTCTTCGATCCACGGTGGATTGGAGATGCTCGTCACGGTCAAGCCCTGGTTCGGGTTGTGACAATAATGTTATACAAACTAATTAGGCCACACCCATCGACAGTCCCCTAAACATGGAACAATCTTTCACTTTGGCACCTCAACTGGATGTTATTCACTTTCGGCACCTCAACTAATGTACGGGTGCCTCATTTTGACACTTTTAGCATAGGTGGCAGCTCACGTGTTTTTCACCCATTTCAGGCCCGTGATTGTTGTTTTTTTATCTGATATGGCATCCAACTTGGTCATAATAATAATATTTAATTGCTTCCATTTTTTTATACCTTTTCTTTTATTTCTAAACATCAATTTTGCCCATTTATCAACTTTTTTTTTGTTAAAAAATTTCCAGTGAAATAAATAAAACACAACTATCATCTTCCCCAATGATATCAATATAGCATAGAACACTTTCACAAAGCCGATATACACAATCTCTCTATTTTTATTATCATCAAATCTAAAATTTCATTAAGAAGAAGAGCAAAAGATTTGTTAATATAAAGTTTCGAAAATTGATGTTAGAAGTTTTTCATCACCATTGATTATCACCATTGATGTTAGAAGTTTTTCATTAACTTGAGAGTAATCGTCTTTGATAAGTTAAAAATTGGTTAAAATTAATTTAAGTTGGTGAGAATAAATTTGTTAAATTCAACCTCTATTGATGTGTGTTTTGAAGAAGAAGGTTTGGAGGTGAGAGTGGGGTTGCTGGGGTGTTTTGGAGAAGATGTTCGGAGGTGGGGGGCTGAGTGTTTGGAGATGGTGATTTGAGTGGGTACGATGAGGGTTGGAGTGTTTGGAGAAGGTGATTCGAGGGGGGCTGAGATGATTTGGACGGGGGAGGGGGAGGCTGGGGTGAAAAAGATGATTGTGGGGGGGGGGGGGGTTGGATGATTTGGACGGGAGGGCGGAGGCTGGGGTGAAGAAGATGATTGGGTGGGGGCATTTATTTATTGATTTATTTAAAAAAATTCAGTTAATTAGTTAAAATAGATTTTTTAATTATAAGTTATTTAAAATTATTATTTTATATAAAAAATGCCACATGTTCTTTTTTAATTGGTTGCATGCCATGTTAGCAACGTGTGTATTACACACTATTTAGAATTTTAGCTGATTGTAAAAAAAAGGTGTCAAAATGACATAGTTAATAGCTATTTGAGGTGCCAAAAGTGAACAACGTCCAGTTGAGGTGCCAAAGTAAAAGATCGTGCCAAGTTTAGGGGGTCGTCGATGGATTTGGCCAACTAATTAATATATCTTACATTAATAGTCAATCAAAACAAATGTATTGGAATCAAATCACAAACAATTATATAGTTACTAAGATTTATCTTATTGAACATCTTACCCATGAACTTCTCATATTTTGGCTTCACTCCAACAACTGACTAGTTAAAAATTTGGGGAATGATGTTTCTATGACAGACAACTATCTTATTTTTAACTTCAGAGCAACATCCATACATTCAATACAATAGGCATGCCTCCTAACCGGTATAGCTGCTTTCGATAAAAAAATATTGTCGCCATGTTGTCATCAGCTTCTCAAACGCACTTTTGCCCTGTGAAAATTATTCATAACAACCATCTTTCACTATCAGAAAATTTGCTCTTCTAATTGTTACATCATGTAATTGTGAAAACAAAAACATATATACGAAATACAATATAGACATGTGCAAAGAATCTCAATTGTTGTCAAAGTTTTTCGTGTTAAAATGTTTAACCAACATAAGTTTGCTTATTCTAGTTTTTTTCTTTGGGAAGTACTTCTTTATTAGAGTGGATTTGGAGGAGTCAGGATACAGGTAATCCTCGATATTACCGATACATTTAAGACCACTGATGAGAGAAAACTCAAAAATAGTAAACATAAGAGCTATTCCCTTGACATATACATGAATTTCATTCGGATTATCCTGTTCTATCTCAAGCATTAGCAACCAATTTGATATTTGACCTCAGAAGTTGCGTTGAGGCATATTGAGAAATACACAAAAAAATGATTGGCGAAGTAGCTTAAGTACTTCTTCATTCAAATAATCTTTGATATTTTTTTCAAATTCATGATTGCATGAACTATCGATATGCAAAAGATAAAGTGGAACTTCTTTTATTCGGTATTTCATCCCCTGTAATCACAAAAATTATATATCAATATTAGTTAAATATAAAATCAAACTTTATCATTGAAGGTGCAAACTGATGAAATTTTTTCATAAATAAGCCAGATATACTTAACTATATATACCTATTGTATGTATCTTATTTGCATTAACTTGAGTTATTCCACTCTTATAGTTAACCCAGTTATGTATCAGGAATGGCATATCATCATGTATATGTAGGAAAATCATATACATAGGTATGCTATGCGTCAAATTTAAAGACTTCATTTATATCAATCCTGCGTAGCATAGTTATGTATCATAAGTGAAATAACACCAAGCGTACAGGAAACCCCCAATCAAAAGACATAACTATAACTAAAGTTACTGCAATTATGTTACATACAATAGTTATGTATATGGGTTAGAATAAAACCTAATAGACCTGACAATGTCATACATATACAAAACTCGCTATGTATCAGAGATCAAAAGCCAGACTCGTTTCACTATGTAATCCATCAATATACATAACAATGTTATGTATAAGGGTTGAAATAACAACGTATCTCGAACGAGTACCTCCAACCCAAACATAGTCACGATATGTATCAGGGTTAAAGTAAAAACTGATAATTTATGGCTATATATAAAAATACAAAAATTGATAAAAATAAACAGATTCAGACACAAAGCACTGTACCTCGGCGGAGACAGGGTTGTGATGTATCTTTGTTTTCTTTCTTGAAGATTCACCGATGACCTTTTTTGAGCTTCTACCTTCATCTTTCCTCAACTTCTTCATCTTAGAGGGATTGTTGCGGTGTTTAGATCTGTCTTCTCTGAAATTGGGGTCCTCATTATCAAAAGTTCTAGGAACAAATTCAAAAACACGATTTATTTATTTATTATCATCTAATTGAGTTAGTCCTAAACTAAACGACGGAGAATCCTCCATTACTAAGCGAGATTTAGTAAATAAAGCACATGCAACAAACTCTCTTGTCTATTTTTTATTGAGTAAAGTTGAAAAAATTAAAAAAAAATTACTAACCTCCAAACAAAATTGAAGAAGAATGTTAATGGAGTTTGTTAGTAAGTTGAAAGTTGATGTTGAGAAATTTGAGAAAAACACATTGTAAATTCACACTTGCAAACCGCTTGATTGAGGTTTCTTGATTATGGACACTTTTCGTGGGAGCATTAAGCTTAGGATTTGAGATGTTTGGAAAGAGAGGGATATTGTAATTGGTTTTGAGATTTGAGATGTTATGTAATAATAAAAAATTAGACTGTAGTTTTAAGTAATTTTTAGATAAATAAATCTTCTTCCTCATAAATCACATAGCCAAGTTGAAGAATGACAAGAGGAGCTTTTGTAAATAGGTTAAACGTTCCAACATTTGCAACATAGATGGAGAGACAAGGGAACGAACAAGATATGAGACTTGAGAGAATTGAGTTCAATTTTTAGTTGTGTTTAAATTTTTTGTTAAAAGACAAAAAGGGACCTTTAGTTTCTATGTTTAAATATGTAAGTGAGGGCATTTAAGAGAGAAAAAATGAGGGCATTTAGTTCATGTGCAAGGTTAGCAAAATTCATTAATTAATTAGTATAGATATCATAAGTTTGATTAAAATTTTATTTTTGATGTTTACATTGTAAATTTTTTATTTTATTTTATAATTTATATATTATTATTATTATTATTATTATTATTATTATTATTATTATTTTACTACTAACTTCTTTATTTTAAATTTTTGTTGATGTATGAAGAACTGTTTATTTTTATGGTGAATCTTTTTGTATATAGTGATTTAATTTATGAAATAGTTTTAAATTCATTTTGCTTGATGTTTCTAAGTATATTTAAATCATTCTATTAATTTTATCATCATTTAATATATTTTTGAATGTATTTATGCATATAAATAGTGATTGAAAATTTTGTAATATGTACATTTTAATTAAATAAAAATAAAAATTTAATTAAATATATTATAATAGATATTTAAAATAATTTCTCTCTATACAATAATTTTAATAGTAAAAGCCTATTAATACATTTTCGTTTGTAGTAATCTCTCAAAAATATTTTTTAAAAAAAATTAACTAAACACAATTTATTTATACAAACACTTTTTAAATGAATTAGTCAAACACAAATTGCGTTTTTTTAGAAGTATTTTTCTAAAAATTCATTTTAAAAAAGCGTTTCTCAAATAACCAATTTTCTTACAGCATATATTATCTTTATTTTGAGATGATCTTTCATATTTGCTCTTAAATTCATATTCAAAAAAGTAGTTACACGTACCATTCAATGAAGAATCGTAGATTATATTTCCTATAACTCGTAATAAGCTCAAAACATGTGAAATAACAAATTATATGACACAAATATGCATAAGATATGAGCCAGTAACATAACACAAACATATAGGCTTCATTGCGTCAATAGCTATTGCAAAATTAATTATTCTTAATCTATGAAAACGACCTAAAATAAAATATTTTAATTTATTCGAAGTTCTTTTAAAAAGAAAAAAAATTAATTTAAGTTTAACTGGACCTAAGTGGAATATCAGAAAGATCAAATCATACTTGACAAAAAAGTTGAGGTACTAAAAACCACAATTGAGCAATCAAAGTTAGAGGAATATACAAATACCCCTTTTGTTTTCCATAGGAAGAGCAATAATTGTGAAGGAAAGAAAGAGCGGCGGAGAAATGGCATCGAACGCAGCAGCACCATTTTGGAGGTCAGCTGGGATGACTTACATAACATACTCAAATCTCTGTGCTAATCTTGTCAGGAACTGCCTTAAGGAACCTTACAAGACGGAAGCTTTGAGCCGTGAGAAGGTCCATTATTCCATTTCTAAATGGGTTGATGGCAAACCTCAGAAACCCAGTAAGTATTCTTTGCTCTGTCTTTATCTTTTTTGAAATCACACATCGGTAAGTGATGATGAGACCGTGCACTCCTTATAAGGCTCGGAAAATCCTCCCCCTTCTCGAGCTCGTTTTTGCGGTTTGGGCTAGGCTCAAAATCTGATTTGAGTGGGCCCCACGGTCCTGAGCAGTTGCGGGTGGAAATACCGTTAGCCCACCAGGCTGGATCTGGGTGTGAGGGAGTGATGAATGGAATGAATCACACTTCAATAAGATCAGGGGATCTAGAGTGTAGTGAGGGGGTTCGGGTGGACCCGTAGACTAAAAAATATACTATATATATATATATTGTATTTTTTTCAATTTTTTTGTGTATATATAAATTTTGAATCTAATTTCACCTTGAGGTTTCAAGTTCAAATAATTTGGATTCGGCACTGGATAAGAGATGAGATCTTCGACTCTTTTTAAGGCTTGGACAATCCTAGTTCCTTTGCACGAGCTTTTGGGGTGTGTAAAATTGACATTTTGACATTTTTTTTATTAATAACGTGGTTGCTGTGTAAAATTGATAGATCTTTCTGCTGATTCGTTTGTAAGATAGTATTCCCAAGGTGTGGCATAGAGGTCAATGAAGTAGTTGAGAACCATTAGCTCTCAGGTTCAAATTCCAGAGGAGACAAAAACAATAGGTGATTTCTTCTTATATGTCCTAGTCTTGGTGGACAAAGTTACTTGGTACTTGTTGCTGGTGGGAGGTGGCAGTATTCGTGGATTTAGTCGAGGTGCACAAGCTAGACACCACGATTATCCAAAAAAATGCTTATTTTGATTGGTAGCAGAGGGTGGAGTAATTATAAGTGGTAGATGGGATTTTATTGGCCTCTGTCTGTGTGCGGGTATGTTCAATTTGAGGTTCTTGTTGGTATTCTTAACTCTGCTAGGGTAGAGTTTTGAAGTTTTTTCTACATTCTTGCTCAGGTACATTTAATCTTTTTTTGTTTTTTTTGGGCTTTACAAAAGATAACTTTGGTGGTTTTGTGATATAACTCAAGGAGAACCACAACCCAAAAGCTAGCTATAGCTATTAAGGTGGGAGAATCCAAGGTTATATCAGCCCTAGAGTAGCTCCCCATTCAACTAATGTTGGGTCAAATCCAATATCTTGCAATAGGATTATAACAAACCACCACAGTTCATCGATCGTCTTTGATGGCTCCACACTGAGTAGCTTCCACTCTACCACAAGTGGGTAGCTCTTTCCTAGGTACCTCTTTTCTTCATCATGTGGACCCCCCACCCCCACCCCCACCCCACCCCACCCCAAACCCCACATGGTGGCTGGTTGGAATGAAGAGTGGTGGGTGGCTCTAATACCATTTATACAATCCAACGAAAACCACAACCCAAAAGCTAGCTATTAAGGTGGGTGAACTCAAGGTCATATAAGCCCCACATCAGCTCCCCAGTTAACCAATGTGGGACTTGAGGGCCCATACCTTGCAATAGGATCATGACATTTTGTATCTTTTAGACTACCTCCTTAGCATCAGTTAGATAATGCAATAGGTGTCCCTATTGCAGATCCGATAGTTACGTCGTTTATTTCTTGGTTGTGTTTGTGTTTTCCATCACTCTTCTATGTGGAAGTTGGACTATGACAAGGATTTCTTATAGGCGCTTTTAGCTTTTGATTTAAACGTTTGGAGACTTCCTAGTTTACCTTTTTATTGGTTAATCTGTCTTTTGGATTTTGCGAAGAGCGGTGATAGCATGTCATTGGGACACACTTTAATCTTGCCTTTGTTTCCACAAGGATACAGATAGACTCCTTTGTCATTATTAGAATCAAATGGATATCTTTGTCTTCATGTTGATATAGATCAATGCCGAATTTTCCCAAGTATCTTCCAGGACATAGATCATAGCTCTTAACCATCAATGATATTTATACTTTAATCCTTCAGCAATTGTGTACAAGCAGTACCGTATTTCTGCCTCTCACTCTTTTACACTTAAATACCGGGTTGGCGATTTTTTATATGGCAAAGTTTGAACCAGTGACATGCGCCTAACCTACAACACCGCGCATTGCTCTCTTACCACTAGACCCAAGCTCCGTGGCAGTACCATTAACCTGTCTCAAAATGTTATTTCTGTTGGTTTCATATGATCTAATAAAGACATTATATTAATGAGCTTTGATGTTGTCATCTGATTTTTCTCGGCTAACTTTGCCAGTCTAAGCATGCTCAGATTGTCTGTAATAAGACTGGATAAAGTAGGAGAATTGCTGTAGGCTGGTAGCCGGTATAAAGCTAGCTACTTCATGATGAATCCTTATGATACAAAGAGATGAATTAACATGGGGAATGTGGTTAGCAAGGATTGGTATAGCTGATCTCTAGTTGTTTATGACTAAGGCGTAGTATTAGTAGTAGTTGATGTCGAAAAATGTATTCTCAGGTTGTTGAACTGTCCACTTTTATTTTCATGTTCCCTCTTGTAAAAATCTTCACTGACAAGCTTTGATATGGAGTGTAGTCATCACAACTACACAAATATAGTCATATCTCAAAAGGTGACTATGTCCTTGTTTAGGGGAAAAAGGAACAAAGCTAGGTCATTATCTAATATATTTGTTTGGTATTAAACTCAAACATGAAGAGAACATGTTCAATGATTGACCTTTATTAGATTGCGAGTCTTTTACTTCCTTGGCCACAATAAACATGCATACACTGTTTGACTAAGATGCAATTTTCCTTGACAACTTAGTGCATTCTGTTACCTTCCCCCATAGTACGAGGTTGAATCTTTGAACTTTCTATTAGGACAATAGAAGTAGATAAAGGAAGAAGAAAATTAAATGTTGATACTACGTGCCACTATTAGTTCTAATTGGAGTGGTTGTATCAGTTGAATCTGTCAAAAATAGTTGTATTGTTTTTCATCTATTTTTCAAAAAAAAACAAAAAAGAATCGTGTTAACATGTTGTATGTTGTGTAGATACTGTAGTGATTGTTATATAGTCTTTTGGTTACAATGGTGTTGTGTCTAGCTTGCACATACTTTCGGTGAATTCACTTGTTGCCCACTAAGGTTTAGGTTTAAGTAGGTGGGCGTATTCAAATAGGAGGCGAATCTTAGATTGCAAGGTTGTTACTCCAGTTCTTTGACCATTAGGCCACCCTCTTAGGGGTTGTTGACCTATATTAGCCTCTGAAGATTGAACTAGTGAGGGATGACGGTGGATGAGAAACTTAAATGAAGGGAAAGGGGATGTGATACATGGCCAGTTTAAAAAAAAAGAAGTGAAGGCTATAAGCTTGTATCTTATCGTTGTTTATTTCTTTGGTTAAACGACAATTTTTCATCAATAATATGGGGAGAACCCAGAATGCAAGATGTTAATGCAATTGTCATTATGCTCCTATACTTTTTGCTTGGTGAAGAATAAGAGTATCAAGTTTTTGTTTCGATATGATTGCAGTGTTTCTTTCTCGATCTTGCAAGAGTCAGAAGGTATAGGGGATAGAGTGTAGGGTTGGCTGGTCCGTTTATGTTATAATTGCATAATTTTTATCTTATTGTCATGGCAAAAACTGCATCTTCGGTCTTCTAACAAATACTTCTGCTATTCTTTTTACAGCCCTCCGATCTGATACTCCTGAATGAAGAACGAGGATGGATCTTGGGATTTGTTTTTGATGTTATATGAATTTTTGTTCTGCTCCTGTGCTGGAGCTTGCATTAACTACTGTTGATCTTCTAATAACGACGTAGTAACTAGACTTTGGTCCTACACATGCTGGGATTGAAATCGGCAAGTGATTTGGTGATTAGCAATAATCTCTTGGCTGTAGCGTCTTAAAAGGCAACACTCGTTTGTAATGCAAAAGATTTTAAGCCTTTGTTCTCATCCATTACAAGTGATGAATTCTTCCTTTATTGCGCTAAAGTGTCTGTCTTAGAGTCATGTTATATTACATTGCCTAGTCTAATGCAAAACGAAGCATGATTCTAATACTTGTTGCTACTCTAAAGCACAACGAAGCATGATTCTAATATATGTGAAATCTTCTTATTATGCTTGTCAAAATTTGTGCTGCAGTATAGCAAGTCGAACAAAAGTGTGCGTTTACCAACCAAACACCCCAACTTCTCCCCCCCCCCCCCCCCAAAAAAAAAAAAAAAAAGGAATAAAATAGTAGGTGAAATTGTTAACTGACGAGATTTGATAGCAAGTGGTGCCTTAGCGCTAAGCGTTTGATCATAAATTTTTAAAAATTATCTTCGAATGTTTGTTTAATCAAGAAATTTGATTAGATTTTGAAATCAAATAGTTTAGATGTTTATTTTTGTCTATTTTAAGTCACAATGGCAAAATTAAGTTAAGTGTTCAAGCATAGATTTTGTTGAATTTTGGAAAAAAAGTTCTTGAAGTTTGTTGAAAATTAGTTTTGAAATTGAAAATTGTGTTTGAATATGAAATTTTAAAGATAAATCTTAAAAAACTGATTACGTTTCATGAACGCCAATTTATTTCTTTTGACAATCTATCTTTAAAATCAATGGTCAGACTAGATCTAAGGCCAAGATGAAAAAAGAGGATGCATGCAAATTGACTATAGTGGATTTAACCTTTTTGGCGCAGCTAATTTCCTACTATCAACCAATTTCATCATTACAACTAGAACCGTCGCCCGACCATCATCACTAATCACACATATTTAGCTATGAGCATCAACGTTGTCAACTACTAATATCAAACAACTTCATCATTATAATTATCACTACTAAAGATCACCGTGACACCAACAATTACAATATCAACTATCTCTACCATCACAATTAGTATCACTACATTTAATTAGACACTAACATCACCAATTACCATCACCATCACCACTATAAAACATAAATGTTACATTTTTATTACTACTAATAGAAATGGCCCGTGTCAACACATGCCTAACATTATTAAAATTAAAATTACTAATATATATATTTTTTTCCTAATAACAATTAATTAGAAGAAATATAGAGAAAATATACATCATCTATATTTTATACAAATATTTTCACTGCCAATTGGTGTTTTAAAATAAATTTTAAATTCTCAATTGTCTAGGAATATCATAAGTATTTTAAAAAGACATTTTTCAATCTTTTAATTGATTCTAAGAATGTTACTGAATTTTTAGAAATCAAAGAAACACCAATTATTGGGTTTCTTTAATTAAAATCATAGATTCAGTAGGTTTTCAGTTTTAGAAAAATAAATCAAGAAAATATCAAATCCATTGAATAAATTATGAGTAAAATAAATTTTATATATTAAGTTGAAAAAATGAAACATGAAAATATTTGATTTGAGTTTGAGTTGATTAAAACAACTACAAGCAAACAAGTAATTAAAGCTCAAAATTTCCATAACATATTAACTAATAGGAGTAGTATATTTGATGTGATTAAAATGATTAGAAGCCAACAGACAATTAATGCTTAAAGTTTCAATTACCAAAACTATTAACTCATTGGAGTAGTATGATTAATTAAATGCTATACAACTTTATTTGCAAAAACTTGAAAGTAAATTGGAAGGTGATCGTTATGTTTTAAATTTAAATATTCTGATCACTTTTCTGATTATAAAAGTATATACATAAATTGTAAAATGCAAATATATCAAGATTAAAAAGGCAAGCTTATTACTCCCTCTGTACTAATTAATTTATTTAACGCATTTTCCTTTTTAATTCGTTTTAAAAAGAATGTTTCTCTTTCTTTTTGAAAATTCTTTAATTCCAACTCCTATTTGATATATTTAAAATCACAAAATTAAAAAATATTTTAGTACATTCTGTGTATCTTTAATTTAAGATTGTTTTCTTTTGAAATACTATTTATTTAGTACAAATTCATATTAAGTTCGATGGAAGGAGCATATTACAAAAGCAAAGTTCTAGAATATCTACATAAGTATGTGTTATCGTGTTCTCAAACGCAAATATATGATGGTTGCTATTTTTTTTATCATATTAATATGACAAAGATAGTAATTTGTTGTATTTTTTTATATAATATTGATGGGGTCTCAAAGGGTAACCTAGGTAGAAACTCGGGCATTTTGCTTAAGAGATTCACAAGGTGACTTGATACATGCAGAAGGGGCTACAATAGAGGATAGAAATAGTATAGAAGTTGAGGCAATGGCTATTCTACATGCAACAATTCACAACAAGAATTTAATGCAGGCCAGAGTAATTATTCAGACTGACTCACTTTTGATGCACAAGTTAAATAGGGAATGAGGAATTTCATGGAGGTTAGCAGATGTAATCAATCAAATATGGCAGATATTATCAAGCAAGCAGATGCAGATTCAACACATTTACAGGGAAGACAATCAATTAGTAGATGACTTAGCCGACATAACTTTGGAACATGAACAATTCGCATATACTTCCTTCAATCAGTTACCAAGTGCAGAAAGGAAGATATTGAATAATGATAAGCAGCAAAGATGTTATCTGAGATTAGTAGTAGCAACAAGCTAAATGAACTAGAAAGGCTAAAGGGAAAGGGTTATATTTACAACCTATTCAGCTACAAAAAAATGTTAGCCTACATACACCAACCAAACAAAAAGGACTCTCAGTAGATGGGGAGGTCTTTAGGTCAGATCTTCAATTCATGCGGTTGAGGTTTTTGGTCTTGTTCGACTACACGTGGGTTCGAGCTCCATACAATCTTCCTCCCTTCCATAGCTATGGACAAGCAACAAAATCAGTTTCAGCAATGAGCTCAATCAGTCATCTGAAGTACTTTAGGAAAGGTGTATTACCTGGACTAAGTACCAAAGCTCAACTGACCAGACCACATTTTTAGCACCAAAAAGAAGAGAAGGGATCCTTACACTGGAGAACACAACTGCAAACAAATATCAACTATCAAGACAAGAAGCTGAAGAGAAAGGTAGTTCAAGGTACCGAAATGGAAAGAGTCTCTTACTCTTGCAAGCTGGAAGGCAAGATGCTAATATCCATCCATGGCACGGTGTTTATTACCCACAAAAGAAGAAGCACGAACTGATGATTTTCAAGGACAGCCATTGAAGAGTACGTAGAGCAACGGTGAAGAAGGAGCTGAAGTTGTACCTTTTTGGAACCCCTACTGATATATGTTCATTTTTAGGCTTTTGGATCGGATCTCTTTATGGATCGGTCCTTTTATTTTGTTATTTTTGTTTTGTTTGGATGGGCTGGCCCATTGTATATGCACAATAATTGATTATTGTGAATAAAACCCCAAATTAAAAAAAAAAAAAGTTTTTGAACATCTAAAATTTACATTTAAGACATTAATTAGTTTAATTTAATTTAATTTATTTAGCTTCAAAGATCAAAATGTGAAAAATAAAAAAAAATAAAAATAAAAATAGTAAGAACTCGATTGATTAAATAAATAAATGAAATTAATACACCAATTAATAAACAAATGAATGGAGTAAACAATAAAAAATGGAAGGAGAGGATGCTTGTGGCGACTTAGTAGACAGTATAATTTTTTGGTCATTTGATTGCAAGTACATTCAATGACCAAATAGCCCTATATCTTTGTCAACAATGACAGAAAACTGTCGTATATCGAAACCACCTTTTCTTATAAATAGAAAAATAATAATTTTATATTATAAAAATTTATTAATTATTTTTATATATCCTGTGCCGAGGTCTATCGGAAACAATCTCTCTACTTCTTTTGAGGTAATGATATGGACTGCGTACATTCTATCCTCCCCAGACCCCACAATGTGGGAATATACTGAGTTTGTTGTTGTTATATTCTAAAAATTTATTAATTATTTTTATATCCAACTCCACCATTGTAGTACTTCAACATTGGAAAGAAATAAAAATATAGTATCACTACCTCATCTTATCTTCCTACTTTAGATAACTAATTTAGGTGTACGTGCGAGGTGTGTGTACTCAGTGGTGGATCTAAAATTTTTCTTTAGGGAGTTCAAAAATTAAAAATATAAATGTGTGATTAAGTCAACAAAATACAATTTTAAGGAATACAATAGTAGTAATTAGGTAGCAGTGAACTTTAAAAAATTTAGACCGCTTGCACCCCCAGTGATAATCAAGCCTGGAAAATGGAGCTGGTGCTTGCAACCCAAGTAGTGCAATCTAGTACCACTGGGGTGTCTCATTTCTTTGTTTCAAAAGGTTCAAAAAGAATATATGTACAAAAATATAAATTTTCTATCCTATATATACAACGTAATTTTTTATCGAGGGGATACGGGTGAATCCCTGGCACCCACGTAGGTCAGCCCCTACATGTACCTCACTTTAATGAACTTAAATGTTACACTAAATAAGATATTAATTTAAATAATAAATATGAATACAATAATTAAATGCAACATCTTTTGAACATGTAAAAATGAAAAAATTATTTTGTTAGTTATATAGTAGTTGTAAATATCTAAGATACCATGAGGTAGGTGAAATATATTGACAACTTCTTAAATTACTGTTGGTATCTTTAGTAAGCCGATGATTAGTGCTTGATAATTCACAAAGTTGGACAATTTGACTTGGTTACATCCCAGAAGTGAAAAATTTGGCCTGCAGATTTCCTGCCATTTCAATCCCTCTTCTTGATCAAATAGTCGGTATCACTTTTCGACCGCTCTAAATATAGTTATGCTCTTTCTCCGCACTTCACCCATAATTTTAAATTTTAGTTTGTAACATAGATTCAGAGTAACAATTAAAATAGTGTCTTAAAAAAATAATCATAATATTTAATATAATTTTATCAAGTGAACTACATATTGACAAATTAATATTAAAAAAATACACAATTACAACAGCAACAACAACAACATCCCCAATGTATTTTCATAAAGTGGGGTCTGGAGAGGGTGAAATGTACGCAATCCATACCACTACCTCAAATGAAGTAGAGAGGTTATTTTCGATAGACCCCTGACTCATCACAAATAATAGTATAATAAATAACAAATATAAAACACACAACAAAACTATAACACACTGTTTGATAATGAAAGAAACAAGACACACACAAGGTAATACTATAAACTATCTATCCAAAATATTATACATCACCAAAACATAACAAACAAGAAACTCCAGACACCTAATATTGCTGTTGTATTTAGTTGCAAAGAGCAATTTAATTTCATACCATTCAAATTATGGTGAAACAAATATGTAGAATCTCCGAACCACTAATGGTATAGGTATGAACAAACTAAATTTAGACAGGTTATAAAATAAAAGTTAATAACTTTTACACCAAAAAAATCTTTAAGCCGACCGATATTGTCACGACCCAAATTAGGGCCTGGTCGTGACGGGTATCTCAAGTCCACCGGGTACCGGAGACCACCCCTGTGCACCTAAACAAACAACACAATATCCCCGATGTCGGATGAATTTCAAACATATAACAAGGTAAGTTTAAAATATAAAGGGTATGTCTATAACCGATAACTATTGACCGGCCAAAACAACCAACCAACATCACCCAAGTTCACATTAATTCGACAAAGCCTTCTAACAAATGACCCCAAAACTAGTATTGGTCGGGACTTGTCCCCGACTCTGACACATGACAATGACAATGAAAATGTTAATGATGATGAAACTCTCAACTCTAATCTAAGATAAGATTTGATGAAATGTCTAAGTCTTTCAAAGTATGGAAGCTCACCACTTTACCACAACGAACCGACGAACCAAGCCGATCCATCTAACTCTGCGCAGGAAAAGTAGAAGTATCTCCAATTCCAGCATCACATGGGGATACAACGTTAGGATATGGTTAGTGGGTGAAAACTAGCATGTAACTCGGGGATAAGGATAACATAATTCTATGATTAATAGTTCAAAATCATTCAAAACCCATGCACATGAGCAAATACATATACATATATAAATATCACATACCGGGATAGGGCACAAAGTCTAACATGAACTTTGAAAACCTTAATCTGTATTGTGTAGCTCAACTATCATAACATAAAAAGGCACTCACGGGCTATATGGGCCCAGCTCACCCTCAGCTGGTAGGGGTCCAGTGCGTGTCTCCACACGAACCAGAGGGTATACATATGCACTATGAGGGACTCAAACCTCCCAGCATATCAAGGTGACACAAGCACCAAATCATGTAGTATAATATGGGGCACTCGAACCTCTTAATCATATGATAATAATAAGGGGACTCTAACCACCCGATCATTTAGATCCCCGAGTCAGCAACCTCGAAGTATTGGTCTTTCAAGACATCCACTTTCACGACTCAGCTACACAACCCTCATCAAAATCCATTTAAAATAATTAGCACATACATTATCATTTATTGAACCATGATATACATTTAGGCATACATAGTTGGTATCGTCATACCAACTACTCTTGGAAGGTAACATCAACATGCCAAACTAATTACCATCACTTAGAGGAATTCACAACCCTCTTGGTTCAATTTAAAAATCATTATGCTTCATTAGTTTTTCACCTTTGGCAATAGTTCAAGAGTAGTTCAATATATATACTTTTTATATTCAAAAACCAATTTCACAATATGGGGCTGAGGTCATAACCACTTCAAAAGTCATAAGTTTGGGGAAATCACAATCTCTTAGTTTATTCATCATACCCATGCATCAAATGATTTTAAAACCATTATTTAAACGTAACACATGCAGGGAAAAACATGAAACATCACATAAACAACAATTATTCAAGACCCTCAACCCATGTTTCTAAACCAACATCAATACCATATGAACAACACTTTAAAACATATACTTTTAACAAATTATCAATTAGGTAAGAGAAACATGCCTAAAATACCAAGTTTCACAAAAAGAATTCATCCCTTGAGCCCTTGGATGACCTACTTCTTGGAAACCCTAAGTATGACTGCTTGAGAGAATTTAAGAGAGCTTTGAAAGTGTTTGAGTATATTATGAATGAGAAATAACCCTTCTTAAGTGGTTTATAAACGTGTGGTTTTAATTGGGTGAGAAGGGAATTGTCCAAAGTGCCTTCAATTTACAAACTAAAATTTAGTCGTCAGTGACTATGGGTCACTATACAACTCGTATAAACTCATTATGACTCATCACCACAAGTCGTTGCTAAGACAGTCTCCAAGACACTCATAATTTGTTGACCTTATGGCTCAACTTATATGACTCATAATGGGACCCTACAACTCGCAGGGTCCATATGTTGTCAACCCAACAACCATTTGGGGTATACACTAGACACCCTACGATTTGCATCCAACAAATCATAACAAACCCTTGTGTCTCTTAGTGAGTCACTCTTACTCAGAGAAGAATTTAGTCACACAATTACTAATTTGATTACGATTCGAGTCCAATGAATCATCAAGACTCCCTACGACTCGTTAGGGGAGTCATAGTTAGGACGGTGAGAATAAAACTTCAGAAATTTTCAAGGAACAAAACCCCGGGGCATTACATACTCCTCCCTTAGGATCATTCATCCTCAAATGATAGGATAAGGTATTTATTAGCACAATTTGACTCCACACACAACTACACTTACCTTTAATAAAGAAAGAAAACAAAGATAACAAGGAATACACATACCTCTAGTACTATTTTTAGAATGGGGAACAAGAATGAATACTTGGACTTCACGTCCTCCCCGACTTCCCAAGAAGCTTCATCAACCTTTTGGTTTCTCCAAAGAACCTTTACCGTAGTCATATCCTTAGTCTGTAATCGACGGACTTGCGGATCCAAAATCTCGATCGGGACTTCTTTGTAGGACAAGGAATCCCAAATACCCATCTCCTCCAAAGGAACAACCGTCGAAGGATCACCACCAAACTTTCTCAACATCAAAAAATAAAATACCGAATGAATGGAGCTCAAACTAGAAGGCAACTCCAGTTCATATGCAACATTACCAACCCTCTTCAAAACCAAGAATAGACCAATATAACGGGGACTGAGCTTCCCTTTCTTACTAAACTGCATCACTTTCTTTATGGGAGACACCTTCAAGAACACCCAATCACCAACATTGAACTCCAACTCCCTCTACCTCACATCCATATAGGACTTTTGGAGATTTGGGTGGTCTTAAGTCTATCCCAAATCACCTTCACCTTCTCCATGGCTTGGTGAACCAAATCAGGACCAAATAACTTATTTTCACCGACCTCAAACCACCCAATAGGAGACCTACACATCCTACTATATAAGGCCTCAAACAGGGCCATACCAATTCTAGAGTGATAGTTGTTGTTGTAGGAAAATTCTATGAGAGACAAGTGATCAACCCAACTACCAACAAAATAAAAAACACAAGCCTGAAACATATCTTTCAAAGCCTAATTTTTCCTTTTGGCTTGCCCATCCATCTATGGTGGAAAATGGTACTAAGGGTCTCCTTAGTCCCCAAATCTTGCTGGAATGACCCCCAAAAGTGAGATGAGAACTGAGTACCCCGATCAAATAAGATGGAAACTGGAGTGCCATGCAACTTCACAATCTCTTCGATGAATAACTTGGCATAATCCTCAGAAGATAAATTAGTCCTTACTAGCAAAAAGTGAGCAGATTTAGTCATCCTATCCATGATGACCCAAATTGAGTCAAATTGCTGGTGAGACCGCGGAAGTTCGGTAACCAAAATCCATATTAATTATCTCTCATTTATACACTGGTTGCTCAATCTCTTGAGTCAACCCACCAGGCCTCAAGTGCTCCATCTTCACTTGCTGACACACTATGCACTTAGCCACAAAATTAGCCACATCTATCCTCATATTTTCTACCAATAAATCCCTTTAAGATCATGATACATTTTCATCAAACTAGATGAATAGTATAACGCGACTCATAGGCTTCAGCTAAAATTCTTCCTCGCAACCAGTCAATATTGGGAACACATAATCTACCTTGATACCCCAAGATACCATCACCATTAATCTAAAAAATCATCACCTTCTTCCTACCTACATTATTCTTGATTTTCATCAAGATAGGATCCAACATCTATTTCTCCTTTACCTCAGCACTAAGAGATGACTTCGCCACCTCTTGAACAATCACACCACCATTTTTGGAGTCTAAAAGATGAACTCCAAGATTATCTAAACGGTGAATATCCTTCACCAAATCCCGCTTCTTTTCATTCATATGAGATAAGCTTCCCATGGACAACCTACTAAGAGCATCAGTAACCACGTTAGCTTTACCTGGATGATAGCAAAGACTCATGTCATAGTCCTTGAGCAACTCAAGCCATCTCCTTTTCCTGAGATTTAGTTCCTTCCGAGTGAACACATATTGCAATCTCTTATGATCAGAATAAATATCAATATGGACCCCATACAAATAATATCACCAGATCTTTAATGCGAACACCACAACCAATAATTCTAAATAATGAGTTGGATAATTCTTCTCATGAACTTTCAGTTGTCTAGAAGTATCAGCAACCACCTTGCCATGCTACATCAACACACAACCCAGTCTCACCCGGGATATATCACAATAGACAACAAAACCATCAGTGCCCTTAGGTAGAGTCAAGACCGGAGCCGAAGTCTACTTATCCTTTAGCTTCTCAAAACTACCCTCACAAGTATCAAACCACAAGAATTTTACCTTCTTCTGGGTTAACTTAGTCAATGGGGCAACAATAGAAGAGAAACTCTCCACAAACCTTCTATAATAGCCAGCTAAACCCAAGAAGCTCTGAATATCAAATGGAGTCATGGATCTAGGCCACTTCTTAACCACTACAACCTTTTATGGATATACCATGATCATTTCACTATAAAAAACATGACCTGAATAAGTCACAATATTTAACTAGAACCCATACTTAGAAAAGTTTGCATACAACTGTTGATCTTTCAAGGTTTGCAACACAATGTAAAGGTGATTGGCTCCGCTTTGCTCTTAGAATACACCAAAATATAATCAATAAATACAATTATGAACAAATTCAAGAACTAACAAAAAACCTAATTCATAAGATCCATAAATGCTACCGGGGCATTAGTCAAACCAAAGGACATCACCAAAAACTCAAAATGATCGTACCGAGTTCAGAAAAAAGTCTTAGAGATATCTACCTTTCTAATCTTCAATTGATGGTAACCCGAACGAAGATCAATCTTAGAAAAAAACTTAGCACACTGAAGATGATCGAATGGATCATCAATCTTCAGAAGGGGATACTTATTCTTCGTAATTTCCTAATTCAGCTGGCGGTAATCAATACATATCCGAAGGAACCCACCCTTTTTTAGCACAAATAGAATAGGAGCACCCCACGGAGACACACTAAGGTGGCTAAAACCCTTATCAAGAAGATCTTTCAACTGCTCTTTGAGTTCTTTCAACTCTACTGGAGCCATTCTGTAAAGAGGGATAGAAATAGAAAGAGTGTCTAGAAGAAGATCAATCCCAAAATCAATTTCCCAAACAAAAAGAATACCAGGAAAATCATTAGGAAACACTTTGAGAAATTCACAGACCATAGGGACAGTCTGCAAAGAAGGACCTTCAAATCTAGAATCCTTAACATGCACTAAGTGATAGAGGCACCCTTTAGAAATCAATTTCCGGGCTCTAAGATATGAAATAAACCTCCCCTTAGGTACTAGGAAACTGCCTTCCCATTCAATCATCAACACATTTTGGGAAATAGAAACTGACCCTCTGAGTCCGATAATCAAAAGATGCGTAGATCTAATGCAACTAATCCATCCCCAAAATCACATTAAAGTTTAATATGTCGAACTCTATTAGGTCTACCAAGGTCTCCCTACCATAGAAATACATCACACAATACCTATAGACCTTTATAGCCATAATAGAGTCACCCACCAGGGTGTACACAGAAAAAAGGGTCCAAAATACATTTAGGATCAAAACTAAAATGGATAGCCACATAAGGGGTCATATAAGAGAGAGTAGACTCAGGATCAAGTAGACAATGTACATCATAAAAGAAGAGTTAGAACGTACCAGTAACAATATTAGGGGACACTTAAGAATCCTGGTGGGTGGCAAGAGCATACATAAAATTTCGACTAGTGCTGGAGCCATAAGCAAAAATAATACCTTTTGGTGTAGAAGCTGATAAGGTAGAAATAGGAGTCTTATTTTCCTCAAAAGCAACCCTAGAAGGAAAATCCCTCTACATATGACCAATATAACCCCATTTAAAGCACTTATTCCTCTATTCTTCACAAACACCATGGTGAACCTAACCACCAAATCTACAAGGATGGTACGATATAACTGACTGAGCCCCACTAGCCTGAGGTTGTACTCTTGGTGATCTAAAACCACTATCGTACTAAGAACGAAAATCACCCATCGACTTTGGATAAGGAGAACTAGACGTAGAGTAGGAACCAGAATTGCCCTACTTTTTCTTAGACTATTTTCCACCATCTCTACTACTTTGCTGCTGACCTCTACCCTAATTTTAATAGTGAAACTTCTTATTCTGCCTTTCACTTATCTTTGCTTGCTTCTTTTTTCCCTCTTTCACTTATTGCATGTACACCATAAGTCTAGAGATATCCATATCTTTGTTTAACAAGGCAGCCTTGTTCTCGAAGATCAATTCACGAGACAACCTAGAGGTAAACTTCCTAATTCTAGACCTCATGTTAGATACCAATTCAGGAGTATAACACAATAATTGATAAAAATTCAAGGCATACTCCTTTACTATCATCCTACCTTACTTCAAATTCACGAATTCCTCAGCCTTTGCCTCTCTGAACTCCTGAGGAAAGAAGCGATCAAGAAAAATACTAGAGAAGTCATCCCATAAAGAAAACTCGGTATCATCACCCCTAATATGCTCCCACTCTTTATACCATTGGTATGCTATATCCTTCAACTAATAAGTTGTGAACTCTACACCCTTTATATCAGTAACATGCATCACACGAAAGATTTTTTCTATCTCATTAATAAAATTTTAAAGATCCTCCTCAACTTTAGAACCAGTGAAAGTAGGAGGACTCAACCTCATAAATTAGCCAACTCTAGTGGCCTCGGAGGATGGAGAAACAAAAGCAACACACTCAGTCTGGGATGCCACCAACTGGTTAAGCAAATAAATCTACTGGTGAAACTCAGTATTAGACACACCAGCCTGGGGTGCCTGAGGAGGGATAGGAGAAACTGGTGGGGCTCCCTCAGGGAAATCAGAAGCAACGACCTTTGACCAGGTCTTAACTTCTGGAGTAGGATGAGCTCCATCCATATTGTCCTCAAATGAGATAGAAGAGTTTCCACAAATATCAGATCTTCTGGAAGGCATGATCTGAAAAGAGAACATACGAAAATTAGAAGAGATTCAAAATCTTAGACTCTATAGCTTGAAATAGTACAACAAGAAAAAGAAACATTCCTTAATGCCTTATAGCCTCTCACTTATAAGTAGAGGTATCTCCAATGCCTATATCACATGGGGATACAACGTTCGGAGATGGTTAGTAGGGTGAACACTAGCATGTAACTCGGGGATAAGGATAACATAATTCCATGATCAATAAGAGGGTATACATATTCACTATGGGGGACTCAAACCTCCCAGCATATCAAGGTGACGCAAGAACCAAATCATGTAGTATAATATGGGAGAATCAAACCTCCCAATCATATGATAATAATAAGGGGGACTTGAACCAACCGGTCATTTAGACCCCTGCATCAGCAATTGTGATTTCCAGTATTGGTTCTTTAAGACCTCTACTTTCACGGCTCAACTACACAACCCTCATTACAGACCAATTAAATTAATTAACACATACATTATCATTTATTGAACCATGATATACATTTAGGCATACCTTGTTGGTATCGTCATACCAACTACACTTGCAAGGTAATATCAATATGCCAAACCAATTACTATAACTTGGGGGAATTCACAACTCCCTTGGTTAAATTTAAAAATCATTATGCTTCATTAGTTTTTCACCTTTGGCAATAGTATAAGAGTAGTTCAATATGCATACTTTTCTAATTGAAAAACCAATATCACAATATGGGGCTAAGGTCATAACCACTTCAAAAGTCAAAAGTTTGGAAAAATCACAATCCCTTAGTTTATTCACCATATCCATGCATCAAATTGATTTTAAAACCACCATTTAAATGTAACTCATACAGGGAAAAATATGAAACATCACATAAATGAAAATTATTCAAGACCCCTAACTCATGTTTCAAAACCAACATCAATACCATATGAACAACACTTTAAAACATATGCTTTTAATAAATTAACAATTAGGGAAGAGTAATATACCTGAAATAGAAAGTTTCATAGAAATAATTTGTAATGCCCCAAGAGTACACCCTGGGCACCACACGGTGTAATAGTCCTGAGGGACCACAAGCTAACCCATGAGCTGGTACCTTCTGTGAACACTGAATAGTATACTGCTGATAGAAGTCATATGCAGAATTTAACTGAAAATGCCATAAGGTTATAAATCATAGTTCTGATTATGTCTGTAAAATAATACTGACCTTACTGATAAAATGACTGATAATAACAACTGAAAACTGACTGACTGCCTGTACTAGTCTGAAAGCTTTCAAACTGTCTGACTGTGGATTTGATGGGACAAACGCCCAACTAACTTTGACTGACTAAATAGCTAAACTACTGACATATCTAAATATAAGGTAACTCATCCTTGAAGGATGAGGACTCACCACGTTTGCTGTTGCTGATGCACTGGAGAGTCTAAGTACGATTGGGAATCTGAGCATCTGTACCTATGATATAAGACATCTTAGCGTAAGGAATAAGTATGCAATTAGTACTATGAATGCACTAGTATGCTAAATGAGGTAGGCTTATATGCATAGTATCATGTACATAAGTAATTAACTGACTGAATGAATAGCATGATGTACTGAATAGAATACATGAAATCTGTAAATACTGAAAATGCATGACTGATGATAGGCGAATTTACACGCCTATATCAATATATTTTGCCCATATTTTAGCCTAGTTTTGAGAACAAAGTATATATTTCATGCACTTTTAGTCCTTTTTCCTGTAAATGAGCTAACGAACATGATTAGTAAAGTTTCAGGTATAAATGATGCAGAATTCAGCATTTTATGGCTTACTTGACGCAAAAGAAAGCTCACGAAGGAAGGGAAGGGAGTTTACACGCCTAAGGACCAAAACTGCTGCATGGAAAATCTATCCCGGGCTAAAACAACATTTCTGAAGACTTTGGGGATTTGCAGTAACTTAGTTGGATTTGGACAATGATACATTAACCTAGTACAATTGGGTTATGTATTTCATTAGTTTATTTGGATTATGATAATGTTACATTAACCTAGTACAATTGGGTTAAGTATTACATTAGCCTAGTAGGATTTGGTTAGATATTTTATTTATCTAGTAGGATTAGGATATGGGTATTATAAATACCCTATCATGCTAGAGATTTTTAATAAATAAGGAGGAGGAAGACCACAATAATTTCTTCCATCCCTCTCATCTTCCACTACAAATAATTCTACAACTCTTCTAATCTTTCCATTAATTCTATTTTTCTTCTTCTACTCTTCTATTCTTAAATTCCACAACAAGAGAATCGTTACTTTGCCTAGGAATTCATGCCTCACGCCTACCACCTAAGCTACACAAAATTACTCAATCTTGTGGTCTAACAACAATGTCAATCGTGATCTCCTTCGCATTCATGGGTAACTAAACTTCTCTGTTGGGGTTATGGAAGCCGTATGAGATACTATCTATTGCTGTGAGGTTGTGAGTTCGTGACACGTATACTGCTTATATCATTATTCTTTTCATCTTAGTCTACATTCTTTGTGGTTGCAAACGCAAGAATACGCCAGTATAACATTTAACTTGTTCGAAAGAAAGGTTATTTGTCTGGAAAAGAGATAATGTCAAGGTAGTAGGGTCACCCCCTAAAATTCCCTACTAAAAAGCTAGTGCCGTAAATGGACTAACCTCTTGGAGAATTCGTACCGTTAGACACGCTTTAAGCTCGAAAGAGTTAAAGTGAAATAATCCTCGAATAGGTCGAAAGACGCCTGGATTTACCATCGAATACAATTCCCTATAAGCAGTTGCATGTCAGAATTCTACACACTCATAGCCAATAGAGACGTATACCTCAGAAGGTGGACATAACCCCAATGCCTCAATTCTCATTGTTTACAACTTATGTAACAATATTTCTCTTTTACTTTGCTATTTTCAGCTTTTATTTAATTGTTTTGGTGACACATTACAATCCCCCCTTTTTACGAGACTTGCACCTAAAGTTTAGTAATTTTGCTTACTTATTGGCCAAGCTATTCCCTGTGGGATCGACACCCAACCCTGTTGGGTTCTATATTTGCTAACGACCGCTTTACACTCCTACGAGAGCTGTAGATTGAGCGTTATAAAAAATTGGCGCCGTTGCCAGGGAATACAAGTGTCAATCAAGTTCGTGATAATTACTAGACCTTTTGGTCAAAGATTCTCGTACTTTTACGTTTAGTTTTTGTTTTTGTCTACTGCATGTTTTTATTTTAGTGCATGCCCCATACTCGAAGTTCTGGTCAACCGTTATTACCAATCAATCCTGAACCACAACGCATTGGTAGAATGGAAGCACAAGCTGAAATCGCAAGGATGGCTGCTCAACAGGAACAAGCAAGATTGGCTGCCCTTGCCGCAACCCAGGTTCAACAGCAGAACATTGATAACCCTGCACGAGCAACAAATCCCGACGATGAGGATTTAGGTGATGACGAGTTACTAAACCCAAGGCATGATGCTGAAATCAAAACACCTGCCAACAGAAGAGGTCGACAAGCTCGGTATAGACATGATCACCAACCTATGCTGCCAGCTTTCGACGATGATGATGATGATCTTGATGGTGCCGGAGCCACTGGAGCTATAATTACACCACCATTAGAGCCCGGAGCCAAGTTCAACATCACAAGCACCATGATTCAGTTATTGCAACTCAAGGGATTGTTTGGTGGACTAGCAGGCGATGATCCGAATATGCATCTCATCAACTTTATTTCTACATGCAAGTCTTTTGACAATCCTGGTGTTGGTCAGAATGCAATTCGATTACGTCTATTTCCATTGTCTCTGTCTGGGGAGGCAACACTATGGTTGAATGGGCTGACTCCTGATTCAATTACAAATTGGAGGCAATTGAGAGACGCTTTCCTAGAAAGATTCTTTCCGCCTTCCAAAAGGGCACAATTGAGAGATGAAATCAGCAACTTTCGTTAGCTTCCCACTGAATCTCTTCATGAAACATGGGAGAGGTTCAAGACAAAGCTAGCGAGATGCCCAAACTATCACATGACTAATGTTCACCTCATGGAGATATTGTATAGAGCCTTGAATTCAATAACTAAGACAGTGGTGGATAACGCAGCTGGAGGATCCTTTATGGATCTCACCTTTGGTCAAGCAAGCAATATGCTAGATCACATGACGAAACAAAGTAGAGCTTGGCATACCAGGGATTCCGAGGTAGCAAGCCCCACTTTATCTATAGGCATGACTGCAGACCAAAGAAGAAGACAAGAAGAACGTGATCAAGATTTAGCGCACATGAAAACGCAAGTGGATCTTCTGAAAAAGCATTTATTATCAGGGAAGACCGAAAAAGTAAAAGCTGTGGCGCTAAAAGGAAAAGACGAATCTGATTTGGAAGAGGAGGCCAACTACTTGAACAATCAGGGGGGTTTCCGTGGGAATACCCAAGGAAACCAAGGTCGGAACTATTATGATAAATCTGGAAGCAAAGACCAAGGTAGTTGGAAGAAAAAAAATGAAAAGAGTGGTTTGTACGTTCCCCCTGGTAGACGTGATACCACCACATCTAATTCTGGAAGTATGGAAGACATGATGGCTAAATTATTGAAAGGAGTGGAAGCAACGAGCGCGGGAGTTACTGAGGTAATTAATGATTTGTCCTCCATGAAACAACTAGTTGATTCTCATTCCACCTCAATCAAGCAAATAGAGCAGCAATTGAGCCAACTTTCAGCAGAACTCAATCAAAGAAAGGTTGGCACTTTACCTAGCGATACTGTGCAAAACCCAAGGAATGATGGGTCATGCATGGCCATCACTACCAGAAGTGGTAAGGTGCTGGAACCTTCAGCAAAAGGCAAACAAGTGGTTGACGAAGTTGCGGACATGGATGATAACGCAAAAGGAGAAGATGCCGCAACAACCAGTCCTGACGTCAAGGACGTCACGCCCAGTGACGTGCAGCCTGAAAAAATGGAAGCAAGAGGAGAAGAAAACCGTGGAGAGAAAACTTCCTTACCCACCACCACCTTTTCCCCAAAGACTGAAGAAGGTGGCGGATGACACTAAGTTCAGCAAATTCATGACTATGTTAAAGCAGCTGACCATTAATGTTCCATTGGTGGAGGCACTTGAACAAATGCCTGGGTATGCGAAGTTTATGAAGGATCTTTTGACAAAGAAGAGGGCAGCAAGTTATGAGCTGAAAGACGATGTGCATCATTGTAGTGCAATTGCTACCCGATCGATAGTTCAGAAGAAGGCCGACCCCGGAGCTTTCACTATTCCTTGCACCGTCGGATCTTTGAACTTTGCCAAAGGATTATGTGACTTAAGAGCCAGCATCAATTTGATGCCATTATCGATCTACAAGAAGTTGGGGTTAGGAGATCCTACTCCAACCAATATGAGGCTCGTCATGGCAGATAGGTCGGTAAAATGACCTGTTGGTATTCTATGCGATGTCTTGGTAAAAGTTTCTTCATTTATCTTTCCAGCAGACTTTGTCATCTTGGATTGTGAAGCAGATTCTGAGGTTCCCATAATCTTGGGGCGCCCTTTCCTTGCTACAGGAAGTGTGCTCATTGATTTGAGAGCTAATGAACTTTCATTCCGAATAAATGACGAAGTGGTTCGTTTTGATGTTTGCAAATCAATGAAGCAACCCAAAGATCTTAGTGTATTTTCGGTGGCTGATGTTTTATTTGATGATGAGAAAGAACTACTTGAAGAAAAGCAAATTATTGATGATCCCTTGGAGGTTGTGCTCATGAATGGAGAGAGTGAAGATGCTGAAAATTCTGAAGAAGCCATTTGTGCTCTATCGGGATTAGGAACATATCGCTATACTCCCAAGAAGCTGGATCTTGATCTCAAGAATCGGCCTACACCACCAGCTAAGCCATCTATTGAAGAGCCACCCACGTTAGAATTGAAGGAGCTGCCAAGTCATTTGAAGTACGCATTCTTAGGAAGCGGAAACACTCTTCCAGTCATTATGGCAGCCGATTTGGGTGAGCGACAAGTTGCAGCTCTTATTGCTATTCTACGCAAGTATATTAGAGCTATTGGATGGACCATTGCGGATATTATTGGTATTCCACCTGGGATTTGTACACATAAAATTCAGCTTCAAGAAAATTGCACACCCACCATTAAGCATCAAAGGCGTCCAAACCCACCTATGCAAGAAGTGGTAGAGAAAGAGATCATCAAGTGGTTAGACGCAGGAGTTGTGTATCCTATTTATGATAGTACATGGGTAAGCCCTGTACAATGTGTTCCCAAGAAAGGAGGTATGACAGTGGTTGCCAATGCAAAGAATGAACTTATTCCACTCAGGCCCGTCACTGGATGGAGAGTATGCATGGACTACCGCAAGCTGAATTCTTGGACACTCAAGGATCACTTCCCAATGCCATTTATGGACCAAATGCTAGATCGATTAGCGGGGAAAGGATGGTTTTGCTTCTTGGATGGTTATTCAGGCTATAATCAGATTTGTATTGCACCCGAAGACCAAGAGAAGACAACGTTTACATGCCCATATGGTACGTTTTCCTTCAAACGTATGCCATTCGGGTTATGTAATGCACCAGCCACCTTTCAACGTTGTATGATGTCTATTTTCTCTGATATGGTTGAAGACACTTTGGAGGTATTTATGGACGACTTTTCAGTTGTTGGTGAGTCTTTTGAAGCATGCCTGGCAAACTTAAGCATGGCATTACAAAGATGTGTAGAGTTCAACCTTGTGCTGAATTGGGAGAAGTGCCACTTCATGGTAAAAGAAGGAATCGTTCTTGGGCACAAGATCTCTGAAAGAGGAATAGAGGTTGACCGAGCCAAAATTGAGGTTATTGAGAAGCTACCGCCTCCAATTTCGGTGAAGGGAGTTCGTAGTTTTCTTGGCCATGCTGATTTCTATCGTAGGTTCATCAAAGACTTCTCCAAAATTGCGAGTCCATTGTGCAAACTATTGGAGAAAGATGCAAAGTTTGACTTCAATGACGATTGCTTAAAGGCATTCGAATGCCTTAAAGGAAAACTCATTGAAGCCCCTATTATGGTAGCACCAGATTGGACTCTCCCGTTTGAAGTCATGTGTGATGCTAGTGGTGTAGCCGTTGGTGCTGTTCTTGGTCAGAGAAAGGAGAAATTATTTCATCCTATCTACTATGCGAGTAAGGTCCTAAATGAAGCCCAAAGGAACTACACTGTTACTGAACAAGAGCTCCTAGCGGTTGTGTATGCATTTGAGAAGTTTCGTGCCTATCTATTGGGTACTAAGGTGATCGTTCATACAGACCATGCATCTCTTAGGTATCTAATGACAAAGAAGGATGCAAAACCAAGGTTGATTAGATGGGTATTGCTGCTGCAAGAGTTTGATTTCGAAGTCAAAGATAGACGAGGTTGCGAGAACCAAGTGGCTGATCACCTATCTCGACTTGAGAATGAGCATGTGGCGCAACCTAAAATTCAGATTGATGATGCATTCCCGGATGAAAAGATATTAGCGACAACAATGGAGAAATTACCATGGTATGCCGACTTTGCAAATTTCGTGGTGAGTAATGTGATACCTGCCAATTTATCTTACCACCAAAGGAAGAAGTTTATGCATAACGTACAACACTACTATTGGGATGAGCCTTATTTGTTTCGACGATGTGCGGATGGTATCATTCGACGATGTATATCCCATGAAGAGGTGCCTATTATCTTGGAAGTATGCCACACTTCGCAAGTTGGAGGACATCACGCAGGCAATCGGACGGCCAGAAAAGTATTGCAAAGTGGTTATTATTGGCCTTCGATATTCAGAGATGCCTACGACTATGTTAGAAGGTGTGACCAATGCCAGCGTCAAGGTGCGATTTCAAAACACCATGAAATGCCCATGACCAAAATTCTTGAGGTAGAACTCTTTGATGTGTGGGGTATTGATTTCATGGGTCCATTCGTGAATTCGTTTGGAATGAAGTACATCTTGGTTGCTGTGGATTATGTTTCGAAATGGGTAGAAGCTGTAGCATTGGCCGACAACGAAGGAAAGCGTGTTGTAGCGTTCTTAAAGAAGAATATCTTCTCTCGCTTTGGAGTACCACGTACTATCATAAGTGATGGAGGATCTCACTTCTGCAACAAGCTATTCAAATCAGTTTTGGCCAAGTATGGTGTCAAGCAACATAAGGTAGCTACGCCTTATCATCCCCAAACTAGTGGACAAGTAGAAGTTTCCAATCGCGAGATCAAGCAAATCCTTGCAAAGACGGTTAATGCGAATAAGAAGGATTGGTCTCGAAAGCTAGATGAGGCACTATGGGCGTATAGGACTGCATTCAAGACACCTATTGGCATGTCTCCTTATCAACTAGTTTATGGGAAGGCTTGCCACTTACCCATTGAGCTTGAGCACAAGGCATTGTGGGCGCTGAAGCGATTGAATTTGAATTGGGATGATGCAATGAAGCTGAGGATGGAGCAACTGAACGAGATGGATGAATTCCGTCTACATGCTTATGAAATATCAGACCTATACAAGGAGCGGATGAAAAAGTATCATGATCAGCGGATTGTTCGTCGAAACTTTCAAAAGGATGATATGGTACTTCTCTTCAACTCCAGATTGAAGCTCTTCCCAGGTAAGTTAAAGTCTAAGTGGTCTGGTCCATACAAAGTTATCCAAGTCTACTCGTCTGGAGTAGTCGAATTGGAAGACAATAATGGTGTTGTCTTCAAGGTGAATGGCCAACGTGTTAAGCCTTATATCAGTTCTCTTGACTCGATGAATTCTATGTCCATCACTTATCTCGACGAAGTCTAAGTACTCGAGATAACTATGTCGAGCCACGACAATAAAAAAAGTGCTAGATGGGAGGCAACCCATCGTTTTATCATTTTATCGTTCTTTTTTTACTTGTTTTGCTTTTGATAATAAAAATCCAAAAATAAGAGTCGTGCCACGACCAAAACTAAGGTGCTTGGTGGGAGGCAACCCATCGTACTAATCGTTTTCATTTGGTTTTAAGCAAAAATAGGTGCAAGAGGTATTCAACGAGGAGATTGATTTCAATTGACGATTTGGATGCGTTGTATGGTAAAGTTGGTAAGTTAGGAATAGTGATGCATAAGGCTATGGATTGAGCATTTCTCATGCCAAACTAGGCATCGAGGAAGGCTAGGCCTAGGTAAAACTAGGCCACGAACGATGCACAACCTATCCTATAGCCTAAGGTCTCGGAATCTAGTGTGCTATACACTATGCGCCGCCCAGTCCTAAGTGTGCTTTTGACTATGCGCCGCCTAAGCTATAGCATTAGGTCTCAGGATCTCATATGCCATAGACTATGCGGCGCATATGTCCCTAAATGCCATAGACTATGCGCCGCACATACCATGACTATGCCGAGCATTATGCGCCGCATATGTAGCATTTTTGTCTCCAAAACCGATTGTAAATAGGTCAAAACCCGACCCATTCTCTTCCTATATAAAGGGGACTTAGTCTTGAAACATAACCACACTAGAAATTAACCTAAAGGCGCCGCATTCCCTCTCCAAACCATCCCAAAATTTTTCTTTTTGCTCTTCCAATTCACAAAACCATCTCCAAAAGCTTCAAGCAAGTAAGTACTCTCTTATTCTTCATTTATTTCTCGTAAGTACTACGTTGCTTTGTCTATTATAAATTTCTACATCGTATAAGATTGATTGGTGATGTTCATGTGTTTTGATCGTTGATACAAAATCATGTGAGTAAACATATACGTAGGGAAATCTTGACTTGTTTCCGACTTGAATTGAGTTTTAATAGCATTGTTATACGATTTGCGGAATTGCTATGGTGATGAACATTGACTATCATGTTATGATCTTGTTACTTGGATACTTACATGCTAGACTATCCCGTTCATCGGGATAAGCCTTATAGTTGCCTACCGACTTAGGAGGTTGCGATTGTTGAAAAAATCCATACCATGTTACAACCCCTATGTAGTAGTGTTTTTATATCTAACATGAAAGTAGTGCAATGGCTGCAAGTAGTAATAGATTACTGATTTTCTTGTCGAAATATAATCCTAAAACGTATGTTGACGAAATCTGAGTAATCGACCACTTTCACTTCACTGATTTGTGTCAACAAAACTAAGTGTGGGGTGGTACCCCTACTGCTTGTTTATAGATTGTATCGACTGAGATTGTGCTGCCATTAACACTATTTCTAGTCTCAGGTACAATGGCACCTAAAGCGAGGCAAGGCAAGGAGAAGGCTACCACTTCCCAAAAGGGCAAGAAGAGAGGTAGAAAGGACCAAGGAGAATCATCCTCAACACAACTACCCCGCAGAATGTTTGGAATAAAATGGATTCTTGAGGAGGAAGCCAAAGAATGGCACAGGAACAACAAAGAAAGAAGATATGTTCACGTCGACCTGATCAACAAGGACACCTTAGCGAAGAAGGAGCCGCGTATGTTGGCGAAAATCATGGCATTGAAGCTGGATTTCATCTTCCGCGATATGGGAGAATGTAATCTTGATTTGACAAGAGAGTTTTACGCCAATTGGTCGCCGAAAACAACAGGCAGCGAAGTCAAAATTCGGGGCCAAGTGTTACAGCTCAACGCGGACTGGATCAACTCTTTTCTTGGCTTACCTTCGGTCGACCCAGCACCATTCAAAGAGCTGTACAGCAGGCCTCCTTATAGAGAAATTAGACACACACTTTGTGGAAGTAGATCGATGGAAAGGTGGGGCAGACATAAAGACACAGGACGACACAACACCTTCCCTTATGCTTCACTGAATAGGGAAGCAAGAATCTGGATGCGTATTGTCAACTCATGCCTTATTCCTGGGACTCAATACACCAAGATATCAAGAGATAGAGTGTGTTTGGTCTATGCTTTGATGACGAATGTCCCTATCAACTTTGGGGCAATTATTCGCTCTACCATGAGGAAGTCCAGACTCTACAAAAGGTCCCACTTCACGTTTGGAAATCTGTTGATAGCAATCTTGCGGAAGGAGGATATCGAAGAGGAACCAGCTGACCACAAACTCCCACATAACCCAAAGAAGGTTGACCTTACTAAGGTCAAAGATGCTGAAACAACTCATGGTGTCAACCTTACTACTGCGGAAAGACATGATCGTGATGAGAGTTTCTTCCGTCATCTTTATGGCATGACATGATTTACTATGATGAGTGGTGGACGTATTCCAACTACTGCAGAGCTCCAACAGCTGGACCACAACTATCCCATGAACATGCATGCACGGGAGATGTGTGGAGTGGGCGTATACTTTGAGGAACCTCTAGATGATGATGTGCCGACTGATGACGATCAACGCTTGCCAAACTCTGAAGAGGAGGAGAACTCTGACGATGACTCTTATGATGATTCCGATGAAGGGGGTATGACCCCCGACATTGAGGAAGAGTCCGACTAACCAGGTTCTTCGTATTTTTTTCCACTGAGGGAAGTGTCCCGTTTAAGTGTGGGGTGGCGGTATCGTATGCTATACTTCTCTATCGCATTTATGTTTGTTTATTTTGTTGTTTTTTGTTGTTTTTTTCGTGTTTTAGTTTTTTTTTGTTTTTGTTGTTTTTTCTAGCTTCGCATGAAATTATTTTGATAGGCAGCATGAGATTATAACAAGAGTATGTGCTACAATTGTGACTATTAAGACGTTTAGTCTCTAGTTGTGACTCATTATGTGATATTGTATGGTTCAATTTCTTCACTTGTTGGGTCGAGAGTCTATATTACTTCCAAGCAAGTCGACCATGTGCCTTGTGTGTGTGAGATAATCGTATATTCTATGTGTGTGGTTGATGCTAGAACTTGCCTGGTATGTATGCAAAGCGAAAATAAGGAGTGTAAGTTTAGGATATGATTTAGGCATTTCTTTGGCAACCTATATTTGTTTACCTTCAGTTTTATCTACCCATGGACATCATCCTAGTTAAACCCTTTTGAGACTTTAGCCTATTTTATTTGACAACCTTGTATGTAAGCCTAATCCATTTTTTTCAAGACCGTAATTTGATCCAAACTCCTAAGTGCTTTAAAGTGAAAAAGTCATGTGACAACATAAGAGGAAATTGGGTGAGTATGATGCTATAAATTGTAATGGTGCTTGAATGTGTTATGAAAAAGAAAGTTCTATCATAAGAGGTATGTTGTGAAAAGAAAAAGGAAAAGAAAGCTGAAAAGTGAGTTGTGCTTAAAATTGAAAAACAAAAGAGGAGAACAAGGGTGGTAGAATAAAAGAAAGAAAGGTTGAAAGAAAAAAAAAGTGTCAATGATACAAAGTGATGTATTAAAGCGCTTAGGAACTTAGTCACTATTCATGGCCAAAATAGTCCTACCCGTCCCTTAGCCTACATTACAACCATCAAAAGACCTACTTGATCCTAAGCTTAGCATTCTGACATTTAGTAGAGTATTACATTAAGGGCAAGCCTATGGTCATCAGTTGCTACATATGAATTCTTTGTGAGAGTGAGAGCAAGGACATTTTGATACCCATGTTTGAAAAATATGCTATACTTGTGAGTGATTATGGGTACTATAGTGTGAGAAACACATGGTTGATGAGTTTTGGGTAGTTATATATGATTCCTTGTACCTTAAAGTTTGCATGCGAGTTGATCACCATCACGAGTCTATGCTAGAGGTTAAATTGTTTCTACCTATAATCGAAAAGCTACTCTTTGTTGATAATTGTTGTGCTTGTCTTGACAAATGTTTTATGTTGTTGCTGTGAAACCCTAAGTTGATGTTTAGAAGGACATGGTATTTCGTTCGAGGACGAACAAAGCTTCAAGTGTGGGGTGTTGATGATAGGCGAATTTACACGCGTATATCAATATATTTTGCCCATATTTTAGCCTAGTTTTGAGAACAAAGTATATATTTCATGCACTTTTAGTCCTTTTTCCTGTAAATGAGCTAACAAACATGATTAGTAAAGTTTCAGGTATAAATGATGCAGAATTCAGCATTTTATGGCTTACTTGACGCAAAAGAAAGTTCACGAAGGAAGGGAAGGGAGTTTACATGCCTAAGGACCAAAACTGCGGCATGGAAAATCTGTCCTGGGCTAAAACAACATTTCTAAAGACTTTGGGGATTTGCAGTAACTTAGTTGGATTTGGACAATGATACATTAACCTAGTACAATTGGGTTATATATTTCATTAGTTTATTTGGATTATGATAATGTTACATTAACCTAGTACAATTGGGTTAAGTATTACATTAGCCTAGTAGGATTTGGTTAGATATTTTATTTATCTAGTAGGATTAGGATATGGGTATTATAAATACCCTATCATGCTAGAGATTTTTAATAAAGGAGGAGGGAGAACACAATACTTTCTTCCATCCCTCTCATCTTCCACTACAAACAATTCTACAACTCTTCTAATCTTTCCATTAATTCTATTTTTCTTCTTCTACTCTTCTATTCTTAAATTCCACAACAAGAGAATTGTTACTTTGCCTAGGAATTCACGCCTCACGCCTACCACCTAAGCTACACGAAATTACTCAATCTTGTGGTATAACAACAATGTCAATCGTGATCTCCTTCGCATTCATGGGTAACTAAACTTCTCTGTTGGGGTTATGGAAGCCGTATGAGATACTATCTATTGCTGTGAGGCTGTGAGTTCGCGACACGTATACTGCTTATATCATTATTCTCTTCATCTTAGTCTACATTCTTTGTGGTTGCAAACGCAAGAATACGCCAGTATAATATTTAACTTGTTCGAAAGAAAGGTTATTTGTCTGGAAAAGAGATAATGTCAAGGTAGTAGGGTCACCCCCTAAAATTCCCTACTAAAAATCTAGTGCCGTAACTGGACTAACCTCTTGGAGAATTCGTACCATTAGACACGCTTTAAGATCGAAAGAGTTAAAGTGAAATAATCCTCGAATAGGTCGAAAGACGCCTGGATTTACCATCGAATACAATTCCCTATAAGCAGTTGCATGTCAGAATTCTACACACTCATAGCCAATAGAGACGTATACCTCAGAAGGTGGACATAACCCCAACGCCTCAATTCTCATTATTTACAACTTACGTAACAATATTTCTCTTTTACTTTGCTATTTTCAGCTTTTATTTAATTGTTTTGGTAACACATTACAATCCCCCCTTTTTACGAGACTTGCACCAAAAGTTTAGTAATTTTGCTTACTTTTTGGCCAAGCTATTCCCTGTGGGATCGACACCCAACCCTGTTGGGTTCTATATTTGCTAACGACCGCTTTACACTCCTACGAGAGCTGTAGATTGAGCGTTATCAATGACCAAGCATAAATATATTTTAAATATAATTAGTAAATTGAAATACTAAAATTTGATATCTGAATAACTGATATCTGTATACTATGGTCAACCAAAACTAAAACTGAATTTTGAGTTGAGTACATAAATTAAAACTGGGGGAGGTATCATCCAACCGACATTCCTTAGTATGGGCTGATTGAGTTCCAACCTGTGACCCCAGTTAGAAGGGTGTTAGTACCATACCACAAGTACTAACAATGGCTTTGGAGTCATTCCTAATCTAGCGGGTGACCCCTAAGAGTATCAATCCTAATCTGGTAAGTGACATCTCATAACCTACGCTGGCTACATAGTTCTGGAACATAGGGATTATTTCTAAGGACCTATTCCTAACTGACGGGTGAGTCCTTATCCTTAGGTTCGCTCGGTGCTGAATCGTACTCCCAATTGAACTGACACTGATTACGGTACTGAACTAAGCATAGTTGGACAAGGAACTAATCATGATGGATAATTGGCTGAATATGCTCATGGTTTATAAGAACTATTCTGTAACTACTAAAATTCTATAAACAATTAAGTTTTTGGTATTCATAACCCCCAGGACTCGATAAAAATACCAACAAAGACCCATAAGAACTTTAAAACCATGGAAGGAAATTATTGTTCACAATTATTCACCTAAGAATTTCATCAAACACATGGGGACTAAGACTTTAATATGGGGATGCCTTTTAAACATGAAAAGATTGCACAGTCACATGACCAAATCATAAGCTGAGGGTTTTATTCTGAATTCGTATGAACATGATATGGACATCATAATATTTAAAACATACTATAATGCATTCTATGTGAACTCACTTGAAAACAGAATAAGGGTCATTATTCAAAACTCACTGTTTGAGGCATTTCATCAAACATTTGATATTCGTAGTTTAAGCTAAACATGGGAATAATGTAAAGTTTGTATTAATAGCATGATTTCAACACCAACATCACTAATTCTGAATTAAATCAGCGAACAATATTATTCAAATGTGTGGGGTTTAAAACAACCATAATTTCATGTAAACATGGTGTAGAATAAAAATTCATGGAGATTCATGGTTAAAAGCATAATTAAAATCACAATGACTTGTAATACTTATAACTTTGAATTTGAAATTTAATTCTTGGACTCCATGGATGAATATTTAACATACCTTATGGATTTAATCTTGAAATATAATGGAATTTTCTTGAATTTCTTGAATTGGGAATTATAATTTCTTGGTTTTCTTGAAGTAGAGCTTGAATCTTGTTCTTGGGAGATGATTTTGATAGGAAATCCTAATTTTCTTGTTCTTGAGAGTGGAGAGGATTATGAGTGATGAGAAACTGATATTTTATCACTTAATAGGGTTTAATGCATGATTTCAGTCATGAGAGGTGAGGGAAAAGACCAAAATACCCCTCTGAAACTGAATGGAAAATGCTGAATTTTAAGGGTGACAACTTGGGCTAATAGGTCGTCACTTAGTTGATGGTCTATTAACTTAGATCATCACTTGGAGGATGAAACTATTGACTTAATAGTTAGGGATGACAACTTGGCTTATAAGTCATCACTTAGTTGAAGGCTTATCAGCTCAGGTCATCACTTTGTTGACAGACTGACATGCCAAAGTAAAATGAGTATATCTATTTGTTATGATATCAGATTAAGGTGAAACCAAATGTGTTGGAAAGAAGATTCGAAGATCTTTCATTTGATATAAGGTAGGACATTCAACTAATAATATAAAAGTAGTAATGGTCGTTTAAAGTTGACCCAATCCGAATCATTCACTAACACTTCATCAATAGAACTGTTCTCAACTCGTCTATGAGTTTGGAGATTTTTATGTCTTCAACTAATATAAAAGAACATTTTCACACTATAGAATTGATCATCACACATATATAGACATTAAATCATTGGGTTTCGGTCTGCATACTTCATAATAATGGTTTGAATTCTAGCCCAAAAATATGGAGTGTTACAATATCTCCCCCTTGGGAACATTCATCCTCAAATGAGACTGGTTAGACTGAGAGTACTGTACTAAGGTAACTGAGAGCATATACTGAACATACATTAATCTGAACATGATTGCATAACTGAGTCTGGGCATGATACCTAAACAAAACTAGCCTCGTGGATACATACACTGTAATGAGAATGGTTATAAGACTGAGATAAAAATAAGAGAGTCAACTTATGAGTAACTATTACCTCCAGCTGGATTTGGTTTCATGAAGAAAAGATGAGAGATTTAGGACATGAAAACTCAAGGTATTACAATATCTCCCCCTTGGGATACTTCATCCCCCGAATGATATTAACTTGGCTAAAATACTAAGGAAAGACTGAGATAATGCACGGGACACTAACAGACTAAATCATGACTAAACATCTGGAATGTGAAACTGAGGTCTGAGTAATAGATGGTCAATTACATGAATTCATCAAAGAGATTTGAACTGAGTGCATATATAACATGAATCTGAATTTAACTGATCATTAAGAGTGTAGAATAAGTACTAGAACTGATCATACTATAAAGTATGAGTACATGAGTCATGATTTGCATGACCTGAATTTGAGTTTCATAAATTTATGGAACATGATCCGTACTACTGAGAAAGCAGGAACTCCTTATACTAAGAACTAGGAGAACATATGATTTTCAATAAGATGCACAAATATGAGATATGATCATAGAGTTGACAAGTAAGTTATAAGTATATATCATGATAACTGAAGTACAAATACTAAAATAAGCATGGGTCGAGCATCTTCTTCCCTAGTGTTATTCTACAACACACTGGCACCACTACTATAATCTGAGAGCTTGACCTGGTTTCCTTGTTCTATCATCTTACCCTTAGCTTTGATCCATCACTCTAAGTCTGTGAACCACTAAATCAAGAACTCTAAACTAAACCATCAAAACCTTACTCTAGTGTCTGGGGTAGACACTGAAGATGAACCTACTAGAGTATCAAGACTAACACCAAAATTAATAGCTATGTACTGTGTTACATTGGAAGGCAAGGCTCCGGGGTCTAATAAAGCATAGAACGAAGATTAAAGGCCAGTAACATACTGATAACTACACCAGGAGAGATTTCTAAATCATAATGAGACTGGAGTGCATAAAGTCTATTCTGGCGTTGACCACTGGTGGCACTGGAAGTGGCGCCCTGCTGAGTCGGGCAACCGGATGGGACTGTAGGATGGTTGGACTGAACTTGTTGACACAAATTATTTCCCCTCTGATCCATTACTCTACACTCCCCTATTATGTGGCTTAGGTTACCACATCCATAACATACATCACTGCTAGCTCTACTCACAGCTAGGTAATTTCTGCCATATTATCTGCAAAGTGGATGGGTACGACCACTTCTCATACTACCCCAGGTTTTGAAGCCTAGCGCCCTATCCCGACTGTCATTCCTAAACTTTGGTATTGGTACACTATATAAAGAGGGATATAGGGCTAAAAAATTCTGACTGAACTAAGTACGATAACCACCTTTTGACCCTGGATGAGCAAAACTAAAGCTACCCATTCTGGCTCTCTTATTCTCTCTCTCCTTCTCCTTAAGATTCTGCTCCCCAATCTGTTAAGAATGGATCATAAGACTAGATATGTCCATCTCCTTAATTAACATTGCAGTCCTACACTCCTTGACCATACTATCAGATACTCCACACACGAACTTGCTCATCCTAGACTTGTTATCAACCACCACATGAGGAGAATACTTGGCTAACTGAGTAAACTTGAGGAAATACTCTTTCACACTCATATTGACCTGTCTTAAGTTGATAAATTCTAAAACTTTGAATTCCCTCAACTCTAATGGAAAAAATCTATCTAAGAAGGCTGTAGCAAACTCCTCTCATTCTATAAGCTCTGCATCTGCACCTCTATCCTCTTTTCACTACTTAAACCAGCTGTGAGCTAAATCCTATAACTGGTAAGTATCCATTTCAGTACTCTTACTAAAAGTCACCCCTATAATTTCTGTTACTTTCTGGACCATGTCTAGGATTTCCTGCGGACCCTCTTCAGATTTAGATCCTAAAAACAGTGAAGGATTCACTTGGGCAAAGTCTCAAATCCTGGATACGATAGTATTGGATACAGGGTTGGCTAGAAAAACTACTTGATGCTCATTTTAGGATGATATGGAGTGATCTAGAGTAGTGAATACAACTCTGAACTCTACAAGAGAAACATGCTCATTTATGTGATCTTCCTGAATGGGCGGAGGTATGGGCTGATTCCCATTTCTTCTTTCATTGTTATTTTTGGGAGGTATTTTATGTAAACATAAGGAAAAGTGAATTAAAAAAGAGAGTTTAAATAGAGCTCATGCTCTTTCGCACGACATGAATACTGAAAGAAGGGAAACTTTTCCTAAAACTTCTTATATCCTCTTGTCCAAAAGTGAGACGCTCTTTATACCCATGCACAAGACTCTACTTGACGTGGATTTTGGACTCCCTAAGATACTTTGAAACCTTAGGCTTTGATACCAAGTTTATAATGACCTGAGAGTACTCTCTGGGTGCCATACAATGCTTATAGTCCCGAGAGACCACAAGCTAACCCATGAGATGGTACCTGCTATGAGCACTGAATAATATATTATTGATAGAAGTATTATATGAAATTTAGATTAAAAGCCATAAGGTTTTAAATTATAGTTCTGTCTATGTCTGTAAAATAATACTGGCCTTATTGATAAAATGGTTTATAATAACAACTGAAAACTGCTTGCCTGCCTGTACTAGTCTGAAAGCCTCTAAACTACCTGATAGTGGAGTTAATGGGACAAGACCCCAACTAAATCCCACTAGATAAATAGATAAATAGATAAACTAATAACATAGCTAAATATAAGGTAACTCATCCTCGAAGAATAAAGACTCACCACGGCTATTGTTGCTGATGCACTGGAGAGTTTTAGTACGATTGGAAGTCCGAGCGTCCGTACCTATGATATAATAAATCATAGCGCAAGGAACGAGTATGTGATAAGTACTTTGAATGTACTAGTATGATAAATAAGGTAGGATGATGTGCATTGTTTCATGTACATAAGTAATTAACTGACTGAATGAATAACATGAAGCCCTGAATAGAATGCATGAAATCTGTAAATACTGAGAATACATGACCAAGTATAAACATGTTCTGAAAATTATATGTAAATCAAAATACTAAAATTTGACAAATGAATAACTAATATCTGTATACAATGGTCAAGCAAAACTGAAACTAAATTCTGAGCTGAGTACTGAAACTAAAACTATGGGAGGTATCATCAAACTGACATATCCAGTCTGAGATGATTGGTGTAAAACGTGAGACCCTAGTTGGAAAGGTGTTAGTACCCTACCACGGGTACTAAAAATGTCTGTGGAGTCAGTCCTAATCTGGCGGGTGACCCTTGAGATCAGTCCTAAACTAGCGGGATCTGAGAGTGTCAGTCCTAAACTAGCAGATGGCACCTCATAACCTACAATGGCTACATAGTTCTAGATCATAGGGATTTATTGTAAGGATCTAGTCCTAACTAACGGGTGATCCCCCATCCCTAGGTTTGCTCGGTGCTAAATCTTACTCCCAACTGAACTGACACTGATTATAGGACTGAACTAAGCTTAACTAGACAAGTAACTAATCATAATGGTTAACTGTCTAAATATGCTCATGGTTTATCTGAAATATTCTGTAACTACTAAAATTCTGTAAACAACTAAGTTTTTGGGTATTCATAAGCCCCGAAACTCGATAACAATAACAACAGAGACACATAAAAGCTTTAAAACCATGGAAGGAAATCATTGTTTAGAATTATTCACCTGAGCATTTCATCAAACACATGGGGACTAAGACTTTAACATGGGTATGGCTTTTAAATATGAAAAGATAGAACAGTCACATGACCAAATCATAAGCTGAGGGTATTATTCTAAATTCATATGAACTCGATATGGACGTCAAAATATTTAAAACATACTATAATTCATTTCATGTGAAATCACTTGAAGAAATAACATATTTCATTATTCAAAACTCATTCTTTGAGGCATTTCATCAAACACTGGATATTCGTAGTTTAAGCTAAACATGGGAATAGTGTGGAGTTTATAGTACTAGCATGATTTCAACACCAATATCCATAATTATAAATTAAATCAACGAATAACATTATTCAAACATATGGGGTTTAATAACAACAATGATTTCATGTAAACATGGTGTAGAATCAAAATTCATGGGGATTCATGGTTAAAATCACAATGATATGTAATACTCACAACTTAGAATTTAAATTTATTTATTGGAATACATTAATGAAAGGGACCCATTGATGAACATTTAACATACCTTAAGTCTTCGATCTTGAAAGAGAATTGACTTTTCTTGAACGCTCTTGGATTGGGAATTATAATTTCTTAGTTTTCTTGAAGAAGAGCTTGAATCTTATTCTTGGGAGATGATCTTGAGAGGAAACCCTAATTTTCTTATTATTGAGAGTGGAGAGGATTATGAGTGATGAGAAACTGATATTTTATCACTTAATAGGGTTTAATACATGATTTAAGTTGTGGGAGGTGAGGGAGAAGACCAAACTACCCCTCCGAAACTGAATGGGAATTGCTGAATTTTAATGGTGACAACTTGGGCTGATAGGTCGTCACTTAGTTGACGGCCTATCAACTTAGGTCATCACTTGGAGGATGAAATTTATGTCTCACTGGTTAGGTCTGAAGACTTGGCTAATAAGTCGTCACTTAGTCAACGTCTTATCAACTCAGGTCATCACTTTGTTGACAGACTGACATGCTAAAGTAAAATGTGTATAACTTTTTTCTACAATATCGAATTAAGGTGAAACCAAATGCATTGGAAAGAAGATTCAAAGATATTTCATTTGATATAAGGTAGGATACATTAATCATTATGTAAAAGGAGTAATGGTCATTTAAAGTTGACCCAAACAAAATCATTCACTAGCACTTAATCAATAGAAGTGTTCTCAACTCGTCTTTGAGTTTGGAGATTTTTATGACTTTGAATAATATAAAATGACATTTTCACACTATACAATTGATCATCCCAGATATATAGAAATTAAATCATTGGGTTTCAATCTGCATACTTCATAACAACGATTTGAATTCTAGCCAGAAAATGTGGGGTGTTACAATATCTCCCCCTGGGAACATTCATCCTCGAAAGAGACTAGATAGACTGAGAGAACCATACTAAGGTAACAAAGAGTATGTACTAAACATACATTAATCTGAACATGATTGTATAACTGAGTCTGGGCATGATACCTGAATTAAACTAGCCTCGTGGATATATTCACTGAAATGAGAATAGTTATAAGGCTGAGTTAGTAATGAGAGAGACAACTTATGAGTAACTATTACCTCCAGTTGGATCTAGTTTCATGAAGAAAATATGAGAGATTTAGGACATGAAAACTCAAGGTATTACAACATCTCTCCCTTGGGATACTTCATCCGACGAATGATACTGACTTAGCTGAAATACTAAGAAAAGACTGAGATGATGCACGGGACACTTACAAACTAAATCATGACTGGACATCTGGAATGTGAAACTGAGGTCTGAGTAATAGAGGGTCAATGACATAAATTCATCAAAGAGGTTTGAACTGAGGACATCATGACATAAATCTGAATTTTACTGATCATTAAGAGTGTAGCATTAGCACTAAAACTGATCATACTGTAAAGCATGAGTACATGAGTCATGAGCTGCATGACCTGAATTTGGAGTTCATAAATTTATGTAATATGATCCGTACTGTTGAGCAAACTGGAACTCCTTATACTAAGAACTGGGAGAACACATGATTTTCGATAAGATACACAAATATGAGATATGATCATAGAGTTGACATGTAAGGCATGAGTAGATATCATGATAAATAAAGTACAAATACTAAAATAAGCATAGGTCGGGCATCTTTCGCCCTAGTGTTGTTCTATAACACACTGGCATCACTACTAGAATCTGAGAGCTTGACCTGGTTTTCTTGTTCTATCATCTTTCACTTAGCTTTAAACCATCACTCTAAGTCTGTGAACCACTAAATTAATAACTCTAAACTAAACTGTCACTACCTTACTCTAGAGTCTGGGGTAGACACTAAGGAGGACCCTACTAGAGTACTGGGACTAACATAAAAAATAATAGCTATGTATTGAGTTACATCGGAAGGCAAGGCTCTGGGGTCTAATAAAGCATAACAAGAAGATTAAAGGCCAGTAACATACCGATAACTACATAATGAGATCTTTCTGAATCATGACGAGAGTGGAGTGCATAAAGTATGTCCTGGCGTTGACCACTGGTGGCACTGGAAGTGGCGTCCTGCTGAGCCGGGTGACCGGAAGGGACTGAAGGAAGATTGGACTGACCCTGTTTACGTAAATCCTTTCCCCTCTGATCCATTACTCTAAACTCTCACATCCTACATCCTGGATTACCACATCACTAACATACATCACTGCTAGCTCTATACACATTTAGGCGATTCCTACCATAGTCTCCACAAAGCGGATGGGTATGACCACTGCTCGGACTACCCTAGGTTTTGGAGCCTAGCGCCCCATACCGACTGTCATTCCTAAAATTTGGTATTGGTGCACTAGCTAAAGAGGGAGATGGGGATAAAAACTTCTGACTAAAATGAGTACGGTTACCACCATCTGACCCTAGATGAGCAAAACTAAAGCTACCTATTCTGGTTCTCTTATTCTCTCTCTCCTTCTCCTTAAGCTTCTACTCCTCAATCTGTTGAGCATAGATCATAAGCCTAGATATGTCCATTTCCTTAATTAACACCGCAGTCCTACACTCCTTGACCATACTATTAGATACCCCAGACATGAACTTGCTCATCCTAGACTTGTTATCAGCCACCACATGAGGAACATACCTGGCTAACTAAGTAAACTTGAGGGAATACCCTTTCACACTTCTATTGCCTTGCCTGAAGTTGATAAATTCTAACACTTTGGCTTCTCTCAACTCTAATAGGAAAAATCTATCTAAGAAGGCTGCAACAAACTACTCTCATTCTATAGGCTCTGCATCTGCACCTCTATCCCCTTTTCACTACTTAAACCAACTATAAGCTAAATTCTGCAACTGGTAAGCAACCAGTTCAGTACTTTCACTAAAATTCACCCCCATAATGTCTGCTACTTTCTACAACATGTCTAGGAATTCCTGCAGATCCTCTTCAGATTTGGACCCTAAAAACAGAGGAGGATTCATTCGGGTAAAGTCCCGAATCCTGGCTGCGGTAGTATTGGCCACTGGTTTAGCCAAAATCATAACTGGCTGCTCATTTTAGGCTTCTATAGAGTGTGCTAGAGTAGTGAATGTAGCTCTGAACTCTACATACGAACATACTCAATAACAATAACAATAGAGACACATGAAATCTTTGAAATCATGGAAGGAAATCATTGTTCACAATTATTCACCTAAGCATTTCATAAAACACATAGGGACTAAGACTTGAACATAGGGATTCCTTTTAAATATGAAAAGATCACAGAGTCACATGACCAAATCATAAGCTGAGGGTTTTATTCTGAATTCGTATGAACATGATATGGATGTCACAATATTTAAAACATACTAAAGTGCATTCCATGTGAACTCACTTGAAAACATAACAAGGGTCATTATTCAAAACTCACTCTTTGAGGTATTTCATCGAACACTTGATATTCATAGTTTAAGCTAAACATGGGAATATTGTAAAGTTTGTAGTAATAACATGATTTTAGCACCAACATCACTAATTATGAATTAAATCAGTGAATAACATTCTTCAAATGTGTGGGGTTTAATAACAACAACAATTTCATTTAAATATGGTGTAGAATCAAAATTCATGGGGATTCATGTTTAAAATCACAATGACTTGTAATACTCACAACTTTGAATTTGAAATTTGATTCCTGGACTTCATGGGTTAAAGGAACCCATAGATGAACATTTAACATACCTTAAAGATTTGATCTTGAAATAGAATTGACTTTTCTTGAACGTTCTTGGATTGAGAATTATAATTTCTTAGTTTTCTTGAAGAAGAGCTTGAATCATATTCTTGGGAGATAATTTAGTGAGAAAACCCTAATTTTCTTGTTCTTCAAAGTTGAGAGGATTATGAGTGATGAGAAACTGATATTTTATCACTTAATAGGGTTTAATGCGTAATTTAAGTCGTGGGAGGTAAGGGAAAAGACTAAAATACCCCTCCTAAATAGAATGGGAATTACTGAATTTTAAGGGTGACGAATTGGGCTGATAGGTCATCACTTAGTTGATGTCCTATAAACTTAGGTCATCACTTGGAGTCTGAAACTTATGGCTCACTAGTTCGGGCTGATGACTTGGCTGATAAGTCGTCACTTAGTTGACGGCTTATCAGCTCAGGTCGTCACTTTGTTGACAAGCTGACATGCTGAAATAAAATAAGTATAACTTTTTGTTTTGATACAGATTAAGGTGAAACTAAATATGTTGGAAAGAAGATTCAAAGATCTTTCATTTGATATAAGGTAGGACTCGTAAATCATTATGTACAAGGAGTAATGATCATTTAAAGTTTACCCAAAATGAATCATTCACTAACACTTAATCAATAGTAGTGTTCTCAACTCTTATTTGAGTTTGGAGATTTTTATGACTTCTACTAATATAAAAGGACATTTTCACACTATAGAATTGATCATCACACATATATAAACATGAAATTGTAATACCCCGTGTTTCCCTAGCTTAAATTAACTCTTAGTCCATGAGTTATCCTATAGGAAATTTTCTAAATTCTCAGTATTTTTCATTTTAGAGCCTACAAATGCGTAGGAAATTCAGTTATCTTTCCAACGATATAAAGTTTACCCAAATACGACACCCGAGCGAAGAGTTAAAGCCATTTTAGTAAGACAGTGTGCCACCTGAGCCATCAACTCGTTGTGGAGCATGATCAAATGGCATTCGTCAATTCCAGTGTTGCTTCATGATATTCGTGCATCTCTCTATAGACCCAGTTCACAATTGTCAATTTCCAGTGAGGTAACGCAATTCCACCGCGTCGTTCCAAGGACCAAAATCGCATCCAGCAAGTTACCGCGATGGCACCGCATCACGCCATCAATCCAGTTCCCAGTGACATGGCGCGATAGTACCGCGTTCGCCGGGTGCCAAAATGGGGAATTTTTAGTAATTCCAAGTTTTAAATCTGAGGGCATTAAAGTCTTTTGCCCCTCACCCTAGTCAGCCTTTAACATGAAATTCACCTTTAATTAACCTAGTTACTTCATTATTCGCCCAATTTCTCCCTCAAATTAAACCATTCTCTCTAAAGAGGAAAAAACCCTAGTTCAATAGATCAAGCACAAAATTCAACGATTAACCAAGAACTTCAAGAAACTCATAAATTAAGATGTTAAATGTTCATCTATGAGTCCCTTTCCCCCATATAGTCCAAGAATCAATTTTTAAAACTTTAAGATTCATGATTCATGATTCATGATTTACATGTATGGAATTGGATTGTATTCATGTTTTGAAATTTATTGAGTTTTAAATCAGTGATTAATGGTGGATTTCATGAAATTGAATAGCATGTATATTGAATTGAGCAATCCCCATGTTATAATCCATGAATTTACAAGTTTAGGCAATGTAATTGCTGTGTTTATGTGTTATCCATGATTTAAATTCCAAGTTTCAAGAATTGTTCCTAGTATTAGTTGATTTACATGATATCCAAGATAATCCCTTGAAATTGCAAGTTGATTGTTATAACCATGTTTACCCTAAGTGTTTATGATTTAGTAAAACAAGAATGCCTCCCATGTGTTTCATAAATTGTCTATAAGAATGAAATAATGCCATTATAGCATGCTAACATGTATTCCCCATTCAAGTACAAGTTAATGCATTACAAGTGTTTGATAAAATATCTCTATAGATGAATTATGACCAAGTGAACATTATTATGTTATTCAAGATTATGCTTTGCGTTACTTTTCATGCTATCGAGTCCTGGGGGTATTTAATACTCAATAATTTAGCTATTTACCTAGAGCCAGTGTCAGTGATAGAATAGTTTTAGTCATGTCACGATCAGTAGAACTCAGTCAGTTACAAAACTAAGGAAAACTCAGTAAACTCTGTATCAGTCCAGTCCAGTCCAGCTTAGTATACTTAGTTCAGTGTATTTCAGTTAGAAATAGGATTCAGCACCGAGCGAGCCTAGGGATAGGGTATCACCCATTTGTTAGGACTGGGTCCCTAGAAGCAATCCCTAAGATCCAAAACTACGTACCCAGCATAGGTTATGAGATGTCACCTGTTAGATAAGAATGACATACTCAGGGATTACCCGCTAGCTTTAACTTATCTTAGGGGTCACCTGTTAGTTTGGAACGACTCCACAGGAGTTATTAGTACTCATGGAACGGTGCTAACACCTTTTCAATTGGGGTTACAGATTGGACCCCAACTCAGTTATCTTATCTTATTTGGGGCATGTTGATTAGATGATTACCTCCCACAGTTTTAGTCTTCAGTATAAAACTCAGTTTATTTTATTAGATCAGTACTTTCAGAAACAGTCAATCAGTATCAATAAATTAGTTATCAGTAATTTCAAATATCAGTAATTTCAGATATCAGTTACTCAGTTATCAAAAACTCAGTGCTCAATTTCAGAAAAGCTTAGTTGTAGTATACATATATCCACAATATTACATATTCAATTTTTACAGTACTACCATATTTAGTTACTCTATATCATTCAGTTAGTTACTGTTCATGCATATGAAACCTTGCATTAATCCTTACCTCATCTAGCATACCAGTATATTCCACGTACTGACGTATACTCTTTCTTTTCACTATGATGTCTCATATTATAGGTTCGGATGCTCAAGTTCTCGATCTCACTTAGACAGATCTAGTCAATAGTCACAGATTTAGTAGTGAGTCCTCATCTATCGAGGATAGGCTTTTATTTTTGTATTTTAGTTTACCAATAGTTTAGTAGTTGGAGTTAGTTGGGGGATTATCCCATCAACTCCACTTTTCAAATAGTTCAGTTAGAGGCTTTCAGACTATACCAGTTCAGATAGTGTTTAGTTTTTAGTTATTTTATCAGATGTTGTATTTTTACAAGTATTTCAAATGTTTTGAACCTTATGGAAATTCAACCCAATTCTGCATTATTTATAATATTATTATTTAAGTGCTCATAGTAGATATCAGTCATGGGTTAGCTTGTGGTCCTTCGGGGTCGTAAGCACCGTATGACAACTAAAGGGTAGCCTCAGGTCATTACAAACTTGGAATTAGTGCCTAACGTTCAACAGAGTCCTAGGGAGTCTGAAAGCCGCATCAAGTAGAGTTTTGTGCATGGGTGTGTAATGCGCCATACTTATGGACAGGAGGCTATGAGATGTTTTAGGAATAGTTTTCCTTCTTTAATTATTCATTTCATGTGAGTGAGTATGAGCTCTAGTTAAAAAATCTCAGTCTAATCCTCTTCTTCTTTCCGTTTATAGAACATGCCTCCTAAAAGGACTAACGAAAGAAGGAATGAAAATCAGTAAGTCCCTCAGCCCATTCAGGCAAATCCCCTGGATGAGTACATCTATCATGCAGAATTCAGAGTTGCATTTACTTCTCTAGCCACTTCAATCACAGCTCGGAATGAATGGCTAACTGCTGTTCTAGCTAACCTAGTGGCCAATGTTGCTGCAACAAGAATTCAGGACTACACCCGAATGAATCCTCCCCTATTCTTAGGATCTAAGTCAGAAGAGAAACCACAGGAGTTCCTCAGTCAGGTTCAAAAAGTCATAAATATCATGGGAGTGACTTCCAGTGAGAGTACTGAGTTAGCTGCATATCTACTACAAGATATCGCTCATACGTGGTTTAAGCAGTGGCAGGTAGACAGGGGAACAGGTGCAGAGCCCATAGAATGTGAAGAGTTTGCTACTGACTTTTTAGATAGATTATTTCCCTTAGAGCTGAGAGAATCCATTGTGTTAGAGTTCATCAACCTCAAGCAAGGAAGTATGAGTATGAAAGAGTATTCCCTTATGTTTACTTAGTTAGTCAGGTATGCTCCCTATGTGGTATTAGACAATAGGTCCAGAATGAGCAAGTTTGTATCTGGGGTGTCAGATAGTATGGTTAAGGAGTGAAGAACAACGATGATGATTAAGAAGATAAACATCTTTAGGCTTATGGTCCATGCTTAATAGATTGAGGAGAAAAAGCTTAAGAAGAAGGACAGAGAGAATAAGAGAGCTAGAATAGGCAGTTTCAATTTCAATCAGCCTAAGTCAGAGGGCGGTAACCATTCCCAATTTTATCCAAAGTATTAAGTTCTAGCTCTATCCTCAGCTAGTACTCCAATACCAAAATTTAGGAATGCCATTCATGATGAGGCGCCAGGCTTCAAAACCTAGGGTAGTGTGAGAAGTAGTACCCATCCTCTTTGCAAAGATTATGGTAAAAAAATTACCTAGGTATGTGTAGAGCAGGCAACGATGTGTGTTTTGGATATGGTAAGCCAGGCCACAGGATGTGGAAGTGTAGAGTATTACCTCAGAGAGGAAAATATTTTCATCAACAGGGTTAGTTCAACCATCCTCCAGTCCCATCCGGTCGCCCAACTCAGTAGGGCGCTATTTCTAGTACCACTAGTGCTCAATGCCAGAACAGATTTTATGCACTCCAGTCTCATCACGATCAGGAAAGTTATCCTGATATAGTTATGGGTATGTTATAAGTCCTTCATCTTTATGTTTATTCCTTGCTATATCTCAAGGATTTACTTCTTTTGTAACCCCTATATAGCCATCAACTTCAGTGTAAGACACGAAATATTAACAGAGTCCTCCTCAGTGTCTACTCCAGACTTTAGAGTAAAGTGGGGATAACTCAGTTTCGAATTATTGATTTAGTGGTTCACAACTTTAGAATGATGGCTTTAAGCTAAGGGGGAGTTAGTAGAACAAGTAACCAAGTCAAGATTTCAGATTTTAGTAATAATGTCAAAAATGTCAGTGCTCATACCTTAGATGTCAGCTCTATGATCCTAGCTCATATTCGGGCACGTTGTCGAAAATCAGGTACGCTTACAGTTCCTGGTATAAGGAGTCCCAGTTCACTCAGTATAACAAATCATGTTCCTTGAATATAGAAACTCCAACTCAGGTCATACAATTCATGACTTAGGTACTCATACCTTATAGTATGCTTAGTTCCCATGACTCATGCTACGCTCCTAATGGTCAACCAAATTGAGATTTTGTCATGTATATCCTCAATTTAGACCTCTTGATAAATCCATGATGTTGATATTCTATTCCTCAGGCTTTAATTAAATGTCAAGTTCAGTTTAGTTTCCATTCATGCTTCAGTTCCTCATGTTTTAATCTTCAGTGAACTCTCCTTATGAAATATTGTGATGAGAAGTTGCTTAGATAAGAGAGAGCAAATGGTTCATTTTAAGAAAAGATTGTTACATTCTTGTTTTACACTAGGTTTTAGTTATGAAGATAGGCTTGAATGTCATGTTTATATGTAAGTGGCTAAATATATTTTGGAGATTTGAGTAGTCTTGAACTTAGCAGGAGAATTCAGTTCAGCTTAGACCTTAGTAGGTAGGGTTATCAGTTCCATATTAAAGAGTTTTGGCCATGTTGTGGTTTCTTATTAAGATATCTTATTCAGACCATACCAGGGTTCCTTACTCCCTAAATCCAGTAGGACGTTATATACAGAGTATCTCAGAAATGATCCAATCGAGTATAAGTTTTCAGAATGAGTTAGTTCGTAAAGCCAACAATTCAGTTTAGCAGTGAGGCAGACAAATTTGGATGGTTTCCATTCTTTCCATCTAGTTGTCCTATCCCAAAATGGAACATCCTAGTAGTTATAAGTTCAACCCAGTTTATGTATCATGCCTAGGTTTAGGATTCCAGATATTCAGTCACTATTTAGTTCGTAGGTGCCCCGTGCATCATCTCATGCTTTACCTTAGTATCTCAGCCAAGTCAGCATTCCCGAGGGACATATTGTCCCAAGGGGGAGATGCACTATAAACCCCAAGCTTTCATGTTCTAAACCTTCCATTCTCTCTTCACATCATGAATTTAGTAACGGATAATGGGTACTCATAAGTTAACCCTCTGGTTCCAATCTTAGACTTATGACCATTCCAAAGTCATGGCATGTATTCAAGGAATAATTTTAGTTCACATATTCAGTTCATGTATCATGTTTTAGGCTTAGTCTTGCACTCATTTTCTCGTTTATATATGTTCAGTAAATGATCTCAGGTTCATCAGTATTCTCCGCTTAAGGTAACAGTCTTTCTTAGCTATACCCAGCTCCTTGTTTAGTTACAATTATAATCTTAATACTCCATTACCGTTGCATATTCAGTCACGTATTCATGAATCAGTTCAGTCATGTACTCATGCATCAGATATGCATGTTTAGTACAAAAACTCAGTTTCTTAGTAGTTCAGTTATGTAGTCATGTTTCAGTTTTGCATATTTAGTATATAAACTTAGTCTGTCATGTTTCTCAGCTTAATCAGTCTCATTCGAGGATGAATATTCCCAAGGAGGAGATATTGTAATACCCCATGTTTCCCTAGCTTAAATTAACTCTTAGTCCATGAGTTATACTACATAAAGTTTTTGAAATACTTAGTATTGTTCAGTTCAGATCCTGCTAATGCAAAGGAAATTCAATTAGCTTTCCAAAGATATAAAGTTCACCCAAATCTGATACCCAGGCAAAGAGTTAAAGCCATTTTCGTAAGACAGTGTGCCAACCGAGCCATCAACACGTCGCGGAGCATGACCAAATGGAAATCGTCAATTCCAGTGTTTCTTTGTGATATTGGTGCATCTCACTATAGAACTAGTTCACAATTGTCAATTTTCAGTGAGGCAACACGATTCCACCGCATTGCGCCAAGGACCAAAATCGCATCCAGCAAGACACCGCGATGGTGCCAGATTGCGCTACCAGTCCAGTTCCTAGTTTTTCATTTTCCAGTGAGACGACGCGATAGCACTGCATCACATTGGGTGCCAAAATTGAGAATTTTCAGTAATTCTGAGTTTTAAATCTGAGAGCATTAAAGTCTTTTGCCCCTCACCCTAGTAAACCTTTACCACAAAATTCACCTCTAATTAACCTAGTTACTTCATTATTCACCCAATTTCCCCCCAAATTAAACCATTCTTTCTCAAGAGGCAAAAACCCTAGTTCCATAGATTAAGCACAAAGTTCAAGGAATCACCAATAACTTCAAGAAATTCACAAATTAAGGTATGTTAGGAGTTCATCTATGGGTCCCTTTCACCCATTGAGTCCAGGAATACGTTTTTAAAACACCAAGATTCATGAATCATGATTTACATGTATGAAATTGGATTGTATTCATGTTTTGACATTTATTGAGTTTTAAATCCATGATTATTGGTGGATTCCATGAAATTGAATAGCATGTATAGTGAATTGAGTAATCCCCATGTTATAATCCTTGAATTTGCAAGTTTGGGCATTGTAATTGCCATGCTTATGTGTTATCCATGATTTAAATTCCAAGTTTCAAGAATTGTTCCTAGTATGAGTTGATTTACATGATATCCATGATAAATCGTTTAAATTACGCGTTGATTGTTATAACCATGTTTACCGTAATTGTTTATGATTTAGTAAAACAAGAATGCCTCCCATGTGTTTGATAAATTGTCTATGAGAATTAAATAACACCATTATAACATGCTAACATATATTCCCCATTCATGTACAAGTTAATGAAGTACAACTTTTTGATAAAATGTCTCTATAGATGAATTATGACCAAGTGAACATTATTATGTTATACAAGATCATGCTTTGCTTTACTTTTCATGCTATCGAGTCCTGGGGGTATTTAATAGCCGACAATTTAGCTGTTTACCAAGAGCCAGTGTCAGTGATAGAATAGTATCAGTCATGTCATGATCTGTAGAACTCATTCAGTTACAAAACTCAAGAAAACTTAGTAAACTCAGTATCAGTCCAGTCCAGTTCAGTATACTAAGTTTAGTGTATTTCAGTTGGGAAAGGATTCAGCACTGTGCAAGCCTAGGGATGGAGTATCACCCATTAGTTAGGACTGGGTCCCTAGAAGAAATCCCTAAGTTCCAGAACTACATAGCCAGTGTAGGTTATAAGATGTCACCCGTTAGATAGGACTAACATACTCAGGGATCACCTGATAGCTTAGGACTGATCTCAGGGTTCACCCGTCAGTTAAGAATAACTGCACAAGAGTTGGTAGTACCTATGGCATGGTGCTAACACCCTTCTATATGGGGTTATAGATTGGACCCCAACTCAGTTATTTTATCTTATTTGGGGCATGTCGGTTAGATGATTACTTCTCATAGTTTCAATTACAGTCTTCAGTATAGAACTCAATTTATTTTACAGGATCAGGACTATCAGACACAGTCAATCACTATAAGTAAATCAATTTTCAATAACTTCAGATATAAAAAATTAAGTGCTCATCTTCAGAAAAACTCAGTTAGAGTATACATATATGCACAATATAACATATTCTGTATTTAAAGTAGTTTAAATTATCCATGTATTCCCATATTCAGTTACTCTATATCATTCAGTGAGTTACTATTCGTGCATGTGAACCCCTGCATTCAGTATTACCTCATCTAGCATACCAGTACATTCCACGTACAGACACATTATTTTTCTTTGTGCTATGATGTCTCATATCATGGGTTTGGATGATCAAGTTCCTAATCGCACTTAGAAAGATCCAATCAGTAGTCACAGATTTAGTAGTGAGTCCTCATCTATAGAGGATAGGCTTTTATTAAAGTATTTTAGTTTATCAGTAGTTCAGTAGTTGGAGTTTGTTGGGGGATTTTCCCATTAACTCTACTTTTTAGATAGTTCAGTTAGAGGATTTCAGACTATACTAGTTCAGATAGTGTTTAGTTTTCAGATATTTTATTAGATATTATATTTTTATCAATATTTCAGATGTTTTGAACCTTATGGTAATTCAGCCCAATTGCACATTATTTACAGTATTATTATTCAGTGCTCACAACAGATATCAGTCATGGGTTAGCTTATGGTTCTTCGAGGTCGTAAGCATCGTGTGACAACTAGGGGATAGCCTCGGGTCATTTCAAACTTGGTATCATAGCCTAAGGTTCAACAGAGTCCTAGGGAGTCTGAAAGCCGCATCAAGTAGAGTATTGTACATAGGTGTGTAGCGCGCCACACTTATGGACAGGAGGCTATGAGACATTTTAGGAAAAATTTCCCCTCTTTCAGTATTCATGTCGTGCAAGTGAGCATGAGCTATAGTTAAAAACTCTTAGTCTAATCCGGCTTTTCCTTCTATTTATAGAACATTCCTCCCAAAAGGACTAATGAAAGATGGACTAGAAATCAGTCAGCCCCTCATCCCGCTCAGGTAGATCCCCTGGACGAGCACTTCTCTCATGCAGAATTAAGAGCCGCATTCGCTACTCTAAATAATTCTATTAAAGATCAGAATGAACGACCAGCTGCTATTCTAGCCAACTAGTGGCCAATGCTATTGCAACCAAAATTTGGGACTTCACCCGAATTAATCCTCCCCTATTCTCAGGATCTAAGTCAGAAGACGATCCATAGGAGTTCCCCGATCAGGAACAAAAAGTAACAAATATCATGGGAGTGACTTCAAGTGAGAGTGTTAAGCTAGCTACCTATCAGTTTATTTTATGTATTCAGTTCATGTATCATGTTTCAGGCTTATTTTTTCCCTCATGTTCCTGTTAATACATGTTCTCTAAATGATATCAGGTTCATCAGTATTCTACACTTAAGGTAACAATCATTCTTATAAATTCCCTAACTTCATGTTCAGTTACAGTTATAACCAAGATACTTTATTACCGTTGCATATTCATTCATACATTCTTGAATAAGTTCAGTCATGTACTCATGCATCAGATATGCATGTTCAGTATAAGAACTCAGTTTGTCACTAGTTCAGTTATGTAGTCAGGTTTAAATTTTGTGTGTTTAGCATGTAAACTCAGTTTGTCATGTTTTTCACCTTAATCAGTCTCATTCAAGGACGAATGTTCCCAAGGAGGAGATATTATAATACCCCGTATTTCCCTATCTTAAATTAACTCTCAGTCCATGAGTTATCCTACATAAAATTTTTGAAATACTTAAATGCCTCCCATGTGTTTGATAAATTGGCAATGAGAATTAAATAACACAAATATAGCATGCTAACATTTATTTCCAATTCATGTACAAGTTAATTCATTACAAGTGTTTGATAAAATGTCTCTATAGATGGATTATGACCAAGTGAACATTATTATGTTATTCAAGATCATGCTTTGCTTTACTTTTTATGCTATCGAGTCCTGGGGGTATTTAATAGCAGATAATTTAGCTGTTTACCAAGAGCCAGTATCAGTGAAAGAATAGTATCAGTCATGTCACGATCAGTAGAACATAGTCAGTTATCAAACTTAAGAAAACTCTGTAAACTCTGTATTAGTCCAGTCTAGTTCAGTATACTCAGTTCAGTGTCTTTCAGTTGGGAGAGGATTCAGCACCGAGTGAGCCTAGGGATGGAGTTTCACCCGTTAGTTAGGACTGTGTCCCTAGAAGAAATCCCTTAGTTCCAGAACTACATAGCCAGTGTAGGTTCTGAGATGTCACCCGTGAGATAGGACTAACATACTCAAGGATCATCCGCTTGATTAGGACTGATCTCAGGGTTCACCCGTCAGTAAGGACTAACTCCACAGGAGTTGTTAGTACCTATGGCACGGTGCTGACACCCTTCTATATGGGGTTACAGATTGGACCCCAACTCAGTTATCTTATCTTATTTGGGGCATGTCGGTTAGATGATTACTTCCCATAGTTTCAGTTACAGTCTTCAGTATAGAACTCAGTTTATTTTAAAGGATCAGGACTGTCAGACACAGTTAATCACTATCAGTAAATCAGTTATAAGTAACTTTCGATATCAGTTACTTAGATATAAAAAACTCAGTGCTAAGCTTTAGAAAAACACAGTTAGAGTAAACATATATGCACATTATTACATATTTTATATTTAAAGTAGTTTCAAGTATCCATGTATTCCCATATTCAGTTACTCAATATCATTCATTCAGTTACTATTCAGGCATATGAACTCTTGCATTCAGACTTACCTCATCTAGCATACTAGTACATTCCACGTACTGACACATTCTTTTTCTTTGTGCTATTATGTCTCATATCATAGGTTTGGATGATCAGGTTCCTAATCGCACTTAGAAAGATCCAGTCAACAGTCACAGATTTAATAGTGAGTCCTTATCTATAGAGGATAGGCTTTTATTTCAGTATTTTAGTTTATCAGTAGTTCAGTAGTTGGAGTTAGTTGGGGTTTTTTCCCATTAACTCTACTTTTCAGATAGTTCAGTTAGAGAATTTTAGACTAGACCAGTTCAGATAGTGTTTAGTTTTCAGATATTTTATTAGATATTATATTTTTATCAGTATTTCAGATGTTTTGAACCTTATGGTAATTCAGCCTTTATTGCACATTATTTACAGTATTATTATTCAGTGCTCACAGAAGATATCAGTCATGGGTTAGCTTATGGTTCTTAGAGGTTGTAAGCATCATGTGATGACTAGGGGATAGCCTCAGGTTGTTACAAACTTGGTATGAGAGCCTAAGATTCAACAGAGTCCTAAGGAGTCTGAAAGCCGCATTAAGTATAGTCTTGTACATGGGTGTATAGCTCACCACACTTATGGACAAGAGGCTATGAGATATTTTAGGAAGAATTTCCGCTTTTTCAGTATTCATGTCGTGTGAGTGAGCATGAGCTTCAGTTAAAAACTCTTAGTCTAATCAGCTTTTTCCTTCTATTTATAGAACATTCCTCCCAAAAGGACTGATGAGAGATGGACTAGAAATCAGTCAGCCCCTCATTCCTCTCAGGTAGATCCCCTGGACGAGCATGTCTCTCATACAGAATTAAGAGTCGCATTCCCTACTCTAAACAATTCTATTAAAGATCAGAATGAACGACCAGCTTCTATTCTAGCCAACTAGTGGCCAATGCTACTGCAACCAGAATTTGGGACTTCACCTGAATTAATCCTCCCCTATTCTCAGGATCAAAGTCAGAAGAGGATCCACAGGAGTTCCCCGATCAGGTTCAGAAAGTAACAAATATCATGGGAGTGACTTCAAGTAAGAGTGCTGAGCTAGCTGCCTATCAGTTTAGTTCATGTATTCAGTTCATGTATCATGTTTCAGGCTTAGTTTTTCCCTCATGTTCCTGTTAATGCATATTCTGTAAATGATATCAGGTTCATCAGTATTCTCCACTTAAGGTAACAAACTTTCTTATATATTCCCTAGCTTCGTGTTCAGTTATAGTTATAATCAAGATACTTTATTACCGTTGCCTATTCAGTCACGCATTCATGAATAAGTTCAGTCATGTACTCACGCATCCAATATGCATATTCAGTATAAGAACTCAGTTTGTCACTAGTTCAGTTATGTAGTCAGGTTTCAATTTTGTATGTTCAGCGTGTAAACTTAGTTTGTCATGTTTTTCACCTTAATCAGTCTCATTTAAGGACGAATGTTCCCAAGGAGGAGATATTATAATACCCTGCATTTCCCTATCTTAAATTAACTCTCAGTCCATGAGTTATCTTACATAAAATTTTTGAAATACTTAAATGCCTCCTATGTGGTTGATAAATTGTCAATGAGAATTAAATAACGCCAATATAGCATGCTAACATGTATTCCCCATTCATGCACAAGTTAATTCATTACAAGTGTTTGATAAAATGTCTCTATGGATGGATTATGACCAAGTGAACATTATTATGTTATTCAAGATCATGCTTTGATTTACTTTTTATGCTATCAAGTCCTGGGGGTATTTAATAGCAGATAATTTAGCTGTTTACCTAGAGCCAATGTCAGTGAAAGAATAGTATTAGTCATGTTACGATCAGTAGAACTTAGTTAGTTATAAAACTCAAGAAAACTCAGTAAACTCTGTATCAGTCCAGTCTAGTTCAGTATACTCAGTTCAGTGTTTTTCAGTTGGGAGAGGATTCAACACCGAGCGAGCCTAGGGATGGAGTCTCACCCATTAGTTAGGACTGTGTCCCTAGAAGAAATCCCTTAGTTCCAGAACTATGTAGACAGTGGGGGTTATGAGATGTAACTCGTTAGATAGGAATTACATACTCACGGATCACCCGCTTGCTTAAGACTGATCTTAGGGTTCACCCATTAGTAAGGACATACTCTACAAGAGTTATTAGTACCTATGGCATGGTGCTAACACCCTTCTATATGGGGTTACAGATTAGACCCTAACTCAGTTATCTTATCTTATTTGGTGCATGTCGGTTAGATGATTACTTCCCATAGTTTCAGTTACAGTCTTCAGTATAGAACTCAGTTTATTTTAAAGGATCAGGACTGTCAGACACAGTCAATCACTATCAGTAAATCAGTTATCAGTAACTTTCGATATCAGTTACTTAGATATAAAAAGTCAGTGCTCAGCATCTGAAAAACACAGTTAGAGTATACATATATGCACAATATTACATATTCTGTATTTAAAGTAGTTTCAAGTATCCATGTATTCCTATATTCAGTTACTCTATATCATTCATTCAGTTACTATTAGTGTATATGGACCCTTGCATTCATCCTTACCTCATCTAGCATATCAGTACATTCCACGTACTGACACATTTTTTTTCTTTGTGCTATTATGTCTCATATCATAGGTTTGGATGATCAGGTTCCTAATCGCACTTAGAAAGATCCAGTCAGTAGTCACAAATTTAGTAGTGAGTCCTCATCTATAGAGGATAGGCTTTTATTTCAGTATTTTAGTTTATCAGTAGTTCAGTAGTTGGAGTTAGTTGCGGGCTTTTCCCATTAACTCTAATTTTTAGATTGTTCAGTTAGAGGATTTAAGACTAGACCAGTTCAGATAGTGTTTAGTTTTCAGATATTTTATTAGATATTATATTTTTATCAGTATTTTAGATGTTTTGAACCTTATGGTAATTCAACCCAATTGCACATTATTTACAGTATTATTATTCAGTGCTCACAACAGATATCAGTCATGGGTTATCTTATGGTTCTTCGAGGTTGTAAGCATCATGTGAAGACCAGGGGATAGCCTGGGGTCGTTACAAAGTTGGTTTGAGAGCCTAAGGTTCAACAGAGTCCTAGGGAGTCCGAAAGCCGCATCAAGTAGAGTCTTGTACATGGGTGTGTAGTGCGCCATACTTATGGACAAGAGGCTATGAGATATTTTAGGAAAAAATTGCCCTTTTTCAGTATTCATGTCGTACGAGTGAGCATGAGATCCAGTTAAAAACTCTTAGTCTAATCCACTTTTTCCTTCCATTTACAGAACATTCCTCCCAAAAGGACTAATGAAAGATGGAGTAGAAATCCGTCAGCCCCTTATTCCTCTCAGGTAGATCCCCTGGACGAGCATGTCTCTCATACAGAATTAAGAGCCGCATTCCCTACAATAAACAATTCTATTAAAGATCAGAATGAACGACCAACTTCTATTCTAGCCAACTAGTGGCCAATGCTACTGCAACCAGAATTTGGGACCTCACGCGAATTAATCCTTCCCTATTCTCAGGATCTAAGTCAGAAGAGGATCCACAGGAGTTTCTCGATCAGGTTCAGAAAGTCACAAATATCATGGGAGTGACTTCAAGTGAGAGTGCTAAGCTAGCTGCCTATCAGTTTAGTTCACGTATTCAGTTCATGTATCATGTTTCAGGCTTAGTTTTTCCCTCATGTTCCTATTCATACATGTTCTCTAAATGATATCAGGTTCATCAGTATTCTCTACTTAAGGAAACAGTCTTTCTTATATATTCCCTAGCTTCATGTTCAGTTATAGTTATAATTAAGATACTTTATTACTGTTGCATATTTAGTCACACATTCATGAATAAGTTCAGTCATGTACTCATGTATCAAATATGCATGTTCAGTATAAGAACTCAGTTTGTCAGTTTTTCAGTTATGTAGTCAGGTTTTGATTTTGTATGTTCAACGAGTAAACTCAGTCTATCATGTTTCTCACCTTAATCAGTCTCATTCAAGGACGAATGTTCCCAAGGAGGAGATATTGTAATACCCTGTGTTTCCCTAGCTTAAATAACTCTTAGTCCATGAGTTATCCTACATTAAATTTTCTAAATACTTAGTATTGTTAATTTTAGATCCTTCCAATGCGTAGGAAATTTAATTATCTTTCCAACGATATAAAGTTCGCCCAAATTCGACACCCAGGAAAAGAGTTAGAGCCATTTTGGTAAGACAGTGTGCCCCCCGAGCCATCAACGAGTCATGGAGCATGACCAAATGGAAGTCGTCAATTCTAGTGTTGCTTCATGATATTAGCACATTATGCTATAGACACAGTTCACAATTGTTAATTTCCAGTGAGGCAACGCGATTCCACCGCATCATGCCAAGGACTAAAATCTAATTCAGCAAGACACTGCGATGGCGCTGCATCACGCCACTAGTCCAGTTCTCAGTGACACGAGGTGATAGCACCACGTCACGTCGGGTGCCAAAATCGGGAATTTTCAGTAATTTCAAGTTTTAAATCTGAGGGCATTAAAGTCTTTTGACCCTCACCCCAGTCAGCATTTAAGACGAAATTCACCTCGAATTAACCTAGTTAATTCATTATTCACCCAATTTTACCCTAAATTTGTAACGCACTAATCTGGTACCCGGAATGCCACACGGTGCTCATGACCCCGAATGGCCACAAGCTAACCAATGAATGATATCTGTAACTGAGCATTGCATAACATACTGTATAAATGCGGAATAAAATATTCAAACGCCATAAGGTTCAAAAATCTGATAAAATATAACATCTGGAGATATGGTATATCAATACCAAAACAACTGAAATAACTATCTGAACATGCTAGTCTGAAAGCCTCTAAATTGTCTCAATAAGGAGTTGATGGGATATTTCCCGAACTAACTCCACTTGCTAAAATAAACTAAGTACTGAAAGAATGAAATAGTCAAATAATAACATCCTAGAATGATGAGGACTCACTGCTAGTCTGTCTATTTAATGACTTATCGACTAAGGATACTCTGGAGCTCATACTTCTGAACCTATGATATAAAACACCATAGCACAAATGGTCAGTATGATTGAATGTACTAGTATGCAAGTACGGTAGGCTGAGTACAAGGGGTTTATATGTATGAACAATACAAACTGACTGAATAACAAGAACGTGAGAATACATGCATGAATACATGAACTGTGACTGAGATCATGACATCACTGAATCTGAATACTGATAAAATAAATTTCATATATCTGATATACTATTATCTTAATGACTGTGTCTGACAGTCCTGTTGTTGATGGAACAAACAGAGTTTCATACTGAACTAGGTGACTGTATCTGATAGTCCTGAATTCTGTAGAATTATCTAAGTTCTATTACTGAGATTGAGACTAATACTATAACTGTGGGAAATAGTCATCTAACCAACATGCCCCAAATAAATCATTATAGCTGAGTTGGGGTCCAATCTATAACCCCAATTGGAAGTGTGTCAATACCGCACCACTGGTAAGGACAAGTTGTGAGTGATCCCTCATCTAACAAGTACTCTAAGGAGAATGGTGGGACCCTTATATAATAGGTTAAAACACCTCATCAACCCTTATCTAAGAGGTTAGATATCTCAACCTACGCTATCTATGTAGTTCTAGAGTACAAGGATTGCTTCTAAGAATCACACCCTCTACTCGCAGGTGAGTTACCATCATTGGGCTTACTCGGTGCTCAATCCTACTCCTATCTGCTTAGAAACTGAATTAATTATACTGAACTGAGTTTACTGAGTTTCGTTGACTGATGGAATATTACTGAGATTTGATAACTGACTGAGATTACTGAGATTACTGAGTTTTCCTGAGTCATGAGACTGACTGAATTCTATTGAACATGGCTTGCTTGAGAGTATCTTGAAAACATGACACTGTCTCTAGGAACACAACTAAATTGATGGGTACAAGTACCCCCAGGATTCGATAGCATGAAACTTACAAGACATGACACTTCTTGGACTCACGACCATAATCAACAATCCATAATACAGTCATTGGGAGAATTTCATGAGGCACTTGATTATCGTGGTTTGGTACATGAATAGGAAAGCATATAAACATGTCATAATTTCATAGGCTAATCTCATGAACAGTCCATCAAACAATTTCAATGCATAACAATAACATGGAAGTCATTTTAAACATACGGGTAAAGCATGAGTTCATCAATTTGGTCATAATTGAGTCGTAAAGCATGATTCTTATTCTTTGGGCATTTTATCAAACACATTGCATGCATAACCTTAGACTTAGGCATATACACTAGTTCATACATCATGGATACTTTAATCAACTCCATTTAAAATTTTCCAACCCACATACTAGCATAATTTCATGAAAAGTACATAAAGACTCCAACTTGGGATTCATACAACTACATCAACATAATTAAAATCAACCCACCACATGAAAATCACAATTCATGAGTTTTAAAATGGGATTCTTGAGCTTAATGGGTGAAGTAAACCCATGAATCAACACTTTACATACCTCAAAAGCTTGAATCTTGAAGGAGGTTAGCTTTTCTTGAAGGTTCTTGAATGGTAACGTTTTAATTCTTGAGTTTTCTTGGAGAAGGGTTTGAATCTTGTTCTTGGTTTTTGATCTTGAAAGAAACACTTATTATGATGTTATAGATGAATGAGGATTTATGTAGTTTGATTTGATGTAATTAGGGGTTAAAAGTGTGGAAGAATACCCAAAAAGCCCTTTAAAACGTTGTTTCAGTGTTGTTACGGACAAAGTTGATGATTTGGATGACGAACCGTCACTCTGGTGACTGACCATCACTCCAACCATTAGTTTTGGAATAGATAACGGCCTTAATACCTCAGTTGCAATGGCCAAAGCGATGGTTCGTCGCTGACTTGACGGTCCGTCAGCTCGCCCGTCGCTCCTGGGCAGGTCGGATAGCTCTCAGTAAAACAACCATAACTTTTTACTCTGATATCAGATTTTGGAGAAATTGGTATCGTTGGAAAGATAATTCAATTATATATCTGTTTGTGGTTCATGAACTCAAAAATTAGTAGTATAACAAACGATATACTTGTTTGAAGTTGACTAGGACAATATCGTTCTCAAGAATTCAATCGGTAAGGGATGTTTTGATTTGTCTAATAGCTAGGATGTATTAGAGGCCTTAATATACATCTAAATTGATAATAAAAATACCAAATAACTATAATTTATTTATCACAATCTTGAAGCATGGTTCTACTATCTATTAGGATTCTCGAGGTATTACAATATCTCCCCCCTGAGAACATTCGTCCTCGAATGGGACTGACTAAGCTGAGATTTATTATACACTAAACTTACTTAAAGGACGTTAACATTTGAAACATGTCTATATGACTGAAATTACTATGATTCATGCTAATTATGCATATCTAATGTATGGTTTTATGACTGATCTGATACATGGATACATGACGTAGAGTAATGGTTAGCTGATCACGCATTTTAATGCATGAATACATGACTAAAATGACTCATGAACATGCGACTGAACATGTAAGGGTAAATATACCAAGTTTGAAATGAAAAATGAGCATAGTTTGTAACTGAAATTTGAACCATAAGCTGAATGAACTTAAGGAAAGCTATTGCCTTGGACTGGGTCTAAATTAGTGGAGAAGAGGTGAGGATACTTGGTCTGCATATCTGCTTCTACTTCCTAAGTAGCTCCCTCAATGGATTGAATCCTCCAAAGAACTTTAACTAGAGGGACTTCTTTGTTCCTCAGTCTATGAATCTGATAGTCAAGAATTTCAATTGGAATTTTCTCATACTTGAGACTGTTCTGAATACCTACGCCCTCAACTGGGACTACAACTTCTGGATCACCTATGCGCTTCTTTAGCAAGAGGACATGAAAGACTAGATGAACTAAAGCTAGATCTGAAGGAAATTCAAGCTCATACGCTACTTTGATTAAGTGACTGAGAATTTTGAAGGGACCGACATATCAGGGACTGAGTTTTTCCTTCTTGTCGAATATCTTGATTCCCTTCACGGGAGAGATTTACAAAATACTAAATTTTATTTGATCTCAACTTAAGATCCTTTACTGAACACGCATGAACAGGAACATAAGAACATGACTAAGTCTGTAACGTGTGACACAGACTGACTATCATGAACTGAACTGAGCCATTGAGTACATAGCTTATAACTGAAATTGGAGATAGATGGTCAACCTATGGGTACCCACTACTCCAAAATGGGTTCATTACGTGAAGAAAGAGTGGCATGTTTAAGTCATGAAAGTTTGGAGATTATAGTGTATCCCCCCTTGGTATACTATGTACCTTGAAGAATGTTGGGCAATTTTTTTTGTTCTTTTTATTTGAGCTATAAGGAAACTGAGGTGACGCATAAGGCAACTACGAACTGAATCATGACTGAATATCTGGATTCTGAAACTATGGCATGATACATGAACTGAGCTAGACATGCAACTACCTGGTTGATCCATCTTTGAATAATTATATTCATGAAACTTTGGATAGTACGACTAGATGGAAAAATAGGGTGCCACACCATACAAACTTGTTCGTATGACTGCTAAACTGAATTGATGTCTTTGCAGGCTAAATCATACTAAAAACTTATACTCGAGTAGAGTATTTCTATGACACTCTTTCTATAGTGTTCTAGTGACTGTAGGGAGAAAAGAAATCTTGGCCTGGTCTGAGCAGGACATCTGAATAGGGGATAACCACATGGTTGGGATTTTTATACTAGGAGGCAATGCCTATGAAACATCATAAAAATAGAGTGACTAATCCTTATGCACTGCATCTAAAATTTCTTATCTTAGACATATCCCTCGAATACTCCTTCCACTATACTCTCTACCTTAGTACATCACATCACTTGAGACTACTAAAAATATTCACATAGGTGCTGAGCACGAATGCATAAACATACTAACTTATCTGATTAACTGCATGGCTGATAGCTGAATACTGGGTAGGTAAGACTGAACTGTACTTAGTATGAATAACTGGACTGAAACTATAGAGCATTATGCATAGAAGGTAATAATTGACTGGGTAACATGAGATAACTGAGCATGAATGAGTGAAAACTATATTATTTTAAGGATGCAAGACCAAACGTATAACATGATTTGAAAACATTCTATAAACTATGGTTCTAAAATACTAATAACTGAATAGCTAATAACCGTTTGCTATGGTCAACTAAACCTGGATCTGGACTGAGTTTCTGATCTGATTACGAAAATGGAGCTGAAACTATAACTAAGACTGCAACTAGACTCATACTAGAACTAACTATTGGGTTCTTATAGCCTAATACCGATAACTGAGATTTAGACTAATACTGAATTCTGATGGCTAAGTACTGATAGATGAAAGCCATGGTTCTACAGGACTATCTGAGTCCTTTATTGAATATTGCTTACTGAATTGACATTGTAATTGAGGCCTGAGGGATAAAGCATCAACACCATAGATTTCACCGAGGGATCTAAACTGACGGTATACATGACATAATCTAAGTTTGGATGATCATTCGAAGTGGAGCATGAGTCATGTGGGTTAAGCATACTGTAAAGCATAACATGAGTGCATGAGTCATGAGCTGCATTACTTGAGTCTGAAGTCTCTGTACTCATGGTAAATGATTCGTAACACTGAGTGAACTGGAACTCCTTATACTAGGAACTGCGAGCGTACATAATTCTCACTAACGTGCATGAATATGAGCAATGATCATAGAGCTGACATGTAGGACATGAATAGATATCATGATAACTAATGGGTCTTGAGGGTCCGTAAAACTTTTCTGAAATGGTCTGCATGATCACATGAATATGAATAATGTCATCTATGAAGACTATGACAAATATGTCCATGTACTGGTTAAATACATGATTCATCTAGTTTATGAAAGTTGTTGGGGCATTGGTAAGACCAAAGGACATGACTAAGAATTCAAAATGACCATACCGAGTTCTGAAAGCGATTTTTGAAATATCACATTCGCTGAGTTCTACTGATTCCATTCTGTATGGCGGAATAGATATGGGCTATGTATCTGAAAGAAGGTCAAAGCAAAAGTTTATTTCCCTCTCAGGAGGAACTACAAAAAGATATTTGGGAAAGACATCTGAATATTCATTCTTAACTGGAACTGACTCAACACTGGGAGTTTCTAAACTAGAGTCCTTAACTCGAATAAGATGATAGACACATCCCTTATATATCATTTTCCTAGCCCGTAGGTAGGAAATAAGCTGACCTCTAAATTCTAAAATACTACCCTTCCACTCAAGGACAGGTCTATTTAGAACTGAAACTGGACAAATCTATTTCTGTAGTCGACTGTGGCATGAAAGGAATGAAGCCACTCCATGGAGAGAATGACAACAAAATTAGTCATCTCTAATTTGATTAAGTCTGCTGAAGTGACCTTCTGAGATACCATCACCAAACATTTCCTGTATACCCATCGGGATATAATGGATTTACCCACTAAGGTAGAGACTGAGAAGGGCTCAGCTAGAATTTAAGGACTGACTCTGAAATCAACTGCTATATAAGTAGTAACAAAAGACAAAAAAAAAACTCCTGCATCTAGCAAAGCATAAACATGAAAATGAAAGATCATTAACATACCAGTGACCATATCAGGAGAATTTTCCTAATCTTGTCGGTACTGAATAGTATCGAGTCGGTTTGGGCGTTGCCCACCGGTTGCGTAGGAAGTGGCGATGATTTGGCGACCGAAATGAACTGAGAAACGGTTCTGTTGACCCTAAAATCCTAACTGGGGATAATATCTAACTCTTTGGTCAGGCTTTCCACATCCGAAACACACCTCAATTCCATCTCTGCAAATACCCTTGTGGTTCTTACCACAAGTCTAGCAAAGAGGATTAGTTCGGGTAAATGCTACACTTCCCTGAGACTTAGATCCTAGCGCCCTAGCACTGTTACCATTTTTGAACTTAGGTGTTGGAACACTAACTGGGGGTGGAGTTGGAACTGAGGACTTTGGGCAGAACTGAGAACGATTCCTACCCTCTGACTTAGGCTGATTAAAATTGAAGCTACCTGTTCTAGCTCTCTTATTTTCTCTCTTTATTTATTTCTTTCTTTCTATGTTTCTCCACCTCACTCTACCGGGCATGAATCATATACCTAGATGGGACAACAGCCTGCTGATTGCTATGAGCCCCTATTGAGTAAGATAAAGCAAGGGAATTAGTTCTAAATTAGCCATGAATGACATGATCATCAAGGAAATCTACCTAGACGGGCTGTAGTGCTGACTGATTCCTGGTTCTCCTTTTATTATCCCTTTTGGGAGGCATGATCTATAAATAAAAGGGAGAAATAGATTAGACTGAGAGTTAGATTTAAGGTAATGCTCACTGGCATGACATGAATACTGAAAGAAGGAAAACTGTTCCTAAAATATCTTATAGCCTCCTGTACATAAATATGGTGCGTAACACACCCATGAAAAATACTCTACTAGATGCGGCTTTTCATACTTCCTAGGAAACTGTTGAACCTTAGGCTATGATACCAAGTTTGTAACGCCCCAAATCTGGTACCCAAAATGCCACACGATGGTCATAACCCCAAAGGACCACAAGCTAACCCATGAATGATATCTGTAATTGAGCAATGCATAACATACTGTATAAATGTGGAATAAAAGGTTAAAAGTCCATTAGGTTCAAAAATTTGAAAAAAGATAACATCTGGAGATATGGTATATCAATACCAAAACAACTGAAATAACTGTCTAAACATGCTAGTCTAAAATCTTCTAAACTGTCCAAATAAGGAGTTGATGGGACATATCCCTAACTAACTCCAACTGCTGAAATAAACTAAGTACTGAAAGAATGAAATAGTTAAATAATAACATCCTTGAATGATGAGGACTCACTGCTAGTCTATCTGCTGAACGACTGATCTACTAAGGATGCTCTGGAGCTCGTTCTTCTGAACCTATGGTATAAAACACCATAGTGGAAATGTGTCAGTACGATTGAACGTATTGGTATGGAAGTGAGGTAGGATGAATGTAAGGGATTTATATGCATGAACAATACTAACTGACTGAATAACATGGACGTGAGAATACATGTATGAATACATGAACTATGACTGAGATCATGAAATTACTAAATATTAATACTAATAACATAAGTTTTGTATATCGATATACTATTATCTGAATGACTGTGTCTGACAGTCCTATTAATGATAGAACTAGCAGATTTCCGTACTAAATTGGGTGACTGTATCTGACAGTCCTAAATTATGTAGAACTATTTGAGTTATATTATTGAAACTGAGACTGAGACTGTAACTGTGGGAAGTAGTCATCTAACCGACATGGCCCAAATAAAGCATTATAGCTGAGTTGGGGTCCAATCTGTAACCCCAATTGGAAGGGTGTCAATATCGCGCCACTAGTAAGAACAAGTTGTGAGTGATCCTTAATCTAACAGGTACTCTAAGAAGAACGGTGGGACCCTCATCTAACAGGTTAAGCCACCTAATCAACCCTCATCTAACAGGTTAGATGTATCATCCTATGCTGGCTACGTAGTTCTAGAGCGCAAGGATTGCTTGTAAGAATCACACCCTCTACTCGCAGGTGAGTTCCCATACTTGGGCTCACTCGATGCCGAATCCTAATTCCATCTGATTAGACACTGAATTAATTATACTGAAATGACTATAATGAGTTTACTGAGTCTTGTTGACTAACGAAATATTAATGAGATATGATAACTGATTGAGATTATTGAGTTTTCCTGAGTCATGATACTGACTGAATTCTACTGAACATGGCTTGACTTAGAGTATGTTGAAAACATGACAATAGCTCTAGGCACACAACTAAATTGTCGGGTACAAGTACCCCCAGGATCCGATAGCATGAAACTGACAAGACATGACACCTCCTGGACTCACGACTATAATCAACAATCCATAATACAATTATTGGGGAATTTCATGAGGCACTTGATTATCATGGTTTGGTACATGAATAGAAAAGCATATAAACATGTCATAATTTCATAGGCTAATCTCATGAACTGTCCATCAAATAATTTCAATGCATAACAATAACATGGAAGTCATTTTGAACATACGGGTAAAGCATGAGTTTATCAATTTGGTCATAATTGAGTCCTAAAGCATGATTCTTATTCTTTGGGCATTTTATCAAACACATTGCATGCATAACCTTAGGCTTAGGCATATACACTAGTTCATACATCATGGATTCTTTAATCAACTCCATTTAAAAGTTTCCAACCCATATACTAGCATAATTTCATGAAAAGTACATAAAGACTCCAACTTAGGATTCATACAACCACATCAACATAATTAAACTCAACCCACCATATGGAAATTACAATTTATGAGTTTAAAAATGGTATTATTGATATTCATGGGTGAAATACACCCATGAATCAACACTTTACATACCTCAAAATCTTGAATCATGAAGAAGGTTAACTTTTCTTGAAGGTTCTTGAATAATGATGTTTTGATTCTTGAGTTTTGTTGGAGAAGGTTTTGAATCTTGTTCTTGGGTTTTGATCTTAAAATAAATCCTAATTTTTATGTTATGGATGAATGAGGAGTTATGTGCTTTGATTTTATGTAATTAGGGGTTAAAAAGGGTGGAAAAAGACCCAAAAAGCCATTTAAAATGTTGTTTCAGTGCTGTTTTGGACAAAATTGATGGTCTGGGTGACGAACCGTCACTCTGGTGACTGACCGTCACTCCAAACATCAGTTTTGGGACAGAAAACGGCCTTATTATCTCACTTATGATGGCCAAAGTGAAGGTCCGTCGCTGACTTGATGGTCCGTCATCTCGCCCGTCGCTCCTGGGCAGCTCAGATAGCTCTTAGTAAAACGACCATAACTTTTTACTCCGATACCATATTTTGGAGAATTTGATATCGTTGGAAACATAATTTAATTATATATCATTTGGAGGGTAATAAGATAAAAAATTAGTAGTATAACTAAAGATATGCTTGTTTGAAGTTGACTATGACAATATCCTTCTCAAGAATAGGTAATGGATGTTTTAATTCGCCTAATAGATAGGACATATTTTATGCCTTAATATACATATAACTTGATCATAAAACTACCAAATAACTATAATTTATTTCTTATGAGCTTGTAGCATGGTTCTACTATTGGTTGGGATTCTCGGGGTATTACAAAATTAAACCATTCTCTCTCAAGAGGCAAACCCCTAGTTCAAGAGATCAAGCATAAAGTTCAAGGATTTACCAAGAACTTCAGGAAAATCACAAACTATGGTATGTTAGGTGTTCATCTATAGGTCCCTTTCACCCATAGAGTCCAAGAATCCATTTTTAACACTTAAAGATTCAAGATTCATGATTTACATGTATGAAATCAGATTGTATTCATGTTTTGACATTTATTGAGTTTTAAATCCATGGTTAATGGTGTATTACATGAAATTGAATAGCATGTATAGTGAATTGAGTAATCCCCATGTTATAGTCCTTGAATTTGCAAGTTTGGACATTGTATTTGCCATGCTTATGTGTTATCTATGATTTAAATTCTAAGTTTCAAGAATTGTTCCTTGTATGAGTCGATTTACATGATATCCATGTTAAACCCTATAAATTACAAGTTGATTATTATGACCATGCTTACCCTAAGTATTTAGGATTTAATAAAATAAGAATGCCTCTTATGTGTTTGATAAATTGTCTATGAGAATGAAATAATGCCATTATAGCATGCTAACATGTATTCCCCATTCATCTACAAGTTAATGCATTACAAGTGTTTGATAAAATGTCTCTATAGATGTATTATGACTAAGTGAACATTATTATGTTATTCAAGATCATGCTTTGCTTTACCTTTCTTGCTATTGAGTCCTGTGGGTATTTAATACCCGAGAATTTAGCTATTTACCTAGAGCAGTGTCAGTGACAAAATAATATCAGTCATGTCATGATCAGTATAACTCATTCAGTTACAAAACTCAGGAAAAATCATTATAATTTGTATTAGTCTAGTCCAATTCAGTATACTCAGTTCAGTTTCTTTGAGGTTGGAGTAGGATTCAGCACCGAGTGAGCCAAGGGATGGGGTCTCTCCTGTTAGTTAGGACTGTGTCCCTAGAAGCAATCCCTAAGTTCCAGAACTGCATAGCCAACATAGGTTATGATATGTCACCTGTTAGATAGGATGGACATACTCAGGGATCACCCGCTAGCGTAGGACTGATCTTAAGGTTCACCTGTTAGTTAGGACTAACTCCACAGGAGTTGTTAGTACCCGTGGCATGGTGCTAACACCTTTTTAATTTGGGTTACAAATTGGACCCCAACTCAGTTATCTTATCTTATTTGGGGCATGTTGGTTAGATAATTACCTCCCATAGTTTCAGTTTCAGTCTTCAGTATAGAACTCAGTTCATTTTACAAGATTAGGATTTTCAAACACAGTCAATTAGTATCAGTAAATTAGTTATGAGTAACTTCAGATATTAGTTACTTAGTTATAAAAAACTCAGTGCTCAGCTTCAGAAAAGCTCAGCTATAGTTACATATATGCATAATATTACATATTCTATATTTATAATAGTTTTAATTTTCCATGTTTTCCCATATTCAGTTACTCTATATCATTCAGTTAGTTACTATTCATACATATGAACCCTTGAATTTAGTCTTACATCATCTTGCAAACCAGTACATTCCACATACTGACTCATACTCTTTCTTTGCGCTATGATGTCTCATATAATAGGTTCGGATGTTCAGGTTCCCGATCACACTTAGATAGATCTAGTCAGCAGTCGCAAATTTAGTAGTGAGTCCTCATTTATCGATGATAGGATTTTATTTCAGTATTTTATTTTATCAGTAGTTTAGTAGTTGGAGTTAGTTGGGGGCTTGTCCCATAAATTCCATTTTTCTAACAGTTCAGTTAGAGGCATTCAGAGTAGACCAGTTCAGATAATGTTTAGTCTTCTGATGTTTTATCAGATGTTATATTTTTATCAGTATTTTAGATGTTTTGAACTTTATGGAAATTCATCCCAATTCCATATTATTTATAGTATTATTATTCAGTGCTCACAACAGATATCAGTCATGGGTTAGCTTATCGTCCTTCGAGGCCGTAAGTATCGTGTGATGACTAGACGGTAGCCTTGGGTCATTACAAACTTGGTATTAGAGCCTAAGGTTCAATAGAGTCCTAGAGAGTCTGAAAACCGTATCAAGTAGAGTCTTGTTCATAAGTGTGTAGCGCACCACACTTATAGAAAAGAGGCTATGAGATGTTTTAGGAACAAGTTACCCTCTTTCAGTATTTATGTCGTGCGAGTGAGCATGAGCTCCAGTTAATAACTCTTAGTCTAATACGTTTCTTCCTTCCGTTTATAGAAGATGACTCCCAAAAGGACTAACAAAAGAAGGACCAAAAATCAGTCAACCCCTCAGCACATTCAGGAAGATCCCCTGGACGAGCACGTCTCTCATGCAAAATTTAGAGCTACATTCACTACTCTAGACAATTCAGTCTCAGCTCAGAATAAATGACCAGCTGCTGTTCCGGCCAACCTAGTGTCCAATGCTGCTGCAACCAAAATTTGAGACTTTACCCGAATGAATCCCCCCCTATTCTCAAGATCTAAGTCAAAAGAAAATTTATAGGAGTTCTTCGATCAGGTTCATAAAGTCACAAATATCATGGGAGTGACTTCCAGTGAGAGTGCTGAGTTATCTGCCTATCAGCTACAAGATATAGCTCATATGTGGTTTAAGTAATGGTAGGTAGACAGGGGCACAGGTGCAGATCCCATAGGATGGGAAGAGTTTGCTACTGCCTTCCTAGATAGATTCTCTTCCTTAAAGCTGAGAGAAGCCAAGGTGTTAGAGTTCATCAACTTCAAGCAAGGAAGTATGAGTGTGAAAGAGTATTCCCTCAAGTTTACTCAGTTAGCCAGGTATGCTCCCCATGTGGTAGCAGACAATAGGTCCAGAATGAGCAAGTTAATATCTGGGGTATCAGATAGTGTGGTTAAAGAGTGTAGAACAATGATTTTGATTAAGGAGATGGACATCTCAAGTCTTATGGTCCATGCTTAACAGATTGAGGAGCAGAATCTTAAGAAGAAGGAGAGAGAGAACAAGAAAGCTAGAATAGGTAGTTTTAATTTCAATCAGCCTAAGTCAGAGGGTGGTAACCATTCCCAATTTTATCCAAAGTCTTTAGTTCCAGCTCCATCCTCAGCTAGTGCACCAATACCAAAGTTTAGGAATAACAGTCATGATGGGGCGCCAGGATCCAAAACCCAGGGTAATGTGAGTAGTGGTACCCATCTGCTTTGAGAAAAATATGGTAAAAGAATCACCTAGGTGTGTGTAGAGAAGGCAATGATGTGTGATTTGTATATGGTAAGTCAAGCCACAGGATATGAGAGTGTAGAGTATTGGCTCATAGAGGAAAAGATATACGTCAACAAGGTCAGTTCAACCATCCTCCAGTCCCATCTGATCGCCCAACTCAGCAGGGTGCCACTTCCAGTACCACTAGTGGTCAATGCCAGGACAGATTTTATGCACTCCAGTCTTGCCACCATCAGGGAAGTTCTCCTGATATAGTTATGGGTATGTTATAAACCTTTCATCTTTATGTTTATGCCTTGATAGATCCCGAGGCTTTACTTCCTTTGTAACCTCTATATAGCCATCAACTTCGGTGTTAGACCTAAAATATTAGTAGAGCCCTCCTCATTGTCTACTCCAGACTTTAGAGTAAAGTGGTGACAACTCAGTTTATAATTGTTTATTTAGTGGATCACAACTTTAGAATGATGACTTTAAGCTAAGGGGAGATGGTAGAACAAGTAACCAAGTCAGGCTTTCTGATTTTAGTCGTAATGTCAGTACTCATGCCTTATATATCAACTCTATGATCCTAGCTCATATTCAGGCATGTTATCAAAAATTAGCTATGCTTACATTTCCTGGTATAAGGAGTCCCAGTTCACTCAGTATAACAAATTATGTTCCATAAATATAGAAACTCTAACTCAGGTCATGCAACTCATGACTCAGGTACTCATACCTTACAGTATGCTCAGTTCCAATGACTCATGCTACGCTCCTAATGATCAACCATAGTTAGATTATGTTATGTATATCCTCATTTTAGACCTCTTAATAAATCCATGATGTTGATATTCTATTCCTCAGACTTTAGTTAAATGTCAAGTTCAGCATAGTCTCCATTCATGCTTCAGGTCCTCATATTTTAATCTTCAGTGAACTCTCCTTATGAAATAATGTAGTTATGAGTAGTTTCTTACATGGGAGAGAGAAAATGGTTCATGTTAAGAAAAGATTGTTACATGCTTGTTTTACATGAGGTTTTAGTTATTAAGATAGACTTGAATGTCATCTTGATGTGTAAGTGGCTAAATGTATTTCAGAGATTTGAGTAGGCTTGAACTTAGCGGGAGAATTCAGTTCATCTTAGACCTCAGTAGGAAGGGTTATCAGTGCCCATATTACATAGTTTTAGCCATGTTGTGGATTCTTATTCAGAGATCTTATTTAGACCATACCAGGGTTCCTTACACCCAAAAGTCATTAGAACCTTACAGAAAGAGTGTCTTAGAAATGCTCTAATCGACTTTAAGTTTTAAGAACGACTAATTTTGTAAAGCCAAAAATTCAATGTAGCAGTCAGGCGGATAAATTTAGATGGTTTCCCATCTTTTCATCTAGTCGTCCTATCCCAAATAGGAACATACTAGTAGTAATGAGTTCATCCCAGTTTATGTATCATGCCTAAGTTTCAGATCCTAGATATTCAGTCATGATTTAGTTCGTAGGTTCCCCGTGCATCTTCTTATGCTTTTCATTAGTATCTCAGCCAAGTCAGCATTATCGAGGGACATAGTGTCCCAAGGGGTAGATGCTCTATAAACTCCGAGCTTTCATATTCTAATCCTTCCATTCTATCTTCATATCACGAATCCAGTTAGGGATAATGGGTACTCATAAGTTGACCATCTCATTCCAATATCAGCCGTATGACCATTCCTAAGTCATTGCATGTATTCAAGGAATCAGTTCAGTTTACATATTCAGTTCATGTATCATGTTTCAGGCTTAGTCTTGCCCTCATGTTCTCATTCATACATGTTCAGTAAATGATCTCAGGTTCATCAGTATTCTTTGCTTAAGGTAACCTTCTTTCTTAGATATACCCAGCTCCATATTCAGTTACAGTTATACTCTTGATACTCTATTACCGTCGCATATTTAGTCACGCATTCATGAATTAGTTTAGTCATGTACTCATGCATCAGATATGCATGTTCAGTATAAGAACTCATTTTGTTAGTAGTTTAGTCATGTAGTCAGGTTTCAATTTTGCGTGTTCAGCGTGTAAACTCAGTTTATCATGTTTCTTATCTTAATCAGTCTCATTCGAGGATGAATGTTCCCAATTGGGAGATGTTGTAATACCCCGTGTTTCCCTAGCTTAAATTAACTCTCAATCCATGAGTTATCCTACATAAAATTTTCTAAATACTCAGTATTTTTAGTTTAGAGCCTGCCAATACATAGGAAATTCAATTAGCTTTCCAACTATATAAAGTTCACCCAAATCCGACACCCGGATGAAGAGTTAGAGACATTTTAGTAAGACAATGCACCACCTGAGCCATCAACGCGTCGCGGAGCATGACCAAATGGCAATCGTCAATTCCAGTGTTTCTCCATGATATTAGAACATCATGCTATTGACCCTATTCACAATTGTCAATTTCCAGTGAGGCAACGTGATTCCACCGTGTCGTGCCAAGGACCAAAATCGCATCTAGCAAGACACCGCAATGGCGCTGCGTCACGCCACCAGTCTAGTTCCTAGTTGTCCATTTTCCAGTGACACGATACGATAGCATCGCATCGCGTTAGGTTCCAAAATCGAGAATTTTCAATAATTCTGAGTATTAAATTTGAGGGCATTAAAGTCTTTTTCCCCTCACCTTAGTCAGCCTTTAACACAAAATTCACCTCTAATTAATCTAGTTACTTCATTATTCACCCAATTTCCCCCCTAATTAAACCATTATCTCTCAAGAGGCAAAAACCCTAGTTCCAGAGATCAAGCACAAAGTTCAAGGATTCACTAAGAATTTCAAGAAGCTCACAAATTAAGGTATGTTAGGTGTTCATCTATGGGTATGTTTCACCCATAGAGTCCAAGAATCCATTTTTAAAACTTTAAGATTCATGATTCATGATTTACATATATAAAATTGGATTGTATTCATGTTTTGACATTTATTGAGTTTTAAATCAATGATTAATGGTGGATTCCATTAAATTGAATAGCATGTATATTCAATTGAGTAATCCCCATGTTATAATCCATGAATTTGCAAGTTTGGGCATTGTAATTGCCATGCTTATGTGTTATCCATGATTTAAATTCCAAGTGTCAAAAATTGTCCCTAGTATGAGTTGATTTACATGATATCTATGATAAACCCTTCAAATTGCAATCCCTAGAAGCAATCCCTAAGTTCCAGAACTACGTAGCCAGTATAGGTTATGAGATGTCACCCGTTAGATAGGACTGACATACTCAGGGATCACCCGCTAGCTTAGGACTGATCTCAGGGGTCATCCATTAGTTAGGACTGACTCCATAGAAGTTGTTGGTACCTGTGGTACGGTGCTAACACCCTTCTAATTGGGGTTACAAATTGTACCCCAACTCAGTTATCTTATCTTATTTGGGGCATGTCGATTAGATGATTACCTCCCATAGTTTCAGTTTCAGTCTTCAGTATAGAACTCAGTTCATTTATAGGATCAGGACTGTCAGACACAATTAATCAGTATCAGTAAATCAGTTATCGGTAACTTGAGATATTAGTTACTCAGTTATTAAAAACTCAATGCTCTGCTTCAGAAAAGCTCAGTTATAGTATACATATATATACAGTATTACATATTCAGTATTTACAGTAGTTTCAGTTATCCATGTACTCCCATATTCAGTTACTCTATATCATTCTGTTAGTTACTGTTCGTGTATTTGAACCCTTGCATTCAGCCTTACCTCATCTTGCAAACCAGTACATTCCACGTACTGACGCATACTCTTTCTTTGCGCTATGATGTCTCATATCATAGGCTCAGACGCTCAAATTCCCAATCTCACTTAGACAGATCCAGTCAGCAGTCGCAGATTTAGTAGTGAGTCATCATCTATTAAGGATACACTTTTATTTCAGTATTTCAATTTATAGTAGTTCAGTAGTTGGAGTTAGTTGGGGGATTGTCCCATTAACTCCACTTTTTAGATAGTTCAGTTAGAGGCTTTCAGACTAAACCAGTTCAGATAGTGTTTAGTTTTCAGATGTTTTATCAGATGTTATATTTTTATCAGTATTTTAGAAGTTTTGAACCCTATGGAAATTCAGCCCAATTCCATATTATTTACAGTATTATTATTCAGTGCTCACAACAGATAGCAGTCATGAGTTAGCTTGTGGCCTTTCAGGGTCGTAAGAACCTTTTGATGACTAGGGGGTATCCTCAGGTCATTAGAGAAATTATTGGGTTTCGATCTGCATACTTCATAACAACGGTTTGAATTCTAGTCCAAAAATGTTAGGTGTTACAAAATTCAACCCTTGAGCCCTTGGATGACCTAGTTCTTGGAAACCCTAAGTATGGCTTCTTGAGAGAATTTAAGAGGGCTTTGGAAGTGTTTGAGTACGTTATGAATGAGAAATTACCCTTCTTTAGTGCTTTATAATTATGGGATTTTAATTGGGTGAGAATGAAATGGTCCAAAGTGCCTTCAATTTACAAACTAAAATTTATTCGTTAGTTAGTACGGGTCACTATATGACTTGTTTAGACTCATTATGACTTGTCACCATAATTCTTAGACAAGATAGTCTCCAAGGCACTCATAATCTGTTTACCCTATGACTCAACCTATATGACTCGTAATGGGACCTCACTACTCGTAGGGTTCAGTCGTATTCAACCCAGCAACCATTTGGGATATACACTTGACACTATAAGATTTTCCCCCAATGACTCGTAACAAGTCCTTACGGCTCTTAGTGAGCCACTCGTACTCAGAGCAGAACTTAGTCACACACTTACTGATTTGGTTAAGATTCGAGTACAATGACTTATCAAGACTCCCTACGACTCGTCAGGGGAGTCGTAGTCAGGACAGTAAGGATAAAATTTAAAAATTTCCAAGAACCAAAAACCCGAGGCATTATAAATATTTATCTACCTCCTGTAAATTACAACAAAACAACATAGTAATAGAGATATCAAAATAATACAATTACATAATTAAATCTAACTTTTATACAAAAAGAATTTCTCAATGCTGACCGACATTCATGTACCACCTGTAAACTACCACAAAATAGTACGATAATAAAGATATCAAAATAATATAATTAAACTTAACCTTTACCTAAAAAAGTTCCTCAAAGACGACCGAACTTCATCTACCACCTGTAAACACAAAAATTTCCTCAAAGTCGACTGACATTAATCGACCATTTGTAAACTACAATAAAATAATTCAATAAAAGAGAGATCAAAACAATACAATTAAACCTAACCTTTACATAAAAACAATCCTCAAAGTCAATCGACATTCATCTAAGACCTTTAAACTACCACAAAATAATATGATAATAGAGATAAAGCAATATATTAAACCTAATAGTTACCTAAATAAATTTCTCAAAGCCGACTGATATTCATCTACCACTTGTAAACTACAACAAAATAATATGATAATAGAGATATCAAAATAGTACAATTAAACCTAATCTTTACTTTAATTTTTTTCAAAGTCGATCGACATTAATCTACAACTTGTAAACTACAATAAAACAATACGATAATTATCACAAAGCTCCGATCTCCGATGAAAATATTTTTTGTCCGATCGAAAATTCTGATCCAAAAGATCCAAGTCTTTTCTTGTCTAGTCTTTAATGAAAATAATTTTTTTCTGAAGATCCTACTCTTTTTCTTGAATCCTTCAATTTCTTATGCGAGTTTGATAATCTATTATTGATTTTTTGTCTAATTAATAATTAGGTTAAAACTATTCTTTAAAATTAAAAAAATAGTGGATTTTAAGATAAAGATCTCCTGAATAACATACAAAGTAGGAGATTGAATCAAAGGACTGATATAGATCAAAAAGTATAAAAGTATAAAACTGTTAGGAGAATAATCTACCACTTGTATAAGAAGAAAACTAACATATAGCAACAAGACATAAGCTATAATAAAATAATATGATTATCAAGATATTAAAAGATTAAATTACCTTATATGTACTTTTTAGATTATTTATTGCAAGTTGTAATTATACTTTTGTATAATTATCGAACTGTGAAATTAATGACAAGTTGTAACAATTTTGTCAAAAAATCATAATATATAAAACATAAATATTTACCTCTCTCCTAACTAGTTGTTTAAATCAATTCTCTCTCATCTTAATAATTGTGTCGGAGTAACTAATGGTAAAAAAGATTCTCCTCTTAAACTTCTTCATACAAAATTGACTTCATTTGTTATTGTTAAAGTTTATGTTTCAATCAATCTGGAAACAAATACATCGGTTATAGGTCTTTTTGAGTTATGTTTCAATTAATTTTGAATCAAATGCATCAATTAATAGTTTTTGAGTTGCAAAGAACATGAATTTAAATTTTACGATCCATTCATTAAGTTTTACATTTTAGGTTCTTTAAAGAAAGACATTTTTTATTTTAAAATATTCATGAACCTATTAACTATTACTTAATTAATACTCTTCTCTTACATGAAGCTTTTATCCTATAAATAGTGTTTCTTTGGTTTGAAAAGACATGCACTCAAAAAATACTTTCCCCTTGAAAAATATTCGAGAAACAATGATCAAATGGTGAGATCACCAATTCAAGAATAGAAGATCAACATTCTTGATGCTACTTGTTTTGTGGCTTAGTTGAATCCCGAAGATAGAATTGTTACTAATTATTTCGTTTGCTCATGAGAAAGAATCCAACTATATTCAAGAAGAATATTATCGTGCCTCTAAACCAAGAAAGTTTTATTTTAATTTTTTTGTACAATTATCTTATTGTTCTAACAATTTGAAGATAGTTGTCTCTATGGCTTCTACATCAATTTCGAATAGTATTTCATTTTTGCCTAATCCTAATTTTAAAATATTTGATGGCAAAGACTTTCCTAGATAATGTTGAAAAATGAAATTCTTTTTAAGAAGATTAAAGTTGGCATATGTTCTTGAAAAACCTTGTGTTAGAGCTACTAGTTCTGAAGTAGCATCTGACGAGGCTACTTTGATTAAAGAACAAATTTTCAAATGGCAGTATGATGATTATTTGTGCAAGAATTATACTATGGGAGGAATTTTTGAGAAATATTATTATCAATATTATGTTAAATACAAATTTCCTAAAGAGATATGAGACACTCTTCAAGCTATTTATTTAGCAGAAGAGGCGAGTTCTAAGAAATTTCTTATTTCAAATTGTGTAGAGTTCAAAATGATTGATGATGAGTCAATCACTGAACAAGTAAAAGAATTCTAACTTATAGCTAATAAAATTGATATATCTAGAATTGTTCTTGATGAAAACTTTCATATTGGTGTCATTGTATCAAAACTTCCTCCATCTTGGAAAGAGTACCAAAGCAATCTCTTACACAAAAAGGAAGATTTGACTATTCAACAATTATTATAACACGTGAAAATTGAACAAGAGACAAGATATCGTGACAATAATATTTTGAAGGAACTTATCATGAAATCTCATATGGTTGAAGAAAAATCAATCAAGAAGGAACATGAAAATAAGAATTTTTCAAAGGTAAAGAAGACTACAAATTTCAAGTGTAATGATGTTAATTTTAAATTTGGTGAATGATATCACTGCCACAAAATTGGTCACTATGCATGTGATTATAGAATTCTCAAAGCCGAAAAGAAGAAAGAAAAAGAAAATAAAAATAAAAAGATGATCTTGTGGCAATGGTTACAGAAGCATTTGTAGCGAAAGATCAAGTAGAATGATAGATAGATACCGACACAAATTACCACATATTAGGTAACTGAAATTCTCTCAATACCTATAAATTAGTGGGGGAAAGTAAATTTTGTATACGGGAAACTCCTCCTATGCTAAAGTTGTGGGAAAAGAAATTTTTGAACTGAAATTTACTTCTGAAAAAATAGTTAAATTGATAGACATATTGCATGTTCCAAATATTTTAAAAAATTTGGTGTCAGGTATGCTTCTTTCGAAGCATCTTTTTAAAATAACTTTTGAGGTAGGTATATTTATTTTATCTTAAAATGGCATGTTTGTAGGAAAATACTATGTTGCAAATGGAATGTTTAAACTCAATATTGAAAATAAAAATATTTCTGCTTATCTTGTGGAGCCTTTGAACTTATGGCATAAACGTCTTGGTCATATGAATATTATATACATTAAGCTTATGGTGATAATGGATTAATCAAAGACTGTGGAAAGAATAATACTATAAAGTGGCTTACTTCTAGTAAATTCAAGATTACAAAGAATACCTTTAAGACAGTTGAAAGGACTTCCACACTTTTGAAATTAATCCACACTGATATTTGTGAAATGGATTATTTGTAACTTCACGAAAAGAGGTATTTTATCACATTCATTGACGACTACTCAAGATATACTTATGTATTTTCATTGAAAACAATAGATGAATATTTGAGACTATCAAAGCATATAAAACAGAGGTTCAAAATAAATTGAGTTTTAAAATTAAATCAAATAGGTCTGATAGAGGTAGAGAGTACTTAAAATCATATTTTATTGATTTTTGTGAAAAATAAGGCATTCAAAAATAATTAACTATGTCCTATACACCACAATAAAATGGTGTAGCAGAAAGAAAAAATAGGACTTTCATAGAAATGATTAATTCTATGCTTTATGAATCTGGTATGTATGAAAATCTATGGACCAAGGCCTTATTTTTAGCATGTCATATTTTAAATAGAATTACTTCCAGAAATCATGATGCATCTCCATATGGACTTTAGAATAATCGAAAGCCAAATATAAATTATTTTAAAGTATGAGGTTTCTCGGCTCTTGTATGATTACCAGATCAACATTTAACTAAGATTGACTATTTATTGATTCTGTATTTATTGATTATTCACAAATCAGTAAGGCTTATAGATTTTTAAATCTTGAAACCCCAAGCCCTCACACAATTATTGAATCTTTACATGCTACATTTTTAAGCATATATTTCTCAAGAAAAAAGATTCTTTTGAATAGGATGCAAGTTCTTATATTTCTCCTCTTAAAAGAAAAATAGTTGAGCCCTTTGAAGAAGATCAACCAAGACGCATTTTATGTTAAGACAAACAATAGGACTTTGGACCTTATTTGGTTGGAAAAAATTCTAAAAGTTATGGTGAAGCTATTTCTTCACATGATGATACTTTTTGGAGTGAAGATATTGATGATGAAATGCATTCTATTCTTTCAAATAATACATGGATTTTATCAGATCTTCCTCATGAATGTAAACTAATTAGATGTCGGTGGATTTGTAGGAAGAAAATAAAATCCGATGGTACTTTGGATAAGTACCATCGCTTGGTAGCTAAAGGTTTTACTCAATTAAAAAATATTAATTATTTTGATACTTTTTACACCTGTAGCTTGGATGACATTTATTAGTCTCTTGATTGCTTTAGCAGCAATCCATGGTCTTGTGATTCATCAGATGGATGTGAAGACCATATTCCTGAACGAGGGTCTAAATGAAGAAGACAACCAGAAGGATTTGTCATTCATGGTCAAAAAAATAAAGTTTGTAAGCTTCTTAAATCTCTTTATGAATTAAAACAAACTCCAAAGCAATGAGACAATAAATTTTAAAAAGTTATGATTTCTAATGGCTACTTAATCAATGGTGGATATATCTGCATATTTAGTAAATTTCAAGAAAATTCTGGTGTTATAATATGTCTGTATGTAGATGACATGTAGATCGTTGGAATTGATATTGAAAGAGTCAAAGAAACAAAATGCTTTCTTGCTGTCCAGTTTGAAATGAAAGATCTTGGAGAAGCTAATGTAATTTTAGGCATCAAAATTGTAAGATCAACAAATTATTTGATTCTTACTCAATCAAATTATATTGAGAAGGTTCTGAAGAGGTTTGGTCATTTTGACTACAAGCTTTCTGGTCCACCATTTTATCCTAGCATCAAACTAGTGCAAAACTCTAGTGATATTCTTGATCAATTGACATATTCTCAAATTGCTGGGATTCATATGCATCCCATGCATTGTACCAGGTCAGATATTGATTATAAAGTAGGAAATTTGAGCAAGTTTATTGGTAGCCTTAGAGTTGAGCATTGAAATGCTTTAATTCATGTTTTAAGGTATATGAAGGGTACAATTAATGTTGGCCTACATTATTCTACCTTTTCAACAATTTTTAAAGGCTATAATGATGCTACTTGGATTTTTGATCTGAATGATTTTAAATCTATTAGATTTTCACTTTGGCCAGAGCAACAATATTTTGTAGATTTAAAAAGCAGACATGTATTACTCACTCAGCCATGGAGTCAAAATTTATCGCTATGTTTTTTCTGGAGACGAAGCTATTTGGATGCAAACTATGCTGATAGATATTCCATTATGGGGTAAGCCAATACCACCTTTGACTATCTAATGTGATAATAAAGCTTCTATATTTTGGTCTTTAAATGATTATTACAATGACAAATCAAGACAAGTTCGTCTCTAACACAATCATGTTAGAAGATTATTGGAGGATGGCATAATATTGTTCAAACTTAATTTAGCAGATCCTTTATCTAAAGGGTTAGACAAGGAATTAGTGGTACAAACTTGTAATGGGATAGAAATAAAACCTGTTGTATATTGATTGTAATTTATGGTAACCCTACCTAATGATGTAATCCTGGGTTGAAAGGGAGAAACAAGTAAAGTTACAATTATGAAGCATACCAATAAAATTTTCTTTTTTCCATAAAGAGCGAATAAATGTGCATAAGTTGAGATTCTTTTATCATGATAAATCTATAAGACCGATCTCGGTTGGAGTAAATAATAAGACTCTTGAAAGATTTAACAATATTCTAATAAAAGAGAAGGATGCGATTATATTCTCTTAATAAGTCTATACACCAATTTCGGTTGGCGTGTGTAGGAACACTCTTGATAGATTTACTGATACTTTGTTGTAATGGAGAACGATATTAATTTCTCTTAATGAAATTCACAGATTATTTGGTCAGAGTATGCAAAGTTACTTTCGATGAATTCACCACACTAAGTGCGAAGTGGAGGCTGCTTCAATAAGATTTTAATAGGGAAATCTTAAAGTACTTAGCTAAAAGGATTCAGGACACATGGCCGTAATTTGTCAAAGGATTTTAATTTTTACCAAAAAAATAGTAATATGCGTGGAGTATTTTACTACTTCATTCAATGAACCACTTAGTTCAAGATTTGTTCACTAAGTAGTCAATGATTTAGAAAGTTTTCACTAGCTAATGGTTTAGTCCAAAAGACACCATTATTGATGCATGTTAAAGATTAATGTCTCAAATGAATTTTTTTTTAAATATAAAATTTCTTGAAACAAGTGGGGAGATTTTTATTTATTAAAGTTTATGTTTCAATCAATTTTGAAATATATACATCGGTTAAAAGTCTTTTGAGTTATGTTTCAATTAAATTTGAATTAAATGTGTCAGTTAATAGTTTTTGAGTTGAAAAGAACTTGAATGTGAATTTTACAATTAATTCGTTATGTTTTATATTTTAGGTTCTTGAAAGAAAGATATTTTTGTTTTAAAATATTTATGAACCTATTAACTATTTATTAATTAATATTCTTCTCTTACATGAAACTTTTATCCTATAAATAGTGTTTCTTTTTTTGAAAAGACATGAACTCAAAAAATACTTTCCCCTTGAAAATTTTTTGAGAGACATTGATCAAATGGTGAGATCACCAATTCAAGAATAGAAAAATAACATTCTTGAATGCTACTTATTTTGTGGCTTAGTTGAAGCCCGAAGATAGAGTTGTTACTAATTCTTTTATTTACCCGTGGGAGAGACTCCAACTATCTTCAAGAAGCGTATTATCGTGCCTCTAAGACATGCTAGTTTTATTTTAAATTTCTTGTACAATTATAATTATTGTTCTAACATCATCTTCTACGGCTAGAAAAAAAATTAGCATAGTGAATCAACACCAATATCAATCGTGGCTAATACTGATCACCTTTTTTATTGCAACAAAAAATTATTTGACGTCAAATAATTATCAATTAGTTTATTTTCAATATGTATGGTGATAGTTTTTCATTCAATATCCATTACACATAGTAAAAATGTTATGTAACATGCAACATAATTTTTCTTATCAATTGTCACATTCATAAAACTAATTTCATATAAATGTGACATATACAAAACTTCATCAATACCAATTTTAATATCAATTTCATATATTGAGAATTCATGAAGAAAAATATTACTTAAGTATGAAATGAGTATATAAATTGGCTTCAACGAAATTTATTAAACTAATTCATGGATATCATATTATGTACCATTTTCATACATTTAAAATAGTTATAAAGATACATCATTTATATGTCTTGACCAAAAAAAGTCATTTTTTGGATCAATTCACTAAAATAATATATTTTTTTGAAAATTTACAAAACTAGTATAAACGTTGTTACCATCAACGTATTATATTTAAAAAAATTTAACGGACTAAAATGAGCCGTGGATGATGTTAGACTAGGAATCATTACTACCAGTAACGTTTTTGACATAAAATGTTACTCTGAGTTACAAGACTCTTCAACATTATCACGTCAGAATATTTGTACAAATCTGATGTTAAATTCATTATTTCTCTTGATGATTTAGCTTTAAAATATTACTCCGAGTAACAATACTATTAAATCAACTCGAAAATCTTCCACGTCAAAATTTTTGAATGAAATTTGGCATTAAAATCTCTATCAGTAGTCACTTTTTAAGCTAAAAACGTTACTATGTGTAACTATTCTATCGAATCAAATACAGGTCTGGAAAGTTGGAATCTTGGTGATTATTTACCAATAAAATGTTACTGCTTATAATGTTTTAGCTCTAAGATGTGACTGACAGTAACAACTAACAACAAACGACATTCCAACAAGTGACAATAGATTATTATAAAAGATGGTTTGTATAGAATGTTCAACACATTCTTACAATTTTAAGAAAAACTTTTGCTTATGTTCCCCATTGTGGAACCAACATTATCAATTTTTTAATAGGTATGAATAGTCAATATTTTGTAGTGTATTAAATTATTTTTCTATTTTAATAATTATAATACATATTTTTGTGTATAGTAGAAAAAATGGCAAATTTTGATGAAAATGTGATGGTTTATTTGTATTGGTATGGTGAAATAATTTATGAAATGAATAGATTCAGATACAATGAAGGTGCTAGAATGATTGCTAGCATGTCTATTTCAACCAGCTACATTGAACTAGTTGAAATGCTGCATGAAAAAATGAGGAAAAATAGTGAAAATATTCAAATGGATATTTTCCAAGGATATTTTTAAAAATATCCATGCTCATTTCAAGGTAACATTACAAGGTTCATTGGGTTTAAAATAGAGAATGACCAGTCTTTGCTATAATTTTTTGTCATTCCTCAAATATTATTTAATAAAGTTGATATAAATCTTTTGGAGATGTATGTAAAGACTTGAACAATAAATCAAGATAATCTATTTCAAATGAATGGACTTATCATATGAATTTATTGGTTCAAAATTATGGATTTTCCATGATCAATCAACCTTAGTTTGCATATAGTGTAACACCTGGCATCCATCAATCTCTTGATACAGTCCCTAACGTACATGAGTATCGATCATTTGATGAAGACGGAAGTAGTGAAGAACACATTGAAAGTAGCCACAAAAAATATGAGATCGGGTGAATGATCTTTATTTTTTTTGAAATAATAAGCAACCTCGTGCATCACTACTTCACTAATCCATAATTATTTTTTTCACAAAGAAGATGAGGCTAGCTTTGACTTGTGCAATGATTCACATGCTCAAATTCATGATGAAAGTTTGGAGGAAGAAAAACCTTTAAAAGACGAGAGAGAAAGTGAAATCATACAAAGTGAATCCAATAAAGATACCAGTGAAAGTGAAGATTTACCTCAAAATGATATTGGTGTAAATCTTCATAATCAATTTGATCAAAGTCTCTCTGAAATGCAAAATCATGATATATCCTACTTTACAAAACTGGAGAATGACGAAGATATTTTTATCTCTACATGTGAATCTGAGATGAAATGTTGTTCTATTTGGTTTGAGGATACCAAAAAAATTTGAAAAAAGGAATGTGGTTTAGTAGCAAAGATAGATTGAAATGGTTTTTGATAATTTAGAGTTTGTGCAAAAATAAGGAATTCATAGTTGTTACATCAAGCAAGAAACTATGGATTGTTAGATGCAAGTTTTACAAATCACTAGGTTGTCTATGGTGTCTTCGAGGTTGAAAGTTTGGAGGTAGCCTTTGGAAGACAGAAAAGTATTTTGATAATCATAGATGTGAGACTGAAGGTCTTACTATAGATCACGCTAACCTAGATACTAATTTGATTGCATCTTTGTTTCTAAATCAAATATGTAAAAATCCTAAATTCGTGGTAGTAGATGTTATTTCTAAGGTTCATGAGATATTTGGTCATCAAGTAACATATAGGAATTCATGGCTTGGACGTCAATGAGCATTTAAATTAGTGTATGGTGATTTTCAAAAATCATTTAGTGAGCTTCCTATTTTTTTTTTAAATTTTCAGCACTTTAATGATGGAACAATTGTAGAATGAAAATACAAAGAATGCATTAAATTGGTGTATGGTGATTTTTAAAAATTATTTAGTGAGCTTCCTAAGTTTTTTTTTTTAGCTTTTTAACACTTTAATGATGGAAAAATTGTAGAATGAAAGTACAAAGAGTCAATGAGTTTGTTAGAGGTAATAACTTTTAAGTTTGTATTTGGGCTTTCAAACCATGCATTGATGGATTCCGAACTTGTCGTCCTGTTATTTTAGTAGATGGAACTCATATGTTCGGTAAATATGAGATAAAATTATTAACTCTTGTTGGAATTGATGGAAATGATAACATTCTTCCTATAGCATTTGCTATTGTTGACAGTGAGTCAAAAGAGGCATGCAAATGGTTTTTTATGAAACTAAGCGCACATGTGATAAAGGATATATAATATGTGTGTATTATCTCTGACAGGGTAAAAGGAATCTTGACTAGGTTACCAGAGTTTTGAAGGTACAGAAGCCTCGGGCCTTTCATCAATTTCATTGAATACCTCATGAAAATTCCATTGGACAAATGGACAGTTAGCGATGATGATGGAAAAAAATGGGGAGTGTTAACAAAAAATCTCTTAGAGTCTTTCAACAGACTTCAGAAGAAAGCTCATGGCTTGCCTGTCACTACCATGGTTACACTTTCATTGGAGCAAACAGTTGAACGGTATGCCCGTAGATCTCAAACAACACACCAACTTGTAGAGGAAAAGGAATTTTTGACAAAAAATTTCAAAGAAAAGTTGGGGGAAGAACTATGAAAGTTCAAAAAAATACTTTGTTTTTGATTGGAATATATCCGCAGGGGTATATGAGGTTAGATCTATACAAGTTGATAGAACTGATGGTAATCCTCACTGTGTTTCACTAAATGATAAAAAGTGCGATTGTGGAAAATGGGATAATTTTCACTTTCCGTATTCACATGTCATGAACTCTTTTATACTATAAGTGAACCTAACCTAAACTCTCTTACAAAAATACATAACCAAAGATGACTTCAATCGACAAACAAACAAAACACCTAATAAGAACTTGTAATTACATTCTTGTCCTCAAGTGACATTTGACACTCTGATAGTATAAAATTAAAGTACGTTATTGGAATATCTTGGGTTTCAACCCTTAGAAAATTTCCTAAAATTCTATTCTCTGGACCCAATACAAGTCATGGGTACGAGCCGTATATTGGGGTATGGGGGTATGGTCCTATTATACATTGACCGGTGTTAGTTAGTGAAATGGTTTTTATCACTAGAATGGGTACGAATTAGGGGTATAAGTTGTAAGGCTTGGTACGAGTCGTATCAAGGACTCGTATGGTAGGCAGTGTTTGATCCTGCTGGTATTTCATTTTGCCAGGGATACGAGTTGTGGATATAGATCGTATGTTGAGGTTACGACTTGGTTAGATGAGTTGTATACTGGAAAATGTTTAATCCAAGGGTTGATGCTTGGATACGAGTGGTGGGTACCGATCGTATTGCGAGGGTACAACTCATATAGGTATATCGTATCCCTGTGATGGGGTTTTAAGGGACTTAAGTGAGGCTATTCGAGACATTTCCCTACTTATCCTAACTAAGATCCATGACTTCTAATGCACTTAGGAGGTTATTTAACCTATTATTCTATTCATTAACACTTAGAAACTATTCCAAAACACTCCATAATTCTCTCAAGAGCTTTTGGGGCAAGAAGGCCAGGGTTTCATCTTGAGGATTTCTTTGGGGCTTGTCTTGGTGATTTTTTTCCATCAATTCTTTATTATAGGGCATGATTCTCTTCCCTCATTGTAATTTCTAATAAAGGCATGATTTATATAATTGATTTCATGGTTTTACTATTTCATAATTATGGTTTTCAACTATTATTTGGGGTTTTTGATATTAAATGCTTGGTTATGGTTTCCTATGGCTTAATTATGCTTTTATATTCATTAATGGTTGTTTTGGACAATTGGATTGGATGGTAATGGTTTAATGGTCTTTGGAATTGGTTTTGGTTATATTATGCCCCCAAGGTGCTTGATAAAATGCTTGTAAAGATATGTTTATTGCATTGACTTTTTTTAATGGAACTCTTGCATGTTTTAAACTTTGTAAAAGAATTATGCATTGTTTAAATGGTTTAGAAATGCTAAAGGATAAATAGTTATACTTATGGGGAACATGAAAGTCTCCAAGTGGTTTAATATGGTATATGGAAGGGCACTTAAAAGTCCCTTTAACCTAAATGGTTTGGCTATGGATATTACTTGCAAGTAAGGAGTGGTATGATGATACCACTAATATTGGCCTTGGTTAATAAATGGATAATGGTTTGGTTATTTGGAAACTGGTTTTAATTGGGCATTAATGTCGGGGTGTGTAGGAAAGCCGTGGAAGGTGGCGGTCCCAGGGAAACCAAAACTAGAAACTCGTATTTGCCGATATGAGGATTTGTCTTAGTGGACTATGTGCATGATGTCACACTATTGGGGATGTACTAGTTATCCCATGGGATAATTCCCTGGTCGTGAAGCTACACGCACTGGGACTCTTTTAGAAGTGGGAGCTAAACCTATATAGCCTGTGGGTGGTTTAGGATGGCCGAGCTACACAGTCCAAGTAAAGGTTTTAAATACATGCCAAACCAGGTTTCTTTTTTCCAACACTTATATATGTATGGTTGTATTCATTATGGATGGGTTTACTTGGTTTTATAACTGGTATTATTTTATCCTTGTCGTAAGATTCATGCTAGCGGTCACTCACTAACCCCGTCTACTGGCGGCTGTATACCCATTCTATGCAGGAATCGACCATTCTACTCCTCCTGTTTAGCATGCGAATTCAAAATCACCACTTGGACTGAAGTGCTGAGCTTCCATCATTTCAGAAGGCATCATTTCATGTTATGGATATTGTTAGACACTTTTATTCATTTTGGATATTGGTTTTGGCTATGGTTGAGGGCATGTCCCAACTGGATCTGCTTACTCTTTTGGATAGAGTCTTTATAGTACTTCTAGGGGTTGGTATGGGTGGGATTGGTATTCATGTCAACCTTGGCATTGGAATAGGTTGGGAGGCTGGCATCATCAGACATAATTTCTCATTGTTCCATCATATTTCATTTTGGGATTAATTATCACATCATGTTTTTGTATTCTCTTTGGTTATGACCTATGGTTTGGTTTGGTATGGTTGGGAGGTTGGTGTGGTATGATTGAACTCGGTTGGGTTGGTCACTATTTTGACCCTATCCTAGAGTCTTAATAAGAACATATATGCTATCTTGTTAAATGTTTGAAATTCAACCCATCTAAGGCTAGATATAGGTGGTTGGGTTGGGTAACAAGAGACAGTTCCCATCCCTAGTTGGAATTGGGATGCCTATTACAACAAAGCACAGGGTCGGGTCGTGTCTAGTTTGTATCAGAGCCTAGGTTCATGTCACTTGGGAGTCCATAAAGGAATATCTAGTAGAGTCTCTTTTAGGGGAGTGAAGCATGACACACTCATAAGACAGAGGCTGCAAGACATTTAGGAATGTTTTACTTTCTTGGTATTCTATCTTTAAGCTTGAGTTCTCAATCCTGGAATCTTCTCTAATCCTTGTTAGTTCTTCTTTTAGATCATGCCTCCTAGATCTGGAACACAATGAAATTTTTCTGTCCCATCTGGGGATAATGCTGAAGGGGTACATCCTACTTCTGGAGTACATCTTTGATCTTATGGTCCTATTCCTGATGGTGCTGGAGTTCTTTCTATTCTAGCTAGTTCTTCTTAGGTCCCTCAGGGAAACGTGACAAACGCAGAATTTTGCTAGTCTATTCATGTTATTTCCAAATTGGATGATGCTCAGGTTGAGCGGGGTATGGCTGGTGCTTTGTCTGCTGAGGCCACAAGGGTTGGTCAATTTATGAAGATAGGTCTTCAAACTTTTACTGGAGTGAAGGTGTAGCAGGATCCACAAAGTTTCTTGGATGAGATTGAGAAGATATTTTGGGTGATGCAGGATACTAATATAGAAAGGGTTACCTTTATTGCTTTACAACTCAAAGATGTTGCCTATCAGTGGTATGAGGAGTGGGATAAAGATAGAGGTGATATAGAAGAGGAAGGGTTGTGGGAGGCCTTTTCTAATGCCTTCTTGGATCGGTTCTTTCCTCAAAGTAGAGGGAATCTAAGATGGAGGAGTTTGTGAACCTCAGACAAGGGAGGATGTCAGTAAAGGAATATGCTTTGAATTTTCATCAGCTATCAAGGTATGCTCCTGACTTCGTGGATGATATGATGTTGAGAATAAGGAAGTTTGTTTTTGGGTTGGCCAGAGATTTGATTCTAGAGAGCAAACATCTCGAGGTTGACTATTCATATGCAGTAGGTTGACAATGAGAAGAGAAGACAGAAGAAGTTTAGGGATATGTAGGAAAAGAGGAACAGGTTTTCTGATTAGGGAGGTGCTCAGTCTTAGGGTGGTAAAGATGGTGGCAAGTGGAAAAAAAATAAGTAGGGTGTTCTAGATTTTTTCTTGCTAGTACTTCATCTTCTGCTCCTGCACTTGGTGGTAGGGAATCTGCTTTTGTTACTACTCCTGGTTCTAGTATTGGTCAGAACAGGTTGTATGCTTTGGCATCCTGACATGAATCTGAGGCATCAACAAATGTCGTTGCTGGTACGTTATAGTTTTTTGCTCATGACGTATATTATTTGATTGATTTGGGGTTCACTCTTCTGTATATGACTCCATATGTGGCTGTATCTTTTGGTTTTGATCCGAAAGTTATTTTGGATCATTTTTTTGTTTCTACTCTAGTAGGTGATTCGATTATTGCTAGGAGAGTCTATAGGGGGTTTGTGGTTTCTGTTGGTAGTAAGCAGACCTTGACGGATCTATTTGAGCTAGATATGTTAGATTTTAGTACAATTCTGGGTATGGATTGGTTGCTTTCTTGTTATTCATTTTTGGATTATCATACCCGTAAGGTTATCTTTAAGTTCCCTGGTGAACCAGTGATAGAATGAGAAGGAAGTTACTTTGCTCCTAGGGGAGGTTTATTTCTTATCTTAGAGCTAAGAGGTTAATCTCTATGGGTTGTCTTTATCACTTGTTCTGGGATAAAGATTCTAACTCGGAAGGTCTTTCTTTGTCTTCGGTCCCTGTGGTTAATGAGTTTCCAGATATCTTCCCAGATGATCTTCCTGGCATTCCTCCGGATAAGGAAATAGAGTTTCGTATTGTAATGCCCTGAGACTACACCCTGGGTGTCACATGGTTCTTACGACCACAAAGAACCACAAGCTAGCCCATGACTGGTACCTGCTGTAACCACTGAAAAATATTCATGAAACATATACGGAAGTAAAACTTAAAATACCATAAGGCTCATAATACTGAATCAAAATTGAATGCATCTTTAGAATAACTACTAACTGATAACGTCTGAAACCTCTAAACATAAAAAATAAAAGAGTTCATGGGACCGGCCCCAACAACTCACAACTGTTGTCTAAAATAATTGAAATACTGAAGTAATATAATGGCTAAATAAATATCGCATCCTCAATGGATGAGGATTCACTACTGTAGCTTCGACTGATAGAATGATCTAGATAAGTACAGTCAGGAACCCGAGTATCCAAACCTATGATATGAGACATCATAGCGTAAAAAGAGAGTATACGTCGGTACTTTGAATGTACTGGTATGCTAGGTGAGGTTAGGCTGATGAGAATGGGTTCATATTAATGAAATGATAACTGATTGAATGAACATCATGAAGTAACTGGATGAGAGTACATGCAAAACTATAACTACTGAACATACTAAATATGTAATACTGCGCATATAGGTATACATCGTGTATCTGAGATTATACTAAATTTGAGTACTGAATTATTATGGCTGAGTAACTAAAAACTGATAGCCATGGTTCTGTAGAACTGATTGAGTTCTCAACTGAATACTGAGTCTGAAACTGTAAATGTGAGAGCGTTTATCTAACCGATATACTCCGATATAGACTGATTTGGGGTCCAACCTGTGACCCTAGTTGGAAGGATGTTAGTACCTTGCCACGAGATACTAACAATGTTGTGTCAACCCTAATATGGTAGGAAGACTTACGATATATATATATATATATAATTGTGTCAACCCTAGTCTGGAAAGAGGACGTCTTACCCTATGCAGGCTACGTAGTTCTGTAACTCAGGAACTACTACTAAGGGTCAAACCCTATACTGACAGGAATGTCCCCATCTCTGGGTTCGCTCGGTGCTGAATCCTACTCCCAACGAAACTGACACTGATATCTAGACTGCACTATGCTTGACTAAACTCACGCTCAATCTGTTAACTGACCAAATGAGACTGTTTGGGATACTACAAGGTCATTTTAGTATGGCTAGAAACTAAGTAAGCAGCTAATTTCAGGTATACAATACCCCAAGGACTCGATAGCATAATTAAAGGAACCATATCACAAGTTTAAAGCATTACAATTAGGATGTCATGCATAAATCATTCACATAGGCATTTTGTCAAACACTTGGGGAGCATGGTTCTTGAACATGAGGAAAATAACATGAGATTATCATGATTACAACATTCAATTTACAATTCATGGGTTATGACATGAGAAGTACATAAATCAACACACATACTAGTTTATTTACTTGAAATTCATAATCTTCTTGGTTTAAAACCCATAAAATCAACACATACATGAACACAATTCAATTTAAGAATATAAATCATAATTTGAATCTTGAAAATGGGTTCTTGAACTCCAAGGGTGGAAGGAAACCCAAGGATGAACACCAAAGATACCCGAGTAGTTGAATTCTTGAAGTTTCTTAGAAATTTTCTTGGGAATTGATCTTTAATCTTGAAGGCTAGGGTTTGCTATTTGATAGAGAATGTTCTTAATTTGAGGGAATTTGAATAAAATAATGACTAATTAGGCTATTAGGGCATTAATCTCGTGTTTTTGGACTGATTAGGGTCATGTAAAAACACCTAATTACCCCTGGAAAGAATTAAATTCTCGATAATGAAAATCCCAATTTTGGCTATCACTACGATGCGGTGCCATTACGGTGTGCCACTAGAATTTGGCTGAAAGTGTATTGCTTGAACAAGTGCAAAAATGCACTTTGACGTGACACGGTGGGATCACGTTGCGTCTCTGGAAATTAACGAGTGCGAACTGGCATTCCACCGTGACACAATGTTTATCGTGGTGCTTCAATGGAAAATGCCAATTAGGAATTGGAACTTCATCACAATGCAGTACTATCATGGAGATTCACTAGAAACTGACGAATGCCAGTCTTAGGGTCACCGCGACGTGATGCTGCTCGTATTGAGCTATTGATTTCACTAAAACTACCATAACTTCCTACCCGAGTATCGTATTTTGGAGAAATTGGTATCATTGGAAATTTTATTCAATTTCCTATAGTTTGGTAGGGTTTGACCTTGAAAATTCTGAGTAGCAAAAAAGTTATGCTCATTTGAAGTTGACTAAAGCAACATTCTTATCGAAAACTCAATCGGTATGGGATATTTTGATTCATCAAATAGCTGGGAGTTATTTGGGACCTTAATATACATCAAACTAAGTCATAAATCTACCAAAGAACCATAATGAACTATGAATAATCTTGAAACATAACTCTAACATTGGTTTGGACTTTTAGGGTATTACAATATCTCCCCCTTGGGAACATTCGTCCTCAACTGAGACTTGTTAGGATGGAAGCACTGAGGGACTGAGATTACATACTGAATATACGTGAATACATAACTGCATCTAAACATGACACATGACTAAACTGGTTCCGTGAATGCATGAATGACATGAGAATAATATGCAGCTGAAACTGACCATAGAAAAGGCAAATTATAAGAAAATTATTACCTTAAGATGAGTCTGAGTTTGCGGAGAAAAGGTGAGGATACTTGATCCGCATTCTGCTTCTTCTTTCGAAGTATCTCCCTCAATGGACTGATTCCGCCAAAGAACTTTGACCAAAGGAACTTCTCTGTTCCTTAGTCTCCGAATTTGTTGATTAAGGATTTCGACTGTAATTTCTTCTAAAGAGAGATCATTTTAAATATATACACTCTCTAAGGGTCCTAACACTGCTGGGTCACCAATTCACTTCTTTAGAAAGTAGACGTGGAACACTGGGTGAACTGAAGCTAAGTCTGCAGGCAACTCAAGCTCATAAGCCACCTTTTTGAAGCGACTCAAAATCCTGAAAGGACCAACATATCGGGGACTAAGCTTCCCCTTCTTACTAAAACTATTTACTCCCTTTATGGGAGAGATCTTAAAATATACGAAATTACCAATCTCAAACTCAAGATCTTTCCTTCTCACATCTACATATGATTTTTGTCAACTCTGGGATGCCTTAAGCCTTTCCCTAATTAACTGTACTTTTGCTAAAGCATAAAACACCAAATCAGGTACTACTACCGTGGTCTCACCTACTTCAAACCAACTAATCATAGATATACATCTCCTTCCATATAGAGCCTCAAATGGATCCATCAGAATACTAAAATGATAGCTATTATTATACGCAAATTTAATCAAAGTCAAATGGTCATCTCAACTTCCATTAAAGTTAAACTACACACACTCTCAATATATCCTCAAGTATTTTAATGGTGATTTCTGATTAACCATCTTCATGAGGGTGGAAGACTATACTGAGGTGAATTTAGGTACCTAGACTGATGTTGGGTGTATTTATGCATTCTATCATCACTATTATAGTGTTTTTAGTTTTGTTTTGAGGATGATTCTATTATACATGGGTTGATAATGAGATAAATGTGTATAAAAGTTTTAAATGATGTCTTTATAAGGTTTCAATTAAATTCTAAGTAAGTTGGTACTTCAAATTGTAAATTAGAGTTCAATAGAGAAAACTAGTTTTTCTAGCTTGAGCTAGTGGCTTGTCTAGTCTATCTTGTTGGATTCTATTGGGTTTTATGAGTTCCTTAATGTTTTAAATGTGTTATTATATGTGTAAAAACTTGTTATAAGTATAAAAAGTTCCATTGATTCAAGGAAAGAGTCAAAACATTGAGTGGAAAATCATGGAAATTTGCCTAGTCTAAGCTCTTGTTTTTGATTCATCGTGATGGATGTTGTGTTGTTTGTACCTCTAATTCGTGTAGTGTGTTTGGGTATTATCATTTGTGATATTAATATGATGATATATGGAGGATACATAGGCTTTAAAATAATTGGAAAGACACCACAAGACAAGGGATGGAAGGAGGAAGGACTAACACTTAACCAAAATTCAGAGGACAAATTCCAGGGAAGGCATGCCCTATTCCTATGTAATAGAGGGTGTGATGCACACTCCATTTCATATGAATATAGGGTGTGACACATGCTCCACTCCACATCTAGGCGTTTCAATCTAAATCAACTTCTATTGGGATTGGCTTACCCCTATACCATAAATACATATTGCATCACATTTTTACATATCTTTTGACATATTTTGGAGATCAAGGGGATTATACAAATTCATTATTAGTTTTTTATTAATTTTATTTATTTCATTCATGTTTTTAGTTGTTAATTACAACCTTATGATTATGACTATGTGTGGCTAAACGCCCTTTTTCCGGGGTTAAAGCCAAGAACATTAGTATTATTGCTATGAATTAAGTTTGTTTTCTTTGCTTATAACTATTGTTTGTTTGTTTATTCCTTTTTTAATTATTTTGAGGATTGATCACCCTTAGAATACATATATTGTCAACCTTGTGAACTCAGGAAAGAGAATAGGGAGATAGAACATACGAATAAGTAGAGTATGGTTTGTATTTCTTTATGAAATGAGGAAATCAAATTAGTATCTAGGAAAGGGATGTACTTAGATACCGTACTTGATTTGTATGTAGGATGATATTTGTAAATAATTTAAGAGAACTATTACATCCTCGCTCAACGATTTAGTTGTAAGGTTCAACTTAGATAAAGGATTAGAGGTTGGGAAACCATAATCATGCAATAAACCCTACGAATCAACAACCAAGATAACCAAGTTAATGAATGAAATCGATAAGCATAATATGATTGTTCAGAGTGCTTCAAACCTGGTTTTTCTCTCATTGATTGTCTTAAAACCTTTACTTTCAGCATTGTTTACGTTTCTATAGTTACAAATTTACAAACTCTATTGTGGTTACTCTCGCATCAATTGAATCTAAGTTGAGAACTGATATCAAATAATTGCCGAATCAAGTCTCTGTGGGATCGATAACTCAGCTTTCTCGAAGGTCACTACATTACTTGGTAGACCACGTACACTTGTGTATGCGCTATCAAGTTTTTGGTGCCGTTACCGGGGATTTGTATTTTGGCAATTGTTTATTTTAGTTTTACTTTTAGGTTTATTTGGTGTTTTATGCTTGGTATTGGTTTTGTAATTGCAGGAAATAGTTTTTTTTGCACGTCAAATCCTATTGGGGAGGACATGCACCCATAGCCGTAAAGGCCCAAGAGAACCTATCCATAATCTTGTACTTCTCATGCATGTAACTATGACAACTAAAGGTTCTGAAAAATATGATATTATGCATCGATGAGACTAACTAAGTAGGCAAGCACAAAATTACATATACAACACTTGGCCGTTGGGGCCACAATATCTAAAAGACAAGACACTACCATGTTTAACTTTATATTGGTCTACCAATCCTCTAAAAGATATATACATGTATTTAGGCTCGGGAAAACCCCCCTCCCTACTCCTGACTACTACACAATACCAAAATATATGGAACAGACTCGAAAAGCCCTGAATCAACCTGGAGCTCACCAATAGTCACTGAATATCCTGTTCTCCTCCTAGTGAGGTGTATTAGCTGAAGCCCCTATTCTTGCATCATGAAATACAGGTCTTCCATGAGGGACGTCAGTACAAAATTATGTACTGAAAATGTAAGGCGAAAGGTAACAACACATGATACAAAAGCTCAATAGAAATCAGATACAAGTGTACAAGTAGTTATAGTACACCACCTTTATATATACTTGTGGGACTATGTACATTACATTATTTTATTCATTTTTACCTTTCTTACTTCATAATCTTTGTAAGCCATATAATGCAAATGACCAGCTGATCAGTGGTAAATAGATAAATCGGGATTGGCCCATGCTAGGCTTACACCCCTGAGCTACCACCCACATATGAAAATTGGGATCAATTCATGCTATGCATATACCCCTGAGCTTCTACCCACATATAAAGGTATCAAGATTGGCATATGCTAGGCTTATGCCCCTGAGCTACCACTCATTTTACAGACTTGGGTTATTTAGTTTATTTAGCCTTTGAGATTGTTACTTTGGTAGTCATAACATTATGGTGCCTTGAACCAATAATCTACCAATAAGGTACATAAAAATAGGCACATAATGCAACGAAAATGAGGTGGGGAGCTGTTGGCACACAAATGAAGTGTTTAAGAGCTGAAAAAACACATGGATCTTATTTGAGTAAACGGAGAACTCCTAAAGTTTTCTAGTGAAGATAGACATGCAGGCTCAATAATAAGCATGCATTGAGGTGTTTTAACATGTTAGATAGTGGGAACAAGGTCATTGGCTACATGGGATATACTACACTGCTATTATGTATCACTTGTTATAGGATAACCTTGGAAGCTTACTTGATGGAACAAATGTCTGATTTCATGCCAAGGAGTACAAAATAGAGTATGCCTTACATACCTGGTTATATAACTCTAAAACTAACCAACTTGACTTCCATACTTTTAGAATACTTATCTATATTAGAATATATGGTAAACTAATAGTACCAACCAACCGACACATTTGGGCTATTTAACTTCACCAAAATAGTAACCGTGCAGTAAGACCTTAATATATCAATCAATGGTGTTATTTTAACTCGTTTCTCCTCTAATTACACAACCATACCATACATGTTCTTATAAGATTCACCGAAGCCACCTTGGCTTCATTACACCGTCCAAATAATACGCAAAATAGATTGGGCAGTAAACATATGCAATAATTACCTCGGTGGTGTACAACCACACCTTTATTCTATATTTCAATTCAAACTAGTCACACCTTTCCCCAACATTAAACTGGAATCCATTAACTTGGTCCAGATAGCTTAAGTAGGTGACTCACCTACTAGCTTAATTAAGTCAAGCATGCACCTCAATATTTTATTCTATTTCCAGCTCCTAATCCCTTTAATCTAACCTTCAACTTGTACATACTTGGTCACTTTAAACTTTTGATTCAAATACTAGATTATGATTCCAAGTTAAATAGTTGTATCGATGGTAACTTGATCGCGTCATATTAAAATGTATGGGGAGTATCTAGAACTCCATCTACACTATCAATACTCGCATAATAAATCTCGTATTTTACCTATACCAAAAGGCTATACCAAGTTCCATGTAAATAGAACAAGTGCATGCTAAATACAAGGTGTTACATCCCCCCCTTAGGAACATTCGTCCTCAAATGTTAGCATAACTATCCAACCAAACAAGTTCAAGCCTAAGTTTAATATCCCTATTTACGTAGTACTCATATTTTATACTTACTTGTTATTTTTCCAATTCAGCATCTTGGACTTTCTCTTTAAATTCGAATAAATGGGGGTACTTGGATTTCATCGCTTCTTCAACTTCCCATGTGATCTCTTCTACTTTCTGGTTTCTTCAAAGCTCTTTTACAAAAGCTATTTCTTTGTTCCTTAACTTTTTAACTTGTCGATCTAGAATAGCAATAGGTATCTTTTCATAGGTGAGATCTTTCATAACTTGTACTTCTTCAGTAGGAGTAATATGAGATGGATCTCCGATTCACTTTCAAAGTATTGAGATGTGAAACACTGGGTGGACCATTGAGAGCTCTTGGGATAGCTCTAACTTCTATGCTACTTGGAAAAACCTTCGAATAATCCAATATGGGCCTATATAATGTGGACTTAGTTTTCCTTTCTTACTAAATCTTATTACCCCTTTTATTTGTGACACCTTCAAGAATTCCCAACCATCGATAGTAAACTTTTTCCCCCTTCTTCAGATATCTGTATATGACTTTGGTCGACTTTGGGTTATTTTTATCTACTGTTGGATCACTTGAACCTTTTCCATAGCTTGATGAACAAGATCTGGCTTGAACAAGGTAGCTTCACCCACTTCAAACCATCCAATTGGTGATCTACACTTTCTTCCATACAAAGCATCATATGGTGCCATTTTGATACTTAAATGATAGCTATTATTGTAGGAGAACTCGATGAGAAATTAATGATCATACCAACTACCTTTAAAGTCCAATACACAAGATCATAGCATATCTTCAAGTGTTTGAAAGGTATGTTCTGCTTGTCCATCTGTTTGAGGGTAAAAACTTGTGTTCCCAAATTCCTCTGAAGGACTTCCAAAAGTTTGCAGTAAATTAAGATCCCCGATCTGATATAATAGAGATTGGCACTCCGTGTAGCTGAACTATATCTTTAATATACAATTTTGCATACTCTTCAACTTTATAAGTGGTGTTAACCGACAAAAAGTGTGCTGATTTGGTAAGCCTATCAACTATTACCCATATGGAATTAAACTTTTGAGATGTACGAGGCAAACTAGTGATGAAATCTATGTTGATCATGTCCCACTTCTAGATTGGAAGCTCTATGCATTGCATATAACCCCCGAGCTTTTGGTGCTCTACTTTAACTCTTTGACAATTTGGACCTTTGGCTACAAATTCTGCAATGTTCTTCTTCATGTCGCCCACCAATATATTCCTTTCAAATCATGATACATTTTAGTTTATCCCGGATGGATGGAATACGTTGAATGATGTTTCTCCGTCATAATCCTCTCTCTTAGCCCATCTACATTAGGCACACATAATCTATTTTGGCACCGAAGAACTCCTTTATGTGTAAGTTCAAATGCCTTTGTCATACCACATTGTCCATTCTCCTTAAGCTATAATAGAATGGGATCTGGATATTACTTTTTTTTTCATTTCAGCTACTAATGAAGATTCTGCCGCATTATGCATGATAAAACCCTCATCTGGTGTTTAAAGAAGGCGAAACCCCAAATTGGCTAGTTGGTGTAGGTCCTTAGTCATCCATTGTTGTTTCGTAGGCTTCCCATATGTTCCCACCATAGCCTTACGACTTAACGCATTAGCTACCACATTTGCTTTTCCCGGATGATACAAGATATCAATATCATAGTCATTTAATATCTTAATCCATCTTCGCTGCCTCAAATTTAGGTCCTTCTGATTAAAGATATATTGAAAACTCTCGTGGTCAATATATATGTGAACATAAATTCCATACAAGTAGTGACACGATATCTTTAAGGCAAATATAACTGCTGCTAACTCCAGATCATGTGTTGGATAATTCTTCTCATGTGGACGCAATTGTCTTGAGGCATATGCTATGAATTTACCATGCTGCATCAATAAACACCCTAAGACTATTCTTGATGCATCACAATACACTGCATACCCTTCTGTGCCTTCTGAAAGTACCAATACAGGTGTAGAATTCAACTTATTTTTCAGATCTTAAAAGCTTCTATCACATGCATTATTGCATTGAAACTTGGATGCTTTGTGTATTAGATTTGTTAAAGGTGCATAAATTAAAGAATATCCTTCAACAAACCTTCTATAATAACCTGCTGACCCAAGGAAACTACGAGTATCTATAGGTGTTGTAGGTCTTAGACAGTTCTTCACAACTTTTATTTTTTGAGTATCAACCTTTATTCCTTCATAAGATACAATATGACCCAACAATTCCACAAATTTTAACCAAAACTCACATTTAGAGAACTTTGCATGTAACTTACGATCACAAACAATCTATAACACCTATCATAAATGTCTGGAATGGTCCTCTTTTGATCTTGAATTAACAAGGATATCATCTATAAAAACTATCATGAACACATCTAAGAATGGATTGAACACCCTATTCATCATATCCATAAAAGTTGCGGGCACATTAGTTAGTCCAAAGGACATGACTAGAAACTCTTAATGACCATATCGTGTTTGAAAAGCTATCTTGGGTATATCATTCTCTTTGAACCTAACTTAGTGGTAAACTGACCTCAAATCAATCTTTGAGAAACACTTGGCACATTGTAACTGATCAACTAAATCATTAATTATTGTTCTTAATAGTAACCTTATTTAGTTGTGGATAATCAATACACATTCTCAATGAACCATCTTTCTTATGCAAAAATAACACTGGTGCGCCCCAGGGGGACATACTAGGCCTTATGAACCCTTTTTCTAGAAAGTCTTTCAATTGCTCTTTCAACTCCCATAATTCTGCTGGGGCTATTCTATACGGAGGAATTGAGATTGGTTTAGTACCTAGAATCACATCAATTCCAAACTCCACTTCTCATTCTGGAGGTAAACCTAGAAGATCTTCAGGAAATACATCGGAAAATTCATTTATCACTAGATTAGTTTGAAGAATTGGTGGCCCCGCATCTGTATCCTCCACTCTAACTAGATGATATATGTAACCATTAGAAATCATCATTTTTGCCTTAAAATAAGAAATAAATTTACATCTTGGCACACCAATGTTACCCCTCCATTCAAGGACCGCCTCCCTTGGAAATAGAAATACACCCTCTTAGTTCGGTAATCTACTGAGGCATAACAAGAAGCAAACCAATCCATACCCATTATAACATCAAAATCCACCATTTCTAACTCAACAAGGTCAGACATTGTATCGCGAACAAAAATAGTTATTATACAATTTTGATACACTCTCCTAGCTATAATAGATTCACCAACTAGCGTAGAAACTTCAAATAGCTTAATTAGCAATTCTGGTGTTCTTTTGAGCTTTCAAGAAACCAATGGAGTGACATATGATTCTGTAGAACCTGGATCAGTTAATGCATATACATTATGTTAAAAGATGGACAATATACCTGTAACCACATTCGGAGAAGCCTCCAAATTTTGTTGATCCGCTAAAGCATATGTACGATTTTGAAATCCACTAGAGCTAGATGCTCCTTTAGGACCTCTACCACGACCTATAGGCTATCCAGCCCTTCCTAAAGAAAGAACTGATGATGATGATGAAGCCGTTGATCCAGTAGGTCGTTCCATACCATCCATGCCTCTTTGTGGGCATTCTCTCATCATATGCCCCGACATACCACACCAAAAGCAAGAATTTGTCCCAAACCGACATGCACATAAATGAATCTTTCCATATTGTTTACATGGCTGCCAAAGAGGTATTAATTGTCTCATACTCCCTTTCTCCTGGTACCCTATTGTTCATGAACTCTGACTATCACTTCTTTGCCCAAATTGATTGCCTTTGGACCTTTGAAACTATGGTTGAGCACTAGCTTCAGAATAAAATGATAATGGCCTAGGCTGTCTTTTAGAAAATCAAGGCCTAAACTCTCCTTGAGATGCCATAAACTTCCCCATAGATCTAGCCCTCTTGGAATACCCTTTTTTTTTAATTCTTGTGTTCTTCTTCTTTGCCTCTAATCTTTCATTTTTTGTGCAAAAGCTTGTATCCTTGCTATATCCATGTCTTTGTTCAAAGAAGCAATAGTACAATCTCTAACCAGATATAAATCTAATCTATCCACATATCAATGAACTGGATCATCCATAGTAGCTACTACATTAGGAGCATACCTAGACAAAAAGTTAAATCGGAGGCTGTACTCCCTCATGCTCATATTCCCTTAGCGAAGATTTAGGAAGTGATCTGCACCGACCTCTTGAATCTCAAATGGAAGGTAATGATCAAGAAATGTCTCTTTAAACTCTTTCCAAGTAGCTGAAGATGCATCAACACCCTTAGACCGCTTTTAGTCTTCATACCAAAATATAGCCTCCCCTTTGAACCTATATGATGCTAGCTCAACTATCTCTTTACCCGATACATGCATGACATCTAGAGCCCTTTGGATTTGATCAATAAAGTCATGTGGGTCTTCATTAATATCTGATCCAGTAAATGTGAGAGGATCCAACTTAAGAAAATCTTGCATTCGTAGGCTAGCTACCCTATCTGCACCACTAGGACCTGCGGTAGGAATAACTTGTCCTTGAGATTATCCAGCAACTACACAAGACAACAATTGCACCTCATTCCTTAGGTCTTGGTCAGTAGCATTAACAGGTTGTTCTGAGGAAGTTGTTCTTCTCCTCCTTAGCTCTTCTGGAGATGGAAGAGTAGAAGAAGTTTGTGATATAAATCCAGCTTTAGCCTCACTTTGATTAGCTTGTCTAGGTGGTGACTTACTGTTCCCTTCTCTGGCAGCCAAATCTACTCACTTAACCATATTATTACTCCTTGTAACCGAAATCTTTTCTATAATGAGATAACAAAACAAACAGATTTAATAGTTAAAACTAACTTCATCTACGACTTGGGCTCTATTGCATGATCTAAGATGTGAAAAAAAAACAAATAACTCATAAATACCCATAGCCTCTTGTTTATAGATGTGGTGCACAACACACCCATAAGCTAGACTCTATGTAGACACGGCTTTGTAGACTCCCTAGGACAACCTGCTCTGATACCACTTTTGTCACACCTCAAATCTTATTAGGGAGGACAGGCACCCGTAGCCGTAAAGGCCTGAGAGAACCAATTTATAATCATGTACTTCTCATGCATGTAACTATGAAAACCAAAGGTTCTAACAAATATGATATTATGCATCAATGAGAATAACTATGTAGGAAAGAACAAAATTATATATACAACACTTGGCCGTTGGAGCCACAATATCTAAAATATAAGACACTACTATGTTTAACTTTATATTGGTCTACAAAGTCTCTAAAAGATACATAGAATTAGTTAGGGTTGATACTAACCCCCTCTCTACTTTTGACTAATGCACAATACCAAAATATATGGAACAGACTCGAAAAGCCCAGAATCAACCTGGAGCTCACCAATAGTCAGTGAATATCCCGTGCTCCTACTAGTGAGGTGTATTATCTGAAGCCCCTATGCTTGCAACATGAAATACAGGTCCTCTGTGAGGGATGTTTGTACGAAAATACGTACTGAATATGTAAGGCTAAAGGTAACAACACATGATACAAGAGCTCAATAGAAATCAGATACAAGTGTATAAGTAGTTGTAGTAGACCACCTTTATATATACTTGTGGTACTACGTAAATTACATTCCTTTATTCATTTTTACCTTTCTTACTTCATAATCTTTGTAAGCCATATAATACAAATGACCAACTGATCAATCGTAAATAGATAAATCAGAATCAACCCTTTCTAGGCTTACGCCCTGGAGCTGTCACCCACATATGAACATTAGGATCGGCCTATGGTAGGATTATGACTCTAAGATGACACCCACATATAAAGGTATCGAGATCAGCCCATGCTAGGATTATTCCCCTGAACTGCCACTCGTTTTACAGACTTGAGTTATTTAGTTTATTTAGCCTTTGAGATTGTTACTTTGGTGGTCATAACATTATGGTACCTTAAAACAATAATATACCAATAAGAGACATGTAAATCGGTACATAATGTAACAACAATGAGGTGGGGAGCTGTTGTCACACAAATGAAGTGTTAAGGAGCTGAAAATAACACACGCGTATTATTTGAGTAAATAGAGAACTCCTAAAGTTTTTTAGTGAAGATAGTCATGCAGGCTTAATAATAAGCATGCATTGAGGTGTTTTAACACATTATAGAGTGGGAACAAGTTCATTGGCTACATGGGATATAATACATTGTTATTATGTATCACTTGTTATAAGATAACCTTGGAAGCTTACGTGATGGAAAAAATGTCCGATTTCATGCCAAAGAGTACAAAATAGAGTATGCCTTACATACCCGATTATATAACTCCGAAAATAACCCAACTTGGCTTCCCTCTTTTTAGATTACTTATCTACAATAGAATATATGGTAAACTAATATTAGCAACCAACCGACACATTTGGGCTATTTAACTTCACCAAAATAGTAACCGGGCAGTAAGCCCTTAATCTATCAATCAAGGGTGTTATTTTAACCCATTTATCCTCCAATTACACCCACATACCATACATGTTCTTAAAATATTCACCAAAACCACCTTGGCTTCATTACACCCTCCAAATAATACGCAAAATAGATTGGGCAGTAAATATATGCAATAATTACCTCAGTGGTGTACCACCACACCTTTATTCTATATTTCAATTAGAACTAGTAACACCTTTACTCAACATCAAACTAGAAGCCCATAATTTATACATACAAAATAGTTTACAAAATAGCCCCAACTTACCTTTGTTGTAGCAATAAAATATTGAACTTATCATCCGTTGAGTTCTCAACAACAACATATGCATAATTCCTTTCCAAATTTACATATAAGGAGGAAAAAATGGAGCAGTCACCTTACCTCAATTTTCTGCAATTTATCCTTTAAATTGAACTCTTCAAGAACTTGAACTTTCCTTCACACTTTGAACCAAAGAAGAAAAGAGAAGTTTCTTAATAACAAAGAAAAGTGAGCAGATAGCTTGTTCTATATTCTATCATATATTTATAACTAAGGACTTATAACATATTTTCCTTATCTTCCATGAGATAATTAAGCAAAACCTTAAGTGTTTTCACTTACCTTGGTTTGTAAAGGTCGGGATTTCTTCAAGAACCCTAAAAGAAAAAATAGGGCTGCTCCTTGTTGTTTTAGACAGAGTGGAGAGAATTTGTGAAATTTATTTCTTTTTGTGACTTAGAAATAAAGGAAAATCACCAGCAACTTTAACTTATAAAGGCCCAATTTTGGCCACCTCTCTAGCTGCATTTTGGACCTTAAAATTAGTCAAATTGGTCCAAGTAGGTGATGCACATACTTAAAGATATTAAGGTGCTCAAAAATTTCAAAGTAGGTAATGCACCTACTTGCTTAATTTCTTAGTTGGGATCAATTACATTTGGGCCTTGGCAGATTTGTGTGTTGGGCCATTTCTCTATTTTTTCCTCTTTTATTCAATTTAGGACCAAATGAGTAGTTTAGTATAGGTCCAAATCTGATCCATAGCTATGGGTCCATTAACTTGGTCCAAATAGCTTAAGTAGGTAACTCACCTACTAGCTTAATTAAGTCAAGCAAGAACCTTAATACTTTATTCCATTACCAGCTCCTAATCCCTTTAATCTAACCTTCAACTTGTACATACTTGGTCACTTTAAACTTTAGATTCAAATACCAACTTACGATTCCAAGTTAAATAGTTGTATCGATGGTAATTTGATTGCATCACATTAAAATGTATGGGCAGTACCTAGAACTCCATCAACACTATCAATACTCGCATTAAAAGTCCTGTATGTTACCTATACTAGAAGTCTATACCAAGTTACATATAAATAGAATAAGTGCATGCAAAATACAGGGTGTTACAGGTTTTTAGGTTAATAAGCTGGCCAGGGATCGGAAATTGGTAGAACCAAGTTTTGAACCCGAGTAAAAATTTCACCAATGCAGGAGAGAAGCAATCATTCTCCCCAGAATTCCTCAAATCCAAGAAGGACAATAGTATACTATTCCAATGGCTGAACAACAATCATCCAGAAGGACAGTTAGGGAAGTGGCAGTCCCACTTGTAACGAACTTGACTTCCCCAATTCAAAGATCGTCAGCTAGGGGAATTTTGAGTTAAACCATAATATGGTGCAACTTCTTATTAGTAGTGGACAATTTGCAGGGCTTCTACAAAAGGATCCACAAGTCCACTTACTGACCTTCATTGAGCTTAATGATACATTCACTTTGACTGGGGTGAGTCCAGATTATGTAAGCCTAACACTATTTCCCCATTCACTTTTGGGGGAAGCTAAAAGGTAGTTGAATGATGAGCCGACCAATTCAATTACCATATGGGATGACTTAGCCAGAAAGATCCTCATCAGATTCTTTCCATCAGGCAATATTGTGAGACTTTGCAGTGAGATAGTGAGCTTTAAACATAAGCTTGATGAAAATCTATATCATGGTTGGGAACAATTCAAGGAACTTCTTCGGGATTGTCCGTACTACGAACAGTCCAATCATGTACTTGTTCATACTTTTGTAGAAACTCTTGATCACAATATGAAGATTTTACTAGATTTAGTCATAGGTGGTCAAGAACTAGAATTGACTTATGATGAGTTGTACATATTAATGAACAACATAGCATAAAGAAATTCAGAGTGGCATTCAAATTCTAGAAGCTCCACGAAAAAAATTGCGGGTGTATTAGAGGTGGATCAATTCACAGCCTTATCAACACAGGTATCTTCTTTACAAAATTTGATTAACACATCGTTCAACAACATGAAGTTGGTAGCAGCACAACTTGCAGCCACATTCAATGTCATCTAACAAGCTGTAAGTTGGTGTAAGGTATCAAAAATAGTGGTCATGCAGCAGCCATGTGTGCTTCAAATTCAGAATCTATGATGTATGTAGATAATGCTCAAAGGATAAATTATGGTAATGCCTACAACATAAAGTCGCAAACTCAGCCACCAAATCATCCATGAATCACCCTACAACCACAACTAATTCAGTCAACTAGCAATATAGAGGAGATGATAAAATAACGCTTATCTAATCAGGCACAGTTTGCTGCATACTTGAAATATTTACAAGTGGCCACAAGAAGTTTAGAGTTGCATGTGGGGAAAAACCCGCAAGTATTAAATACTTGACCATAAGATGGGTTGTCACCAGATACAGAAAATCAAAAGCAGGTTATGGAAATCACCTTAAGAAGTGGTAAAAAGCTTCAAGAAGAACCTCCCAAGATAACAAAAGAGGTAGATGCTGATATGGTGACCCAAAAGGTAAAAATTTAATAAAGTCTGATTACTTGAAAGACAAGTTGTTGCAGATAAAGTAAAGAAGATGCCGCCACTACCCTTCCCTCAGAGGCAAATAAAAGCGAAAGAGGATGCAATGTTCAAAAAGTTCTTTGATACATTTAGAGAGCTTCATATCAATTTACCTCTTTTAAATATTTTGAAGAGTATACTTAAGTATGCAAAGTACTTAAGGAATGTGGTGGCTAAAAAGGTGAAATTGCAGGATGTGGGAGCTATAACACTTACTGAAAAGTGTAGCGCTATGATAACACAGAAAATCCCTTAGAAATTGAGAGATCCGGGAGGTTTGCTATCCCTATTCAAATTGGGAGCAAGGTGGTCCATGCACTGGTTAACTTAGGGTCAAGCATAAATTTGATACCCCTATCACTGTTTAAAATATTGGGCTTGGGAGAACTAAGACCTACCACCATGGTTTACAATAGGCAGATGGGATATTTACATATACGGATGGAATAATTAAGGATGTCCTCATAAAGGTTGGTAAATTCATTATACCTGTTGACTTTATTATTCTTGATTTTGTGGTAGATGAACAGGTACCAATCATCTTGGGGCGTCCATTCTTATCAAGTGGAGGGGCCTTGATTGATGTTAGAGAAGAAACACTCAAATTGAGGGTAGATGATGAAGAGGTGGTATTTGATGTTTGCAAAGAACCCAATGTAACGTCCCAAGTTAAATAGTTTTTTATGATCAATGTTATTAAAAGGGACAAGTGTGGGGTGATTAATCAACCAAAAAACTCTTTGGATTACCTAATTGAATGATCTGAGATGAATTCGTTTCTTCCAAACATAATGAAGGTTGATGTTAAGAGAGATGTTGAACTTGGGAGTGCAAACTCAAGAGGTCAGAAACAAATGAAAAAATGGCTCCCGAAAGAGAGTAAAAGGGTAAACAAATATGGTTGAGTTGACATGGGTCGTGCCGCGACACTAAATCAGGCGCTTTTTGGGAGGCAACTCAAGTTAATTAGGTATGTTTTCTTTTTAGTTTTTAGTTTTTAATTTCACGTTGTTTTTGTTTTGGTTGAGTCATAGGTTAATGGGAAGTCTGAGTACCAAAATATGAGCTAAGAAGAATGGAAGAAACTGAGTGTGAGGTACCATGAATCTCTTTTATGTGTGAAAAATGGTACTAGCTAGTCCTAGAGGCATCAGGGAGTGTTTCTATCTCTTACCTTTAAATTCACTTGGGGAAAAAGTAGATTTTTAAGTGGGGGGTGGGGAAATTCCAAAATTTTTTCTCAAGATAGGCCTAGAGGCCTCAGGGATTGTTTCTATCTCTTACTTTTAAATTCACTTTGGGGACAAAGTAGATTTTTAAGTGGGGGTGGGAAAATTCCAAAATTTTGGCTCAATTTAAATTTTTTTTGTGTAAGATATTTGACTTGGTGCTATTTTTGATTGAATGATGCAAGTGGGTTTGTTTGTAAAAGCATGTTTATTGGTGTGAATTGCTACTTTTGAAACTCTTAGGCTCATGTTTATGACTCTTGTACTTGTTAGCTTAATTTTGAATTTGTGTTATTGTTTGGTTGGGAGTCTATGATGACCTTATTGAGTTGAGCATATTCCATTTGAGTGCGAGATTTTAGTATATTACTTGTTGCATGTGATGTCTAGAACTTTCTCGGTGTATATGTGAAGCGAATAAAGAACGTGGGTTTAGGAGATGATATAGGCATTTCTTTGATAATCCTTTGTTATTCCTTATATTTGTCCTACCCTTGTGATTTATCATATTTTACCCCCATTGAGCCTTTAGATTTTTCTTTGTAGCTCATATGTAGCCTAATCCCTTCTTTGATAGACCATAATTTGATCCAAAGAGCTCCTAAGTGCTTTAATGAAAAATTAATTGAATAAGAAGTTTGAGAAATAAAAGGGAAAAGGTGAATTTGATGCCCCAAGGTAATAGTTATTGGTGTTTATATATGATGTGTGGTGGATGGATGTGATATAATTTATTCTAGAAATATTGCCATGATTGTGTAAAAGAAAAACATTGATTCTTGTGGTAGTAAACTATGCGTCCACCAAGTATTTATGTGAATGCTTAAAGGAGATAGGGCAAAAACAAAAGATATGGATAGAAAAAAATGGTGTAATTTAGTTGTTGGAGAGTGGTTTTAAATGTATAATGTAGTTTATTAAAGCACTTAGAGAGGTTAGTCACTATTCCCAAATAGTTTCTACCGATCCCTCAGCCTACATTATGAACTAAAAAAGTCCTACTTAATCCTGTGTTGTACATTCTGATATTAGTGGAGCATTACATTAATAGAAATCCTATGGATAATTGTGTGTAACTTGTGAATTCTTTGTGTGAGTGAGCGTAATTTGATTCTTGTACCCATCAAGTTATGATTTGCGTAATTGTGAGTGATTATGGGTAATTCTCTTGTTGTGAGGGACACATATTTGATGAATTTGGGTGACTTGTATGATGTACATAATTGAGCAATATGCATGATATTTCCACTAGGTGAGTCAATTCTTGAGGCTAGGATGTTTTGGAGTATTGTTCATGAGCTTTCAATCGTGTAAATAACATGCTTAGTGTAGTAACTTGCATTCTGTGTAGGCACTGTAGTGCTAGATTGAGTGTCTTGAATTTAGTATAAGTGTATAATCTCCTTAGTTTATGATTATTATAGTTAATATTTGTTCAAGGATGAATAAAGCTTTAAGTGTGGGGTGGTGATGTTGGGTGTATTTATGCATTCTAGCATCATTATTCTAGTGATTTTAGTCTTGTTTTGAGGATGATTCTATTCTATATGGGTAGATAATAATATAAATATGTATAACAGTGTTAATTCATGTGTTTATAAGGTTCCAAGTGAATTCCAAGTAAATTGGTACTTCAAAGAGTCAATTAGAGTTCAATAGAGAAAACTAGTATTTCTAGCTTGAGCTAGTGGCTTGTCCAGTCTATCTTGTTGGATTCTATTGGATTCTATGTGTTCCTTAAGGTTTAAAATGTGTTATTACATGTGGACCAACTTTTTATAAGTTCACAAATTTCAATTGAGTCAAGGAAAGAGTCAAAACATTGAGTGGAAGATCATGGGAATTTGCCTAGTCTAAGCTCTTGTTTTTTATTCATCATGATGGATGTTGTGTTGTTTGTACCTCTAATTCGTGTGGTGTGTTCATGTAGGATTCTTTGTAATCTTAATATGATGATATATAGATTATATAGAGGCTTGAATATCATTGGAAATACACCATAAGACAAGGGATGGAAGGAGAAAGGACTACCACTTAACCAAAATTCGGAGGACAAATTCCAGAGAAGGAGTGTGACTAGCATGCGCAACATGCTCTATTCCTATGGAATAGAGTGTGAGATGCACGCTCCACTCCACACCTTGGCGTTTCAAGATAAATTGACTTCTCTTGGTACTTGGCTTACCCTTATGCTATAAATACATGGTGCATCACGTTTTTATATATCTTTTGACATATTTTGGAGATCAAGGGGCTGATACAACTTCATTATTAGGTTTTAATTCTTTTTACTTAGTTCATACATGTTTTTAGTCGTTAATCAAAACCTTGTGTTTATGATTATGACTGTGCGTTGCTAAATGCCTTTTTTCGGGGTTGAAGCCAAGAACATGGGTATTATTGCTATGGATTAAGTTTGTTTTCTTTACTTATAACTATTAGTTGTTTGTTTATTCTTGTTTAATTATTTTGAGGATTGATAATCCTTAGAATACATATATTTTTGACCTTGTGAACTTGAGATAGGGAATAGGGAGATAGAACATGGGAATAAGCAGAGTATGGTTTGTATTTCTTTATGAAATAAGGAATTCAAATTAGTATATAGGACAGGGATGTACTTAGATACCGTACTTGATTCCTATGTAGGATGATATTTGTAAAGAATTTAAGTGAACTATTACGTCCTCTCTCAACAATGTAGTTGTAAGGTTCAACTTAGATAAAGGATTAGAGGTTGGGAAACCATAATTATGCAATAAACCCTATAAATCAACAACCAAGATAAGCAAGTTAATGAATGAAAGCCAATAGCATAATATGATTGTTTAAAGTGATTTAACCCTGGGTTTTCTTTAATTTATTGTCTTAAGACCTTTACTTTCAGCATTGTTTACTTTTCTACAGTTACAAATTTACAAACTCTATTGTGGTTACTCTCGCATAAATTGAATCTGAATTATGAACTGAAATCAAATAATTGTTGAATCAAGTCTCTGGGGGATTGATAACTCTGCTTTCTTGAAGGCCACTATATTACTTGGTAGACCACGTACACTTACGTGTGCGCTTGGGTTCTTTCAAGTTTTTAGTGTTGTTGTCGGGGATCTGTCTGAGGGTGGAAGGCTGTACTGAGGTGAACTTGGTTACCTAGACCCTTCTGGAAAACATTCCAAAAGTGAGAGGTAAACTGAGTACCTCTATTTGAGATGATGGACAACGTAACACCGTGAAACTTAACCAACTCTCTGAGATAGAGCTTGGCACAATCCTTGGCTGAATAAGAAGTGTGGACTTGCAAGAAATGGGCTGATTTGGTCATCCTATCCACAATGACCCAAATTGAATCGTGCTGATGATGAGTACGAGGAAAACCGATCACGAAGTCCATATTCACTTTCTCCCACTTCCAAGTGGGAATACAAAACTCCTTCATAGACCCACTAGGTTTCTGATGTTCAATCTTCACCTGCTGACAAGTAAAGCATATAGCCACAAACTATGCAATATCCCTTTTCATCACACTCCACTAATAGATTTCCCACAAATTATGGTACATCTTTGTGGCCCCTAGATTAATCGAGTAACACACACCATGCATTTCTATGAGAATTTTTTGTCTCAACTTGTCAACACAGGACACACACAGTCTACCCTAGCAACGCAACACACCATCCTTGAGAGAAAACCTCTACTTTCTGACATATGACTGGCTCCTTTAGCTTCACTAGACTAGGATCCCATCTTGCTTTTCTTTTACTTCAGCAACCAAAGAAGATTCCAATCTTCTCTGAACCTATATGCTACCCTCAGCTGAATCAACCAAATGGACACCTAATCTGGCAAACTGATCGACTTCCCTAACTAACTTGTTCTTATCATATTTAACATGAGCAACACTACCCATAGACAATCTACTTAGGGCATCTGCCACTACATTGGCCTTGCCCGGATGGTATAAAACACTCATATCATAATATTTCAATAATTCTTACCATCTCCTCTGAGACAAATTCAAATCTTTCTGCAAAAACACATACTACAAGATTTTATGATCTGTGAACACATTAACATGCCCCCTGTACAAATAATGCCTCCAAATCTTTAAGTCCAACTCAACAACTGCTAACTCAAGATCATGAGTAGGGTAATTCTTCAAATAGGGATTAATTTGTCTAGAGGGATAGGCCACAACCTTACCTTCTACATCAAAATATATCCCAAACCAACTCTGGAAGAATCAAAATACACAACGAACCCGTTTGAACCATCCAGCGATATCAAAACTGGAGCCGTGGTGAGTCGAGTCTTCAACTACTGAAAACTCTTCTCACAAGAATCTGACCACTGAAACTTAACTTTTTTATAAGATAATATGGACATGGGGGATGCAATAGAAAAAAAATCCTTCAACAAACCACCAGTATTAGCTAGCCAAACTGAAGAAACTCCTGATATTTGCTGGAGAAATGGGTATGGGATAGTTTCTCATCGCTTTGGTCTTTTGAGGATCAACTATAATGCTATCACTAGAAATAATATAGACAAGATAAGATACTAATCTTAGCCAAAATTTGCACTTACTGAATTTAGCAAACAATTGGTGGGCTCTAAGAATCTGCAATACTATTTTGAGGTTGTTCACATGATCATTTTTGCTATGAGAGTAGACAGAAATGTCGTCAATAAAGACTATGACGAACATGTCCAAGTACTTCTTGAACAATCGGTTCATCAAGTCCATGAAGGCTACTGGGGAATTTATGAGACCAACGGATATGACTAGAAACTCAAAGTGACCATACCAAGTTCCGAAAGCTGTTTTTGGAATGTTACATTATCTGACTCTGAGATGATGATAGCCGGATTTGAGGTCTATCTTACAGAAGCAACTAGCACCCTGAATTTGGTTGAAAAAGTCATCGATTCTGCAAAGTGGATATTTGTTCTTGATTGTCACTTTGTTCAACTGACGATAGTCGATACACATCCTAAGAGAACCGTCTTTCTTTTTCATGAATAGAACTGGTGTGCCCCATGGAGAAACACTGGGCCTGATGAATCCCTTATCTTGGAGGTCTTTTAATTGTTCCTTTAATTCTTTGAGTTCAGCTGAAGCCATTCTGTATGGCAAAATAGAGGTGGGCTAAGTATCTGGAAGAAAGTCTATTCCGAAGTCAATTTTCCTTTGGGGAGGAACTCCGGGGAAATCTTTGGGAAACACATCTATAAATTACCTCATTGCTAAAACTTACTCGATATTAGGAGTCTCAGAATTTGAGTCTTTGACTCAGACAAGATGGTAAATACACCTCTTGGATATCATTCTTCTCGCTCTAAGGTATGAAACAAGTTGACCCTTAAGTTCTGTGGTACTACCCCTCCATTCAAGGACTGGTTCATTTGGAAACTGAAAATAAAGTACTCTATTTCTACAATCAACTAAAGCATAGCATGAATAAAGCCAATCTATGCTGAGAATAACATCAAAATCCATCCTCTCTAGATCTACAAGGTCTGTTGATATAACTTTTTGGGACATCATAATCAGATAGTTACTATATACTTGTCGGGCTATGATAGACTTACCCACTGGGGTAGAGACTGAGAAAGGCTCTTCTAAGATTTTGGGACTGACTCTAAAGTTGACAGCGATATTAGGAGTTGCGAAGGACAAAGAAGCTCCAGGATCTAACAAAGCATAAATATGTAAGTGATAGACTTGCAACGTACCAGTAACCACATCAAGAGAAATCTCCTGATCCTACTGGGAGTGAAGTGCATAGATCCTATTTGGGCACTGTCCACTGGTGGCACTGGAAGCGGTACCCTGCTGAGATGGGTGACTGGACTGAACTGGGGGATGACTATGCTATATTCTTGGACCCACTTAAGGAGACTCTCTAATCCTATGGCCTGGATTACCTCACCCAAAACACACATCACTTCTATCCTGTAGACACCCTGATAGTTTCTACCATATTTTTGACAAAGATGATTCGTTTGAGCACTGTTTACACTACCCTGAGTTTTAGAGCCTGGTGCTCTATCCTTATTATCATTCCTGAATTTAGGCATCGATACACTAGCCGAAGACAGAGATAGGACTAAAGATATTGGGTGAAACTGAGGATAGTTACCTCCTTCTAATTTTGGCTGTGCGAAATTAAAACTACCTGTTTTATCCCTCATACTCTCCCCTTTTTTTCTCCTTTATTTTTTGCTCCTCAATCTAGTGAGCATGGACCATCAACCTAGACAAGTCCATCTCTATAATCAGCATTGAAGTCCTACACTCTTTGACCATACTGTCAGATACGCTAGACACGAACTTACTCATGTTAGACCTGCTATCACCTACCACATGAAGAGCATACCTGGCCAACTAAGTAAACTTGAGGGAATACTCTTTCTCACTCATATTACCCTACTTTAGGTGGATGAAATCTAACACTTTATCCTCTCTCAACTCCAATGAAAAGAACCTATCTACCTCTCTCAACTCTAATGGAAAGAACCTATCTAAGAAGGCAGTAGAAAACTCCTCCCATTATATAGGTCCTGTGTCTGTGCCTCTCTCTATATTCTACTGCTTAAACCATGAATGAGCTATATCTTCTAGCTCATAGGCAGTAAACTCGACACTGTCACTAGAAGTTACCCCTATAATGTCTGATCTCTTCATCATCATGTCAAGGAATTTATGCTGGTCCTCCTCAGAATTAGACCCTAAAAATGATGGAGGGTTCATTCAAGTGAAGTCCCAAATTCTAGCTATAGAAGTATTGGCCACTGGGTTGGCCTGGACAATAACTGGTCAAACATTCTAAGCTTCCACAAAATGGGCTAGGGTGGTGAATGCAACTTTGAATTCTGTATCAGAAACATGCTTATTCAGGGGATCTTCCTGAATGGGCAGAGGTGTTGGCTGATTCCTAGTCCATCTTTCGTTAGTCTTTCTGGGAGGCATGTTCTGTAAATAAAAGAGAAAGTTAGATTAGACAAAGAGTTTAACTTGAACTCATGCTCACTTTCACGATATGAACACTGAAAGAAGGGAAAATTTTCTTAAATGCCTCGTAGCCTCTTGCCCATAAGTGTGGTGTGCTATACACCCATACACAAGACTCTACTTGATGTGACTTTCAGACTTCCTAGGACACTTTAGAACCTTTGGCTTTGATACCAAGTTTGTAATGCCCTGGGACTACATCCTAGGTGTCACACGGTGCTTACAACCCCAAAGGACCATAACCTAACCCATACTGGTACCTTCTATGAGAACTGAATAATATTCATGAAACATATGCAAAAGTAAAACTAAAAATGCCATAAGATTCATAATACCGAATCAAAACTGAATACATCTATAGAATAACTACTAACTAATAACATCTAAAATAAAAGAGTTCATGGGACAGGCACTAACTAACTCACAACTACTGTCTGAAATAATTGAACTACTGAAATAATATAATGGCTAAATAAATATCTCATCCTCGATGGATGAGGACTCACTACTGTAGCTGTGACTGATAGACTAATTTGGATAAGTACAGTCAGAAATGCGAGTATCCAAACCTATTATATGAGACATCATAATGCAAAGAGAGAAAGAGTATGCATCAGTACTTTTAATGTACTGGTATGCTAGATGAGGTTTGGCTGCTATGCATGGGTTCATATGCATGAAATGATAACTAACTAAATGAACATCATAAAGTAACTAGATAAGAGTACATGCAAAACTGTAACTACTAAACATACTGAACATGCAATACTGTGTATATAGGTATACATCGTGTATTTGATATTATACTAAATCTGAGTACAGGATTTTGATGGTTGAGAAATTCAAAACTGATAGCCATGGTTTTGTAGAATTGACTGAGTTCTTCACTAAATACTGATATTGAAACTATAATAATGGGAGTGTTCATCTAACCAACATACCCCGATATAAACTGATTTGGGGTCCAACTTATGATCCCAGTTGGAAGGGTCTGAGCATGGGATACTAACAATGATGTGTCAACCCTAATCTGGCAGAAAAATTCATGATATATATGTATATAATTGCGTCAACCCTAGTATGGCAGGAGGACGCCTTACCCTATGCTGGCTACATAGTTTTGTAACTCAAGAATCGCTACTAAGGGTAAAACCCTATACTGGAAGGAATGCCCCCATCCCTAGATTTGCTCAGTGCTGAATCCTACTCCCAACTGAATAGACACTAATCCCTAGACTGTACTAAGTTTGCCAAAACTTATGCTGATTCAGTTAACTAACCGAATATGAATGTTTGAGATACTACTGGGTCAATCTAGTACGATTGGAAACTAATTAATCAACTAATTTTGGGTATACAATACCCCCAGAACTCGATAGCATAATTAAAGGAACCATATCATAAGTTTAAAGCATTACAATTAGGATGTCATGCACACATCCTTCACATAGGCATTTTGTCAAACACTTGGGGAGCATGGTTCTTGAACATAAGGAAAATAACATGGGATTATCATGATTACAACATTCAATTTACAATTCATGGGTTATGACATGAGGAGTACATAAATCAATACACATACTAGTTTACTTACTTGAAATCCATAATCTTCTTGGTTTTAAACCCATAAAATCAACACATACATGAACATAATTTAATTTAAGAATATAAATCATAATTTGAATCTTGAAAAGGGGTTCTTGAACTCCAAAGGTGTAAGGAAACCCAAGGATGAACAACAAATATACCTGAGTAGTTGAATTCATAAAGTTTCTTGGGAATTGATGTTGAATCTTGAAGGCTAGGGTTTTCTATTTAAGAGAGAATGTTCTTGATTTGAGGGAATTTGAATAAAATAATGACTTATTAGGACATTAATCTCATGTTTTTGGAATGATTAGGGTTGCGGAAAAGGGCCCAATTCCCCTGGAAAGAATTAAGTTTTCATCACTGAAAATCCCAATTTTGGCCATCACCGCAATGCGGTGCCATCACAGTGAGCCATTGTAATTTGTCTAAAAGTGTATTCCTCAGCCAAGTGCAAAAATGCACTTTGACGTGATGCGGTGGGATTGTGTTGCGGCTCTGGAAATTGTCAAGTGCTAACTGGTACTCCACCGTGATGCGATGCTTATTGCGGTACTTCATTGGAAAATGCCAATTAGGAACTGGAACTTCATCATGATGTGGTAATATCACTGTGATTCACTGGAAACTAAAGAATGCCATTCTTAGGGTCACCGCGACGTGGTACTGCTCGTATTGAGCTACTGTTTTCACTAAAAGTGTCATAACTTCTCACCCGAGTATCGAATTTGGGTGAAATTTATATCATTGGAAAGATTATTCAATTTCCTATAGTTTGGTGGGTCTTGAGATGGAAAATTCTGAGTAGATCAAAAGTTGTGCTCATTTGAAATTGACTAATGCAATATTCTTATCGAAAACTTAATCGGTATGGGATATTTTGATTCATCAAATGGATGGGTGTTATTTGGAACCTTAATATACATCAAAATAACTCATAAAGCTACCAAATATCCATAATGCACTAAGAATAATCTTGTAATATGACTCTAGCATTGGTTTGGATTTTCGGAGTATTACAGGTATTGATTTGCTTTCAGACACTCGTCTAATTTCTATTCCGCTATATAAAATGGCTCCGGATGAATTGAGGGAAATCAAGGAGAAACTTAAGGATCTTCTGGATAAGTGGTTTATTTTTCCTAGTGCTTCTCCATGGGGTGCACTAGTTTGGTTTGTGTGCAAGAAGGAGGTTCCCTTCGAATGTGCATTGACAACAGACAGTTGAACTAGGTGATGGTCAAGAACAAGTATCCTCCTCCTCATATAGATGACTTATTTTACCAATTTCAAGGTACGAAGTTCTTCTTTAAGATAGATCGTCGTTCTGGGTACCATCAACTTAATATTAGGGAGGTGGATATCCCTAAGATGACTTTTCATACTTGTTATGGGAATTTTGAGTTCTTGGTGATGTCATTTGAGTTGGGTAATACTTAGGAAACATTTATGAACTTGATGAACAAAGTGTTTAGGCATTATTTGGATCTCTTCATCATTGTGTTTATTGATGACATTCTGATTTATTAGAAGAGCAAGGTGGATCATGCTAATCACCTCTGTGTGGTATTGTAGACCTTTAAGAAACAACAGTTGTATGACAAGTTCTCTAAGTATGAGTTTTGGTTGAACGCTGTGACATTCTTGGGTCATATAATTTTTAGTGAAGGGATCACGGTGGATCCACAAAAGGTTGCTGTGTTAACGAGGTGGCCTAGGACCATCACTCAATCCAATATTCGGATCTTCTTAGGTTTAGCGGGAATTATAGGTGGTTTATGGAAAGCTTTTCTTCGATATCTACTCCTTTGACTAAGTTTACTTAGAAGAAGGTTAAGTTTTCTTGGTCAGATGCTTTTGAAGAGAGTTTTGAGAATTTGAAGGATATGTTTACTTCGGCTCCAGTCACGACTTTACCAGATGGCAATGAGGGTGTTGTTGTTTATTGTGATGCATCTTAGGCAGGGCTTGGTTATGTTCTGATGCAGCATAGGAAGGTGATTTCTATGCTTCTAGGCAATTGAAGGTACATGAGAGAAATTATCCTACTCATGATTTAAAGTTGTTGGCGATTATGTTTGCTTTGAAAATATGGTGGCATTATCTGTATGGTGTTCATGTAGATATCTTTTCTGATCACAAGAGTTTTCAGTACATGTTCACTTAGAAAGAGCTTTATCTCAGGTAGAGGAAATGGCTTGATCTTCTCATAGATTATGATATAAGTCTTTACTACCACCCATGTAAGGCTAATATAGTTGTTGATGCTCTTAGTAGGTTGTCTATGGGGAGTTTGGCTCATGTGGAGAAAGGAAAGTAGGAATTGGTAAAGGATATTCACCACTTGTCCAATCTTGGAGTTCATCTTTTGGACTCTAAGAATGGTAGTGTCAAAGTTCAAGAAGTGGTTTGATCATTTCTTAGTGCAGAGATTAAGGAGAAACAAGTGTTGGATCCCATCTTGATGAAATTGAAGAGTGACATCATTGGGCAAAAGATAATGGTGTTTGAGATTAGTGGTGATGGTACTTTAGGTACCAAGGAAGGTTGTGTGTTCCTATGTCAACGGGTTACAACAAATGGTTTTGGCAGAGGCACATGAGTCATACTATGTTGTTCATCCCGATTCGACTAAGATGTATCATAATATCAAGGAGATTTATTGGTGAAATGGCATAAACAGGGATATGGTTTATTTTGTGTCCAAGTACATGGTGTGTCAACAAGTTAAGGTTATGAACATGAGTCCAGGAGGGTTGTATCATTAAATAGAGTTGCCTGAATGGAAGTGGGAGATGACCAATATGGATTTTTTTACCGGTCTTCCCAGGTCTCGGAATCAATATGATTCGATTTGGGTCATCATGGATATGATGAATAAGTCTTCACACTTATTGCCATTGTAGAATACCTTTACAATAGAGGATTATATGAAGTTGTATCTTCAAGAGATTGTGACGCTGTATGAGGTACCTGTCTTGATTATTTCCGATCATGGTACCTATTTTATATCTCATTTTTGGTGGTCTTTCTAGAAAGGGTTGGGGACAAAGGTTAGTCTGAGTACTTCTTTTTATCTGTAGTCGGATGAACAAGCGGAGAGAACAAATCAAACATTGGAGGATATGATTTGGGTCTGTGTGAATGACTATGGTGGCAATTGGGTTGAGCATCTACCTTTGGTGGATTTTGCTTAAAACAATAGTTATCGTTCGAGTATTTGTATGGCTCCTTTTGAGGTATTTTATGGTATAAGGTGTAGATATCCTATTGATTGTTTTGATCTTGGAGAGGTAGACATGTTTGTCCTGAATTTGGTTTATCAAGCGATGAAGAAGGTTAAGGTAGATAGGCTTAAAGTTTCCAAAAGTCGCCAAAAGTCTTATGCGAATGTTAGGCGTAGAGACTTGGAGTTTGAGGTCTGGGATAGGTTGTTCGTCAAGGTGTCTCCCATGATGGGAGTAGTGCAGTTTGGTAATAAGGGAAAACTCAGTCCTTGGTATGTTGGTCCTTATGTGATTTTGTGAAGAGTTGGCAATGTTTCTTATGAGTTGGTGTTTCCATCTAACTTAAGTTTGTTTCATCTAGTCTTTCATGTTTCCATGTTGTGAAAGTGTATTAGTGATCCTTCTTTGATTGTTCCTTTGGAAGGATTGGGTATTTTAGATTCTCTGTTTTATGAAGAGGTCCCGGTTGAGATATAGGTAAGTTCGTCGGTTGCGTACCAAGGATGTGTCTTTGATTGAGGTTCTATGGCAGAACCATAAGGTGGAAGAGGCTACTTGGAAGCGTAAGAGGACATAAAGTCCAAGTATATACATCTGTTTTCTGCTCAAGGGATTCGTACAGAAGGTATGTGTCTCCAACACATCTTTATTTTTTAAGTTTTCTAAAGAAAAGATTAACATCTTTGCCTATTTGTTTTCATACTTTGTTAAAAGGATGTTTGATAATGTAAATGACTATGTCTGTGGTTACCCCATCTTTATTCGTCATTTGGGGATGAATGTTCCTAGTGGGGGAGACTCTCCCATTTAAATAATTGTTCATCACTATGATTATTTCATAAGGAGAGGTCGCTGAAAGGTTAGAACATGAGATCCTAAAGAATGGAAGGATACTATACATAACTTTGACACTTAACTGAGGCCTGAGGAATAGAGTATCAAAGGTATGAATTCATTAAAGAGATCTAAACTAATGGCATGCATTACATAATATGAATTGCACTGGTCATTTAGGAGTGTAGCATGAGTACCGGGAATGGAGCATACTAGAAAGCATGAGTACATAAGTCATGCTGCATGACCTGAGTTTGGAGTTCATAAATTCATGGAATATGATTCGTACTACTGAGTGAACTGGAACTCCTCATACTAGAAACTAGAAGCCTACATGATTTTTATAGAAAATGCATGAATATGAGCTATGATCACGGAGATGACATGTAAGGCATGAGTAGATATTGTGATAACTAAAATACAACACTTTGCACTGAGATAAGAATGAGTCGGCCATCTTCTTTCCCTACTGATGTACTATAATACATTGGCATCACTAGAATCTAAGAGCCCGACTTTGTTTCTTGTTCTATCTTCTTCCCCTTAGCTTTAACCCAAAATTCTATGTCTGTGGACCCCTTTAATAAACACTAAACTGAACTACAACCACTTTACTAAAGAGTTCAGGATATAAAAATACACATCAATAATAAATTCACCATGAAAGACTACACCTAAAAGTGTAAAACCCACAACTAATACTTCCTTCTGAGATACAACTCTTAACTTTTTATAGACCTAAGAGTCATTATATAATAACTTAAACACTCACTAACTTAAAATCATCAGGAGTACTATAATTTCAACTCTTCTTTCTATTAACTCAATCCTCTAAGAATCAAACTTAGATTCTGAAACTTAACATGGATATTTCCAAACTTTAAATGAACCATACTAGCTTCCTTCATAGCCTACTAATATCACATCTATAAACGTACATTTTCCCATAAACCATGAGAATTACCATTACAACAAAATACCTGACATCAACAACCTATAGCCTATAACTTAGCTAGTAAGAACATCATGTACTACGCAACAAGCCACACTCACACTTAGAAACTCAAGGGTCCTATATAAGCATACATATGTACACCATCATACTTAATTTTGAATCAATAAACTTTAATTCTTACATACACTATTTCAAGCCTACTGGTTCACCTTTCATACAACTAGCCCCATGGATACAATTCTACTAAATCCATACAAACAATATCCCCATATACTGCTGCTAAACTTCTTTGTTCATTCTTCTAACTCTAGGTCAGATGCTGTTATAAGATTCTAAGAAGGGATCTGAGAGCAAATTTAACTTTAGCTTAATGCACAATTTTCATGAACATGAATGAAATCTTTCAATCTTCTGAAATTAAAAGCACTGATGGGATACTTTTGAGCCTGCACGCAATGCCATAACTTTTTGAAAAACACTATCTATAAGAATTTAAGCTTCACTATTTTTGGTACTTTAAAAATAAGGCAGAGTTGACATGAATAAAGTAACATAAGAATCTATATAAGTTCCTTAGAGAACACTTCTGCTGCATGATCTGAAACATGAAAGAAGGGAAATATTTCTTAAATTTCCAGTATCCTCTCAAAGAAAAGTACAGACATCTTCGTACCATTCCACAAGACTCTACTATACACGGCTTCATAGACACCTTAAGACACTTGAACTATGGAATCTGATACCAAGTTTTGTCACGACCTGAGGCTACCCCTGTCATAACATGGTGTTTAAAATCACAAGTGATCTCAAGGTAACACAAGTACTGTCATACTGTGTAACGCCCGAGAGTAAATCCTAGATGCCATACAGTGTTTACAGCCCCGAAGGACCACAAGCTAACCTATGATCTAGTAGCTGCTGTGAGCACTGAATAAAATTGATAATAAAAGATACACATGAGCAAAATATTTGAGTATGCCATAAGGTTATAAAACAATAAAACATCACTGCACTTTAAGTCTAAAACAACTATATGAAAATAATACGGTAAAGGCTGTCAATAACAATTGAAAAACTGACTAACTGTCTGAAAGTATCTGAAAAACTCTAATTGACTGGCTGTGGAGTTGATGAGATAAGTCCCCAACTAACTCCGGCTGACTAATAAACTAGATTACTGAAATAAACATAATCATCCCTCAGAGTATGAGGACTCAACACTACTACTGATGTTGAGGTGCTGGAATATCTAAGTGCGGTCGAGAACCTGAGCGTATGAACCAATGGTATGAGATATCATAACTCAAGAAATGAGTATGCGGTCAATACTTTGAATGTACTGGTATGCTAAATGAGGTTAGTCTAATATGCACGGGCTTATGAATATGAATAACAATTGACTGAATAAATAGCATGAGGTAACTGATAAATGGTATGCGTGAAAGCTCTAAAATTAGAGAATTCATAACCAAGCATATAACATGATACTAAAATAGTCTATAAACTGAAATCACTGAAATTTGATAACTGAATAATTGATAAATATATGCTATGGTCAATACAAACCTAAACAGAATTACACTGAAGACTAGACTAAAACAATGGGAGCTAGCTATAATCGACATACCCCAATATATTATCAGGGCCCAACCTGTAACCCTAGTTGGAAGGGTATTAGTAGCGTGCCATGGGTACTAACACTGGATTTATGGATCCACTATCTGATTTCTCGAAGGACGAGGGTGTAATGCCTAACTAACGGGGGACACCTTAAAGTATACGGTGGCGTTGTAGGTATAGAACCTAGGAAATGCTACTAACGGCTTATGTCTAACTGACCGGGAAGGCACCATCCTTAAGTTCACTCGGTGCTAAGTGTTACTCCCGACTGAAGACACTGATTTTTAAACTAATCAAATCATGACTGAACCAACAACTGATCATACTAACTGATTGAAGGATAATGCTTATAGTTTATATAATATTGTTCTACAAATACTAAAACTATGTAAACAACTAAGTTTCGGGTATTCATAACCCCACGACTCAATGAAAATAATAATAGAAACATACTGAAGCTCTAAAAACCAAAATAAGTAGTCATTTTTCAAACCCAAAATAATTTAGGAATTTCATCAAACACTTGGAATTCATGGGTTTAAGCATAGGAATAGTTTAATTCATAGGATAATAACATACCTTCAATACTAAAATAATGGGTTAAGGATTTAACATGCAAATATCATCCTTCAAACATGTCAAAGGCTAATTCCAACAAAAACACACGTAAACATGGCATAGAAATCAAAGTTCACAGGAGATCATAGATATAATTCTTGCTAACATGTAAAAATCATGATTTTAATCTTGAAAATATATTCTTGGACTCCATGGGTGAAAAGGACCCATGGATGAACATCTAACATACCTTAATTGAAGAATTCTTGAAGTTTCCTAGTGGTTTTCTTGAAACTTGAGTTTGAATCTTGAAGGGGCTAGGGTTTGTTCTTGAGAGAGAATTACTTTCTTGAAGAGAAATTATGAATAATGGGGCATATAATTTCCCTTTAGGGTTTTAATTTTGTCTTTTGGATGGATTTGGGTGAGGGAAAATGACAAGACTATCCTTGGGAAATTAAAATTCGTAACTGGAATGCCGTTTGGGACTTCACTGCGATGTACCAAGGCTATCATTCCGATTACACTGCGATGCGGTGCGATCGCGGTGACTTATTGGAATCTGACAATTGTTATTTTGAACTTCACCATGACGCGGTGACCCCTCCATCGCTATAATCACCGTGACGCAATCCAATGACAATGAGCTACTACTTTGGAAATCCAAACGTGGTCCACACCTCGTTTAAAAAATCCAAAACTCACCAGAGACATACCACATACACCCCTGAATATGAATCATCTTAACAACTTATGTCTCAGGGTTGGGAAGGTAAATTTAAAAATCATCAAAGTTAAGTAGTGAAAAAAATAAAACTAAGTCTTCAACACTTAGCTAAATTTTTAGGTGCTAAGCCTCTTATACATGCACTATAAGCTGAATTGAGCTAAGACAAATATGAGGTATTAGAATTTCTCCCCCTTGGGAACATTTAACTTTGAATGAGTCTAATTAAGATGGGAATACTGATGGGACTGAATTTTGCATACTAAAATGCATAACTGAAAACATGATTACATGATTGAGTCAGAAACATGTGACTAACTGAACTGATTTGTGAATGCATGGAATGAATGAAACATGATTACATGGATGGAACTAAAAATAGAAAAGACATAATATAAAAAAACTATTACCTTGAGCTAAGTCTGAGTTTGCAGATAAAAGGTGAGGGTACTTGGTTCGAATATCTACTTTTGCTTCCCAAGTGGCTTTCTCTACGCCAACAAAATTTAACCAAAGAAACTTCTTTGTTCCTCAGTCTACGAATCCGACGATCAAGGATTTCAACTAGGAGTTCTTCGTAAGAAAGGTTGTTCTAAATATCGAACCTCTCTAAAGGAACAACGATAGTTGGGCCACCAATACACTTCTTTAACAAGAACACATAGAACACCGGATGTACTAAAGCTAAATTTGTGGGCAACTCAATCTCATACGCTACCTTTTGATAACGGCTCAAGATCCTATAAGGGCCTACATATTGGGGACTGAGTTTCCCCTTTTTGCAAAATATCTTCACTCCCTTCATGGGAGAGATCTTCAAATATACCAAATCTCCAACCTCAAACTCAAGATCTCTTCTCGTCACGTCTGAATAGGATTTTTGATAGATCTGGGCTGTCTTAATCCACTCTCCGATCAACAAAAAATTCTCTAATACATCAACCATTGAGTCTGTCCCTATCAACACAGTCTCACCTACCTCAAACTAAACAATAGGAGATCTATATCTCCTCCCATAGAGAGCCTCAAATAGATCCATCTAAATACTTAAATGATGGTTGTTATTGTTAGAAAAATCAATCAATGGCAAGTGATTATCCTAACTTCCTTTAAAGTCGATAACACAAGATCTCAACTTATCCTCTAAGGTATGAATGGTCCTCTCTTCCTGACTATCTATCTGAAGGCAAAAGGTTGTACTAAGACGAACTTGGGTACCAAGACCCTTCTAAAAATCCTTCTAAAAATAAGAGTTAAATTGATTACCTCTATATGAAATGATGGACAATGGGACTCCATGCAATCTAGCCAACTCTTTATTATAGAGATTGGCATAATTCACGGCTGAATTACAAGTATGGAATGGCAAGAAATGGATTGATTTGGTCATCTTATCCATAATAACCCAAATCAAATCATCCTGGCGATGTGAGTGAGGCAACCCTGTCAAAAAATCCATATTCATCTCTTCATATTTCCAAGTGGGTATGCTGAACTTCTGTATCGAGACACTAGGCCTTTGGTGCTCAACCTTTACCTGCTGACAATTAGAGCAGTTAGCCACAAACTTTACTATATTTCTTTTTATACTGCTTCACCAATAGATTTCTCGCATATCATGGTACATCTTAGTAGCTCTTAGGTGAGTAGAGTAATGTGCACCATGTGCTTCTGCAAGAATTCACTGCCTCAAACTATTTGCACACAACACACACAGCCTACTCTGGCAATGGAATACACCATCTCCCCCTTGGGAGAAAACCTATACATTTTGATCTCTGACTGACTCCTTCGACTTAACTAGTCTTGGGTCTCTATCTTGCTTTTCTTTAACTTCAGCAACCAATGAAGATTCCAAACTACTCTAAACCCAAACACTACCCTCAGTTGCATCAACCAACTGAACACCTAATCTAACTAGCTGATAAACCTCCTAAACTAACTTATTCTTATTATTCTCAACTTGAGCACACTGCCCATGGACAATCTACTAAGGGCATCTTCCACTATATTGGCCTTGCTAGGATGATACAAAACACTTATATCATATTCTTTTAACAATTCTAACCACCTCCTCTGATGAAAATTTAACTCTCTCTATAAAAAAATATTTTGCAAACTTTTGTGATCCATGAACACATCACCATGCACCCCATATAGATAATGCATCCAAATTTTCAAGGAGAAAACAACAACTGCTAACTCAAGCTCATGGGTAGGATAATTATTCTCGTGGGGCTTAAGCTGTCTATAGTCATAGGCTATGACCTTATTTATATGCATAAACACACAACCTAAACCAACTGTAGAAGCATCACAGTATACAAAAAACCCATTTGAACCATCTGGCAACGTCAAAACTAGGACTAAGGTGATTCGAGTCTTTAGCTCCTTAAAACTCTTCTCATAAGAATCTGACCACTGAAATTAGACTTTCTTCTGAGTCAATCTAGACATGGGGGATGCAATAGACAAAATCCCTTCAACAAACCATCTGTAATAGCCAGCCAAACCAAAGAAACTCCTGATATCTACGAAGAAATAGGTCTAGACCAATTTATCACTGCTTTAGTCTTTTTAGGGTCAACTCCAATGCCATCACCAAAACTAATATGTCCAAGAAAATCTATCAATATTAGCAAAAAATCACACTTACTGAATTTAGCGAACAACTGATGGGCTCTAAGAGTCTACAATACTATTCTGAGATGGTTTGCAAGATTATTTTCACTATGGGAATAGACAAGAATATCATCTATGAAGACTATGAAAAACATGTCCAAGTACTGCTTGAACACTCGGTTCATCAAGTCCATGAAAGCTACTAGGCCATTTCTTAGTCCAAAGGACATGACTAGAAAATTAAAGTTACCATACCAAGTTCTAAAAATAGTTTTGTGAATGTCACATTCTCTTATCCTGAGCTGATGATAGCCGGATCTGAGGTCTATCTTAGAGAAGTAACTGGCACCCTAAAGTTGGTTGAACAATTCATTGATTCTGGGGAGTGGAACTTACTCTTGATTATGACTTTGTTCAACAGACAGGAATCGATGCATATTCTGAGAGAATTGTCTTTCTTACGCATGAAAAGGACTAGAGCGCCCCATGAGGAAACACTGGGCCTGATGAATCCCTTATCTAAGAGATCTTTTATCTATTCTTTTAATCCCCTAACCTCAATGGGAGCCATTCTATAGGGCAGAATAGAGATAGGATGGGTATCTGGAAAAAGGTCTATTACAAAGTCAATTTCCCTTTTGGGAGGAACTCCGAGAAGATCCTCGGGAAACACATCTTGAAATTCCCTCATTAATGAAACTTACTCAAGATCGGGAGTCTCTGAACTAGAGTCTTTGACTCAAACTAGATGGTAGACACACCCCTTGTATATCATTTTTCTCGCTCTTAAGGTATGAAACAAGCTTATCCCTAAGTGCTGAAGTACTGCCGCTTCATTCAAGGACTGGTTTATTCGGAAATAGAAAATGAAAAACTCTGTTTCTACAATCAACTAAAGCATAGCAGTAGTGGAGCCAATCTTTGTAGAGAATGGCATCAAAATCCTTCATCTATAACTCTACCAAATCAACTGAAGTGAATTTCTGGGATATTATGACCGTATAGTTCCTGTATACCTACCTGTCTACAATAGAGATACCTACTGGAGTGGACACTAAGAAGGGTTCTGCTAAAGTCTCAGGACTGACAACAAAATTCACTGCTATATAGGGGTTACAAAAGAAAGTGAAGCCCCGGGATCTAAGAAAGCATAAGCATGTAGATGAAAGACCTACAACATACCCGTAACAACATTGGGAGAACTTTTCTAATCATGACGGGGATGGACTGCATACAATCTTTTCTGGAGCTGACCATTGGTGGCACTGGAAATGGCGCCCTACTGGGTTAGGCGACCTGCTGGTGCTGCTGAAGAGTTTGTCTAACCTTGCTGGCGATCATTCCTACCCTTCCACATACCGATTGGACATTCTTTCAACCTTTGTCCTAGCTTTCCACATCCAAAATACACATCGCTGCCAGCCCTGCATACCTCTTGATGATTCCTACCACATTTCTGGCAAAGGGGATTAGTTCGACCACTGTTCACACCCTCTGAGTCTTAGAGTCTGGCACCCTATCCTGATTATTATTCTTTAACTTTGGCACTAAAGCACTAGCTGAAGACAGAACTGGAGCTAAAGATTTCTGATGGAATTGAGAATGGTTACTACCCTTCAACCTCGACTGAGTAAAACTAAATCTAACTATTCTATCCCTCTTAATCTCCCTCTCTCTCTCTCCTTAAACTTCTTCTACTCAATCTGTTGAACATGGATGATCAACCTATAAAATTCCATCTCCCTAATAAATATTGTGGTCCTACACTCCTTGACCATGGTATCAGCTATACCATAGACAAACTTACTCATTCTAGACTTGTTATCAGCCACCATCGAAGGAGCATACCTAGCCAACTGGGTAAATTTAAGAGAATACTCCCTTACACTCATGTTCCCCTACTTCAAATTAATAAATTCCTACACTTTAGCCTACCTTAACTCTAAACGAAAGAAGCTATATAGAAAGGCTGTAGCAAACTCCTCTCATTCAACAAGCCCTACATTTGCACCTCTATCTCCCTTCCTCTGCTTATACCAGGTATGCTCATTCAAGGGATCTTCTTGAATAGGTAAAGGTGCGAATTGATTCCTATTTCTCTTTTTGTTAGTCTTTCTGGGAGGCATATTTTGTTAATAGAAAGAAGATTGAATTAGAAAAAGAGTTTACATTAAGCTCATGCTCATTTGCATGACATTAACACTGAAATAAAGGAAACTTTTTCCTAAAATGTCTTGTACATTCTTGTCCATAAGTGTGGCACGCTTCACACCCATGCATAAGACTCTACTCAATGCAACTTTAAGACTCCCTAGGAAATTCTAAAACCTTAGGATTTATTACCAAGTTTTTAACACCCTGAATGTATACCCTGGACTCAACACGATGTTTACAGCCCCGAACGACCACAAGCTAAACCATGAACTAGTACCTGCTGTGAGCACTGAATAAAATTGATAATAAGAGATACACATAAGTGGAATATCTGAATATGCCATAAGGTTATAAAAACACTAACACATCACTGAACTTTTATGTATGAAACAACTATCTTAAAAGAATATGGTAAAGGATATCAATAACAACTGAAAACTGACTAGCTATCTGAAAGTATCTGAAATCCTGAGTTGATGGGACAAGTCCCAAACTAACTCCGACTAACTACTAAACTAGATTACTGAAATAAACATAATCGAACCTCAGAGTTTGAGGACTCGCCACTACTACTGATGCTTAGGCGCTAGAATATCTAAGTGCAGCCGAGAACCTGAGCGTCTAAACCTATGATATGAGACATCATAGTGCAAGAAATGAGTATGGGGTCATTACTTTGAATATACTAGTTAGATAAATGAGGTTAGATTGATATGCATGGTCTCATAAATATGAATAACAATTGACTGAATGAATAGCATAAGATATCTGATGCATGGTATGTAGAAAGCTGTAAAATCGGAGAATTCATGACCAAACATATAACATGATACTGAAATAGTCCATAAACTGAAATCACTGAAATTTGATAAATGAATAACTGATAATTGTATTCTATGGTCAATACAAACCTGAACTAAATTACACTAAAGAATAAAATAAAACTGTGTGATCTAGCTATAACTGACATGCCCTAATATATTATCAGGGTCCAACCTGTAACCCCAATTGGAAGGGTGTCAATATCATGCCATGGGTACTAACACTGGTTGTATGGATCCACTATCTGATGTCCCATAGGATGAGGGTGTCATGCCTAACTAATGGGGGACCCCTCAAAGTCTATGGTGGCGCCATAGTTCTGGAACCTAGGGACTGCTACTAACGCCTCATGCCTAACTAAAGAGGGAGGCGTCTTCCGTAAGTTCACTCGGTGCTAAGTGTTACTCCCAACTAAAGATATCGATTCTTTAACTAATCAAATAATAACTAAACCAACAACTAATAATATTAACTGATTAAAGGATAGTTCTTATAGTTTATATAATATCGTTCTACAAATACTGAAACTATGTAAACAACTTATATTTAATGACTTTGACTGACTATCAATGAAGCCTCTACTATACTGAATATAGATAGCTGAGAATTGCATCCAACTACAACTAAAAAATACCTATGAATAATAAAAGAACAATACATGAACTACAACTGATTGGAGTCTCTAAAATAAGAGAACTCATCACTTGTTGGTTGGAAGCTATGAACTTTCTGATTATGATGTGTGGCCTACAACTGGTACCTACATTATGAGACAATATAGAACATAGACATATATGTCATTTTGTATGTTGGAATGTACAGAGTAAGTGGGGGTGAAAGACATTGGGACAAACAATGAGGTAAATTGTAGGGCATTCTCAAGATGTTGAGGCTGATAACTGGTAAAGATATTCTCAAGTGATGAAAGACTTGAATACCTTGATATTAGTGTAGTCTGTGGCATCATGTATGGAACAATCTATGTATGTTGATATATCATACTTGATGCCTGTTGCTTGATCATCTTCTGAAGTTGTTTTGGCATTTTGAATCACTTGATCCATTTTATTCATTTCAACATGCACTTGGTCTCTCACAATAGCACATTTTCTCTATCTAGCAACACCACCTTTTCCTCTTCTACGAGTAGGGGGATTAACTGATCATGTTGTACCTCATATCTTTTATAATTGGATGATACATGAATCATATCAGCAACATGGACATATCTCAAACAATCAGAACCTTTATCCCGCACCATCTTTTTAAATATGTATAAGTCCTCATATGATGGCGTATCTCCAAGTTCTTTAGCTTCATCAAACATCAAATGATATGACGTGCCTATGAAATTAAAGAAAAAGTCATTTAACTATACAAGCATCAAGAAGACTACAAAAAAGCTATGTTCCTAGTCTGTAGGTTTTAATTATTATTAACATATTTTAGATAAAGAAAAATCATACAAGAAAAATCCTACTTACCATTGTTTCATATGCCGTGGAATTAGGCACATAACCTCTTTGTCTTAGAAGATGGGGAGTAAGATTATCAATGATAAGACGAGTAATGCATATGTACCAAATAAGGTAGGGGTCATTATACCAAAGTGGTCCATGACTGACCGGTGCTTTATAGATGTATTGGTGTTGCTCGTTCCAAAAAGGTAACCATTGTGTATGTCCTAACTCCAAGTTTGTATTTGGCTTTCCCCAATGATCATGGTGAAAGTGGGTGGAATAAAATAGAAGCAGAGTTGGAATCACCTGTTGCAATCCAAATTGCCTCATTACTCTATCCGATAAGTTTTGTCATGACCTGAGGCTACCCCCTAGTTGTAACACAGTGCTTAGAATCAAAAGTGATCCCAAGATAACCCATGCACTGGCATACTTCTTGAGAAATTGATTGAAATTGTATAAAAACTAAATTTGTTGAGCGAAAACATGATTATGAGAAAGTCTGAATAAATGAGGTACTAAGAAATTTTACAACAAGATAAAACTGAAGAAAGAAACTTGAATTACATGTAATGACTCTGACTAACTATCTATGAAGCCTCTACTATACTAACTATATATGCCTGGTACATGCCTCCAACTACCACTAATTAATACCTATGAATAATAAAAGAATAACACATGAACTAAAACTGACTAGAGTCCCCGAAGCAAGAGAACTCACCACCTACTGGCTGAAACCTGCGAACTATCTGATTATAATGTGTGGGATACAACTAGCACTTACATTATGAGACAATGTAGCACATAGACATATATATGGATAAATACTTTGGAATGTACTAAGTAAGTGGGGTGAATGGAATAAGTAAAAATGAATAGATACTTAATATTAAAATACGCATGCTAAGTTCAAGTAGACTCACCAAGAGACCGAAATCAACTAAAAGCTGAAGTATCTTAAGACATGAGTAACAAAAATAATCTTATTAGCTGGCAAATCACTATACTTAGTTTCTTAAATCTTTACTTTTGTAGAATAAGCAGAACTGAAGCTGAGAAGCGGTAAAATATGAATGAGGTATGTTAGTCTCATGTAAAGTTAAACATGTTGTAAAACTAAACTGAGGATTATGTATCTATTCTAGGAATGAAAACATGAACATGTAAAACTGAGAATAAAAGACCAAGTAAGAACTTGTACTAAAATAATCTGAATAGCTGAATAACTGAATAACTGATTTCTGAATAACTAATGTCTGAATAACTGATATCTGTATACTTGGTCACTCAAACCTGAACTGACATACTCAGAATACTTAACTGATACTTTGGGAGGTATCATATAACTGATATTCCCCAATCTAAGCTAATCGAGGTCCAACTTGTAACTGATAACGCTCAACTTATACCTCAAATAAGTGCAAGGCAGTTGTCGTCAATATATTTACCCAACTTCGGAGTCAGGGTCGAATCCATGAGGAACAATGTGACTGGGATCAAACTAATTTAAACTACAGCTACAAGTTGAATTTAAATAAAGGATAGAAAAATATAAAATTTGGGGGTTTTAAATGGTTAAACAAAAGTTGATAAACACTTCGATTTAACAATGTTATGGGACACTAGAGGTATGGTTACCATGATTCTTACATAGTTTGGGTTGCAAATCACTTTAGAGTTCCAATTGGCACTTCAATTGCAAGAAGAGTTGAATCCTACTATTTACCCATTCGTCTCTCGACCTCAGTAGGTAGTGTATCCGTTAATTCTCTTGAACATAAAGGATGTGTTTGATATTCAACTATGTTCTCATGTAGGCAAATCCAGTTAAGGCATTTGCCATTAAACTAAAGATTAAAATCTTTCGAATCCATGTAAACTCTTTCTTTTCCCACATACACTTTTCTCTCGGACAAGTGATGTTCTTGGGCTCACCTTTTAAGTTGCAACTAAGAGATATTGTTACATTGCTCGACAAGAACTTTCCTCTCGGATAAGAGATTGTTTCATTGAAGTAACCTAACAAACACTTTCCTCTCAGACAAGTGATGTTTGTAGTGCTGACTCTATTAAGTTGCAGCCAAGAAAGATCATTAAAATAAAGAAAGGTTTATACAAAATCAATTTCTTATGGACATAGTTTAGATTCACAACCCAAATTAGTATTCACATCAAGGTTCCCATAACTCAAGTAAAGAAAATTAGCTATTCATGATACAAAGATCAACAATATGTATTGAATTCATAATCTAGAATAAGTAATAAATTATACCCACAATAAATCTTCAAATGGAAGATGTTTACAAGAATGTTAGGAACCCTCAATGAGAGGTTTCTCTCCTTTTGCGCCCCCAGTAAAATTGTTCAGATAGATGAATTATGAATGAATAAAAAACCCTAAAAGATTCTATTTTTACTAAAGCCTATTTAAGGAAATAAAATAATAAAATTAATAAAATAGTTCGGAATAAGTGACGCCCAAGATGACGCCACGTTAAGATGTTGATGCCCTATAATGGATGGCGTCAGAGAAGCTTCAGTTGCCTTTAGGTTCTATCTTAGGATGACGATATGGCTGACGCCGCATCAGGGATCTAACGGCTATCACCAACGTTATCAGATATCTTTTTTCCATTCTAACTTTCTGCTTAAGGCTGACGCCATTCTTGATGCCTTATCACGACTTTGACGCCATATCACCAGCATCGTCAAAATTGCTCCTCAAACTGCAACTCCCTGGTTAAGGCTGATGCTAATGGTGATAGGCTATCACGAGGCTGACGACTTATCACGGAGGTCGTCATCCATGTTTTCTTCTATTTTCCTCAGATTTTCAACTCTTTTTCTCCATTATTGTTTATTCTTATTTCTTCAGCCTTTTTCTGCAATATCATGAGCAAACACATCAAAACAACAAGAGTTGCTTAAGAATTCACAATTATTTCTAATTAAAAAGCATTAAATGTGCTACAAAAATGTAGTACATCAACACCCTCATCATAAAACAATTGCTTGTCTTCAAGCAACTACATAACGTAACACTTCAATGCTTAACCAAAAGAAACATAAGATACCTATGGCAGTTGATTATTAAGTTTAGATCAAAACACATGCCACTCTCCAAGTTCAATTACTTATAAATAGTACTGTGTATATAAATGAAGATCAACAATGTGACCCAAAGGAATCAAGTATGGCATCAATTCAGCAACAACAACCATGCATATATCAATATTACACTTATCCAAACAAGTTAGAAACTAGCAACATAACCAGTGTGCCCTCACAACAAAGAAGTCCCTCCTTACTTATATATGAAATCAAGCATGTTAATGCGGGGACAGTCAAGAGACACTCACTCTCAGAAAGAAATTACAGTCAATGTATGCCAAATATCATAAGCTTGCCCTTATTTTCATTAAAAAGGTGTCCAGACAGGTAAGTTAGGATCACTATAGGTCTTATCTTCGTCATGTAATGTAGGCTAAGGTCTGGTATGATATTTAATGGAATTTAAAGTGACTAAGCCTCCTTGGCACTACCTTAACTTTTGGGGCCTCACTTATTAACCTTTTTCTCAATTCTTCTCTTCTCTTGATCACACACATTGAGGATAGGTGTAGTTCTTCTTATTTTTTTCACAACTATTCTTTTCTTATTCTTTTTCCACAACACCCTACTTTTTATTCTTTTTCTTTTATTCTACCATTCCTCATACTCATTTTACATCATGCACCTCTATGATAGCCACCATCAACTTAGGCTATTTGCCTAAGTCAAGGTTCACAGTGTCCAAGGAGGACCAGGGCCAAAACAGGTTCATTATGATATAAATGGGAAGATGATAGGTGTCATAGAAAGAAATGGTCAATTCAGGCTCAAAATAGGGATCAAGAGATATCATGCATAATATGGAAGGTCATTTAGGCTAAAAGTGGACTAACATGAATAATGGCCTATGATCCTTTCCTAACCCCTATATTTTAACCAAAGTAAGACTAACCGAGCAAGTTCTGGATTTAACACACAAAGGGAACTAAGTAGTATCTCACACACACATGGCACAAAGGTGCATCACAAGCTACTACCTATCCGGGTCATGTGATTTTTTAGTAGTGGATATCATGTCACTAGTACTAATGCCATAACAAGATGCACAGTGGTCACACATAAATATATATCACACATTTATAAAATAGACCAACGAAGAGGAGTTTATCAGTCTCAAAAATCAACAAAAATATGTCAACTATCCTAGATACTTATTTTTCTCCCAATTAACCACAACACATCACAAAACAAAACATAATATGCCTAAACATGTCGGCTCTACTAGGAACAAGACTCCGGGGAAAAGAGGCACGACAACAAAAACCCTAGGAGGACATCAACACCCACAAGTAGCCCCACCCTCAACTTAATATCATGCATTGTTCCCAACACGTCAAATCAAAACAAGAGAGTTAGAAACATACCTGTGGCACCATGGGTGCAAAGATATGATGTCAATCACATAATATGAATAGAAACAACAAATTACCTTGGGTTGCCTCCCAAGAAGTGCCTAGTTTAACGTCGCGGCACGACCCAACTCAGCTTTTTCCTCCACCTTGAGGATATGAATTTCACCCCCAACTTAGAGTCCATATTCTTGCCTCGCTCAAAGGGAGGTGGTACAAAGATTAAGAAGCCGAGTAATGAATGATTCATGGTAAATAACTCGACCTTAAAGTGAGGTATGTTTTTATGTTGTTTATCAAGTGTAAAATAAAGAATATAGGATTCTTGTTCCTCATCTTCACAGTCTTCCACTAGTTTAGATGATTCCACAGGCAAAATATCATTTAATCATAATGTGAAAAAATGCTTTGAGTGTGGCCCAACAAATCCTACGTCAAAATTTACACTATCCTATACACACTTACTTTTATTTATCTTCTCAATATTTTTACTTTGAATTGGGCTAGAGTCTTCATAAGAGATTGACTTGTTTTCTTCTTTTGCCTCTAGAACCATTTCCTTAATCTTGGCATCATCCCTCATGGTTGGTTCGGTTGGTTGGGAAATCATCGAGGGTTGCTCAACATCAAGCACAACATCGATATAGGATTCTTGTTCCTCATCTTCACACTTGTCCATTATGTTAAATAATTCCACAGACAAGATATCATCTAGACATAATGTGGAAAAGTGCTTTGAATGCTTGACTGCAATATCCATATCCTCAATCATTCTTATTTCATCGTTAGTTTCCCTTATATCTTGATGCAAATCATGTATGATATCATTCGTTGTGTCCATATGATCCAACATTAGTTGGAGAATAGCTTCAATACCACTCTTTTCGGTGCTTCATTCTTATTGTGCTTGACTATAAGACCTGTCATACTCATAAGAAGAACTAGAACTTAGGTTAGCGCAATAGAGGGAGGGGGAATTTGTGCAATCACTCCAATGTCCATCTTGACCACCACATAAAGAACAATTATACTCTCGGTAGAATGGAGATGGTGCACACATCTCTCTCCAGGGAGCATACCTATAATCTTTCCAAAAGTGGGGTCCATCATAATATGGACATTGATCATCCAAATAAGATTTCCAACCATCAAACTCATGTTCATTCCAAGATGCCATAGTAATAAGTAAATTAGAATAAAAATCTACCTAACACAAGAGATAAAAGAAAACTAAAAATAAATATTTACAAGTTTGAATTCAAGCAAGTAGGCTAAAATTCCAAACCAACTCAATACGCCAAACTGTTCCCAGGCAACGAAACCATTTTTGATAACGCTCAACTTACGCCTCAAATAAGTGCAAGGCGGTCGTCGTCAATATATTTACCCAACTTCGGAGTCGGGGTCGAATCAACGAGGAACAATGTAACTGGAGATCAAACTAATTTGAAACTACAGCTACAAGTTGAATTTAAACAAATGATAGAAAAAGATAAAATTTGGGGGTTTTAAATGGTTAAACAAAAGTTGATAAACACTTCGATTTAACAATGTTATGGGACACTAGAGTTATGGTTACCAAGATGCTTACATAGGTTGGGTTGCAATTCACTTTAGAGTTCCAATTGACACTTCAATTGCAAGAAGAGTTGAATCCTATTATTTACCCATTTGTCTCTTGACCTCAGTAGGTAGTGTATCTGTTAATTCTCTCGAACTTAAAGGATGTGTTTGATATTCAACTATGTTCTCATGTAGGCAAATTTGGTTAAGGCATTTGCCATTAAACTAAAGATTAAAATCTTTCGAGTCCATGTAAATATTTTCTTTTCCCACATACACTTTCTTCTCGGACAAGTGATAGTTTCATTGAAGTAACCTAACAAACACTTTTCTCTCAGACAAGTGATATTTGTAGTGCTGACTCTATTAAGTTGCAGCCAAGAAAGATCATTAAAATAAAGAAAGGTTTAAACAACATCAATTTCTTATGGACGTACATTAGATTCACAACCCAAATTAGTATTCACATCAAGGTTCCCATAACTCAAGTAAAGAAAATTAGCTATTCATGATACAAAGATCAACAATATGTATTGAATTCATAATCAAGAATAAGTAATAAATCATACCCACAATCAATCTTCAAATGGAAGATGTTTACAAGAATGTTAGGAACCCTCAATGAGAGGCTTCTATCCCTTTCCGCCCCCAGTAAAATTGTTCAGATAGATGAATTATGAATGAATCAAAAACCCTAAAAGATTCTATTTATACTAAATCCTAATTAAGGAAATAAAATAACAAAATTAATAAAATTGTTCAGAATAGGTGACGCCCAGGCTGACGCCCAGGCTGACGCTACGTTAAGAAGTTGACGCCCTATCACTGATGGTGTCAGAGAAGCTTCAGTTTCCTTCCGGTTCTGTCTTAGAATGACTATGTGACTGACGCCGTATCAGGGATCAGACGGCGTATCACCAGCGTTGTCAGATATCTTCTTCCCATGCTAACTTTCTGCGTAAGGCTGACGCTATTCTTGATGCCTTATCACGACTTGGACGCCACATCTCTGGCATCGTCAAAACTGCTCCTCAAGCTGCAACTCCCTAGTTAAGGCTGACGCCAATGTTGATAGTCTATCACGAGGCTGACGACTTATCACGGAGGTCGTTAGCCATGTTTTCTTCTATTTTGCTCAGATTTTCAACTCTTTTGCTCCATTATTGTTTATTCTCATTTCTTCAGCCTTTTTTGCAATATCATGAGCAAGCACACCAAAACAACATGCGTTGCTTAAGAATTAACAATTATTTTTTGTTAAAAATCATTGAATATGCTACAGAAATCTTGCACATCAGTAACCCAGTTGAAAGGGTCTCAGTACCTTGCCATGGGTACTAACACATGGCTATGTGGATCAACTAAACTTGTGTTCCAAAGTACTAGGAAGTCACCTTGTATTGGCAGGTGACCCAAAGAGAAAGTCAACCCTCTACTGGAAGGAAAACCTCTAAAAACCTATACTGACTACGTAGTTCTGGAACTCAGGGACTACTACTAAAGGTCACACCCTCTACTAGAAGGTGATCCCCTTTCACCACCCGAGGCTTACCCTTAGTCGTGAAAATGGTGCTTATAGTCACAAGTGACCACAAGCAAAACTGTGCTGGTACTTTCCGTGACCACTGAATATCATAATTATAAAGGACATATGCGGAAAATAATTGATAATGCCATAAAGTCAGAATACTGAAAATATGATAAATTTACAAGACTATAACGCCTGATAAAATATTGAAACACAATTGTTAAGACTGATAAATTGATTGGCTGTCTATCTACTATCTGAATGTCTGAAAGTCTCTAAACTGACTGAGGAGTTGATGGGATAAGTCCCCAACTAACTCCGACTGACTAAATAGACTAAACTACTGAACAACTAAAATAAACCATCACATCCTTGATAGATGAGGACTCACCACTGTTATTGTTAAGTAACGCTGGGATGTCTAACTACGATCGGAGAATTAAGCATCTGAACCTATGATATAAGAAATCGTAGCACAAAGAAGAGTTTGTGGTCAGCACTTTTAATGTACTGGTATATGCGATGAGGTTAGGATGATATACATGGGTACTGTGCAAATGAGATAAGGACTAATTGTAAATCATGAGATAACTGAACATGAAAGAATGAAAATTGTAACATCTAAGAATGAAAGACCAAGCATAAACCTGAAATTTGAAATAAGTCTATAATCTGAAAGACTGAAAATTGTATAACTGATAAATTAAAAATTTGTACACTTAGTCAAGCAACGCTAAACTGAAACTATACTAATTACTACACTGAGACTATGAAAGGTATCATCTAACCGACATGCCCCAATCTGAGCTAATTGGGGTCAATCCTGTAACCCCAAAAGGAAGGGTGTCAGTATAGTTCCACAGGTACTGACAGTGGCTGTGTGGATTCACTAAACTGGCATCCCAAAGGACTAGGGTGTCAAGCCTAAATATACGGGTAACCCCTGAGAGGAAGCCAAGCCTAACTGACGGGTGACTCCTCATCACCTATGCTAGCTATGTAGTTCTCGAATATAGGGACTGCTACTAGCGACTCTGCCTAACTGATGGGAAAACCGCCATCCTTACATTGGATCAGTGCTAAATCCTTCTCCCAACTAAACTGACACTGATTCCTTGACTGAACTATGCTTAATAGAACAAACAACAGATCATATCTCTAACTGAATGACAATGCTCATGGTTTATCTGAAATCATTCTAAAGATATTGAAATTATGTAAACAACTAGGTATCGGGTGTTAATAACCCACCAACGCTGAATGGGATTAAGAATAAGGACATATAAAATCTTTGAAACCATAATAGGGAATCATTACTCAAAACCTATCACTTAGGCATTTCATTGAACACATAGAAATCAAGACTTTAACATAGAGGTGCTTTTAAAGAGATAAGATAGCATGATCACATGAAAAAAATCATAAGTTGAGGATTTATTTTGATTCCCAAAAACATGACATGGAAACTACAATATTTAAAATATTCTATAATCCAATCCACATGAAAACAATAGAAATCTTAACTTGAAATTGAAATAACAAGGGATTCATGGAGATAGATCAATAAAATCATGTAAAAACTCATAATTTGAAATAAATAATGGTTCTTGGACTCCATGGGTGAAAATGTCCCGTGGATGAACATCACACATACCTTAAACCCTTAAGCTTGAAAGAGAAGCACCAATCTTGATGCTTTTTTAAAGGTCCTTGGATTCGGGAACTTGAATTCTTGGTTTCCTTGGAGAGAAAGTAATGGAATTTGATGATCTTGGGGAAGGAGAGGGTTTGTTTTTAATAGGTAATTGGAGAGAATGGCAAAATAATGCCCTACCTGGTGTTATAATTAGTGATTTGATGAATTGTGTTGAGGGGAAAAGACATAATTTCCCATCGGGTAGTTAAATTTATAATTGGATTGTATTTTAGATAGTCACTGCGACGTGATGAGGGATTCCATTGCTATTACCACTGCAATGCGGCACAATCGCAGTGAGCTGTTTGAATCATGATCAAAATGTGACTTTATCCTCGTCCAAAAAATCCAAAACTTCCTCGAGACATGCTCCTTGCACCCCTGAACATGAATTACCTCAAAAACCAATATCTCAGGGTCAGGAAAACCAATTTAAAATTCCTCAATGTTAAGAGGCCTTAAAATGACTAAGTTCATAACACTTAGTGAAATTTTCAGTTTTTTAGCCTCTTATGCATGCAACTAAGAGTTGACTAAGCTAAGAAGAGTGCAGGGTATTACAATATCTCCCCCTTAGGAACATTCATCATCGAATGAGATTGATTAGGCTGAGATCTCTAAACTAAAGCAACTAAGATCATATACTAAACATGCATAACTAAAAACATGATTACATGACTGAGTCTGAAACATGATACATGAAGTGAACTGATTTTGTGAATACATGAAATGACATGAGAATAGTTATAAGGTTGAGTTAGAAACAAGAGAGCCAACTTATGAGTAACCATTACCTTAGGCTGCATCTGGTTTTGTGAAGAAAAGTTGAGAGGTTTAAGACATGAAAACTTGGGGTATTACAACATCTCCCCCTTGAGATAGTTTGTTCCCCGAATAATACTGACTTGGCTGAAATACTAAGGAAAGAATGAGATAATGCATAAGGAAATTATGAACTTAATATCTAAATCATGATGCATGAACTAAACTAAATTCATAATTTAGATGGATTCGAACAAACTATCTCTTGGAATGACAATATTCATGAAACTTCTGATAGTAAGACTAGATCGGAAGATGGAAAACCCATAGGAACTTGTTTGTCTTACTGTTAAACTAAATTGCTGGATAAACGGACTGAATTATACTAAAAACTTAAACTCTACTGGAGTATTTCTTCAACACACTTTCTATGAAGCTATAAGAATAGTAGGGAGCAAAGAACTTGGGCATGATCTGAATAAGATATATGAGTAAGGACTCTTAATATGGCAATAACTCTATAACATGGAATGTAGGCCTATGAAACATAAAATGGAATTGCTATTCCTTGGACAATGCAACTGCTACTCTCAAGCTTAGACATACTCCTCAAAAACTCTCTCAACTATACATTCCGATTCAATACTGCACCTCACTTGAGGCTACTTAAACTATTCACATGGGAACTGATAAATCTATCTACTGATGCTTGAGTAGAACACAATCCTCTCAATATGTTGAAGCCTACTCGATTCTACAAGGTGCACACATAACACTGTAATATTAGCATGAGTCATGAATTCAATACCCCTGCGTTTTCACAACTTCTCATCTCATGAATAATTCTTATTACAACTTTGAAAGCTACATTCAACCTCTTTACTAGGAATTCACTAGAGGGCAATGCAGTTATCCACTAATACACAAACATAACATTCAAGCCTATTTCATAACCACGTATGAACTTCTAAAAAATCATCCATAAAAAAATCTTCCTCATATTCTCCAATCCTCTATCATTAACAACTTGCATGCACTACCCCATGAAAACACACACAAAATTCTCACCCAACCATGACATATACAAAAAGCTTAACCTCAATTTTCCTTCAACCTTATAGCCTTAGATGTTAGAAACATATAACAATTTTTTTTAACAAGGAACATTTATTCTCTCCCATCAAAACAATTAATCATCACCACTTCCATTTCATAAGGAGAGGTCACTGAAGGATTAGAACATAAGGACCTGAAACATGAAAGGATACTATGCATAACTTTGACACTTAACTAAGGTCTTAGAAAAAGAGTATTAACTTCATGAATTCATCAAAAAGATCTAAACTGAGGACATAAATTACATAATCTAGATTTCGATGATCATTAGGAGTGTAGCATGAGTACATGGAACTGAACATACTATAAAATATGAGTACATGAGTCATGAGCTGCATGACCTGAGTTTGGAGTTCATAAATTCATGAAATATGATTCGTATTGCTGAGCAAAATGGAACTTCTTATACTAGGGAATGTAAGCGTACATGATCCTCTATGGCAATGGTAGGAATATGAGATATGATCATGGAGCTGACATGTCAGGTATAAGTAGATATCGTGATAACTGAAGTATAAAGACTGAAATAAGAATGGGTCCGTCATCCTCCTCCCTAGTGTTATTCTTCAACACACTGACATCACTACTAGAAATTGAGATCATGACTTAGTTACTCGTTCTATTATCTCCCCCTTAGCTTCAAGCCATCATTCTAAGTTTGTGGGACCCTTTTTGATAAACTTTAAACTGAACTACAACCACTTTACTCTAAAGTTCGGAATATGACAATACTCATCTGTAACAAATTCACCCTAAAAAACTACACTTGAATGTGCAAAACCCACTTCTAATACTTTCTTCTAAGATACAACTCTTAACTATCTATAGCCTAAATGGTCATCGAACAATATCTTTAAACACTGCCTAACTTAGAATCTTTATGAGTATCACCATACACTGAGTTCACACTATCAAGAGTTTCAACACTACTTTCTATTAGCTTAATCTTTAAAGATTCAAAATTAGGTTCTAAAACTTAATATGGATTTCCCCAAACCTTTAATGAACCACACTAACTTCCATCATAGCCTACTAATATCACATCTCTAAATCACACCCACATCATCATACTTAATTTTGAATCAATAACCATAAATTCTTGCATACACTATTTCAAGCCTTCTAGTTCACCTATCATACAACTAACCCCATGGATACAAAATCTACTAAATTAAGATAACACTATCCCCACTTTACTACTGCTAAAATTCTGGGTTTATGCTTCTAACTCTAGATCATATGCTTTCATAGGATTTTGAAAAGGGATCTGAAAGCACATCCGGTAAATATCATCTTTCTTTCTCTAAGATATAAAACAATATAACCCCTAAGCACTAAGATACTACCCCTCCAATAAATAACAGGTTCATTGGGAAATTAAAAATGAATGACTCTATTTCTACATTCAACTGAGGCATAACATGATTGGATACAATCCATGTCGAGAATGATATCAAAATAAGCAATCTATAACTCTACAAGATCTACTGAAGTGATTTTCTGAGATACTGTAACTGGGCATTTCTGTATACCCGTCTGGCTATAATAGATTTACCCACTGAGGTAGATACTGAGAAAGGCCCTACTAATATTTCTGGACTGATACCAAAATTGACAGCTACATAAGGAGTCACAAAAGAAAGTGAAGCTCTGAGATCTAATAAAAGATAAACATGAAGATGAAAGACCTATAACGCATCCGTAACTACATTAGGAGATATTTTATGATCATGTCGAGACTTGAGTGCATACAATTTGTTCTAGAGTTGACCATTAGTTGCACTAGAAGTGACACCCTATTGAGTCGGGTGACCAACTAGAATTTAGGGACGACTGTGCTGACTATACTGACCCACCTTTGGGCATTCTCTAACTCTATGACCTAGCTTGCCACATCCAAAACATAGACCACTACTAGCCTTACACTCACCCTGATAATTCCTACCACACCTCCCACAGAATGAATTAGTACGACCATTGTTCACACTACTTTGGGGCTTAGAGCCTAGCGTTGTATCCCAACTATCATTCCTAAACTATGGCGCTGGCACACTTGTTGAAGAAGGAGCTGGGGATGAGAATTTTCAGTAGAATTGGGAATTGTTAGCATTTCTAACCTTGACTTAAAACTACCTATTCTGGATATCTTATTCTCTCTCTCTCTTATTGTCCCCATGATTCTCCTCCTTAATCTGCTGAGCATGAACAATAAGCCTAGATATGATACAACCTACTGATCATTATGAGAAACTACCAAATGAGCTATGGTAGCGAAAGTAACTCTAAATTTGGTGTGAGAGACATGCTCATTCAGGGGATCTGCCTGAACAGGAGAATGTGCGGGATGCTTTCTACTCCTTCTTCTATTATTTCTTTTGGGAGGCATTATTTATAAATAAAATAAAGGATAAGTCAAGAAAATAATTTAAATATAACTCATGCTATTTCGCATGACATGAACATTGAAATAAGGGAAACTTTTCCTAAAATGTCTTGTATCCTCTTGCCCATAAGTGTGGCGCGCTTCAGACCTATGCAAAATTCTACTCAACACACCTTACAGACTCCCTAGGACACTGTAAAACCTTAGGCTCTAATACCATGTTTTTTCATAACCGGAAGCTACCTCCTAGTCGCGACAACGGTGCTTACGATCACAAGTGACCATAAGCTAACCCGTGTGCTTGTACCTACTGCGAGCACTGAATATCATAATAATAAAATAAATACAGAAAACAACAAATAAAGCCATAAGTTCAGAATACTAAAAAACCGATAAATTCTCAAGTCTGTAATGCCTGATAAAATATTAAAACACAACTGATAAGATTGATAAACTAATTGGCTGTCTATCTAACTTTCTGAATGTTTGAAAGCCTTTAAAATGACTAAGGAGTTGATGGGACAAGTCCCCAACTAACTCTTACTAACTGAATGTACTAAACTACTGAACAACTGAAATAAATGATCACGTCCCTAATAGATAAGGACTCACCATTACTGCTGCTGAGTAATGCTGGGATGTCCAACTGCAGTCGAGGAACTGAGCATCAAAACCTATAATATAATACATCATAGTGCAAAGAAAAGTTTGTGGTCAGTACTTTGAATGTACTGGTATATGCGATGAGGTCAGGCTGATATACATGGGTATTGTGCATATGAGATAAGGACTAACTGTAAGGCATGAAATAACTGAACATGAAAGCATGAAAACTATAACTTTTGAGAATGTAAGACCAAGCATAAATCTAAAATCTAAAATAAGTCTATAACTTGAAAGTCTAAAAAATGTATAATTAATAAACTAAAATATGTACACTTGGTTAAGAAACCCTGAATAGAAACTATACTAATTACAACACTGAGACTGAGGGAAGGTATCATCTAACCGACATGCCCCAATATAAGCTAATCAGGGTCTAACCTGTAACCCCAGCTGAAAGGGTGTCAGTACCGTGCCACGAGTACTAACAATGACTGTGTGGATCCACTAAATTGGTGTTCCGAAAGGCCAGGGTGTCAAGTATAAACTGCTAGGTGATTCCTGATAGAAAGCCAAGACTAACTAATGGGTGACTCCTATATCTTATGCTGGATATATATTTCTGGAATACAGGGACTAATACTAATGACTCTGCCTAACTGATGAGGTAGCCGTCATCCCTGCATTCGCTGGGTGCTAAATCCTACTCCCAACTGAACTGACAGTAATTACTAGACTGAACTAAGCTTAACTGAACAAATAATTTATCATATCAACTAACTAAATGACAATGCTCATGTTTTATCTAAAATTATTCTGAAGATACTGAAATTATATAAGTAACTAGGTATCGGGTGTTCATAACCCACCAACACTGAATGGGATTAAGAATAAGGATATATAAAAGCATTGAAACCATAATAGGGAATCATTACTCAAAACCCATCACTTAGGCATTTCATTGAACACATGAAAATCATGACATTAACATGGGGGTGCTTTTAAACAAGATAAGATTGCATGATCACATGAAAAAATCATAAGTTGAGGATTTATTCTGATTTACATAAACATGACATGGAAACTACAATATTAAAAATATTCTATAATCCAATCCACATAAAGACAATTGAGATCTTTACTTGAAATTGAAATAATAATGGATTCATGGAGATAGTTCAACAAAATCATGTAAAAACTCATAATTTGAAATCAATAATGATTTTTGGACTCCATGGGTATAAAGGGCCCATGGATGAACATTACACATACCTTAAACCCTTAATCTTGAAAGAGAAACACCAATCTTTATGCTTTATTGAAGGTTCTTGAATTTGGGTACTTGAATTCTTGGTTTCCTTAGAGAGAAATTAATGGAATTTGATGATATTGGGGGAGGAGAGGGTTTGATTTTTAGAGGAAATTGGAGAAGATGGGCAAATAATGCCCTCAACGGTGTTATAATTCATGATTTGATGAATTGGGCTGAGGGTAAACGAATAATTTCCCCCCAGATAATTAAATTTGTAACTGGATTACATTTTACAGAGTCACCACGATGCGATGAGGGTTCCATCACTATTACCACCGCGACATAGCACAATCGCGGTGAGCTGCTGGAATCATGATCCAAACATGACCTAATCCTCTTCTAAAAAATCTAAAACTTCCCCAAGACATGCTCCTTGTACCCCTGAACATGAATTAACTAAAAACCTAATGTCTCAGGATCAGGAAGACCAATTTAAAAATCCTTAAAGTTAAGAGGCCGTAAAAATGACTAAGTCCCCAACACTTAGTGAAATTTTTAGGCTTTAAGCCTCTTATGCATGCAACTAAGAGTTGGCCGATCTAAGAAGAGTACAGGGTATTACAAACCCCATCCCGGGGTTCACTCAGTGCTAAATCCTACTCCCAACTAAACTGACACTGGAATCATGAACTAGTGCATGCACTAATGACTGATATACTTAAACATGGTATTCTGAAAAGTGACAGTGCATGCATCATATGAAGCAATCATGAACATGAGAACTGATGTATTTAACATGAAATAATATTTGGGTATAACTATAAAATCATTAGTTGACTGACTCATTACTTGAAAAGTTTGAAAAATAAGTATACATGGAAGTATCGGGCGTTCATAACCCGTCAACACTGAATGATTACAAAATTTAATAACAACACTTAAAAAGGTGACATAAATTCATAATTTAAAGACCCAAAGAATGAGACATTTCAATAGCCTGATAAATTACATAAAATTGAACATGGGAATGAGTTAACCTTGGGAAGATCTCATGTTGGTATGGTTTAGAGTATAATTTGAGAATTTGACCTGATATTTACTAAACGTGACATGGGGTTTTGAAACTTCAAGTATATAAGAGTATGAATTACATGGGTTAGAACTATTAGCATAGATAGAATGTAAATTAGTGAGGGAACATGCATAATTTCATAATTTCATTGGATATTACATGGGGACTTGAACTTCTGTAATGCCCCAATTTGCTAAACCGAAATGCTACACGGTGCTCATGACCCCGAGGGATCACAAGCTAACCCATGACTGATATCTATATATGTATACTGCAAATCATGACATAATAATGCTGAATACATAAAACTGTAAAACCATAAGGTTCAACTAAATAAAACCATATATGAGAATCATAACGTCTATGTGGGTGAAAATACCCAAAATAACTCAATCTGAAAGCTAAGTCTGAATCTAAATCTGAACATAAATCTGAAATCCTCTAAACTATTTGAGTAAGGATTTGAAGTAACATGTCTCCAACTAACTTCGTATAACTAAAATAAAGAAATAAATAAATGTATCAAATCATATTGTCCTCGAATCAATGAGGACTCACTGTGTCTCTGCGACTGGAATGCTACCGCTACTGCTGGGTTGGACGTGTCTCGAAACCTATGGTGTAACATGAAAAGAAAGCACCATAGTGAAAATGCGTCAGTACAACTGGAGTGTTGAGTATACGAGGAAGGTAGACTGAACATAAAGGGTTTCATGAATGAACAACACTGATTGACTAATATGAACGTGGGAATGCAAACATACATATATAGAAACTGGGACCGTGAATGCGTGATAGAAAGACCTGTAAGCTAATACATGGTTTACTAATAACTGTCATGACTAATACTGCAAGATGATAACATGGACGACTGTATCTGACAGTCCTGTATATACTAAAATCTAAAGAACGCCCTGAGTTCTTTTACTGAGACTAATACTAAAACTGTGGGAGGTAGTGTTTAACCAACATGCCTCATGTATGCCATTATGGCTAAGCTGGGTTCCAATCTCTGCCATGACTGGAGGGGTGTCAATACCGTGCAACGGGTAAGGACATTTTGTGAGTAACCCTTATCTGGCAGGTACTCAATGAGAACAGTGGGAACCCTGAACTGACAGGTTTAAACCACCTCATCAATCCTAATCTGATAGGTTAAGATGTCTCAACCTACACTGGCTATGTAGTTCTGGAACACAAGGACTGCTTCTAAGAATCACGCCCTAAACTGGCGGGTGAGTTCCCATACTTGGTTTCACTCAGTGCTAACCTCTACTCCCATCTGGAGGGATTGGACATGAATAACTGACTATACATGACTTAACCTTATTGAATTCTATTGACTGGCAGAATGTTACTAATATCTGACAACTGACTGAGATCATGAGGTTTTCCTGAGTCACATGACTGCCTGAAGTCTATGGAATCATAGCTTGAGTTCGAATATCGTGAAACATGACATGGCTCTAGGCACACAACTATAGTTTTTGGGTACGAATACCCCCAGAACTCGATAGGAGGAAACTGACACACATGACATGACTTGATCACAAGATTTGAGTCCACAATTCACAATATCATAAGCAGGGGATAGTATACTTTATGTATTTATTAAACATTTCGAACATGATAGAAAAAACATGGATATATTTTGTGTACATAATTTATATCTCCATTATCATACATGCTTTATACCATAACAATAATAACACATAATTTGCATGGAAATTCATATTGGAGTGTATGACTAACATGAACTTGATATTTAGATATCATGAAATCATGTAAATATGAAGTTCTAACATACTAGGCATATTATCGAACACCTTGCATGCATTCTTTAAGGCATAGGTGGATTTCATACTTGCATTCTATCAATCCATCTAAAGATCATGTTTTTTAACTAACAACATAACTTTTATGAGATATACAGTCACGATGCTATTATATAGCAAAACAAACAAGCATCAACATGGGTATGATCATATCACCACAACCAACCAAGCTTTTGTATTTTAAAGATTGATTCTTGAACTCCGCAGACAAAAGGAATCCGTGGATGAACACTATGCATACCTTGGAAGGGAGGTTCTTGATGATTGACGGAGGAATTTCCTTGAAATTTGATCTTCAAGCTTGATTGTGCAACCCTAGTTGTTTTTCTCCTATAGTGCTTTTGGATAATGAACTTTGAGATGTTAATAGGGTTGTAATATGTTTAGAATCTATAAATTTCGTGATGTTAGGTTTAGGGACATGTAAGGAGTGTTAAAAGACTTAACTACCCTCAAAATAACTCAAAAATTAAGTATTTCCGTGGCTGAAATCATACATAGGCGCCGCATATGATATCGCCTATATCTACATAGGCGCCGCATATGATATCGCCTATGCTTTAAATAGGCACCACATATGATATCTCCTATGCTTTACATAGGAGCCGTATATGATATCGCCTATGCTTTACAGTGGCCATGTGCGATTGGTTAGGCGACGCCTTCTACTTTGAAGGGCTATAACTCCTTGCTCGGGTATTGGATTTTGATGAAATTGGTATCAGTGGAAAGATAATTCAATTCTCTACAATTTGGTTGGTCTAAATCTGCCAAAATATCACATATCAATCACGTTATTCTTGTTCAAATATGACCCCCATAAAATCGAACACTAAGATTTGATGGATTCAAAAACTCTTAGCTTGCATCACTCTAAGCGACTCATATGAGCATGCTTAAGACATCACAAGCTATCCTATCTCTAGGATATTCATTGTAAGTCATGCACTAAAATGCTACTCACAGGATAGGAGGTTTCATATGTAGGAAAACTTATTCACTTCCTAGCTTAGAAACATGCGGGGTATTACAACTTCAAAGCATGAAATAACATAATTTACATGGAACATACGTTGATCTAGATTGAATTTGGATTTACAAAGAAAAGCATAGATTAATTCTTCTTGAACATGTATATTTTCATCAAAATAGGAGAAATTCATACTTTAAACCAAAAAGAGGATTTTAGGGCTCAATGGATGGAAGAAACCCATTGATGAATACCCTACATATCTTAATTGAATCGATTCTTAAATAAATCTTGAAATTGAAGCTTGAATCCATGTGTTCTTTAGAGAAGAAACTTGATTTATTCTTCTTGGGAAAAGGAACGGTTCTTACATAAGTTGTTTTGAGGATGATGGGTAAATAATGTCCTTTTTGGTGTTATAAATTATGTTTTGGATGATTGGGGTCGAGGGGAAAGGACCAAATTACCCCTTGGCCCTTAGGAAGCTGAAACAGTGCAGGATAACCTCCAAATCGCGTCCCTTATTCTTGGAGAGAGACCAATGCGCTGCGCACGTTATTCCAGGGGAGAAACCAACGCGTCGCGGGCCTAACATGGAGTCTTACTATTTCTCACAAAAATGGTCATAACTTTGTGATCGGGTATTGGATTAAGGAAAAATTGGTATTGTTGGAAATCTAATTCAATTATCTATAGTTTGGTGGGTTTGAGATGAAAAACTCCACATATATAAAAAGTTATATACGTTCAAAGTTGACCCTTATAGAATCAAATATAAAAATTTGGCCAAATCAAAGGCTCTTAGCTCATCCTTACTCTAAGTGATTTCTATGTACATTTTTCACCTCATAAGAACTTCAAACACTAGGATAAAGATCATGACACATATATTCAACTATGAATCATGGGATTTGAGTTTATATACATATGAACACCGGTTCAAAATCTAGCCCAAAAATGTGGGGTGTTACAGTTAACCTCTACCACATCCTAACAAAAGATTTAAAATCTAACATGCCACATATCTTGTCCAACACATCAATAGTCAGGAAGACTCTCAATTAAGTTGATTAAGTTATCTGGATATGGTTTCCAAATAAACTATATGAAAAAGAAAAAAGAAAATGAGTCTTTACATTTACAATCTACATAAAATGAAAAAAGTTATACACATTCTACTTGATCTTCTGGCATAGAGTCAAGTGCATCCCTACAAACTTTCATCACATCCTTAGTAGTGTTAGTCCAACTAAAGTCTGCAAAACATCTAGTAGCATGTGTAAAACATATATATATACATATATATGTATAATGTATAAACTAACAGAAATATCAATAAATAATTAGTGCAATTATACATATACCTGAAGTAGTGGTAGGAATCTGGCTATCTCAATTTGGGTACTCTGTGAGGCTTTAAAAAGAAAACGATACAAGTACTTTAAGGTTGTACTACCCCAACTATAATACCTAATTGCATTGACGTTCTCAAGCATAGATAGGTATATAAGCTTCAAATAACCACTAGATGTACCTTCCATCATCATACCCACAATCATCCATAACATGTAACACCTAGCCTTCTAATTGATTATTTCTTATGTTGCCATGTTCGACAATTTTGGTTGTCCTAGAATGTGTTCATTAAGTGTATAAACCTTGAGGAAACTATTTTTGAAGTCTCGGAGAGATTGAATAAGACCTAATAATCTTTGACAAATTTCTTTCCAATCCCCTATGGTCCTTGTCGTCTCATTACCAAGTACCAGATCACCATACATAGGAAATCTATACAACACCTCTACGTCCTGAAATGCCATAGTTGTTTTACCTATTATAAAGTGGAAAGTATGAGTTTCGGGATGCCAATACTTACCTAATGAAGTGATCAAACTACGGTCTATTAGATTTAAAAACACCATACAATCCAGATAATTTAATCACTTCTAAAACTCGTGTATGGATAGGATATTTCTCTATGAGCTTCCAACAATTTCCATCACCTCTTCTCGTATTAAGAATCATATTAACACTTCTATCCCATAAATCTTGTGACATATGAGTGGGTTGTTCAATTAATACAAACGGTTCAACTGGCCCGGAAGCCAACTTTTATGAACTACTACCATCCACAAGTGAATATTTTCATTATAATAAACAAATTAACCAGCCATAAAAGGAAAAAAATTATTCTTTTAAACATGATCAAAGTCCGTAAATAATTCTTTCTCCTTGAAAAAAATCCCAAGATTGAAAAAAAAATTAAATCCATCTATTCCAAAATCATAATTTAGATCATAGTTGAGTAAAATTTGAGAAATATAAAAGTGTAAAATAAAGAGTCAATTTGAGGCTAGGGGTATATAGAGTAAATTTGTACAAAAAATAATACTAAAGAAGGACCCTTTCTATTTGCGTTTGAGGCTAGCCGGGTTTCGCAATCCGAAACAAAGATGGGATTGGACTGCCAATCCAATCAATCATAGGTGATTGAAATTGCTAAAAAGTTAGAGTAAGTAGTCCAGAGAAAAGAGACAAGAGCAATGCAAATGAGTATTTTTTTTAGAATTAGGGCCACTGGCAATGAAGGCCTACCCCTAAAAATATTTCAAGTGCAATGTTTATTTTGTTTAAAAAAGAGAATAGCAGTTACGAATTACTTATAAAACGTTACTATTAGTAACGTTTTATGGTCCACTAAGTGTTTACGCCTTTAGTTTTGACCCTTACATTTTATGTAAAATATTTAATAAAATAATAGGATAATACGTTACTGGCAACAACGTTTATACTAGTTTTGTAAAATTTCAAAAAAATATATTACTTTGGTGAATTGATTCAAAAAATGACTTATTTTGGTCAAGAATTCTAGAATCTTATATACCAATTTCATAGTTGAGACCCCAAAATTTGAAAATCATTTAAAATATTATATATAAACATATTTCAACTTAATCATTTAAAACAATTCCTGAATGCTAGATTATATACAATTTTTACAGATGAAAAATATATTATTAACATATTATATTTATTGATATCAGTTTCCATATGCTAATTCTACCCAAAATATTATTGTAAATAAAAATTCATGAATTAGAAATTAAAGATATTGTACTATAATCCATTATTATAGAGAGATTGGCTACGAAGAAACTGTGGAGAGAGAAGGAAAATATTTTTTTTTGCTTTTTAAAAATTGAATATAAATGTAATTGAAGAAATAGAAAAAAACAGGCTTATTCCATAATTTTAACCCACATAATAACTAACTCCTATTAAAATTAAAGATCTTTTCAACAAAAATATAGAAAACAATATTTTTCTTATTTTTTTGTTTTAAATCTGCTATTAATTAATTTGTTTTTTTTATATTTTTTTCACTTAAAAGGTACTATTAATTGCAATCTAAAAAGTATTGATATGACTTGCAATATATAATCTATATTTCAATATTTTCTTCATATTAAATTCAGAACAATATGAGTAAACCTAACCTTTACAAAGAAATTCCTTAAATCCTGACTGAACAATCATCTAACATCTATATTAAGCACCAAAAATAGCTGGTAGCAACAAAATATAAGCTACAATAAAATAATATAATAATTGAGATATATAAAGTGATTAGAGATCAAAAATAGTTGGTAGCAACAAAATATAAGCTACAACGAAATAATATAATAATTGAGATATAGAAAGTGATTAGAGAATCAAGTTTAACCAATACAATAATGAAAATAAGTGAAGTAAGAATCAAATTTCACCAATATAGTAATGAACTATACATAAAACATCAACAATGAAGAAATTAAAATCGAGTTAACTCTGTTGAACAATAAAATTTTGAGACCAAAAAAATAAATATTTGGGACAAGAAGAATATTCCAACAATCATTTTATTAATTTCAATATGTGAGTATTACATTATCTATGAATCCTCTGATTCATATTTTTAAATATAAATTCAAGGGCTTTGAGCTTGATCTTGAATTCAAACTTGATTTGAAAGTTTGATGGATTTGATCTTGACTTGTACTTCAATTCAAGGGCTTTTGGGCTTGATCTTGAATCTTGTGGTCTTCATCTTTAATCTTGATGAACTGAATTGGAATACTTGAGCTTTATAGAGAAATTGCGGCATTTGATCCTCAATCTTTCTCTTGCTTCTTCTTAGAGTTGTTGGTCTCATTTCTAAATTATGAGACCCCTATTTACATTTGTAGAAAGTAAAGAGTCATGGTGAATATGAACTTCTTTTGATTTCACTAGGCTTGCTGCATCATTTTGATATGTGGCATGGTCCTATTGGCTCCTTCACTTGACTTGGCATGCCATGTCATTCGATACATGATGCCTATTTGGGCCTCTAGAATATGACAATATCTTGTGGTTAGCGAAGAAGGCACATCATTTGTAACCCAAATCAATGGTCTATCCCAATAAAAATTGGACTTTAATTAAATATATACATGCCTGGACTTAAATAATTAATCCAATTATATTAATCCGTAATATTTATTTGGGACTAATATATTTTGAATTTAATATAATCCAAATTTCATACGAATTTTAATGTAGTAAGATTTAGTTGCCCACAAAACTCCCCTACTTAAAGATTGGTCGAGTATATACTTTAGAGACTAGATTTGAAGTATGATTATTTAAACATGCTTCATTCGTGCTTCAAAGATTTTCATACATATGAACACCCATTTCATTAGTTGAGAAAATTCAAAGGTGAACATGCAGTTTGCATATTGATATTGTCTCTCAAAGACATTTTTTAGTCCTAATTTATTTTGTGAATTTCTACACATAAGACCTATTGGTGAGATATTATATCAAGATCCAATAATGTATAAATAGATTTTGAAAAAAAATTCACCACCTTACTTAATCAGGAATAAAACTCTTACAATTTGAATTTATATTGGAGATGGAAACCCTTTCAGTTTGAATTTATATTGGAGATGGAAACAACCTCCAATTTGAATTTATAGTAAAGAAGGAAACTATCTCCAATTTGAATTTATATTGGAGATTGAAACTTTATCAATTTGAATTCATATTGGAAATGGAAACAACCATCCTACAACTCTATCAAACGATGTCGGTTCCCCATTTATTCAATATCTATTTTGAGGTTTCCAAGACATGAATAATGTTGAGGTAATTTCCTTCGCTTCTATTTTTTTTATTTTTCATCACCTTTTTTCAGCCCAGCATGTTAGTGGTAGAAAATTCATATCTCATTGTAGAAATAGCGAAATGATGAACCGTTTGATTTACAGAATCTAGACTTCAAGATTTATAACATATCCAAGAATTATTTTAAAAATCTTTCAATATAATTCTCAATAATTTTTTAAATTATCCCTAAATATTATCATGCTGAAAATTTTAGATCTGCGCATCTTTGCCAAAACTTCCATATCTTAGTGTAGGAAGGACAAAATCACAAGATGCTTGATTCTTGTGAAAATAGACACAAATATATATAACATATCCAAAATTCATAATTTAATACCTTCTATATCTTTTCAGGTGTTATCTCAAATTCATCATTGAATTTTGATGGACCAGCAGTTTCAGATTTGTGCAATGGTACCAAAAAAATTATATCTCAATATGGGAGTATCGAAGTTATGATATGCTTAATTTTATAGGTACCAGAAATATGCATCTATAACATACCCAAGATTTGGAATTTATTTGCAACCTTCAAAATCGTTCTAGACAATATTTTGAAGTTGATCCTAGATTCTGTACGACAGAGAATTTCAGATTAGTGTCGCCTCACCAAATAATTATATCTTGATGCAGAAACATTACCATCAAAGGGTATTTTGATTATTGCAAATAAGATTTTGAGGGTTTCATTCTCACAAAAATATTTTGTCTCAATCCAGGTTAGTGATACATGACTTTCAAGTTTGATACGTTGTGCCAAGTACCAATCTCTCTCCTACTTGTGTTTTCTTTGTGTTATCTCTTTTTTTCCTTTGCAGGATCGAAGCAGATGGCAGCATGCAACAATTGTATTAAGGTAAGAGAGGTTAAATTTTCCACCGTACACCTTAAGACCAACCAATTTACCTTCAAGATGGTGGCTATGCAATAATCAGCTTAGGGTGTAAGAGTTTAATTTCACCTCCATACATCTTAAGATTGACCAATTTGGATAAAAGATAATCCGTATACATAACAAATCCATTCAAATGCCATCTTAAGGTGAAAAGGGACAAATTTTGTCCACCTTAAGGAATGAAAAGTTTGAGATACTTGTAAGGATAAACTCGTGAGAGACCAGCTTACGGTGCAAAGGGATAAATTTTGTGATGCTTTTAAGGATAAACCCATGAGAGGCCAATTTAAGGTGCAAAGGGGTAAATGTTTTCCACATTTAAGGAATGGAAATTATAAGATTCTTTTAAGGATAAACCCGTGAGAGCACAAGTTAAGGTGCAAAGGGACAAATTTTGTCCACTTTAAGGCATGAAAATTTTGAGATTCTTTTAAGGATAAACCCGTGAGATCCCAACTCAAGGTGCAAAGGGTAAAATTTTGTCCACCTTAAGGAAAAAAGATTTTTATATCCTTCTAAGGATAAACCCATGAGAGGCCAACTTACGGTGCAAAGGGAAAAAGTTTGTCCTCCTTAAAGTATGGAGATTTTGAAATCCTTTTAAGGATAAACCTATGAGAGTCCAGCTTAAGGTGCAATGGGACAAATTTTTTGCACCATAAGGTATGAAAATTTTGAGATCCTTTTAAGGATAAACCCGTGAAAGGCCGGCTTAAAGTGCAAAGGGATAAATTTTGTCCACCTTAAGGCATGAAAATTTAGAGATCCTTAAGCCCGTGAGAGGTTACCTTAAGGTGCAAAGGGACAATTTTTGTCCACCTTAAGTGTAATGCCTCGAGATTACACCCTAGACGTCACATGGTTCTTATATCCCCGAAGGACCACAAGCTAACCCATGCTGGTACCTGATGTGAGCATTGGAAAAAATGACAAGAAACATGTGCGAAACTTAACGTAAAATGCCATAAGGTTTTAACACATCAAACACCTCTAAATTACAAGTATGAAATCAACTTTCTGATGAATAATAACATAAAGTCTGTCAATAGCAACTGGAATCTTAACAACTGACTGAAAGTGTTTGAAAACCTCTAACTGAACGACAAAGGAGTTGATGGGACAAGTCCCCAACTAACTCTGATTGACTTCTAATAATTAGATTCTGAAAATAAACATAATTGATCCTCGGAATATGAGGACTCACCATTGCTGCTGATACTAGTGTGTTGGGATATCTTGGTGCGATCGGGAACCTAAGCATCTAAACCTATGATATAAGACATCATAACGCAAGAAATGAGTATGCGGTCAGTACTTTGAATGTACTGGTATGCTAAATGAGGATAGGCTAATATGTACGGGTTCATGCACATGAATTATAATAAATGACTGGATGTATAGCAAGAGATAACTAATGTATAGTATGCATGAAAACTGTAAAATCTAAAAATACATGACCAAGCTTATGGCATGCTACTAGAATAGTTTGTAAACTGAAATGTTGAAATACTGATACTGAACAATTAATAACTGCATGCCATGGTCAAGCAAGCCTAAACTGAACTCTAAACTGAATACTGAATTAAGACTGTGAGAGCTATTGTCTAACTGATATGCCCCATTATGAGCTAATTGGGGTCCAACCTGTAACCCATTTGAAAGGGTGTCAATACCGTGCCACTGATACTAATATTTGACTGTGTGGATCCACTAAGGTGTTGTCCCGAAGGACCAAGGGTCACCCCCAACTGGCATGACCCTAATGAGATATGTGTCAACCCTCATCTAGCAGGTTAACATCTCTAACCTACATTATCTATGTAGTTCAGGAACGTAGAGACTGCTACTAAAGGTTATACCCTCAATTAGCAGATGAGCCCCCATCCTCGGGTTCGCTCGGTGCTAAATCTAACTCCCAACTGAATTGACTCAAATTTGTTGGACTGGATGAACTTACTATCATGATAAACTAATCAGACTGATAATACTCTAATATATCCAAAACCATTTTGAAAATACTAAAACTAAGTAAACAACTAAGTTTTTGGGTATTCATAACCCCCAGGACTCGATAGCAATGACAACAAGATCATACCAACACTTTGAGGACATGAAAGATAATCAATATTCAAACCTCATTCTTTGAGGCATTTCATCAAACACTTGCAATGCATGGATTAAACATGAGAATAGTTTTCAAAGCACGTAGTAGTAATATGATTTTGATACTAAGTCCCCAAAGTAAGGCTTGAATCAGCAAACAATACCATTCAAAACTTGTAGGGTTTAATAACAATAGACTTTTCATGAAAACATGATATAAAGTCAAGATTCATGGAAATTCATAGGGAAAATTCATGGAAAAATGTAAAAATCATAACTTTAAACTTGAAATTTGGATTCTTGGACTACTAGGGTGAAAAGGATCCATGATTGAACATTTAGCAAAGCTCTAAGGATTAAATCCTAAATAATATCACATGCTTGAATGTTTTTAGCTTTGAAAACACCAATTCTTGATATTTCTTAGATGGAAAGAAGGTTTAACTTGATGAGAAAAAGGAGAGTTTAGAGTTTCTTGTTGAATGAAATTAGAGAATGTAGGCAAAATATGCCCCTTTCAGTTGTTTAATCCAGTGTTTTCACGATTTGGGGCCATGGGAAAAGGCTAAAATGCCCCTGGAAATTTAAATTTGTAACTAGAACGCAGTTTTAGACCTCATCGCGACACACCAAGGTGTTCATCGCAATTTCCACCACGATGCGGTGCAATCATGGTGACTCACTAGAATAAAAAATTGTCGATTTGACATTCATCGTGATGTGATGGCTTCTTCACCGCTATACTCACCATGACGCATTCTAATTGCGCTGATTTGCTATTTTGGAAATTCAAACGTGGTCCAAACCTCATTCAAAAAATCCACAACTTACCCAAGACATGCTACTTACACCCCAGAACATGAATCAACACAAAAACTTATGTCTTGGGGTCGGTAAGGTCACTTTAAAAATCAACAAAGTTAAGAGGCCAAAAAGGTAAAACAAAGTCTCCAACACTTGGCCAAATTTTCAGGTGTTGAGCCTCTTATACATGGACTAGGGTCTAAACTGGAATTAGAAAAGTACGGGATATTACAATATCTCTCCTTGGGAAACTTTATCCTCGAATGAGACTGATTAAGCTGAGCATACTGAGGTACTGATATTTCATGTTGAATATGCCTAATTGGAAACATAATTACATGATTGAGTCTAAAACATGATGACTGACTGAACTAATTCATGAATGCATGCAATGACATGAACATGATTATATGACTGGAACTGAGAATAAAGAAGAGGAACTTTAGGGAAAACTATTATCTTAAGCTGAGTCTGAGTTTGCGGAGAAAAGGTGGGGGTACTTGGTCGACATATCTACTTCTGCTTCCCAATTTTCTCCCTCAACGGACTAAATCCTCCAAAGAACTTTGATCAAGGGAACTTCTTTGTTCCTTAGTCTGTGAATCTGGCAATCTACGATTCAACTGGGAGTTCTTCGAAAGAAAGGCCAGTCTGAATATCTAAGCTTTCTAAAGAAACAACGACAGCTGGGTCACCAATACACTTCTTTAATAAAGAAGCATGGAACACTGGATGCACTGATGCCAAATCTGCAGGTAACTCAAGCTCATACACTACTTTCCCAAAATGACTTAAGACCCTAAAAGGCCCAACATATTATGGACTAAGTTTCCCCTTCTTGAAAAATCTCTTCACTCCCTTCATGGGAGATATCTTAAAATATACAAAATCTCCAACCTCAAACTCAAGATCCTTCTTCCTCACATCTCCATAAGATTTCTGTCGACTCTGGGCTGTGTTAAGCCTTTCTCTAGTAAACTAAACTTTCTCCAATGCATTATATACTAACTCAGGACCTATCAAGGCAGTCTCACCTACCTTAAACCATCCAATATGAGATCTATATCTCCTCCCATATAGAGCCTCAAATGAAGCCATTTGGATATTGGAGTGATAGTTTTTGTAGTATGCAAACTCAAGAAAAGGCAAGTGATCATCCTAACTACCCTTATAGTCTATAACATAAGCTCTCAATATGACCACTAAGGTCTAAATGATCCTCTCTACTTGACCATATGTATGAGGGTGAAAGGTTGTACTGAGATGAATTTAGATACCAACTCTTATGGAAAGCCTTCCAAAAGTGAGACGTAAACTGAGTACCTCTATCTAAAATGATGGACAATGGGACTCCATAATCCTCCATTGAATAAGAAGTATGGACTGGAAAGAAATGGGCTGATTTGGTCATCCTGTCCATAATGACCCAAATTGAATCATGTTGACGATGAGATTAAGGAAAACCTCTCACAAAGTCCATGTTCACCTCTTTCCACTTACAAGTGGGATACTAAAATCCTGCATAGAACCACTAGGTTTTTGGTGCTAAACCTTGACCTACAAAAAATTAGAGAACCTAGCTACAAACTCTGCGACATACCTTTGCATGCCTCTCAACCAATAAATCTTCAAATCATAGTACATCTTAGTGGCTATTAGATGAATAGAGTATCGCGCACCATGCGCTTCTGCGAGAATTTGTTATCTCAAATCATCTAGACTCAGCACCCAAATTCTACCCTGGCAGGGCAGCACACTATCTCTTCCTTGGGAGAAAACTTCTACTTTCTGATCTCTGACTAACTCTTTAAACTTAACTAGACTGGGGTCTCTATCTTGCTTTTCTTTTACTTCAACAACCAAAGAAAATTCCAAACTATTCTGAACTCAAACACTACCCTTAGCTGAATCTACAAAATTAACACCTTATTTGGCAAGCTGATGAACTTCCTGAACCAACTTCTTCTTATTGTACTTAACATGAGCAGCACTACCTACATATGATCTATTAAGGGCATCTGCCACTATATTGGCCTTGCCCGGGTGATACAAAACACTCATGTCATAATTTTCAACAATTCTAACCACTTTCTCTAACGGAGATTCAAATCTTTCTGTGAAAATACATACTAAAAACATTTTTGGTCTGTGAACACATCAACATGCACCCTATACAAAAAGTGCCTTAAATCTGTAAGCCAAACACGAAAGATGCTAGTTCAAGATCATGGGTGGGGTAATTCTTTTCATGGGTCTTGAGCTGTCTAGAGGAATAATCTATGACCTTTCCCCTCTGCATCAACACATAACCTAAACCAACTCTTGAAGCATCACATTAAACAACAAACCTATCTAAACCATCTGGCAATGTCAACACTGGGGCTGAGGTGAGTCGAGTCTTTAACTCCTGAAAGCTCTTCTTATAAGAATCTGACCACTGAAATATAACTTTTTTCTGAGTCAATTTGGAATGGGGGATGCAATAGATGAAAACGCTTTGACAAAACATTTGTAATAGCCATCCAAACCTAAGAAACTTCTAATATCTGATGAAGAGATGGGACTAGACCAGTTTCTCACTACTTCAGTCTTTTGATGATAAACTCTATTGCCATTACTGGAGATAATATGGCCAAGTAAAGCTACTAATCTTAGCCAAAATTCGCACTTATTAAATTTCACAAATAACTGATGGGTTCTAAGAGTCTGCAATACTATCCGGAGGTGGTCTGCATGATCAATTTTACTATGGGAATAGACAAGAATATCACCAATGAAGACTATAATGAACATGTCCAAGTACTGCTTGAACACCCTAGTTATTAAGTCCATGAAAGTTGTTGGGGCATTTGTAAGACCAAGAGACATGACTAGGAATTCAAAGTGACCATACCGAGTTCTGAAATCTGTTTTCAGAATGTCACATTCTCTGACTCTAAGCTTGTGATCGCCGGATCTGAGATCTATCTTAGAGAAATAACTGGCACCCTGGAATTGGTCGAATAAGTCATCGATTCTGGGGGGTGGATATTTATTCATGGAGGTGACCTTGTTCAAATGATGGTAGTTGATACACATTCTAAGACAACCATCTTTCTTTAGCATAAAAAGAACTGGTACACCCTAAGGGGAAATGTTGGATCTAATAAACCCCTTCTCTAAGAGGTCTTTCAGCTGTTCTTTCAACTCCTTAAGTTCGGCTAGAGCCATTCTATATAGCAGAACAGAGATAAGATGGGCATCTAGAATAAGGTCTATTCCGAAGTCAATTTCCCTATCGAAAGGAACTTCAAGAAGGTCTTCAGGGAACATATCAGGAAATTCCCTTACTATGGAAACCGACTCAAGATTTGGAGTTTCAGAACTAGAGTCTTTAGCTCGTGTAAGATGGTAGACACACCCCTTGAATATTATTTTTCTCACTCTAAGATATGAAATAAGATGACCCCTAAGGGCTATAGTAATAACTCTTCATACAAGGACTTCTTTATTTTGAAACTAGAAGTGAAAGATCCTATTTCATCAATAAACTTAAGCATAACATGAATAGATCCAATCCATACCAAGAATGACGTCAAAATCTGTCATCTCTAGTTCTACAAGGCTATTGATGTAACTTTCTGAGACACTATAACTTCGGCAGTTTCTGTCTACCCACCGGGCTATGATAGACTTACCTAATGGGGTAGACACTGTGAAAGGATCTACTAAGGTTTTAGAACTGAATCTAAAGTTGACAACTATATAAGGGGTTACAAAAGAAAAAGAAACTCCTGGATCTAGAAAGCCATAAACATATAAATGAAAGACCTGCAATATACTAGGAACCATATGAGGGGAATTTTACTGATCCTATTGGGACTGAAGTGCATAAAATCTTCTTGGGCGCTGGACACTAGTGGTACTGGAAGTGATACCCTGCTGAGTCGGGCGATCGGATGGAACTGAGGGACGACTAGACTGACCTTGCTGACCACTCTGTGGACAATCCATGATCATGTGGCCTAGCTTTCCATACCCAAAGCATACATCACTTCCATCTTTACACACACCCTGATGGTTTCTACCATAGTTCTAGCAAAGAGGATTTGCATGACCGTTGTTCACACTTCCCTGGGGCTTAGGTCCCAGAGCTTTGTACCTATTATCACTTTTGATCTTCGGTGCTGGAGCACTATATAAAGATGGGGCTATTTCTGAATAGTTCTTATTGATTTAAGAGAGGTTACCACCCTCTGACCTCGGCTGAGCAAAACTGAAGTTACCTATTCTAGCCCTTATTCTCCCTCTCTTTCTCCTTACACTTCTGCTTCACAATCTGTTAAGCATACACCATCAACCTTGACAAATCCATCTCCTTAATCAATATTTCAGTCCTACACTCCTTGACCATACTATCAGCGATACCCGAGACAAACTTACTTATCCTAGATCTATCATCAGACTCAACATTAGAAACATATATGGCTAGCCGAGTAAGATTAAGAGAATACTCCTTCACATTCATGTTTCCCTGCCTAAAATTAATAAAATCCTACACCTTAGCTTCCCTTAACTCCAAGGGAAAGAACCTATCTTGAAATGCTCCAACAAACTTCTCCCATTCAACAGACCCTGCATCTTCCCCTCTATCTCTCTTTCACTATTTATACTAGGTGTGAGAAATATCCTACAACTGGTAAGCATCCAACTCTGCACTTTCACTAGAAGCTACACCCATTATTCCTGTTACCTTCTGAACCATGTTGAGGAACTCCTGCGGATCCTCATTAGACTTAGACCCCAAAAATAGATGAGGGTTCATTTAGGTGAAGTCCGGAATCCTAGCTACGGTGGTGTTAACCACTAGAATGGTTGGGAAAACAACCGGTTGATTATATAGGACTGCTACTGAATGAGATAAGGTCATGAATGGTTCTTTGAATTTGGCATGGGAGATAGGCTTATTCAGGGGATCTTTCTGAATAGGTGGAGGTGCAGGCTGATTCTCATAAACGGAAAGAAGATTGAATTAGAAGAAGAGTTTAAGTAGAGATTGCACTCACTCATATGGAATAAATACTAAAAGAAGGGAAACTTTTTCTAAGACATCTTATAGCCTCTTTTCCATAAGTGTGGCGCGCTTTACACCCATGCACAAGAGTCCACTCAATGCTACTTTAAAACTCCCAAGGGCACTTTAAAATCTTAGGCTCTGATACTAAGTTTGTAACACCCCAAGAGTATACCCTAGACGCCATATGATGCTTACATCCCCAAAGGACCACAAGCTAACCCATGCTGGTATCTGCTGTGAGCACTAGAAAAAATGACAAGGAACATGTGCAGAACCTAACTGAAAATCCCATGAGGTTTTAACACATCAAACATCTTTTAATTACAAGTCTGAAATCAACTATCTGAAGAATAATAACATAAAGTCTGTCAATAGCAACTAAAATCTGAACAACTCACTGAAAGTGTTTGAAAGCCGCTAACTGAAAGACTAAGGAGTTGATGGGACAAGTCCCCAAATAACTTTGACTGACTTCTAAAACTAAAATAGTGAATAAAATATTTGGTCCTCAGAATATGAGGACTCACAACTACTACTGTTACTGGTACGCTGGGATATCTAGGTATGGTTGGGAACATGAAAGTTTAAACCTATGATATAAGACATCATAGCACACGAAAAGAGTATGTTGTCAGTACTTTGAATATACTGGTATGCTAAATGAGGATAGGATAATATGTGTTGGCTCATGTGCATAAATAATAATTGCTGACCAAGAGATAACTGATGTATAGTATGCATGAAAGCCGTAAAATCAGAGAATGCATGACCAAGCATATGGTAAGATACTGGAATATTCTGTAAATTGAAATGCTGGAATACTGATAGTGAACTATAAAAAACAGCATGCCATGGTCAAACAAGCCTAAATTGAACTCAGAACTTAATACTAAATTGAGATTGTGGGAGCTATCATCTAACTGACATGCCCCATTATGAGCTAATTATGGTCCAACATGCAGCCCCAGTTAGAAGGGTGTCAATACTGTGCCACGGGTACTAATATTTGACTGTGTGGATCCACTAAGATGTTGTCCCAAAGGACTAAGGGTCACCATCAACAGGCAGGGCCCTAATGAGATATGTGTTAACCCTCATCTAGAAAGTTAACATCTCTAACTTATGATGGCTATGTAGTTCAGGAATGTAGGGACTGCTACTAAAGGTTACACCCTCAACTGGCAGGTTAGCCCCCATCTCTGTGTTTGCTCGGTGCTAAATCCTAATCCCAACTGAGCTGACTCAAATTTTGTTAGACTGAGCTAAACTTACTAACATTATAAACTCATTATAATGATAACACTATAATATATCCGAAATCATTCTTAAAATACTGAAACTATCTAAACAACAAAGTTTTTGGGTATTCATAGTCCCCAGGACTCGATAGCAATGAAAACAAGATCATATCAATACTTTGAGGACATGACACGTAATCAACATTCAAAACTCATTCTTTGAGGCGTTTCATTGAACACTTGCAATGCATGGCTTAAACATGAGAACAATTTTCAAAGCACGTAGTAGTTACATGATTTTGATACTAGGTCCCCAAAGTAAGGCTTGAATATACGAACAACACCATTCAAAATATGTAGTATTTAATAATAACAACAATTTCATGAAAACATGATATAAACTCGAGATTTATGAAAATTCATAGGCAAAATTCTTGGAAACCTATAAAAATTATAACTTTAAACTTGAAATTTTGGTCCTTGGACTCCATGGGTGAAAAGGACACATGAATGAACATTTAACAAACATCTAAGTATTAAATCCTGAAGAATATCACAAACTTAAATGTTTATGGATTGGAATACACCAATTCTTGATCTTTCTGGGATGGAAATAGGGTTTGACTTGATGAGCAATAGGAGATTTTAGGGTTTATTTTTGAATGAAATTGGAGAATGTTGGCAAAATAAGCCCCTTTCAGTTGTTTAATCCCGTGTTCTCACAATTTGGGGCCATGGGAAAGGGCCAAAATGCTCCTGGAAATATAAATTCATAATTAGAACAAAGTTTTGGACCTCACCGTGAAGCGCCAAGGAGGTCATCGCAATTTCCACCGTGACACGGTGCAATCATGGTGACTTATTGGAGTCAGACAATTGTTGATTTTCCCTTCACTGTGATACGATAGATCCTGCACTGCTATGCTCACCACAACACAGTCTAATCACAGTGAGTTACTATTTTAGAAATCCAATCGTGGTCCAAACCTCATCTAAAAAATCCAAAACTTACCCGAGATATACTACTTATATCCCTGAACATGAATTAACTCAAAAAATTATGTCTTAGGGTTGGGACGATCACTTTAAAAATCAACAAAGTTATGAGGCCAAAAAGGTTAAACTAAGTCTCTAACACTTAGCCAAATTATCAGGTGATGAGCCTCTTAGACATGCACTAGGGGCTGAACTAAACTTTGAAAAGTATGGGATATTACATTAAGGCATGGAAATTTAGGAGGCCTCGATTAGATTTTTTCAACTTCCACTTGCTAACTTGGCGATTTGGGCGGCTCAACATTTAAATTTGGTGAATTTGGCAACTTCAGCTTACAGGATCGATAAAATTTTCTTACTTTAAACTAACGGCTTGGTAGATTTGCGCCCTTAGTTCTAGTCTTGGAGAACTTTAGCATTTCACATCCCATAGAAGGAACTCCTCCCCACACCATCTCATTCAAATCCACCCAAAAGTTCTTGTCAACCTCCTTATTCAAGCCTATTTGGGGCGTGCAAGAACTAATAAAGTTCAAAGTAAGTCCTCTAACGACTAGCTTAATCCTCATATTCCTACCCTTAATCCTTCTAACCTCTACCACTTGATCTCTAAGGTTAGAATATACTAAAATGCCTACTCCATTCCTATCCATCGATCCTCCTGAGTACCATAACTTAAACTCATCCGCATCCCAAGACTTTGTACCTATACACTTTATTTCCTAAACACACACTATATTGCTCTTCCTCTTTTTGAAAAGTTCATTATCTTTATGGACTTCCCCATTAAATAAACATATATTCGAAGACTCTATTCTAAGACTAGGGAAACCCTAAAGCCACGTACCGCTCCTACCCCTCACCCTAGACCACAACTTATGACATAACCCTAGTCTATCATCACTCATCAAAGCCACCAAAGAAAATTTAAATTTCATAGGAAAATACTAAGGAATACTAAATCAAATGAATAGCCTTCAAGGTAATTGTAATGCCACGGGAGTACCCCTTGGGTGTCACATAGTGCCTAGGGCTACTAATAGCCCTAAGCTAACCCTTGACATCAATGTAGTTTGTAACTCTCATGAAAAGTGAACTAACATATATGTATAAATATGGGAGGAAACAATTTAAAATATTATTCTCAACTTGAAATTTGAAGTCTCAAATAAACTCTTTAAACTAAAAGATACGTAATCTGACAAACCTCTACTACTAACTAGAGAGCCACTGGGACAGACCCCAGCTGACCCGAATAAAATTTGAAATCAAATAACTAAAGGGACGTCCAAAAATGATCAAAAGTCTGATAAGTTATGTGCTTAGACTATGAGGACTCACCAAATATCGGAATGTAGAAAGTAATGCCCGTGATCAATCGTGTTGCTGAAAACGAGCACCAGAACCTACATTATAAGATAATTTAGTACATAGACATGTATGTGTGGGTCAATACTGAGTATATTGGAGTACATACATAAATAAAACAAGAACTGAATATGTTTTTAAATCATGCATGATAAGTATAAAGGACTCACCTAGGACATGAATAAAACTAAATATGGTACTATCATAAAACATGACTAACAAAGCATACTGAATACACTTAGTGAGTCATTACACTTAGTATCTAAAATCTTTAACTTTAGTCTTTCTTATGGGAGATTCTTACAACCGACATAAACCATGTGAGCTATCATGGAGTCCTACGTCTTACCAACTTTGGGGAAAGCTTTCCTACCCTTACCAATGGAATAAAACCTTAACATAAGTGATCACTATACTTAATCCATATTGGGAAAAGAAGACACTTGTTGGCAAGGTCTTTTAAACCTACGGTGGCTCATAGTTTTTAGGAATTTAGGATACACTCATCCAAATTCCCTTCCCGGGGCTAAATACTACTCCCTAAATATTTATAGGCTCATACTTAGGAAATCCACCTTAAAATAACATAAGTGTTTATAGACGAAAAACCAATTATGCTTCTCTTTACTTAAATCATCATCAGAAGTAACACTTCTGGATTTCCTATCTTATACCAAAAGATCAAGCTGAACCTTAATAATGTTGTAATTCATGTAACTGAAACTTTTAACTAAGGTTTCTTGTAAACTTAGTGTTTATGCTTATGCCTTGAAATTCATTCTTTCTTTCATAGGACTTATAATAAATATCATGCTCAATACTTACACTGAAATCTTTCATAAGAACTCAAGTCAAACTAATGAGATTTAAATCGTTGTAACAATCTTGCAAGTCAAAACATGAAAAGATGAAAACTCTTATGCACTTAAGTCCTTCAATCACTTGATAATTAATGATATACTTCAAGAATATGAGAACTTGGGCATGAACCCTAAATCAAACATATAAATCCATCTTTAAAGATCAAGTTTTTTTGGCATAAGTATGAAAGAGTATCCTTGTTCAAAACCCCACATACCTGGATTTACTTAATGTGTGAAGAGAACCTAAACTCAGAGACTTGAGAGATATCTTTGTGGAAGAAATTATAGCCGTGTTGCTCTTGAGGATAAGAGGAAAAAAGTGTTTTTAATCGATTGTAAGTGGAGGAAAATAATGCCTCTCTTAGGTTATATGTCGTGGGTTAGAAGTTTTAAGAGGTGAAAAGACTGAAAGGCCCCTCAACTAAACTTATATAAACTTGACCGTTGGTCACCACAAGTTATCTCTCAACTCGTATCTTCTTTTTATGAGTTGACCTAATGACTCTGAACCTCTACAGTAACAAAGATAGTACACACTGATCTTGATATGAGTCATATCTTATGACTCGTATAAAGTCTTTATAATTTGTCGCTACCATTCATAATCTGGACAAAAGCTTAGGGAACCTGCACTACTAACATTACAACTATAACTATACAACTCATCACCTTTTGTAACGACTTTAGCCTATCACGAATCAACTAAACCTTTTCCATAGCCTCTAGAACAGAGTTTGACCCAATCAACGCCGTTTGACCAACCTCAAACAATACTATTATGATTTGCATCTACACCCATACAATGCTTCAAATAGATCCATATAAATGCTGACATAGTAAATATTATTATAATCGAACTCAATCAAAGGTAGATGGTCATCCCAACTTCTTTTAATGCCTAAAACACAAGCTCTCAGCATGTCTTCCAGTGTCTAAATTATGTGTTCATCCTGACCATTGTTATGTGGATGAAAAGTAGTACTAAACTTCGCCTTTGTACTAAGGCCTTTCTGAAATGATTGCCAAAATTAGGAAGTAAATTGCGTGTCTCTTTCAGAAATTATGGAAAATGGAATCCCATGAAACCTTACTAACTCATGAATGTATATTTTGGCATAATCTTCTATCATATCAGGAGTCTTAATACGTAGAAAATGAGCTGATTTGGTCATTCAATCAACTATAACCCAAATTAAATTTTGTTGATGTCTTGTACGAGGAAACCCTTTGGTGAAATCCATATTCACTACTTTCCACATCCAAGTAGGCATGCTAATCTCCTGTAGGATACCATCCAGTCTCTAATGTTCAACCTTAACTTGCTGGAAATTGGGACACCAGGCTACAAACTCGGCTATGTCCCTCTTAATACTATTCCACTAACAAATTTATCGCAAATCACGGTACATCTTAGTAGCACCAGGATGAATAGAATACTATTAACCATGAGCCTCGGCTAGAATCATTTACCTTAAACCATCCACATTGGGAACACAAAGACTACCTTGATGGTAAAGTATACCATCTCTCCTTTAGGAGAAAAGCTTGACCTTCTATTACTGGACTACTTCCATTATTTGGCTAATTATACGATCATTACACTGCTTCTCCTTTACTTCAACTACCAGAGATAATTCTAAATCATTCTAAACCATTATTCCCCCATCATCCATGTTAAGCAAATATATGCCCAAATGGGCCAACCTATGCATTTTTTTGGCCAGCTCTCCTTCTTTTTTCACGTGAGACATACTACCCATGGACAACCTACTCAGTGTGTCTGCCACCATGTTAGCCTTACTAGGATAATAAAGTACATTCATATCATAATCTTTCAATAAATCCAACCACCTTTTTGGATGAAGATATATCTCCCTTTAAGAAAATACACACCGAAGAATTTTGTCGTCATTGAAAATGTCAACTTGCATACCATAAAGATAGTGCCTCAAAATCTTCAGAGAAAATAACACAACAGCTAACTCCAAATCATGTGTTGAGTAATTCTTTTCATAATTCTTAAGTTGCCTGTATGTGTAAGCTATTACTCACTATTTTGCATCAGCACAAAACCTAACCCAACTCTGGACTTATCACAATACATAACAAATCCATTTAAGCCCTTTGGTAGGACTAACACTGGTGCCGAAGTCAATCTATCTTTCAATTCTTTGAAACTCTTCTCACATTTATCTGACCGTATAAAATTCACCTTATTTTACGTCAGCCTAGTCAATAGTGCATCTATAGAGGAAAATCCTTCAAAAAATTTTCTATAATACCCAGCTAAACCTAAGAATCTCTGAATATCAGATGGAATGATAGGTCTAGGCCAGTGCTTCATTGCATTAGCCTTCTGAGGGTCTACATGAATGTTAGCTCCTGAATTGACGTGCCCCAAGAAGGTAACAAACTCCAACCAAAATTCACACTTACTAAACTTCACATATAATTGATGGTCCTTAAGGGTATGCATCACTATCCTCAAATGACCCACATGCTCTCCTTACTCCAAGAATATACTAGTATGTCATCTATAAAGACAATGACAAACATATCCTAGTATTGCTTGAAGACCCTATTCATTAAATCCATAATAGTTGCAGGAGTATTTGTTAGTCCAAATGACATAACCACGAGCTCAAAATGACCATACCTTATCTAGAAAGCCATTTTCGAAATGTCGTGCTCCCTGACTTTTAACTAGTGGTTACCTGACCTGAGGTCAATCTAGGAAAACTATCAGGAAACCTGAAGCTGATCGGACAGATCATCGATTCTAGGAATAGGGTACTTGTTCTTGATGGTAACCTTGTTTAGCTGTCTATAATATATACACATTTTGAGAGTGCCATCTTTCTTACGCACGAATAAAACTGGAGTTCTCACGGGGAAATAATGGGACTAAATAAACCCTTAGCTAAGAGGTCTTTAAGCTGCTCCTTTAACTCTTTAAGTTCGATTGGAGCCATGAGATATTGAGGCATAGAGATGAGATGAGTATCAGGAAGAAGATTAATAGCTAACTCTAATTCTCTGTCTGGAGGTACCCTTGGTAGATTTTCAGGAAAAACTTCTTGAAACTCATTGACTGCATGGACTGATTGTACTGTTGGGGCTTCAGACTTAATATATTTGTCTCAAACTAAATGGTAAATAAAACCTTTTGATATTAACTTCCTCGACTTAAGATAAGAGATGAAACGACCTTTGGGAGACACAAAACTACCCTCTCACTCAAAAATTGTCTCATTAGGAAATAGAAACTTCACCATGCGGGTGTGACAATTTATTGATGCATATTATGAATAGGTATAATCTATGTCTAGAATGAAGGTGAAATATATCATCTCTAACTCTATCAGATCCTCTAGGGTTACTTTATGAAGGACAGTAATAAGACATTTCCAATAGACTTGTCTAGTGATAACCGACTCACCCATAGGGGTAGAAATTAAGGTCTTAAGAAGATTTTAGATTTAACCCCCAAATTTATAGAAATTAAGTGGAGTTACATAAGAGAGATTTGATCTCGGGTCTAATAATACATAAACATCAAGGTGAAAGAAACGAAGCATACCAATGACAACACCTGGTGAACTCTCCTATTCCTGAAGGAATGGCAAAGCATATAATTGATTCTGGCGCTGACCGCCACTGGTACTGGATGATGCACCCTATAGAGGGACTAGGCGGCCTGGCTGAGCTACTAAATTTATAGCCCGAGTCTAAGGACAAACATCCCTACTTTTCTTTTTAGCATACGAATACTCCTTGATCCTGTGGCCCACCTTTCCACAACCGTAGAAACCCCCCATTTCCCACTAAAAACTCTCCAGCATGGGTCCTACCACACTTTGCACATGTTGTATAACTGGGCCTCCTGACCAAACTGTTCTGAGACTTGCAATTCAAATTCCTGCCGCACTGCTCTTGCCTGGTCCTAGGTGCAAGGGCACTTGTTGAGGATGGTGCCGACAGTGATGAGTGACCCTAAAATTGTGAATGACTTACCCCTTCAAACCTTTGTTGACTGTACTTAGACTATCCAGTTCGAGCTCTTTTGTTTCTCTTCTTTTTTTTTCAACTTCTCTTCCACAATCTATTACGCATGCATAATCAATCGAGCAATATCTATTTTTATGATCAGCATAGAAATCCGACACTCTTTGACCTCTAAATCAACTACCAAGTAATAAATTTACTCATATGAGCTCTAGAGTCAGATAACAGATCTGGGGAAAACATAGCTAGTTGAGTGAACTTAAGGAAATATTCCTTCACAGTCATAGAGCCTTGTCTCAGTTACATAAACTCTTCCACATTGGACTCCCTAATCTCCTGAGGAAAGAACCTATCTAGAAATATGCTTTGGAATACCTGCCAACTCATAGGAGCTGTATTCTCACCCTGACCATCCTTTTATATGATGACCGAATCATAAGAAAAATCCTTCAACTGATAAGATGCCAGTTCCACACTCTTCTCTTCAGTAACATGTATGATTTTAGTAATCTTCCTCACCTTGTCATCAAAAAATTAAGGATCCTCATCCACCTGCGACCCATTGAATTCAGGTGGATTCATCTTCATAAAATCCCAAATCCTGGTTGAAGCTAAGTTATCATTTTGCTAAAGTGGGACTACTGCTTGTTGGTTTCCCAAAACATTAGCATTCATAGCTTGGGCCAATGCTTGAAAGGCAGCCCAAAGTTTTACATGTGAGACATTTTTATTTTGGGGATTTGTGTGTAGTGGTGGTGGTTGATCACCATTTCTGAAGGCGTCAACTCGGTGAGGAGTCATATTCTGTCATGTGAAAGAACAAATTAGGGAAGATATAAACACTTCTAGCATAATAGATCATGAAAGAAAAAATGATTCCTAACTCATTTCATAGCCACTTTCTCATAAATGTGGCGTGCTTCACACTCATGATCAAGACTCTACGTAACATGGCTTGTCTGACTCCCTAGGATTCTTTAGAATCTTAGGCTCTGATACCAAGTTTTTAATGCACTAAGAGTATGCCCTGGGCGTCACATGCTGCTTAGGTCTAAGAATAGCCCAAAACTAATCATTGACATCTATGTAGTTTGAAAATCTCATGAAAAGAGAACTAACACATACATATAAATATGAGAGGAAACAACTTAAAATCTTGTTCTCAACTTGAAATTTGAAGTCTCAAATAAACTCTTTAAACTAAAAGATACGTAATATGACAAGCCTCTACTACTAACTAGAGAGCCACTAGGACAGACCCCAGCTGACATAAATGAAATTTGAAATCAAATAACTAAAGGGACGTTCATAGATGACCAAAAGTCTGATAAGTTGTGTCCTCGAACTATGACTAACCAAATGTCGGGATGCAGGATGTAATGCCTGTGATCAATCGTGCTAATAGAAAAGAGCACCAGAACCTACATTATAGGAAAATGTAGCACAAATAAATATATATATGGGCCAGTACTTTGGAATGTACTGAGTATATGGAGGTGGATTCATAGGTAAAACAAGAACTGATTACATTTTCAAATCATGCATGATAAGTGTAAAGGACTCACCTTAGACATGAATAAAACTAAAAATAGTAGGATCATAAAACATGAATAATAAAGCATACTGAATACACTTAGTCGGTCATTACACTTAGATTCTAAAATTATACTTTTAGTATTTCTTGTGGGAGATTCTTATACTCAACATAAACTAAGTGAGCTATCATGGAGTCCAACATTTTACCCACATTAGGGAGAGCTCACCCACCCTTGCCATTATAATAGAACCTTAACATTAGTAATCACTAAACTTCATATATATTGGGAATATTAGACACTTGTTGCGAGGTCTCTTTAACCTACGATAGCTCGTAGTTTCCAGGAATTTAGGATACGCTCATCCGCACTCCCTTCTCGGTGCTTAATACTACTCCCAAAATATATATAGGCTCATACTTAGGAAATCCACCTTAAAATATCATAATTGTTTGTAAACTGAAAAAACAATTATGTTTCTCCTTACTTAAATCATCATAAGAAGGAACCCTTATGGATTTCATGTCTTATCTTAAATAAAAAGATCAAGCTGAACATTAATCATGCCGTATTTCATGTACCTGAAACTGTAAACTTAGTTTTTTGTAAACTCGGTGCTTATGCTTAAGCCTTGAAATTCATACTTTATTTCATAGGACTAATAGCAAATATCATGCTTAATACTTACACTGAAATCTTTCATAAAAACTCAAGTCAAACTAATGATATTTTAATTGTAGTATCAATCTTGCAAGTCAAAACACGAATAGATGAAAACTCTTATGCACGTAAATCCTTCAATCACATGATAATGTTAAACTTCAAGAATATAAGAACTTGGGTATGAACCTTAACTCAAACATATAAATCCATCTTGAAAGATCAAGTTTTTTGGGAACAATGATGAAAGAGTATCCTCATTCAAAACCCTACATACCTGGATTTACTTGACTTGTGAAGAGAACCTGAACTTAGAGACTTGAGAGCTATCTTTGTGGAAGTAACCATAGCCTTGTTGTTCTTGAGGATGGGAGGAGAAAAAATGATTTTAATCGATTGATAGTGGAGGAAAATAGTGCCTCTCTTAGGTTACACTACCAGAAATTTGGTCTATGGCAACATAGGCAAAACCATTACAGTAGATGAGTAAACCGTTGTTGTAGAGGTATTGTGACGGTTAACAAACCATTTTCTCAGGTTGTATGGCGATAGGTCTACTGCTACGGTTTTTGTAATAGTTTCATAAACCGTTGCTATATATGGATGTAGCAACGGTTTTTACCATCACTATCGCAATACTTATTTGACATCAATTCAACGAAATAAATTGTTGCCAATGAGTTTTATGCAACGGTTATTATATCTATTGCAACAGTTAAATAAATATATTACACAACTCAGTTGACACTATTGAAACAGTTTTGTCATTAATGCTACAGTTTTTTTTGTAACATAAACTCAATAGCAATGGTTTAAAAGTTGTTGCCATAGGGTCTTATGCAACGGTTATTTTTATCAATTTCAATAGTTAATCATATTATTGCAACAATTTTATGGTTAATGCTACACTATTTAGTGACTTTAAATGAGCTATCACAATATTTATAGGCTGTTGCTATAGCCTTAATAGTTTAATTGAATTTTCTATAGCAACGGTTCTAAGTTGTTATTGCAACAATTTAATGTGCTACAAAAATATATAGCCCTGCAATGAAAAACTAATAATAAATACCAATAAACTAAAATACATAAAAAGAGATAGAATTACAAAACAGTACGTTATCAATGTTCATCATTAAAATTGTATATCCAAAATATAAGCTTGCCATAGTAGTTAATATCCATAAACTATCAACATAAGTTTCAATGTGCTGTCGATTTCAAAAATGTCCTAGAACAAGTTACAAAAACCATCTAAAATTTTCTTAACGTTCTTCAATGTTCTCCTCATTTGCTTCTTCATTTTTTCCACCTACAAAAAAAATCGTTCCATTAATCTTTGTCAATGTTCTCCTCAATGTAAAATTGTTTCACATTGTTGTCACAGGGAATATGACCTTTTTTCAAATGCAACTGCCTCAGAAAGACAAACAATAAGCAATAAAGCCACTTCAGAAAACCTTATCAAAATAAAATTGCAAGTAGTTACACCAAATCCACCATATAGTTATACTAAGTTGCGTAAAGCTTTCCTACAAATCCTTGCATTTCACTACTGTCTACTTTTGCTAATGCAGAATTTCACAACTATGAATTTATTGTAAGTATCCATTCACAATTTTATCTTATAATTTAGAAAAAAATTCCAAAATTATCATGGAATATATATTTTTTAAAAAATAGGTTCAAGAAAAAAGTGTAACAAGGCTTTGCAGAACCAAGAATATAATAAAATCAATGGGCAATTTCCAGTACCAACCTTGACAGTTTGAAACGGAGATACACTGGCTATTACTGTCGTTAATCGAGCTCGTTACAACATTACCATCCACTGGTAACTACCTTTTAAACGACCTTTTATGTGTACATATATATATTTTTACATTGTCCATCTAAAAATTTGAGAAGTCTTTAGTAGAACTACATATCTGTTCACTTGACATAAAATCAGTTGTATGTAACTATACAACAAGGATTACATGTCCCCTCTATTAGCTTTTCCCAATTGCCTTTCATACTTAAAAACTTCTTTAGCTTTAGCTAGCTATAATAGGGGGCATTTTTGAAAATATGGAGGTACAATTACACCTTTCTTTGTCTCTCTGCAGGTACAATAACATGACTTCTTTATCTCCCTCTCTCTTTTTATTTGTCAACAACAACATATAAACACCATCATGGTTTTCTTAATTACATATTCCACCTTGCTAACTTGCATACATTAATAATGCTTACACTCGCACGAACACAAAAAGGTAACCACTACCTATAACATAGTTATTATTACTATCATGTATAATTAAGAACATAACAAGCAACATACATGTAAAACCACATATTCACCTGTCCTTCTCAACCATAAAGCTATGCTATCATCAACATATTTTACAGAAAACATCACATTTCTTTTCCCACTTTCTCTCTGTCTCTTTTATAATTAAAAATTAATATATATACAAGAATTATACGTGATAAGTCTCACTTAAATAAAAGAGTCTCAATTAATTCAATTTTGTTTTCCTTTTTTTGATGTAGCTAGCTAGCTTATTAAAATTGACATACACAAGAAAGAAGAAGAGCTTACTTGTCCTTCTCAAGCTCCAGTCCCACCATATAGCCACCTTCTTATCAAGCTTTTTTAAGATGCAACCTTATGGCAATTACAGCCCCAATATTACCAGTTCATCTTCTTACTTCAACATAGATATTCCATCTCCTTAAATGCAATACGAACCTGAGTTTTTCCAATATTTCCATGACCTTCATTTCTCCCAACCCCCTCATGATCAGTATAATCTTGATACCAGTATTATGGTAGAAGAATATTCCAATAAATTAGACAAATAGGAAGAAGAAGATCATGAAGAATTAGTACTAAAAACAAAAAAAACAAGAAGGATGAGATGAGCAGTACCACTACTAGTACTATGCATAGGAAAAACAACAAGTGTGTTGCTGGTGCTGGTGCGGGTGCTTCAAATAAAGATAGACAAAGCAAGATTAACACGACTTACGGCCCTAGAGACCAAAGAATGAGACTCACTCAAAATAGCTCATAAATTCTTTAATTTGCAGGACTTTCTTGGGTTCGATAAGGCCAGTAAAACAGTGGAGTGTCTACGAGTGGCTACTCACAAAGTCAATCAGAAATCAATGAGCTCGTTCAAAAAATAAACAAAGAAAACTGCAACGACACTATATCAATAAGTGCATCATCTCCTTCAGAGTCATGTAAAGTTATATCCGGTGTAATTAATGAATCAGCAACTAATAATATTAATAATGTTATTCACAAGCAATAGAAGAAGAAGGTTAAGTCAATTCGTAAGACAATATTTCATCCATTTGTTGCAAAGGAATCGAGGAATCAAGCTAGAGCAAGGGCAAGGGATAGAACAAAAATAAAGAATAGCCTAAATAATAAGAATAATATTGGTGAATCCATGAACGAGTAGTAGCAGAACAACAAGATAAACAACAATTTGCTAGTGAATAGAACTAGGCCTCACACGGCTTCACTAGACTTTGAGTTTGTGTTTTGAACAAGAAAATGAGATGAATAACAAGGCAACAATGCTAGTGAATCGAAAGAGCCCCACACGGCTTCACTAGACTTTAGATTCAACAACACAATGTTAACAAGATTACTAATGCTCTTAAATTTTAACAAAAATGTATTGTGTAAGTACCTGAACAACACAAATTAAGGATGAATATAAACTTCTTGACAAGTTCTGACAATATTGTACATCCCATTATGACTGAATGGTTGTTTCAAAGATGAGCAACAGACGTTATCAAATATGTTCAGATCAGAAAAATGGAAGCGAGAAAAGACAATAGAAATGGAAAGAAAGTGTGCCTTTCAACATTAACAACAACATACCCAGTATATTTCCACCAAGTGGGGTATGGGTTGTGTAAGTGTACGCAATCCATACCACTACCTCAAATATGAGATAGAGAGGTTGTTTCCAATAGACCCCCGGCTCAAAATAAAGAAATCTAAGATAAGATAAGGAATAAATGAGAAATGAAGACTCTGAAAATAGTATGCTCCCACCCAAAGATAAGGGAAATTTACACCTCATAATTATATCCATTATCATATTTTTCCTTTATTTAATTGGAAGCCTGATTGTGGAGTGAAACAAGCAAGAGCCATAGGGATTCTGGAAAAAAAAGTTTTACCAACTATGAGAAAAGATATATATCTACTAGCATTAATGCCAGTCAATGTAATATCACATTAATTCATCCATATACAAAGATAGAAGATAGGAATACCAATTGAGATGCTTATGAGCAAGAAACAAGTTCATATCACACTGATCATATGAGCGAACATCTTAACTGAAACTCGCATGTAATGTACATATTTAATTTTCCTGCACGATAACTACGCATTATGGAACTGCCACACAAAATATCTAGAAGCTAGAGAACCAGAAAAAACAAAATCCAGAAGTAGGAAAATTCACTCTAACCTAAATCAAACTAATACGTAGTACAATGCCACCCAAATGATTATACTAGGTGGTCAAGGATCCACCTACAACAAGTAAGAGTGCACCAATGCTAAGAAACAATTACACTCGATCCAAATAAATATATATTTTTTTAAATCGTGTATTTATAATTCGTCCGCACTCATTATCACAAAAAAATGGTTAGCACAGACATAATCAAGCCTACTAAATTAAAACAATAAAGCCACCTCTACATACTGGATAAACTTTTCTGACAGTTAAAAGAGTAAGAAACAACTACATATCACACAGATAGAAACAACTACATATCACACAGATCGCATTACCGAACAACCTAGCAGCAGCTCAAATGGGTGATGCCATAGAATATCAAAGGTGCTACTGAGAGATGGAACCTTTGGAAAGTTGATAGACCCATCAAGAACACTTGGTTATTCCCTTTTTTGCTATTTGGATAGCTCCCCAACCCTTGCGATGATGTTAATAGGTTCAAGCATATATTGGTGGCTAAAGGCCCATGGTGGGATAAAAGGTAAAACTTGACCTAACTGCCATTAATTTAATTATCATGGAAGGAATGAAAGGAGTGTGGTGATTTACCTTAAAGTACAAGACGTGTGGTAATTTTACATGGTCACCTTTGTTTAACTCGGTCATCAACCATAGCAATATTAACTTTCGACACTCTTTTTATCACCACTAAGTCCAAGTAACCATCTGAAAACTGCAAAAGCACTAAGTTATAATGCACGTATTGGAAGTTAAAATAGTTGTAGCTTAGTGCTTCTATGAAATTACAATAAGAATGTATTAGCTAGGATTATATAGATAGGCTAGTGTGTTTTCTATGCAAAGCAGGACCACGATATCACTTTTGCTGAATGAAATTCGATTTAACTTCACTAATGGTTTCACAATATCACTGGTGCAGCCACAAATTTTATACAACTATTGTACCTCCTAAGACGGAATGTTCGTTGCATTCCCTGGCCAAATAGCATCGGAGTAAAGTTAACGAGCATAATAGTGATGCTTTAAAGGAACCCCGTCTACTCAAAGTACCCAGTATTACTACCATAAATGCATTGTGAGCTACTCAAAGGAAACAGATAGTAAAACGTACATAAAAATCTATTAGATCACTACCCATCCATCTATACTTCTCGGACTCAATATCAATATCAGCTATTACACCTAGAAAGCAAAAAAACATCAGCATCAATATAATATTAATATCAGCTATAATTGTCTATTCTAATTTGTTAAATACTTAATTATAGGGAAAAACACAAAGCTAATACCCTAGGCGAGCATCAGGACACCAAAAAATTGGCTCTGCCCCTGTGAAATAGTAGCTACGTCTAGTGATTGCTTATGACCTACAAGAAACCACCATGCGTGTTGCATTAAAGGCACACAAGATAGACCAACAGTGAGTACAACCCACAAAAAATACATAAAAATACGAAGCCAAACGTTTTCAATTTCAGATCAAAAGTTTTGGCCCCAGTGGTGACTTCTGACGAAGACGACGCCACCTCGCTGGAGCTCTAAACCAAAAATTGGCAATGCAATTTGATGGGAAATTACCCCAACAACCTAAATTTTTCATAGATTATTTTGTAGCAACTATGACTGGAGAGAAGATGATCGCAAAAGTTGAAGTTTCCTTCAGAAATTCCCTTCAGCAAACGAGTTCATAATGGCAATTTCATCTTCAACGTAACAATTGGAGGTAAAAAAATGCATATTCTAATTTGTTTTTGGTTTAGTAAGAGAAAATTGGAGAAAGAGGGAAAAGGGATTAGATTTTTTTGCTTTTGGCGGGTTATGAAAATAAGAGGGAGAAATATAGGGATTTAATAACTGTTGTAATTGATAAATATACGTGTTTCCATAGATTATTTTGTAGGTACTGTTCATAAATTATTGTTATAGGGAATCCTATTGTAACGATTATAAATTAGTGGGAACGGTTGTGTTATTAAATTGTGGTATTAGAATCAAACTTTTTAGCAACAGTTCTAACCATTGCAATAGACTATCTACAACAACGGTTTCTGAACCGTTGCTTAAAAACTTGTAGCCATAGACCCAATTTCTGGTAGTATTATAAGTTGTGGGTTAGAAGTTGTAGGGGGAGAAAATGCCAAAAGGCCCCTCAACTGAACTTATAGAAACTTGACCGTTGGTCGTCATGAGTTATCTCACAAATCATATCATCTAGTTACGAGTTGACCTAATGACTCATAATCTCAGAAGTAATAAAGATAGTATGCACTAATCTTGATATGAGTCATATCTTACGACTGGTATCAAGTCATTATAACTTATAGCCACCACTCATAATCTGGACAGAAGCTTAGAGAACCTACACTGTTGACATTACGACTCTAACTATATGACTTGTCATTCTTATAATGACTTTTACAATCAAGTCGTACCCAAAAGAGAACTTTAATTATTTCATATTATCTTGGTTATGACTACATCATACGACTTGTGATGAGTCTTCATGCCTTGAGTAATGAGTCATAGGTTCTAATGTGAACTTAAAAGTACAGGGTATCACAATATCTCCCTCTTAGAAACATTTATCCTCGAATGAGTGTCATCTAGGATAGGGATTTTGAAACAAAATTGACTCTTCCACAATGATCTTACAATCAAATTTATAACTTATCACTAGGATTTCAAAAGCCACAAACATATGATATAGTATAATAATACTTAAACGGACTTACAGAGAAAGAATTTTATTGGAAATAATGAATTACCTTTGGTAGGAAATGAATTGGAGAAAAAGAGATGAGGGTACTTGGTCATCATGTCTACTTTATCTTCCCAAGTGGCCCCTTCAACCAATTGGTTCCTCCAAAGAACCATTACTAATGCTACATTCTTATTTCTTAGTCTTCAGACTTGCCTATCAAGTATCTTGGCAAGAATCTCTTCATACGACAAGTTATCCTTGAAACCAATACTATCTAGGGGAACCGGTAAGGATAGATCTCCAATGCACTTCTTAAGCATCAAGACATGAAAAACTAGGTGAATCGCAACTAACTCTAATAGAAGGTCCAATTCGTACGCGACCTCTCCTACACATTTTACTATCTCATAAGTACCAACAAATCGAGGACTCAACTTTACCTTATTTCAAAATATCATTGTTCCTTTCATAGGTGATGCCTTCAAGAATACCCAATAACCTACTTCAAACTTGAGCTCTCTCCTCCTTACATATACATATAATTTCTAATGGTTTTGAGTAGTCTTTAGCCTATCACGAATCAATTGAACCTTTTCCATAGCCTCTACAATAGAGTCTGGCCTAATCAAAACCATTTCACCAACCTCTAATGGCCTAATAAAAGCTGATTCACCAACCTCAAACCATCTTATGGGTGATCTACATCTATGCCAGTATAATGTTTCAAATGAAGCCATCTAAATATTGGCATGATAACTATTATTATAATCAAACTCGATCAAAGGTATATGATAATCCCAACTTCCTTTAAAGTCTAAAATATATGCTATCAACATGCCTTGCAATTTTTGTATTATGTGTTCATCCTGACCATCGGTCTGCGAATGAAAAGTAGTAGTAAGCATAACCTTGTACCGAGGCCTTTCTGAAATGATTACAAAAACTATGAAGTAAATTGCATGCCTCTATCTAAAATGATGGAAAAGGGTATCCCATGAAGCCTTGCTAACTCCCGAATATACATTTTGGTATAATATTTTGTCGTATCTGAAGTCTTTACAAGCAGAGTATGAGATGATTTGTTCATTCAGTTGACTATGGCCCAAGTTAAATCATGCTGACATCTTATATGAGGCAACACTGTGATGAAATCCATATTCACTACTTCATACTTCCAAGTAGGAATGTTGATCTCTTGTAGAGTACCACTCAGTCTCTGGTGTTCAACCTTAACTTGCTGGCAATTGGGACACCTGACTACAAACTCGGCTATGTCTCTCTTAATACCATTCCACCAATAAATTTCTCACAAATAATGGTACATCTTAGTAACATCAAGATGAATAGAATACTTTGAACCATGAGACATTGCTATAATCCTTTCCCTTAACTCATCCACATTGAGAACACAAAGCCTACCTTGATAGCGAAGTACACCATCTCTTCCTGGGGAGGAAACCTTGATTTTCTATTGCTAGACTGCTTCTAATATTTGGCTAAGTATGGGATCAATATGTTGCTTCTCCTTTACTTCCACTACCAGAGATGATTCTGATCCGTTCTGAACCCCCACTCCCTCATCATTTGTGTTAAGCAAATATACTTCTAAATGTGCCAACCTATGCATTTCTTTGGCCAACTCCTATTCATCCGCTTTCACGTGAGACACACTACCCATGGACAACCTACTTAGTGCATCTTCCACTACGTTAGACTTACCCGGATGATACAACACATTTATGTCATAATCTTTCAATAACTCTAACCACCTTCTTTGATGAAGATTTAGCTCCCTTTGAGGAAATACATACTGAAGACTTTTGTGGTCAGTGAAAACTTCAACATGCACACCATAAAGATAGTGCCTCCAAATCTTCAGAGAAAACACCACAACATCTAACTCTAAATCATGAGTTTGGTAGTTTTTTTCGTGATTCTTAAGTTTCCTGGAAGAATAAGATATTACTCTCCCAAGTTGCATCAACACACATCCTAACCTACCTATGAAAGCATCATAATACACCAAAAGTCCATCTAAGCCCTCTGGAAGGGCTAACACTAGTGTTGAAGTCAATCTATCCATCAATTCTTTGAAACTCTCCTCACATTTATCCGACCATATAAAGTTTACCTTTTTTTTTGCATCAAACTAGTAAATGGTATGGCTATGGAGGAAAATAATTCGACAAATCTTATATATTACTCAGCTAAGCCCAAAAAGCTTTGAATATTGAATGGAGTGATGAGTCTAGGCCATTGCTTCACTGTATTAGTCTCTGAGGGTCTACATGAATTCCAGCGCCTAAATTAACGTGCCCCAAGAAGGTAAAAAACTCTAATAAAATTTCACACTTACTAAACTTCACATATAATTGAAGGTCCTTAAACATGTCCAAGTGCTGCTTGAAGACCCTGTAAAAGACTCAAATGACCCGCTGCTCCTTCTTACTTTGGTAATATACCAGTATGTCATCTATTAAGATGATTACAAACATGTCTAAGTGCTGCTTGAAGACCTTGTTCATCAAATTCATAGGTTGCAGGAGCATTTTTTAGTCCAAACGACATAACCACGAACTCAAAATGGTCGTACCTTATTCGTAAAGACATTTTTTAAATGTCCTGCTCCCTGACTTTTAACTGGTGGTATCATGACCTAAGGTCAATATTGAAAAAACATCGGGAACCCTAAAGCTAATCGAATAGATCATTGATTATAGGAATGGGGTACACTTTTCTTTATGGTTACCTTGTTTTGCTATCTATAGTCTATACGTATTCTAAAAGTACCATATTTCTTATGCACGAATAGAACTGAAGTGCCCTACGGGGAACACTGGGTCTAATGAAAACCTTATCTAAGAGGTCCTTAAGCTTCTCCTTTAACTCTTTAAGTTTGACCATATCCATGCAATATGGAAGTATAGATATGGGCTGAGTATCAGGAAGAAGATATATACCTAACTCTATTTCTCTATCTGGAGGTACCCCTAGTAAATCTTCGGGAAAAACCTCTCGAAACTCATTGGCTATATCGATTGATTGAACTGTTGGGGCTTCATACTTAATATATTTGACTCAAAATAAATGGTAAATACACCCTTTTGATATTAACTTCCTAGCCTTAAGATAGGAGCTGAAATAACCTTTGGGAGATACAGAACTACTCTCCCACTCAAAAACTATCTCATCAGGAAACTGAAACTTCACCATGCGAGTGCAATAATTTATTGATACATAGCATGAATGGAGAAAATCCATGCCTAGACTGAAGTTGAAATATATCATCTCTAACTCTATTAGATCTGATAGGGTTACTTTATGGAGGACGATAATAAGATACTTCCAGTAGACTCGTCTAGCAATAACCGACTCAACCACATGGGTAGAAACTGAGAAGGGCTTAAGAAGATTTTCAGGGTCTTCCCTAAAATTTATAGTAACCAGTGCAGTTAAATAAGACAAATTTCATCCTGGGTCTAACAGCACATAGATATCAAGGTGGAAAGAATGAAACATACTAGTTACAACATCTGGTGAACTCTCCTGTTCCTGAAGGGATGGAAAAGCATAGAATCAATTCTAGCACTGACTACCATGAGTACTGAATGATTCATCCTGTAGAGGGACTGGACGTCCTGGTTGAGCTGCTTAATTTATAGCCTGAGTCTGAGGACGAACATCCCTACTCCCCTGCTTAGTATATAAACACTCCTTGATCTTGTGGACCACTTTTCCATAACTGTAGCAAACCCTTTGCACACAAACACTAACCAGGATGGGTCCTACCATACTTTGCATATGTTGGATAACTGGTCCTCCCGACCATACTATTCTGAGACTTGGAATCCGAAGTCCTGCCCCACTGCTCTTGCCTGGTTCTGGGTGTAGGGGCATTGACTGAGGATGGTTCCATCAGTGTTGAGTGACCCTGAAACAGTTAGCGACCTCCCCTTTCAAATCTTTGTTGACTGTACTCAAACTGTCAAGTCCTAGCTTTTTTGCTCCTCTTATCTTTTTCCTTCAACTTCTCTGCCTCAATCTATTACGCATGCATAATCTACCGAGAAGTATCCATATCTCCAATCATCATAGCAATCTGACACTCCAAAATACCTGCTAAGTCATTAGAGCTGCATTCTCACCTAGACCATCCTTCCGAATAATGACCCAATCATAAGCAACATCCTTCAAACAATAGGATTCCAATTCCACACTCCCCTTTTCATTAACATGCATGATCTTAGTAATCTTCCTCACCTCATAAATAAAGAATAGAGGATCCTCATCTATCTTTGACCCATGGAATTCAGATGGATTCATTCTTATAAAATCCCAAATCTTGGCTACAGCTAAGTTACCATTTGGCCAAAGTAGGAATACTGCTTATTATTTTTTCGGTACATTAGCATTCACCACTTGGGCCAACTCTTAAAAGAAAATCCAAAATTCTATAAGTGAGACATTTTTATTTTAGTTATTTTTGTGTAGAGGTGGTGGTTGATCACCATTTCTGTAGGCATTAGCTCGGTGAGAAGTCATATTTTGTCACATGAAAGCATAAATTAAGGAAGATAACGACACTTCAAGAACAATAGATCATGAAATAAAATATGATTCCTAATTCATTTCGTGGCCTCGTGCTTAGGGATGTGGCATGCGTCACACTCACGATCAAGTGTAATACCCCATGCATTCCTAGTTCATCTTAGACCCTAGTACTTTCTTAATTCACTTAAAACCTAAAAATAAAACTAAAGTGTTAAGGGACTTAGTCACTTTTTGACCCTATTTAACTTCTAGAATTTTTAAGTTGACCTTCCGAGCTCCGAGACAATGGTTTTTGAGTTGATTCTTGTTCAGGGGTATAAGTAGCATGTCTCGGGTAAGTTTTGGATTTTTTGTATATGGCTTGGACCACGGTTGAATTTCCCAAACTACATATCACCGCGATTAGACCGCATCGAGGTGAGTATAGCGGTGGAGGAGTCACCGCATCACGGTGAAAGGAAAATCAGAAATTGTCTGATTCCAGTAAGTCACCGCAATTGCACCGTGTCATGGTGGAAATCGCGATGACACCCTTGGTTCATCACAGTGAAGGTTTGAACCGGGTTCTAGTTATGAATTTTAATTTTCCAAGGGTAGTCTCATCATTTTCTCCCACTCCAAGTCGTGAAAACAGAAGATTTAACCCTATTCTAAGAAAAACATACTCAATCCTCACAAAAAATCTCTCCAAGAAACCCTAAATCTTCAAATTTAAATCCAAGAAATGCAAAGTTTACCATTTCTTTTTCAAGAAAACAAAGAAATCAAGTTTTTGGGTTCAAGAACTTCAAGACGAAGCTTCAAGAACAACATTAGGGATTCAAAGTTCAATCTTCTACATCCAATTAATCAAATAGATATGTGGGGTTATAAACAAGGATGTTCTTTTATCTCTGTGCCCAAAACTTACTTTTAAGTTAAGATTTCATGATTTGCATATTGCGGTTCATACCCAAATTATCTTGTTTTGAGTTTATGAATTTATAAGTGATTTAAGTATTGAAGTGCATGTTTATCTCACCTATTTATGATTTGACTTGAAGATTTATATCATGAATTGAACTTTCTTTTGATGAATTGATATTGTTGAATGATTTCAAGAATTATGTTGAGCATGAATTTTTGTTGTGAATTGTCATGAGTTTAAAGTATGAATTTGTAAGCCCAAAGTTTAAGTTTTGAGATTTTAAGAAGATCATGCTCTTAAGTTTTATTTGTTAATTCCATATCAAGAATGAGTTTGAGATTTAAAGAAGACTGTGGTCTTAAGTTTCTTTGATAATTGTTTACCAAAATTTAAAGAAAGATGGATCTTTTGATCCTAAGCTAAGATTGGAATCCACATTTACTTATCTTGATTACAATTTAAAGCAAAGAACAACATAATTGGTTTTTTATTATAAACCCTTGTGCTTTTTTAAGGTTGATTTCCTAAAGTCTGAGTGATAATGTAATTCCCCGAAACTTGGTCCCAAGATGCCACACCATGATCAAGACTACAAGTAGCCTCAAGCTAACCCTGTAAGCCTGCTACTAAGTCTATAACTCTCATAAGGTAAAAAAATCAAGCATCAATACTGAATTATATCAAAACTTTTTGAGATCAACTGAATATACTGTTTGGATAACAAATGTGGAAAGTCTGAAAATAATAGCTAGTAGTCTAACAAGCCTCTACTACTAAGAAACTAGAAAGACATTGGGACAAACCCCCAACTAACTCGGACTAAACTGTATAAAACTAATCAAATACTAGGAAAGATGAAAATCTGGATAAATGGTCCCTTAAACCATGAGGACTCACCAACTATAGGGATGTAGATAGAGATTCCCAAAATCACTAACGCTGCTGATACTGAGCACCTGAACCTACACAATGAGACAATGTAGCACATAGCCATATATGTGGGTCGGTAGTTTAAGGATGTACTAAGTATATTGAGGTCAATGCAATGTAAATCAATATCTTATTGTTATAAAAAATCATAGAATATGCATGTTGTATATGATGACTCACAAGGATGTAATAACTAAAAGATGAAAACCATAAATCATGAATTATAAAACATACTATGTAAATCTGGAGATCCATCACATTTAAAGTCTAAAAGCTAAACTGCTATCTGTCATTCTTTTCTTTTAAGTTGTAGGAAAAATACTTCTTAAACTTTTCAGAAGATCTTTACTGTTAAGAAAATTCTTTTAAAAGCCTTTCTATTATTCTTTACCAGTAGGGAAGTTATCTAAACCGACATAAACTATGTGAGCTATCATGGATTCCAACATCTCATTCCCCTAAGGGGAAAAACTCACGTTGGGGAGAGGTGTCATACTCTTACTAGGGAGTATAACCTAAGCTAAGCGATCACATCTGTAACTGTCATCCATATATATATAGGAATACTGAATCTATACCAACGTTCGCTTGTAGTTCTAGGAAAGTAAGATGCTCTAAAGACACACTTTTTGCTCGGTGCTAAATACTTCTCACTTTAATATACATGCTTATTCTGTAGGAAATCCACTTTTAAAAGTCATAATATTTCATACTGAAAGCTAACTGTGCCTCTGTTCAATCAAAACTGAATTTAATCTGTAAACTGGATTCCATATCTTAGCAGAAGATCAAAAGATCACATCTTTATCCAAAGTTGTCTATAAATATATCATGGGATGCTTAAAAGCATAATCATTCTTGAAATAACAATATTAAACTAGGGCTTAACCTATGCTTTAATTTCATGTCAAGACTTTATAATGTTCATGCTTGATAATGTAAATATTCATAATTCAACTCAAAATATAGAAAATTTAGTCATACGCGTGAATATACCATAGTAAACATGCCATTCAAAATCAAAATCTCTTAAAATATCAAAATCTTCATATAGCAATAAATGGGTATGAACCCTAAATTAAAATTCATGTAAAATCATGTAAATTTGTAATTAAAAATATTTTTGGGCACAAGGATGAAAGATTTATCCTTGTTCAAAACCCCACATACCTTAATTGATGAACTAGATGAAGAATCTTTGTTTTGAGATCCTATTCGTGCTCTTGAAGATTTATTCTTAGAATTCTTAAATTGGGAACCTTGAATTTTGACCTATTTTAGGAAAAGAATAGGGGAAATTTGGGGATTCTTAAAGTTGAATGTTGAAGCCTAAGATTATAATTCAGAGGGATTTGATGAGCAATGAGCATATTTTGCTCAATATTATGATAAATCTTCTGTTTACACGATTTGGAGGCTTGATGAAAGAAAAAATTGTCCTTGCGATTTAAAATCCCGCAACTGGAACACCGATTAAGGCATCACCGCTACGCGGTGAGTGGGCCATCACAATCCCTACCGTAATGCGGTGGAATAGGGGTGACTCACTAAATTGTGACAATTGTTGTTTTGGGATTCACCGCGCGCGGTGCAATTGCGGTGACCTTATGGAAATTGAAAAATGCTGATTTGGCCTCCATCGGGATGTGGTGGCCTCCTCACCGCAATACTCACCGCGATGCGGCCTAATTGTGGTGAGATACTATTTTTCCAATTCAAATACGATCCAATCTTTGTCAAAAAAATCTGAAACTTACCCGAGACATGCCATTTTCACCCCTGAAAATAATTTAACTTAAACATCATTGTCTCGGATCCCAAAGGAACAATTTAAAATAAATCTTAAAAGTTTAAAGGGATTCAAAATGACTAAGTCCCTCAACTCTTAACTTTATTTTTTTCAGATTCTAAGTGCTGCAAGTACGTACTAAGGGCTGGACTGAGCTAGAAATATTTGGAGTATTATAATATCTCCCTCTTAGGAACATTCGTCCTCGAATGAGACTAATGAAGTTGAGATGCTAAAAAACTGAGACTATAACTAGCATGCACAACTGAAAGCATGACTAAATTGATTTGCTAGTGCAAGAATTATGAAGAAAATGGCTATGTAAAGCTGAAACTTGGAATGAAAAAGAGATGATCTGGGGAAACTTATTATCTTGAACTGAATCTGAATCTCTAGTGAAGAGATGAGGGTACTTGGTTCGCATATCTTCTTCTGCTTCCCAAGTGGCTCCCTCAATGGATTGGTTCCGCCAAAGAACTTTGACCAAGGAAAATTCTTTGTCTGTTAGTCTACGAATCTAGTGATCAAGGATCTAGACTGGAAGATCTTCATAAAAGAGGCTATCATGAATATCTGTTCTTTCTAAGGGTACTACAACCGCTGGATCACCAATACACTTTTTTAACAAGGACATATGGAATACGGGGTAAACGGAGGACAAATCTATAGGTAGCTCAAACTCATATGCCAATTTCCCTACACGACTCAATATTCTGAAAGGGCCAACATAGTAGGGACTAAGCTTTCCCTTTTTCCCAAGTCTCTTTACTCCCTTCATGGTTGACACTTTCAAATAAACTAAGTCATCGACTTCAAACACAAGATCTCTTCTCCTCACATCTGCATACAATTTTTGACGACTTTGACTTATTTTCAACCTTTCTCAAATCAACTGGACTTTCTCCATAGCTTCTAACAATACATCTGGCCCTATCAATGTGGCCTCACCCACTTTGAACCAACCAATAGGTGACATACATCTTCTCTCATAAAGTGCTTCAAATGGGGCCATCTGAATACTAGCATGGTAAGTGTTTTTATAGGAGAACTCAATCAACGACAAATGCTCATCCCAACTACCCTTAAAATCAAGCACACGTTCCCTCAACATATCTTCTAGAGTCTGAATGGTCCATTTTACCTAACCATCTATCCGAGGATGAAAATCTGGACTAAGATGGACTTGGGTACCAAGAACCTTCTGAAAGTCCTTCCAAAAGTGAGAGGTAAATTGAGTACCCCTATATGAAATGATAGATAAAGGAACTTCATGCAATCTGACCAACTCTCTAATAAACAATTTAGCATAATCTTCAGCTTAGTAGGACATACGAACTGGCAGAAAATGGGCTGATTTAGTCAACCTGTCTACTATAACCCAAATTGAATCCTGCTAACATTGCGAACGAGGTAACCCTATTCCAAAATCCATGTTTACCTCTTCCCCCTTCCAAGTGGGAATACTTATCTCTTTCAAGGTACCACCAGGCCTTTGGTGCTCTACCTTAACCTGTTGACAAATTAAACATTTAGCTACAAACTCTGCAATATCTTTCTTCATACCACTCCACCAATAGATATTCCGCAAATATCGGTACATCTTAGTAGCACTAGGATAAATTGAGTAATGCGGACCATGTGCTTCAGCCATAATCCATTGTCTCAAATTATCAATACACGACACACACAATCTACTCTGGTATCTCAACACGCCATCTCCCCCTTGGGAGAAAACCTCCATCTTCTGATCTCTAACTGACTCTTTTAACTTAACTAGGATAGGATCTTGATCTTGTTTCTCCTACACCTCAGAAACTAAGGAGGATTCTCCACTACTCTGCACCCACACGCTACCCTCAGCCGAATTAACTAAACGAACACCTAATCTAGCCAATCGATGAACTTCCCAAACTAACTCCTTCTTATCTCTCTCTATATGAGCAACACTACCCATAGACAGTCTACTAAGGGCGTCTACTACAACATTCGCCTTTCTCGGATAATACAAAAAACTTATGTCATAATCTTTCAACAATTCTAGACACCTTCTCTGATAGAGATTTAACTCTCTCTATGTAAACACATACTGTAAACTTTTGTGGTCTGTAAACACATCAACATGCACCCTATAAAGATAGTGCCTCTATATTTTCAAAGAAAACACAACAGCAGCTAACTCATGATCATGAGTAGTATAGTTCTTTTCGTGAGGCTTAAGTTATCTAGAGGCATAGGCTATAACCTTACCTCACATCAAAACACAACCCAATACAACTCTAGAAGCATCACAATACACAACGAATCCATCTGTACCATTATGTAATGCTAAGATTGGGGATGAAGTGATTCGAGTCTTCAACACCTGAAAACTCTTCTCACAAGAATCAAACCACTTAAACATAACTTTCTTCTGAGTCAATTAGGTCATAGGAGATGCAATAGACGAAAACCCCTCAACAAAACATCAGTAATAGCAAGGTAAACCTAAGAAACTTTTAATGTCTAAAGGAGAAATAGGTCTAGGCCAATTTCTCATTGCTTCGGTCTTTTGGGGATTAACTCTAATGCCATCACTATAAATAATATGACCGAGGAAAGATACTAACCTTAGACAAAATTCACACTTGTTGAATTTAGTGAATAACTGGTGATCTCTAAGATTTTGTAACACAATTCTAAGATGGTCTGCATGATCATCCTCACTATAGGAATAGACAAGGATATCATTGATAAAGACTATTATGACAAACATGTCTAGGTACTATTTGAACACACAATTCATCAAGTCCATGAAGGCTGTTGGGGCATTTGTCATCCCAAAAGACATGACTAAGAATTCAAAATGGGCATAACGGGTTTTGAAAGTTATCTTTGGGATATCACATTACCTTACTCGAAGCTGATGATAGCCGAATGTAAGGTGTATCTTGGAGAAATAACTTGCACCCTGGAGTTGATAAAAAAAGTCTACAATTCTAGGAAGAGAATATCTATTTTTAACTGTGACTTTATTCATCTGACGAAAGTCAATGCATATTCACAAGGAACCATCTTTCTTATGGGCGAATAGGATTGGAGCGCCCCATAGGGAAACACTGAGCCTTATGAAAACCTTATCTAAGATGTCCTTAAGTTTCTCTTTCAACTCTTCAAGCTCGGCAGGATCCATATGATATAGAGAAATGGAGATGGGCTGAGTATCAGAAAGAAGATCAATTCTGAATTCTATTTCCCTATCAGGAGGTACCCTTGGCAAATCTTTGGGAAACATATCAGGAAATTCATTGACTACGCAGACTGACTGAACTCTGGGAGTCTCAGACTTAGTGTCTTTGACTCAAACTAGATGATAGATACACCCTTTAGATATCAACCTTCTAGCCTTAAGATAAGATATGAAATGACTCTTGGAAGACAATGAATTTTCTTTCCACTCAAGGACTGGCTCATTAGGAAACTAAAACTTCACCACTCGGGTGCGACAATCTATGGATGCATAACAAGAATGGAGCCAATCCATACCAAGAATAAGGTCAAAGTCAACCATGTCTAATTCTATCTAATCTGCTAACATGATCTTATGAAGAACAGTAATTGGACACTTTCTATAAATCGGTTTGGCAATAACTAAATCACCCACTGGAGTAGAAACCAAGAAGGACTCAGGGATCTTTTCAGGTCCTATTTTAAAATTAACTACATCTAGTAGGGTCACATAAGAGAAACTCGACCATGGGTCCAAAAACACATAAATTTCAAGATGAAAGACACGAAGCATACAAGTAACAACATCTGGGGAGCTCTTCTTCTCCTGAAGGGATGGTAAAGCATATAACTGATTCTAGCACTGACCGTCACTAGTATTGGATGATGTGACCAGAAGAGGGATTGGGAGAGCTATGGGAGATGGTGCACTAGTAGCCTCAGTCTGGGGACAAACATCCTTGCTTCCTTGCTTAGCATATTGGCACTCCTTGATACCATGGCCCAACTGACCATATTCAAAGCAACCTTTCTGACCCAACAAGCACTCACCAGGATGATTCTTGCCACATCTAGCACATGAAGGATAACTAGGCCTTCCGCCCATACTATTCTGAGATTTGGACATAAAAGTCTTACCCTATTGTTCCTACTTGGTTCTGGGTACAGGGGCACTAGCTGAAGATGGCGCTGGCAAAGGCGGATAACTCTAAAACTATGAATGATTTTCTCTTACAAATCTTGATTGACCATACTCAAACTACCTAATTCTAGCCTTCTTATTTTCTCTATCTCTTTCCTTCAACTTTTCTGCCTTAATCTATTGGGCATGAGTTATCAATCTAGCAAGATCCATATCTCCAATAAGCATAGAAGTCTTACACTCCTTGACTACCAATCCAAACACTCCAGTAACAAACTTACTCATACTAGATCTAGTGTCACCTATCAACTTAGAAGCATGCTTAGACAACTGGTTGAACTTAAGGCAGTACTCTTTAACTGTCATTGAGCCCTTCCTTAGGTTCATAAACTCCTCAATATTTTCTTCCTATAACTCACACGAAAAGAAACTATCTAGAAAAGCATCCTGAAATACCTGCCAGCTTATGGGAGATGCATTCTCACCCCTACCTTTCTTCCATATAACATCCTAATCATACGCAATATCCTTCAACCTATGAGAAGCCAATTCCACACTCTTCTCTTTAGTAATATGCATAACTTGGAAGATCTTCTTCACCTCATCAAGATACAATTGTGGGTCCTCACCTACCTTTGAGCTAAATAATTCAGGAAGATTCATCCTCAGGAAGTCACGAAGTCTTCATGTAGCTAAATAACCTTCTTGCTAATGTATAATTGTAGCCTGATTATTGTCCTGGACATTAGAATTCAAGTTTGGTCCAATGCCTGAAAGGCAGCCAAAAATTCGACTGTGGGAGATAGTTGTTTAACCGACATGCCTCATATGTGCCATTATGGCTAAGATGGGGTCCAATATCTGCCCTAACTGGAAGGGTGTCAATACCACACCACTGGTAAGGAAAACATGTGAGCAACCCTCATATAATAGGTAAATCTAGTGAGAACGGTGGGAACCCTCATATAACAGGATAAGCCACCTCATCTACCCTCATATAACAGGATGCGATGTCTCAACCTATTCTAACTACATAGTTCTAGAACTCAAGGATGACTACTAAGAATCACACCCTCATATACAGGTGAGTTCCCATCCTTGGGTTCACTCGGTGCTAACTCCTACTCCCATCTGAAGAGACTGAACATGATTTAACTGATTGTATGTAAGTGGAACTTATTGAATTCCATTAACATGGAAGACAAAATTCTACTGAATCATGGCTTGATTTTTTATATCATGAAACATGACATGGCTCTAGGCACATAGCTATAGTTTTTGGGTACGAATACCCCCAAGACTCGATAGAAGGAAACTGACACACATGATATGACCTGATCACAAGATTTGAGTCCACAATTCATAATATCATAAGTAGGGGATATCATATTTCATATAGTTATTCAACATCTTAAACATTGTAGGGAATGCATGGATATATTTCGTGTAAATATTGTATATCTCCATTATCTTACATGCTTCATACCACCACAATAACAACACATGAAATGCATGGGATTCATATTGAAGTATATAGATAACATGGACTTGTCATTTAGACATCATAGAACCATACAAACATGAATTTCTAGCATCCTAAGCATTTTATCAAACACCTTGCATGCATTCTTTAAGGCATAGGTGAGTTTCATACTTGCACCATATTAAACCACCTAAAGTTCATGGTTTTCAATTAACAAACATATATATTCCATGAAAACACCTTTAGACATCACATTGAAACTTAAACAACAATCGTCAACATGTACATACTCATATCACCACAAAAAGTTTACAAAATAATATTTAAAACATGGTACTTGAGCTCTATGAATGGATTGGATCCATAGATAAACACTACGCATACCTTAGTGATTGAATCTTGAAAGAGATCTAATGTTTCTGAAGGTTTTTGAAGAATTCCTTAGGATTGATCTTGAGAGAAAACCCTAATCTTGTGGTTGAGAGTGTAAGAGAGGGTTTTTAAGATCCTTAACTGAAGAAAAATGGGAAGAATTACGCCTCTTTAGGGTTATAAGTCGTGGAAGGTGAAGAAAAATACCAAAATACCCTTATGAAATAAATTCCCAGTAGCTGACGACATTTGTGACAAGGCATCAAAAAATATGATGATCCATCAAAAATGTCGTCACACCAGAGATGGAATTGTTGGTTTCTGCATAAGCCTGGCGACATTTATGACAAGGCATCAAAAATGTGACAAGCCATCAAAAATGTCGTCACACAGAAGCTGAATTCTTTCTAAGGCTGATGACATTTTTTACAAGGAGTCACAAATATGGTAAGCTATCATGAATGTCGTCACTTAGGAGATGGATTCTTCCTAAGGATGATGACCTTCGTGATAGGGCATCACAAATGTGGTAAGCTATCACGAATGTCGTCACTTAGGAGCTGGTTTCTACCTAAGGCTGACGACCTTCGTGGTAGGGCATCACAAATGTGGTAAGCTACAAAGAATGTCATCACTTAGGAGATGGTTTCTGCCTAAGGATGACGACCTTCGTGATAGAGCATCACAAATGTGGTAAGCTACCACAAATGTCGTCACTTAGGAGCTGGTTTCTGCTTAAGGCTAACGACTGTCATGATAGGGCGTCACAAATGTGGTAAGCTACCATGAATGTCGTTACTTAGGATCTGGTTTCTGTGTAAGGCTGACGACCTTTGTGATAGGGAGTCACAAATGTGGTAAGCTACTATGAATATCATCACACTATTTCCAGCCTGACATGCTGGAGTAAAATTAGAATAACTTTTTGCTTCGATATCAGATTTAGGCGAAATTGGTATCGTTCGAAAGATAATTAAATTATATATCTTTTGATAGGTCATGATCTCAAAAATTCCAAGTATAATGATAGATATTCTAGTTTGAAGTTGACTATACCAATATCCTTCTCAAGAATTCAATCGGTAAGGAATGTTTTGATTCGTCTGATAGCTAGGAGTTATTTGAAGCCTTAATATACATATTAAATACTCATAAAACTATAAAATAACCATGATATACTATGCATGATCTTGGTACATGGATCTAATAGTGGTTTGGATTTTTTGAGGTATTACAGTAGTAGTAGAGACTTGTCCGACTGTTAGACACATTTCAGATTTTAAGTGTTGGTTTACCAGATTTCTAAGTTAAATTTTTTCAAATATTATATTTATTTAAACTTAGCCCATTTCAGAAAGTAATTTAGTATTTCAGTCTTATTGTATGCCTAGATTGTCTTTGTTTGAGTTTTAGAACTTATAGAAGGCTTTCAGGGTTAACTTGGAGCTACTCATAGTTTTGAGCACCATATGATGTCTCGAGACATATTCTCGGGGTGTTAGAAACTCTGTATTAGATCCTAAGGTTTAAAGAGTCCTAGGGAGTTTAACAAGCAGCGTTATGTAAAGTCTTGATCATGTGTGTAAAGCACACAATGTTTATGAGCAAGAGGCTATGGAATGATTTAGGAAATCATCCTTGTTATTTCATGATCTATTGTACTTATAGTTGTCTCTGTCTACTTTAACACATGCTCTTATGTGACAGAATATGCCTCCTCGCTGAGATAAGGCACGCAAAAATAATAACCATCCACCCCATCTTGTTGATCTTTTTAATGAGAATGTGTCTCATGCTGAATTTTGGGCTGCCTTTTAGGCGTTGGCCCAAGACTTGACTGGCAATATTTAGGGAAACCATCAGGCTGCACTCTCACTTTAGCAGAATGGTGATTTAGCTGCAGCCAAAATTCATGACTTTATGAGAATGAATTTGCCAAAATTCTTTGGGTCAAAAGTAGGTGAGGACCCATAACTATACCTTGATGAGGTGAAAAGGATCACCTAAATTATGCATGTTACTAAGGAAAAGAGTGTAGAGCTGGCATCCTATAGGATGAAGGATGTTGATTATGATTGGGAGGTTATGTAAAAGAATTGTAGAGGTTAGAATGCAACTCCCATGAGTTGGAAGGGGTTTCAAGATGGGTTTCTAGATAGATTAATTTCGCATAAGCTAAGGAAGCTAAGATAGAGGATTTCATAAACCTGAGGCAGGGCTCAATGATAGTGAAGGAGTATTGTCTTTAGTTCAACCAGTTGTCTAAGTTTTCTCCCGACTTGATAGCTAACCCTAGATCGAGTATGCGTAAGTTTGTTATGGGAGTGTCTAGTTTGGTAGTCAAGGAGTGTAGGACTTCCATGCTTATTGAGGATGTGCATCTTTCTAGGATGACTCATGCCTAACAAATTGAGGTATAAATGTTGAAAGGGAGAGAGGGGGGAAATAAGAAGGCTAGGATCGGATAGTTTGATTATGGCCAAGAAAGGTTTGGAGGGAGAAATTATTTGCAGTTTCAGGGTCGCTCATCTATGCCAGTGCCATCTTCAGCTATTACCTCCACACCCAAAACCAATTAGGATTAGTGGGGTAGGACTTCTATGTCCAGGTATCAAAATAGTATGGGTGGAAGGCCCAATTATCCGACATGTGCTAAGTGTGGTAAAACTCATCCTGGTGAGTATTTGTGGGGACAGAAAGGTTATTATGGATATGGTAAGTTGGTTCATGGGATCAAATAGTGCCCATATGCTAAGAAGGGAAGTTGATATGTTCTCCCTCAAACCCAGGGTACAAGTGCACCAGCCCCTATAGGTAGCCCAGCCCCTCCCCAGGGTGCATAATCCGGTACCAGTTGCGGTTAGCGCCAGAATCAATTTTATGCTTTACCATCCTATTAGGAGCATTGAAAATATGGAGGAACTATCTTTATAGGGTGCATATTGATATGTTCACGGACCACAAAAGATTGCAGTATGTGTTTACTCAGAGAGAGTTGAATCTCCATCAAAGACAGTGGTTAGAATTGTTGAAAGATTACAACATGATTGTTTTGTATCATCTGAGCAAGTCCAATGTCATAGAAAATGCCCTTAGTAGACTGTTTATAGGTAGTGTTACTTATGTAGAGAGTTATAAGAAAGAATTAGTTCAAGAAGTTCATTGTTTGGCTAAATTAGGTGTTGGGTTGGTCGACTCAGCTAAGGGTAATGTTTTGATCCAGAGTAGTTCGGAATCTTCCTTAGTTTCTGAGGTGAAGGAGAAGCAAGATAAGGACTCCAGTTTGGTTAAGCTAAAGGAGTCAGTTAAAGATCATAAGGTAGAGGTTTTCTCCCAAGGAGGAGATGGTGTATTAAGATACCAGAGTAGATTATGTGTGTCATGCGTTAATGGTTTGAGCCAACGAATTATGGAAGAAGGGCATGTTGTCTATTACATCATTCACCCAGGATCCACAAAGATGTACAACGATTTACGGGAAGTCTATTGGTGGGGTGGTATAAAGAAAGATATTGCATAATTTATGGCCAAGTGTTCTACTTGTCAACAGGTTACAGTAGAACACCAAATACATGGTGGCACATTGCAGGAGTTTAGTATTCCCACTTAGAAGTGGGATGAGGTGAGCATGGAATTTATAATAAGGTTACCCTATTCACGACATCAGCATGATTCGATTTGGGCTATTATAGTCCAGTTGACCAAATCAACCCATTTTTTACCAGTTCACACATCCTAGTCAGCTGAAGATTATGCTAAGCTGTATATTAGAGAGTTGGTCAGATTGCACGGAATCCATTTGTCCATCATTTCAGATAAGGGTACTCAGTTTACCTCTCACTTTTGGAAAGTCTTTTAGAAGGATCATGGTACCCAAGTTCATCTCAGTTCAACCTTTCACCCTCAGATAGATGGTCAGGTAGAGAGGACCATTCAGAACCTAGATGATATGTTGAGGGAATGTATTCTTAACTTTAAGGGTTGTTGGGATGATTACTTGTCGTTGATTGAGTTCACCTATAATAATATTTACTAGTTTAGTATTCAGATAGCCCCATTTAAGTCTTTTTATGGGAGGAGATGTAGGTCATCCATCGGTTGGTTTGAAGTGGATAAGGCCTCTCTAATAGGTCCAGATATGGTGTTTGAAGCCAGGGAGAAATTCCAGTTGATTCAAGGGAAGTTGAAGATAGATCAGAGTCTTCAAAAATCTTATGAAAGTGTAAAGAGAAGGGATCTTGAGTTTGAAGTCGATGACTTAGTTTATTTAGAAGTATCACTATGAAGAGGGTGATAAGATTTGGAAAAAAGGGAAGTTAGTTCATGATATGTTGGCCCTTATAGGATATCGAGTCATGTTGGAAAGGTGGCTTACAAACTTGAATTGCCTGCAGACTTGTCATCCGTTCACCCAGTGTTCCATATATCCTTATTGAAGAAGTGTATGGGTGATACAACTATTGTAGTCCCTCTAGAAAGCACAAATATTCAGGATAGCCTTTCATACAAAGAACTTTCAGTTGAGATTCTTGATCCCCAAATTTGTAGACTAAGGAACAAAAAAGTTCCCTTGGTCAAAGTTGTTTAGTGGAATCAGTCCATTGAGTGTGACTCTAGGAAGCTGAAGTACATATGTGAACTAAGTACCCTCACCTTTTCTTCGCAAACTCACACCCATCCTAAGATAACAGTCTTCCTTAGATTTTTTGTTTTCCTATTCTAAGTTTCATCCATATGATTATCTTCATATCATTTCATGCATTCATAGATTAGTTCAGTCATTCATTATGTTTTAGATTTAGTCATGTAGTTATGTTTTCAGTTGTACATGCTAGTATATAGTCTAAATCACTTAGTATCCTCAGCTTAACTAGTCTCATCCGAGGATGAATATTTCTAAGGGGGAGATATTTTAATACCCCACGCATTACTATTTCAGTCGAGCCCCTAGTATTTGCTTAAGGCACTTAGAACCTAAAAATTAAATTAAAGCGTTAAGGGACTTAGTCACTTTTTGACCACTTTAACTTTGAGTATTTTTAAGTTGACCTTTCAGCCTTCGAGACGATAGTTTTTGAGTTGATTCCTATTTAGGGTTGTAAGTAGCATGTCTCAGGTAAATTTTGGATTTTTCAGATGAGGTTTGGACCACGTTTGAATTTTCCAAATAGCATCTCACCGCGATTAAACCGCATCGTAGTGAGTATAGCGGTGGAGGATTCACCGCATTATTGTTAGGGAAAAATTGGCAATTGTCTGATTCCAGTAAGTCACCGCAACTGCACTACATCGTGGTGTAAATTGCGATGACAGCCTTGGAGAATCGCGATAAAGGTCTGAACCTGGTTCTAGTTACAAATTTTAATATCCTAAAGGTAGTCTCGTCATTTTCCACCACCCCAAGTCACAAAAATAGAAGATTTAAACCTATTCTAATAAGAATATACTCATTCCTCACCAAATTTCTCTCCAAGAAACCCTAAAACTTCAACTTTAACTCCAAGAAATTCAAAGTTTCACCATTCCTTTTATAAGACAACCAATAAATTAAGTTTTCTGGTTCAAGAACTTTAAGAAGAAGCTTCAAGAATATCACTTGGGATTCAAAGTTCAAGTTTCTACATCCAATTAATCAAATAATGTATGTGGGGTTATGAACAAGAATTTTCTTTCATCCTTGTGCCCAAAACATACTTTTAAGATTTCATGATTTGCGTACTAGGGTTCATACCTATATTATCTTATTTTGAGTTTATGAATTTATAAGTAATTTAAGTATTGAAGTGCATGTTTATCTCACCTATTTATGCTTTGAATTGAAGATTTATATCATGAATTGCACTTCTTTTTTTATGAATTGATTTTATTGAATGATTTCAAGAATGATGTTGAGCATGAAGTTTTGTTATGAATTGTCATGATTTTAAAGCATGAATATTTAAGCCCAAATTTTAAGTATTGAGATTTTATAAAGATCATGTACTTAAGTTTTATTTGTTAAGTCCATATCAAGAATGAGTTTGAGATTCAAGAAGACTGCGGTCTTATGTTTCTTTGATAATTATTTACCAAGATTTAAAGAAAGATGGATATTTTGATCCTTATATATGATTGCAATCCATATTTACTTATCTTGATTATAGTTTAAAACAAAGAAGAGCATAATTGGTTTTTCATTATAAACCCTTGTGCTATTTTAATGTGGATTTCCTAAAGTCTGAGCGAGAAGTATGGGAGTAGTATTTTGCACCGAGATAGGTATGACTCCAAAGGTCTTAAGCTGTAGAACTATGTGCTACCGTATGTTTAAGATTTCCCATAGTGGGCTATGTTAGTGATCACTTAATATAAGAAGTTCTATTTCAATGGAAAGAGTAGAACAACTCTCCCCAGCATGGGTAAGACGTTAGACTCCATGACAGCTCACATGGTTTATGTCAGTTAGAAGAAACTCCCAATACAAAGAATAAACGTACAACTTCTAGAACTAAGTATGATGGATCACGAAGTCTGTCTTTATACTCTAGTACATTATGATTATATTTCGCAGCTTTTTCTTTACTCAAGCAAAGGTTAGTCATTCACACTTAGCCTGCATTCTTTACAAGTTATATGCACATTTGGTTACTGCTTTTATTTAGGCATTCACCCCTACATACTTAGTACATTCTAAAAGTACTGATCTATATATACGTTTATGTGCTACATTGTCTTATAATGTAGTTTCAGGTGCTCAGTTCCAGCAGCGTGATTAACCGCGAGCATCTCTATCTACATACCGACAGTTGGTGATTTTTCATATTGCGGGGACCTAGTTATTCAGATTTCCAACTTATTAAAGTAGTTTGTTCAGTTATTTTCTGACAGTTTGAGTTAGCTGATGGCCTATCCTAGCAGCTCTGTAGTTAGTAGTAGTAGAGGTTTGTACAACTGTTAGATACATTTCAGATTTTAAGTGTTGGTTTACTAGATCTCTAAGTTAAAAGTTTTTAGACATTATGTTCAGTTAAACTTAACATGTTTCAAACAAAAATTTAGTATTTCAGTGTTATCGTATGCCTAGATTGTCTTTGTTTGAGTTATAGAACTTGTAGAAGGCTTTCTGGGTTAGCTTGGGGCTAATTGTAGTCCAGAGCACCATGTGACGTCTCGGGACACGTTCTCAGGATATTACATCAAGAATCTGTGTAACGTAGCTTGTTTGACTCCCTCAGACTCTTTAGATACTTAGGCTCTGATACCAAGTTTGTAACACCCCTAGAGTATCCACTAGACATCACATAGTGTCTGGAGATACGAATAGCCCCAAACTAACCCTTCACATCTATGTAGTTTGAAACTATCATGAAAAATGAACTAACAGATACGTATAAAAATGGGAGAAAACAACTTAAAATCTTGTTCTCAACTTAAAATTTGAAGTCTCAAATAAACTCTTTAAACTAAAAGATATGTAATCTGACAAGACTCTACTACTAACTAGATAGACACTACGACAGACCCAATCTGACCCGAATAAAATTTAAAATCACATAACTAAAGGGACGTTCATAGATGATCAAAAGTTTGATAAGCTATGTCCTCGGACTATGAGGACTCACCAAATATTGGGATACAGGAAGTAATGCCCGTGATCAATCGTGCTATTAGAAACAAGCACCAGAACCTACATTATAAGACAATGTAGAACATAGACATGTATATATGGGTTAGTACTTTTGAATGTACTGAGTATATGGGGGTGAATGCATAAGTAAACAATAACTGAATACGTTTTAAAATCATGCATGATATGTGTAATGAACTCACCTTAAACATGAATAAAACTTAAAATGGTACGATCATAAAACATGAATAATAAAGCATACTAAATACACTTAGGGGTCGTTTGGTAGAGTGCATAAGAACAATGAAGAATATAGTGTATTAGTAATGGTTGTATTAGTTATACTTGTATTTTTTATGCATGTATTATTTCTTATACATTATTTGGTTTGATGTATAAGAAATAATATATCTTACATAATTTCAATAAAAGAAGTGTTTGTTTACAAAAATACCCTTCTTTGACTTTGTACACTTTTTTTTGCGATAAAGTTCTTTTGCCTTGTCAAACATAATTAGTATTGTTGAAATATTAAATAGATATTTAGGATTCATTGCAAGACCTTCGTCTTTGTGCATAAAATTTCATGCTGACAGATTAACATAGTCAAAACAAAAATAAAATACAAGATGTAAAATTAAGGAATAGTCTCAAGAATTTTTTTTAATCTTTTTAAAGATCCTCGAAGCAAAGAAAAAATATTTTGCAGTTATTTAAATCAATTATTCATTGCTGTAAATTAAAATGGTTGAAAAAGAGATTGTGAAATATTTTGAGAAGATTCACTGTTGAAAATTAAAATGTCGGGAAAAAAATTGTGAAATATTTTGAGGGAAATTGAGGGGTATTAAGGTCATTTAATAAGTTAATGCATGTGTTAAAAGTTTTTTTATTACTAATATATAGGAAATGGAGTGTATTACTAATACACACTTCAATACAAATAGACTGTATAACTAATGCTTTCATTAGTTATACATAGTCAAAAAGACGTACCAAAAAAGGTACTAGCAGTACATATTAACTAATGCATGCATTATATTTTCCAATACACTCTACCAAATGACCCCTTAGTGAGTCATTACACTTAGTTTCTATAATCCTTACTTTTAGTATTTCTTATGGGAGATTCTTAAAACCGACACAAACTATGTGAGCTATAATGGAGTCCAACGTATTACCTACGTTGGGGAGAACTTTTCTACCCTTTCCAATGGAATAGAACCTTAACTTAAGTGATCACCATAATTAATCCATATTGGGAAAAGAAGACACTCACTGCGAGGTTTCTTAAACCTACAGTGGCTCATAGTTTCCAGAAATTTAGGATAAGCTCATCCACATTCCTTTCTCAGTACTAAATACTACTCCCAAAATATATATAGGCTTATACTTAGGAAATCCACCTTAAAAAAGCATAAGTGCTTATAGACTGAAAACTAATTATGCTTCTTTTTACTTAAATCATCGTCAGAAGAAACACCTATAGATTTCATGTCTTATCTTATATCAAAAGTTCAAGATAAACTTTTATCATGCTGTAATTCATGTAACTGAAACTTTAAAGTTAGGTTTATTGTAAAGTCGGTACTTATTCTTAAGCCTTGAAATTCATACTTTATTTCAAAGGACTTATAAAAATATCATGCTCCATACTTATACTGAAATCTTTCATAAAAACACAAGTCAAACTAATGAGATTTAAATCGTAGTACAATCTTTCAAGTCAAAGCCCGAATAGATGAAAAATCTTATGCACTTAAATTCTTCAATCACATGATAAAGTTATACTTCAAGAATACGAGAACTTTGGTATGAACCCTAACTCAAACATATAAATCCATCTTTAAAGATCAAGTTTTTCGGTCACAAGGATGAAAAAGTATCCTCGTTCAAAACCCTACATACTTGGATTTACTTGACTTTTAAAGAGAACCTGAACTTAGAGACTTGAGAGAGGTCTTTGTGGAAGAAACCATAGACTTGTTGTTCTTGTAGATGGAAGGAGAAAATTATTATTAATTAGTTGAAAGTGGACGAAAATAATTCCTGTCTTAGGTTATAAGTTATGGGTTGGAAGTTTTAAGAGGGAAAAAGACCAAAACTCCTCTCAACTGATCTTATAGAAATTTAACTATTGGTCTTCACGAGTCATATCACGACTCATATCATCTAGTTACAAGTTGACCTAATGACTTGTAACCTCAGCAGTAATAAAGATAGTATGCACTGGTCTGGATACGAGTCATATTTTATAACTCATAGCAAGTCATTACAACTTGTAGCCACCACTCATAATCTGGACAGAAACTTAAGGAACCTATGCAAATGACATTACGACTCTAACTATATGACTCGTCACCTCTTTTAATGACTTCTAGGGTCGAGTTGTACCCTAAAAAAACATCAATCATTTCACATTATCTTGGTTACAACTACATCATACGACTTATGGAGAGTCTTCACAACTTGAGGAATGAGTCATAGGTTCTACAGTGAACTTGAAAGTACAAGGTATCACAGTATTATAGAAAGAAATAATTATAAATTGTAATAGAAACTATAAAGAATGAAATCAATCAATAAGATAAACTACACCAAAATCAGAAACATGGATTAGAATTTCACATTGTATTGTTAATCTAAAAAGCAAAAAAAGAGAACAACACATAGTATGCTACAAGAGAAGATTAATAAACATCACCATAATTATGAAAATGACATTAATAAAATGAAATTCAAGTAAAAGGTAATACTTCCTAATATAGGTCTAAATTAACACCAAACAAAAGGTAGATATCAGATAAAAGAAATAAGAAAACATTAACTGAACTGCACAAAAAATAGATAACAAAGTTTTACATAGCAAGTCAGAAAAATGAGAGACGAGAATTGAAATTTAGGAAGATTTGAACAAAAAATAAAAAATAGCAAATGACTAAATAAATATTTAAGTGACAGAAATCACATTGTTCAAGACGGTTTTCTTGAAAACTTTGTTGGATTTTGGCAAAATTTGGTGCAAAAATTAGTTGCCAGAATTTTATTGTCAAAGACTCCACTTGTTAGTCCTGGGTCGCCAGAGTAGTGCAGGTTAACGATGAACCATGTTAGGGAATGATGGTTGTGCATTAAAACTATTAAGTATAGTTTCAAATTCAATTTTATCTGATAAGATCTAATTGATTTTGAGGTCCAGATTGATTTTCTCTAGTCACATTGATAGATCTGGAGTTCTAGGTTCAATTTTCTCCAATCAAAATTTATAGATTTGGAGTTTCAAATATGATTTCTCTGATTAGATTTGGAGTTTGAAATTTTATTTCATGGTTAGAGTTGATAGATTTAGAGTTCTAAATTTTATTTCTCTAGTTAGAACTGATAGATTTGGAGTTCCAAATTTGATTTTCTCCAGACGGACTGATAGATATCGAGTCCCAGGTTTAATTTTCTCTGGTTAGATCTAATAGATTCGGAGTTTTAGATATGATTTCTCTAGTCAGATCTGATAGATTTGGAGTTTTAGATTTGATTTTCTTTGATCGAATTTGATAAATCTGGAGTTCTATAAGGAATTTCTCTAGCCAAATCTAATAGTTTTGGTCAAGAGAGACATTACAATATTGAACCACCATAAGATTTTCCTATTCTTTGGAATGAGAATCTTCAAATTCTCAAAAAAGCAACAACTATTGGCAGAGAAGTCCTTAACATCCCACATTTTTGGGCTAGAACGTGAATCATCCATCTTGCATAAATAGACCCAAACCCAATGATTTTTTATTTATATATAATTGTGAATAATAACTCTTTCATGTGGAAACATCTTTGGAGATGAGTATATGTCATAAAAATCTCTTAGCTCAAGGTTAAGTTGAGCACTTTCCTGCCGATTGAATTTTATTTAACTTTTTTACTTGGATCAAGTTCCAACGATTATTACTACTAGAATATAAGGATTTATGTGACCTTTTATATATAAAATGAAATAACTTTTAGAGTTATTTCCAACACAACTGACCGTTCATCAATTCGAGTTTAGAGTAAAAAGTTATATGGGTTTAGTGAGGCACTGTCTAGGGTGTGCAATGAGCCATGTGGGGAAAGGATATTGCTGCACGATTGGTTTCGTAGGGCGTATTTGGAGCCATGCTATTGGTCCCGTGATGAAAATCTCTCTACCCAAACCTTAAAATATATTTTCCCTTATATAATCAAGCGTAAGAAGGTCCTTTCACCCCCCATAACTCCCCCAATTAGTTTAATAATCCTAAAGTCATCCAAAATTAAGAGAAATCTCCCAAATTCCTCCTTCTCTTCCTCCCAAAAACATCAAGAAGTCTTCCTCAATATCAAGGCTTGTAGGGTCCAAACTCAAGGTTCATATTCAATTTTCTTCCATAAAAAGGTATGTAGAACTATTCTAACACATATTTTAATAAACTTTAAATTGCATATCTATATGTGTTATGGTCTTTGAATTGGTTTGAAGAGCATGCATTATGAACCCTTTTTATGATAAAATTTATATTTACTATGGTTTTTTTCTATAAACTTGAGATGTCATTCATGTGCATATATGTTATGGATTTTGAGAATCAATTTAAGATCATGACTTATGAAATTCCCTTTTTATGATGAAATCTATTTGCTTTAATATGTTACGGGTTTGTTCAAACAAATGATTAAAAGCTTGAGTCAAAATGATTTATTATCAATGGTGAATTGACATGATTTTATGTTCCAAGATAAGATGTTTTTCTTACTTTCTAAATGCTCTTTTGTTATTCAAGGGAAGATCTCGTGTCATTTGTGCCAAATAAGGCCACCTTATGTTAAAGTCTTAAAAAGAGAATGTTTATGCATAAGTTTTCATATTCTATTTGAAATAAGAACTCTCATCAGATATTTGAAACATCTTGGTGGTCAGTAATATGATTTTCAATAAAAGGGATATGGACATGAGATGACATGATATGATATGGCTTATAGGACTTGCAAGTCTGGTATGACAATACCTTGTTACAAAATGTCCTTAACAGAACAAGAGGTGAACTTCTTATGTATGAACAATGATTTTAAGAGGTTAAAAAGTCTATAAGAGAGCTATATGGTTACCCAAAGAAGGAACGTGTTCAGCTAACTCATTGTTGAAAATCGTATTTTTCCTACATGGGTTTATGATGTCCCAAAATATTATACGCTTGCTATCTTCTTTTGGCGTATTCGAAATTACAAAATCTAGCTCTTGCAGCAAACTTGGATTAGGAGCTTGGCCGACGAGTTAATGGTAGATTCATATAGCCCGTGGTATAGTAGAAATATAGGGTGTACTCTCTAGCTCAGAATTAAACCAAAGAGTTGAGTCTATGTTTTACGAGATTGATTGAAGATTTTTAACTAATGCCTATGTGTTTTTATCTCTATTGTGTTAAATAATTTTATAATTCTCTCAATTATTTTATATGAAATATATTTTATTTTTTGATTGTTCTGTATACCAATACATTCTAATAATTGACCTTCCTCGGGCAGCTATATTGTCATATAATATACGTTCTGAGGCTCGGTCCGATGGTCTATCACATTAGTAGAACCTTTGGATATGATAGAGTTGGTGAGCCATTCATTTTCTGGAAGGCATTTTATTCATCTGCTTATTTCTTTCAATTTATGGTCCAGTCGGGGGGCCTTGTCCCGGCCTAGATAGTGATTCATTAGTAGAGGCTTCGTAGACAAAATTTGGTTACTATATTGTCATAACTCTATTGACATAATTTGGTTATAAGATTCCTTGAATTTTATTATATCTTCCGCACTTCTATTTCAAATGAATTATGCTTATGATGGTATGCTAAGAGGTCTCTCGGGTCATCATGGCCGGGATGCTCGTTGCGGCCAGGTCCTTGGCTCGGGTTGTGACAAGTCCTGTTGGAAAACAACCAAAATCAGTAGCTTTATTACAACACTGATTAAATTTTCAAAATTCTTTAGTTTGTAGCTTTTTCCACACAGTACTTATAATTAGCTTAAAACAAATCACAAAAGAACATTGATGTGAAAAATTTATATACTTGGTACAAAAGAATTGACAAGTTTAAAATCATACTAATCTTAAAAATAAGTAATGTAATATTTGATACATCTATTAAAAATATAGAAGTCAGGACAAGTGACACGTGATAGAAGGTAGCTCCGCTAGTTACTCCTTGATGAGAATGGAAAAGAAGGAGACTCAGAAAAAGATGAAAATTGAATATGTGCCTAGTAATAACACGTCGATGTTATCACACATTGAAATAAATGAAAAAGATCTAGTCTAGTAGTAAAACATCAAAATCCTTGAACTAGTTAGTAATTATAATGTAATTTAGTCAATAACACTTTCAATTACTATTATTAAATGATATTTTATTTAACAGATGAGTAATATTTTGACGCATCTATTAAAGTAAAATATCTCAAAGTCATGAAAAATGACATGTGACAAAAAATAACTTCTCCAGTTATACATAAACGAGAACAAAGAAAGAGGAGACTCACAAAGAGGTGAACATTGAATATGTCTAGCTAGTAATATCATACAAATATTCTGACATATTGCAATAAATAGAAAAAAAAACTAGCTTAATAATAAAAAATTGACATCTGTGAACTTTATGCCCATAAGAAGACATTAAATTGTGTTAATACAAGCTAGGATAACACGCTTTATCTATCAAAAAGCTTTACCAAACATAAGGGTAGTGGGTTCTTGCAGTGCATAGGTAGTTCCAATGATAACATTAACGAGATGCGAAGTGTACCTACTCATAGTCAGCTGCAAAGGAAAAGGAAGTATAAGAAGTTCAAGATAATTAAAGAGAAGAGGAAGATAAGAAGTTGTGCCTTATCGGTAACTCCAGATCTGAATAACAATGTCACTTTTCTCTGCTCCCTTGGGGCTAAACCCAGACCACCTAAGGAAATACATAAGGAGGTAAGATATCATCTTAGAAAAGGCATAAACATTGAGAAAGACAATATACCTAATTAAAATATTGAAGGATAATACTGAGCTTCCACTAGAAGATCCATAGATTGAGGCTGAAGATGACCCAAAGGAGAAGCTCAAACAACAGGGAGTTTCATTGACCCCGATAACACCTTTTTAGGAAGAGTACTAGATACTCCTTTAATATTTTTAGGCATAAGTATAGGTTAGGAATTTTGATTCTTTCCTTTTTGGACAAGTTCATAGCTCGGTCCTGATCCTCTTTTGCCATTTTTCTTTTTGGATTGGGCCTTTGGCCATTTTTTGTTTTCGATTATTATCAATAAAATGGTCTCCGAACCTAAACATTAACAAAACAAAACTTGAACTTAATTTATTTCATGATCTTGAAGATGATGATCTTATAAAGAAATATTAGAGAAAACATACCTAACGTGTTAGGGTTTTTGCCCAGATTATTTTACCAAATTTAAGTATGAATTTTCTATTGAAGGAAAATTAAAGTAATACCATAATTACTTTTACTTTTTTTAAAAGAAAAATACAATACTCTTTTATATTTGGATAACCTCTTTCTTAGATAAAAAATTTTGGGCCTCTACAAATTGAGGATCTCTCTTCTTATTTCACAACACAATAGTATCTACAATGTAGTCATTTAAAAGTCTTGTTTAGAGGAAAGATTTTCTCTCATATTAGATTTTATGTTTTTTAATATTAGGTTTTATATGTAGGCTAATTATCCAAATTATAAATAATATTATGCTTTATAGTTTAGTTTTGTGTCATCTGAATTATCGCCTCTATGGTTTGCAAAATATTAGTTCTGCATGACGCCCTCTCGATTGTGAACCCAACAAGTGATATCAGAGTCTATGGTTCAAATATCCAATAGTTTGGTGAAACGAGATTAAAGAAAGAATCAAAGTGGTTTTAAATCAAGATGCAATCAATTTCATGATAATGAAGATTTTTGTCCAACAACATGTGAAGAATAAGTTTCAATCATATTTTCAATGTTTGTGCTACTGCATCTTTAAAAATAAAAATAAATTATTAATTTTTAACTCATTTTTTAATCATGATATTGTAAGCCTTATTTTTAACCATGACAAGCAGCAGTGATAAAGATTATGTGAAAAACGAAAATTATGCATGTGAACAAGGCGAGTGAAGTTATGTCAACAAAAAAATTAAGACAAATGGGGGGAGATTTGTTAGAGTTTTTGTCCTAATTTTCTTACCTAATTTGAGTATAAATTTTCTATTGAATGAAAATAAAAATAATATGGTATTACTTTTATTTTCCTAAAAGGAAACTATAAAACTCTTTCATATTTGGCTAACTTCATTCTTAGAGGAAAGATTTTGAACCTCTATAAATTGAGGATCCTTCTTCTTATTTCACAACACAATAATATCCACACTGTAGTCATTTAAGAGTCTTGTTTAGGGGAATATTTTCTCTCTCATTAGATTTTATGTTTTGTAATATTAAGTTTTATATATAGGCCAATTAGCCAAATCATAAATAATATTATGCTTTTTTTAGTTTAGTTTTATGTTATCTGAATTATCGCCTCTATGGTTTGCAAATATTAGCTTCCTCATGACGCCCTCTCAATTTTGAACTGAACATAACACAAGATACATTATTGGACAGGAGAACAAAAACTTTAGTTGCAATTGCATTTTTTTAAAAATCAAATTGTGCCACTGCCCATTTATTAGAAATAAAAGTTCTACGTGACTTGGGCCTTAGATTGACCCCAGTCCAAAACACAAAAGGACAAGAAAAATGGAAAGTATACCTATCTCTTTCCTAATCGATATCTTCGAGAGAGGGACATCAAAATCCATACAAAAAAATGTAAAAAATCTAGAAAAATTCTATATAAGAGTTGAACAATCTAGCCTACAAATCCCATATCCTGATCAACAGACACTGGAGTTTCCCTTTCAATCTAAAATTTAGGATACCAAAAAAAAAGTGAGCTTGAGTGAAATTCATCTAGATGTTTAAAATTCTCACAATATCCATGGATTCGATCTCATTGAATACATCTTCAGCTCACAATCCATGTATCCAGTTCTCTAGATCAAGGTACATCCTAATTTCTTCATATCTTGTTAGCAAAACCTGATAACGACCATGACCCATTATCTCCAGACTTTAGTTGCAACATTGGTTTCCGCCTCATTGATCTAACTTTATGTTATTGTCGTCATCAACTATGAAACTATATAAAGAATATGAAGTAAACCTAATGGCTAGAGATTTGACTAATTCATAGATGTTAAGACTTAATTTGGCACGTCCATAAAATAAGTAGGGTACAAACAAGATTTATTCTTTATTAAATATAATTAGTTATGGGCTATACGTTAATTGGGACACAAATAAAATGATAGGGAAAGGAACAAAATATCACTTCATTCTAAAATAATTCCACTAAAATGTCCTCAAATTTAAATAGCTCTAATTACCCGTTAAACTAATTCCACTTAATAGTCATCACTAACAGATCATTATACCATGTATATCAGTTGTATACAAGAATCCATTTTATTCACTTTTTCTTATATATCAACGTATAAGGCCTGCATACTTGCTTCCCACCAAATACAAAAAGTGTATTTTTAATTTATTATATAATAATAACATATTTTAAACAACAATGATACTTATACATATTTATACATAAATAATAATTTTTTTGTAGAAATCTTATACAGATATATATTCTATATAATAATGATACAATTTATATTCATATTATATATAAACTACATATTCTATACAATAATTATATAGTTTTTATACATATTTTATACAACCTATAGCTGTAATAATTGCTTAGATAAATATTTTATACATTAATTATAAATTTTCTATACAAATCATATACATATACATATTATCTTATAATATGCCTTATAATATGCCTTTTCTATACAATAATTGTACAATTTCTATACACTTCTTATACAACCTTTAGTTGCAATAATTAGATTGATACATGTTTTATACAACAATTATATAACTTCTATACACATCTTATACATATACATAGTTTATACAATAATTATATAATTTCTATACATATTCATATAGTTTTTATATATGTATCTTATATACATATTTTATATAATAATTATGGATTTTTCTGTACAATTTTTTTTTAAAATCAATTTTTTAATTAAAAAAAGTGGAGTCACAAAAAAGAAAAAAAATTGGAACAAAGGGCCTGAATGACTCAAATTATGAAATGGCCAATAGCCCAAAATTGGAATGGCCAATATGTGGAATTACTTGGGCCGACTGGACATGTAATATCCAATGACCCAAACATCTTCAACAACAACAATAAATCAAGTATATTCCAACATAGTGGGGGTCTGGGAGGGTAAAATGTACGCAGTCCATACCACAACCCCCGAAGAAGTAGAGAGGTTGTTTTCAATAGTCCATCGGCTCAAGACAAAAAGACAGTAATCAAAGTAATATAAATCATGAAACAAGGAGAAAACATAGATGAACAATACTCACAAAGCAATATTATACACTAAGAAACCAAAGGCATTAGGAGCTCTACCCTATGCACAAGGCCCTAAGACTACTAGCGAAGCTACACCACAACATTACTAACTACTTCCTAAGACTCATCCACACGCACTAGCCCTCTATCCTAATATGCATCCTCCAAACCTTCCCATCTAGGGTCATGTCCTCAGTAAGCTATGACCATGTTCTTTTTATTTTAGAAAAGGTCATACCATGTTCTTTTCCCTAAAATAATAAGTCTAACATTCTTTCATTGGGTGCATTGACCACATAACTTTAGTATTTAATCACATAAAATTAAGTTGTGGGTAAAATAAATTTATTTTATAATATCCATCATACATACCACAATATGACAAATAACAAATGCTAGTGATGATAGTTATACATAATTTTACAAATGCCAGTGATAGTAGTTATACATAATTTTTTTTCTATACACTCTCTTCTATATAATATTACATTAGCAACTTATCATAAAAAGTTCATAAACTATGAAATATTTAACGTTATGGTTCGTAATCAGTGGCAGGGCCAGAAAAAGTGTTCAAACTTTAAAGGAGTGAATAATTCTTTTAGCAAAGTGGATGCACAAAATACCTTTTTCTACTCATGAATAGGTGCACCCGCTCGACTAGGGTGCGTGCATAACTTTTCTACTCACAATTTTTTTAAATAAAAATCAATAAATAAACATGAAGATTTTTTATGCTAGGGTGTGTTTAGTATGGAGAATTTTTTTTAAATGATTTTTTCCCTATTTTTTCATGTTTGATTAGTCAAAATAGTTTGAAAAATATTGTTCTTTAGGAAAACAAGCTCCTTAAAAATGAAAAAAATTAATTTCCTAACGGATGTATAAAAAACAAGTTCCATATGTAATTAAATTATATCAACACTTATAACTATAAAAAAAAAATAAAAAGATAGTAAAAAATTATGTTAATGAGTCTACAATTAAAAGAATATTTGGTATGGCCCAATTAGAAAAGTAATAGGTATGTATTATTTAAGTAAAATATGGTGAAACAAACCACGTGTGCCGGGTCCAACAATAAAGTGAAGAACACAAAAGAAAAATATGCTAGGAGCAGGGATTGAACAACAAAACACCAGGTTGCAAATGAACACCCATACCGCTAGACTATCATCGTCAGTGATTCTAAGGGTGTTTGTTTTTCTACATGTCAATATAAAATATAATATTTTACTTGTATACTCAATTTAATTTTCTTGGTGAAGGGTGTTCGGTTGACCATCTTTGCTCGATTGTAGCTCTACCCTTGTTCATAGTAATGTCTTTGAGACGTATCCGACAATATATCAAAATAATAACCATCAATTGAGAAATAAAAAAATTATTAATGTATATCAGAGATACATTATTTATCTAAGTGTGTTAAAACATCATAAACACATCAACCACAAGCACAATTAAAATTCGTTCTTTGAACATGTTCTTTAAATGTAAGTACTTTACTAACGAATCTGCAATCATAAGATCAATTTTAATAATCTCTAAGTGGCATTTTGTTTCTTAACATCTTCAAGATAGTCTGGAATTATTTGAAACCAAATGATCTTTTTAAATCACCTACAAGGATTTTTCTTTTCTTTTAGATAATTTGGCATACCCTACATCTTAAGGTTAATCAAATCGACGTATGCTCAACCATCTTTAAAATCACGTATGTCTTGTGCTTTCAAAAACGCATCCAATTTCTTTCATAGAACTAAAAGATCGTTTGACTGTTGATTAGGAGGTATTTTTTCATGTATTAAATCACGCATAACTTGTACAATATTTGGTTGCATTTTTACTATGAAGACAATTCATCATACCAAATACAGTGTTTGATTTGTAATTTAAATATAGCATAACTAATACAAGTATAACTTATGAGGGAATCTATGTTTTATTTTGGGCGGAAAGCCTAGGCAACCCCTATACTTGTCTTCGTTCTGCTGGATCCTCCTACTTGCACCCCTGTCAACTGAACCCTTAAACTCAATAAACACAGTATTTTAATCCCCTTTTTAGTCTAGTGTGTGTGTAATACAATTTATTAAATGTAAAATCTTACGTCATTTTTAATTGACACGTAATAAATAATTATTTAAATAAAACAAATAGACATTGTATTTTCAACGGCCATTTCTCCATGTTTGCTCATAAATTGAGCACAAAATCATGTTAAATAGGTAGAATTCTTTCCCCATTCAAATTACATTTTCACAAACTAAAACCCCAATGAATCCCACTCACAATTTTTAATTACTTTCCCAAATTCACAAGACTCATTTGTTATTCTTCAAACTATCTCAAGCTTATCATTTGAGTTTTTTGAATTTTTCATTACCCACTCTCCACTTCACCTTAACTCATACTCATGCTTCTTCTTTGAACACAACTAATACAAACAATGGTCCCAATTTTCTTTTAGAATCTAAAAAACTAAAAATTTACAAGAATAATCAAAAAATACTCGTGGGATTGAAATTTTGGGAGGGTGTTTTAGGGGTGGGGCAGAATGAAGGATGGACGGGTGGGGGTGGGGTGGAATGGATTTGAATAAGAAAGAGGAGAGTGGGCTAGAGATAAAGAAGAAAAATATTAGGGTGGGGGTGGTGTGGGGTGGCGGATGGATGATTGAAGAAAAATATGTTTATTAACTTTTTATTAAAATTTATTATTGTTTTTGCATTTTACTATTTTTAAATATAAAATATTATTTTAATTTTCTTTTAAATGTGTGTAAACATGCATTTTTCTAACTCATCAATATTAATGCCACATAAGCTCGATTAATGGTCAAAGAGGTTTAATATATTGTGTTTTGTTGAGTTTAAGGATTCAGTTGGAAAAGTTGTAAGTAGGAGGATCCATTTAATAAATGGAGCCAAGTACATGGGTCCCTTACGCTATCACAACTATTAGTTTATATTGGATGGAAGATGGAATAACTACTAAATTAATAATTAAATCAATAATATTATTCTATGCATTACTAATATTGGCATAATTCTGACCAGCAACTAAACGACCAAGTGTCAAATTGTAGACTATGTACAGTCAACTTTTCAAATGCCCGACCCTCCAATTACACCTTAATATAAGAATTAGATTATATTCTACCATGATTTTATAGAAGTATGTGGATTTTATAAAGTGATCACTAGTTTGAATTTTGATTAGAATGACCATCTTACAATACCATGAGAATTAGTCTAGGAAACTAAATGTTTTGAGAAACTACACTTTTGGACTATCTTACATAAACTATAATAATGTCTTAATTCACAGAGAGAGTTGTAGTTTTGGAACTACATTACAATGCATAATGTCATGACCCATACAATAACCCTAGACGTGATGATCACCCCACACCAATGAAGGGTTGAGATGACCCCTTAGCATTATATCCTTAGTATAGTCATAAATATAATTGTGAAAATGAACTTATAACAGAAAGAGTTTGATTATTAATGAAATGAAGTTTGTGAACCAAATCCGATTCTAGGAACTATAACCCAATGTTGTCTACATGCCTCTATCCATAAAACATCTACTAAGGTCGGGACATGACCCTGACTATGACAGAAAAAAAGAAGTAAAATTCTAAAGCCAAAAAGGTTAAAAGGGAACGGAATTTACGAATAATGGAGAGCTCACCACTTCAACAGCTGCACAATAGAGATACCTAAACCACCTAACGCTGCACAGGGTCATAATAAAATTCCTACAAGTATACACCATGAAATGATGTATCATCCAGGGACAGTTAGTACGGTGAGTACTGGCATGCAACCCAAGGAGAGTGACAAATATGTAAATTTACCAAAATCACTCATAAAATATATATGCAGCAATCATAACTATAACAGGATGTCAGAGTAGGAGAAAGGGACATGTTACATAATTATTTAAAGTTTTGTCCTAAACTACGTATCTTTCACCGTCATCTCTTTACCCACGGGCTATATGGGTCCAACACACCCAAACCGACAGGGTGTAATACCCCAAAAATCCAAACTCATGTTAGCGCCATATTTCAAGATCATGCATTGTATATTGTCATTCTTTGATAGTATTATTAGTTAGTCTAAGGTATATTAAGGCCCCAAATAACTCCCAGCTATTAGACAAATCAAAATAACCCTTACCGATTGAAATTTTCCATAAGAATATTGCCTCAGCCAACTTCAAACAAGCATATCTTTTGCTCTACTAAGAATTTCCAAGCTCAAGATCCACCAATGAGAGGAAATTGAATTAGCTTTCTAACAATACCAATTTTACCCAAATTTGATACTCGAGTGAGGAGTTATAGCACTCTTAGTAAAAATAGTGGGTCAAAATGAACAACACCACATCGCGGTGAGCCCTAGATTGGCACTCATCCTTTTTTCAGTGAGACGATGTGATTGCATTGCGATGATGGTAAAATTGGTATTCTTTCTTTTCCTGTGAACCCAACGCGATTTCACCGCATCACGCCAAGGGGAAAATCCGCGTTCAGTGAAGAACCACAATGTTGCTGCATCACGCCAAAGTTCCAGTTTGGGATTATCAATTTTTTAGAGGCTCGATGTGATTGTACCGTGTCATGCCAGGTGTCAAAAGGTGGTAACCATCCTCAGTTTTATCATAAATCTTTAGTCCTAGCTCTATCTTCAGCTAGTGCCCCAGTACCCAAGTTTAGAAATGATAATCTCGATAGGGTGCCAGGCTTTATGTCCTAAGGAAATGTGAACAATAATCGTACAAATCCTCTTTCCTAGAAATATGGTAGAAACCATCAGGGTGAGTGTAGAGCTGGAAGTGATGTATGATTTGGGTGTGGCAAGCCAGGCCATCAGATTTGGGAGTATCGGATAGTTGCTCAGAAAGGTAGGGATTTGCACCAATAGGACCAGTCCCCTTAGTCATCAATTCCAGCCGGCCGCCCGACATAGCAGGGTGCCACTTCCAGTGCTACCAGTGGTCAATGTCCAAACAAATTATATGCCCTTCAGTCCCGACAGAATAAAAAAACTTCTCCTAACGTGGTTGCAAGTACGTTACAGGTCTTTCATTTACATGTTTATTCTTTATTAGACCCTGGAGCTTCTCTTTCTTTTGTAACCTCTTATATAGCCATCAACTTTGGAATCAGTCCTGAAATATTAGTAGAGCCTTTCTTAGTGTCTACCCCAGTAGGTGTCTCTATTATAGCCAGGCAAGTATACAGGAACTATTCGGTCATAATATCTCAGAAAGTCACTTCAGTTGATCTTGTGGAGTTAGAGATGATGGATTTTGACGTCATTATAGGCATGGATTGGCTCCACTCATGTTATGATTCATTTGATAGCAAAAATAGAGTAGTTCATTTTTATTTTCCAAATGAAACAGTCCTTGAATACATGGGTAGTACTACAGCTCTTACGGGTTAGCTTATTTTGTATATTAGAGAGAGAAAGATAATATCCAAGAGCTATATTTACCACATTGTCTGAGTTAGAGATTCTAATTTTGAGACTCCTAAACTTGAGTCAGTTTCAGTAGTGAGGGAATTTCCTGATGTGTAGCCTGATGATCTTCTCAGAGTTTCTCCTGAAAGGAAAATTAACTTCAAAATAGGTCTTCTTCTAGATACTCAGCCTATCTCTATTCCGCCATACAGAATGGCTCAAGCCAAGATCAAAGAGTTTAAAAAACAGTTGAAATATCTCTTAGATAAGGGATTTATCAGTCCTAGCATTTCCTCATGGGGCGCACCAGTTATGTTCATGCATAAGAAAGACCGTTCTATTAAAATGTGTATTGACTATCATTAGTTGAACAAAGTCACAATCAAAAACAAATATCCACTTCCCAGAATTGATGACGTGTTTGACCAACTTTAGGGTGGCAGCTATTTTTCTAAGATAGACTTCAAATTTGGCTATCATCAGCTCAGAGTCAGATAATGTGACATTCCAAAAATAGCTTTCAAAACTCGGTATGGTCACTTCAAATTTGTAGTCATGTCCTTTGGTATCTTGAATTCCCCAGCAGCTTTTATGGACTTGATGAACCGTGTTTTCAAGAAGTACTTAGACATGTTCATTATAGTCTTCATTGATGACATCTTTGTCTACTCCCATATCAAAAATGATCATGCAAATAACCTCAGGATAGTATTGCAGGCTCTTTGAGCCTACCAGTTGTTCACCAAATTCAGTAAGTGCAATTCTGACTAAGATCAGTAGCTTTCCTTGGCCATATTATTTCCGGTGATGGCATTAGAGTTGATACTCAAAAGACCGAGGTGGTGAGAAACTGGACCATACCCATCTCTCCATCAGATATCATGAGTTTTTTGGGTTTGGTTGGCTATTACTGACAGTTTTGTAATACCCCAAAATTTCCTTGAAATTTCCTAACTAATTTCGTCCCAAGAATGTCAAGACTTAGCTTCTAAATTGAATGATGTTTATTCCATGGGGAATTTTTATGATTTTTACTTTTTGTCATGTGGGAAATTCAATAAGCTTTCCATCAATATAAAATTTGTCTAAATCCGATAACTGGGTAAGAAGTTATGACTATTTTAAGTTCCCGTCATAAAACAACGCCATATTAGTCAGTGGCACGCCGCATCACAAGAGAAAATGGCATTTGTTAAATTCTAGTAGGGGTCCGCGATAGTGGTGCGTCGCGCCAAACTTTCAGGTTGCAAACGAAGTGGAACGTGATGGCTCCACGTCGCCCCATCCCCCAATTTCCAGTTGTCAAATTATAGTGACACGATGCAATAGTGCCGCGTCATGCCAGGGGTCCAGGTCGGGAAATTTTCACCAATTTTAAAAGACGCGTCCAGAGTTAAAAGGGTCAATTTCTGACCCCTATTTAAACCAAATAATACGTGATTTAATCATTCTTCACCCAAAATATACTAGTTTCTCTCAAGAACATGCTAGGGTTTCAATTGGGGAATCAATTTCAAGAAAATCTCTCCATCAATCTTCGCTAAATCAAGAACTAAGGTATGCGTTGTAATGATTTATGGATTCCTTTTATCCATAAAGCTCAAGAACCCTATTTTTAAATTATGAATCATGATGTTATATTGTGAGTTGATTATGTTTATGTAATTGATATTGTATAATTTCCAAGTTGGGATCTTTATGTGTATATATGAAACTACGTTATCATATAAGTTGAAAATCCATGAATTTGGGTAGTTTATGAATTGTTAAATTGATGATTTCACCTATGCTTTAGGTTGTTCATGAAAGGTGTTTGATAAAATGGATAAAGGGGTATAAATTATGCCTCGTAGCTAAATTGTGATCCAAAATGACTTCCATGTTATTCTTATGTAATGAAATTGTTTGTTGGATTGCTCATGAGTTGGCCTTATGATATTATGCTATGTATACATGCTATCTTATTCACGTACCAAGCTACGATAATAAAATGCCCATGAAATATATCCAATTATTTTATTATGGATTGTTGGTGTTGGTCATGTATTCAAGAAAATCATGCCTTGTCTGTTTCCTTCCATCGAGTCCTGGGGGTACTTGTACCCGAAAAATACAGTTGTGTGCCTAGAGTTAGTGTCATGATTTCACGATATCCTTAGTCAAGACATGATCCACAGAACTCAGTTAGTCATGTGACTCAGGAAATCTTAGTAATTCAGTAATCTCAGTACTATTCCGTCAGTCAACAAAATTCAGTTAATTCAGCCTAGTTCAGTTCAGTAATCCATGCTCAGTGTCTATTCAGATGGGAGTAGCAATTAGCACCGAGTGAACCCAAGGTTGGGAACTCACCTGTTATATGAGCGTGTGATTCTTAGAAGCAATCCTTGCGTTCCTGAACTACGTAGCCAGTGTAGGTTGAGACATCATAACCTGTTATAGATGGGTAGATGAGGTTGCTCAACTTGTTATATGAGGGTTCCCACCGTTCTCACTAGAGTTACCTGTTATATGAGGGTTACTTATAAATTGTCCTTACTAGTGGTTCGGTATTGACACCCTTCCAATTGGGGTTACATATTGGACCCCAATTCAGCCATAATGGTGTATTAGGGGCATGTCGGTAAGATAACTACTTTCCACATTTTCAGTATTAGTATCAGTAAAAGAACTCAGATAGTTCTTCAGACTTTAAGACTGTCAGATATAGTCAACTCAGATACAGTATAGAACTCAGTGAGTTCCATCAGATTCAGGATTGTAAGACACAGTTACTCATGTCATCAGTTATATCAGTTTACAAAACTCAGTCATTAGTCATGTTAGTTATCAGTAAATTCATGTTATCACGATCTTAGATATAGTTACTATGTATTTATGCATGTAATCTCACGTTCATGTTATCAAGTCAGTTAGTATAGTTCATGCATGTAAACCTTTTGTATTCATCCTACCTCGCTATGGTGTTTTATACCATAGGTTCAGAAGCACGAGCTCCAGATCCTCAGTAACATTCTAGTCTCAGCAGTCAGAGTTAGCAATGAGTCGTCATCCTTCAAGGACATGACTATTACTTTATTATATCATTAGTTAATTTATTTCAGTAGTTGGAGTTAGTTAGGGACATGTCCCATCAACTCCTTATTCAGACAGTTCAGTCAGTTAGAGGCTTTCCAGACTATCACATTTCAGACAGTTTATTCCAGTTGTTTTGGGTATTTCATACCCCATCCATATATTACAATTTATCAGTTTTATGTTACAGTTTTGAACCTTATGGCCTTTCAGTTAATGTTTCTGCATTATACAGTATATTATGTAGTATACAGGTACAACTATTAGTCAGGGGTCAGCTTGTGGTCCTTCGAGGTCATAAGCACCGTGTAGCATTTTGGATATCAGATTCAGGGCGTTACAAACTTGGTATCAGAGCCTAAGGTTCACTAAAGTCTTAGGAAGTCTGAAAGCCGCATCTAGTAGAGTTTTGTGCATGGGTGTGTTGCGCGCCGCATTTATGTACAAGAGGCTATGAGATGTTTTAGTAACAGTTTCCCTTCTTTCAGTATTTATGTCGTGCCAGTGAGCATAATCTCAAGTCAATCTCTTAGTCTAATATGTTTCACCCTTTTTTCTACAGAACATGCCTCCCAAAAGAAAAAATAGGAATCAGTCAACCAGTCATCCAGAAGATTCTTTGGGTGAACATGTTTCTCATGCATAGTTTGGAGTTGCATTCACTACTCTTGCTCAGTCAGTTATTGCTCAGAATGAACGACCAGCTGCCGTTCCGGCCAACCCAATGGATAATTTAGCTGTATCCAAGATTAGATACTTCACCAAAATGAATCCTCCATTCTTTCTCGGGTCTAAGTTAGATGAGGACCCTCATAAATTCATCGATCAGGTTTAGAAGATTATAGACAACTGTGGAGAGTGCTAATCTAACTGCATATCAGTTGCAGGATGTTGCTCACTGTAACACCCCAATTTTTCTAAACTGAAATGCTACAGGTTCTTATGAACCCAAAGGATCACAAGCTAACCCATGACTGATATCTGTACCTGTACACTACAATATATAACATAATAATACGGAAAACATAAACATGTAGGCCATAAGGTTCAACTGAATAAAGAATTTGTCAAAACATAACATCCATATGGGTGAAAGATACCCAAAACAACTGAAAACTAAATCAAATCTGAACATAAGTCTAAATACTGAATCTGAAAGACTCTAAGTGTTGTTTGAATAAGGAGTTAAAGGAACATATCTCCAACTAACTCCGTAAACTGATAACTGGCTAAAATAACAATGAATAAATCAAAACATATTTTCCTCGAATGAAGAGGACTCACTGAATCTCTGCGACTGGAAATGCTACTGCTACTGCTGATCTGGAGCTCGTGTCTCTGAACCTATGGTGTAATATGAAAACAAAGCACCATAGCACAAATATGTCAGTACGAGGGAATGTACTGAGTATACGAGTGAGGTAGGCTAAATATAAACAGGGTTTACATGCATGAACAATGCTAACTATCTGACTGACATGAACTTAAGAGTACAAACATGCACACATAGTAATTAAAATCGTCGGTGCATGATAGCTAGTCCTGTATGCTAATACATGGTTTACTTATGGCTAACATGACTAATACTGAAATTCTGATAACATGGGTGACTGTATCTAATAATCCTAAATCTGATGGAACTATCTAAGTTCTGTACTGTAACTAAGTATGACTGTATCTGACAGTCCTGATATACTGAAATATGAATACCTATTTGAGTTCTTTTACTGATACTGATTCTAAAACTGTGGGAGGTAGCTGTTTAATCGGCATGCCCTAATAATGCATATAGCTAAGTTAGGGTCCAATCTCTGCCCCGACTGGAAGGGTGTCAATACCACGCCACTGGTAAAGACAGTTGTGGGTGACCCTTAGCTGGAAGGTATTCGAAAGGAGAATGGTGGGAACCCTAAACTGACAGGTTAAGCCACCTCATCAACCCTAATCTGACAAGCTAAGATGTCTCAACCTACGCTGGCTACGTAGTTCTGGAACACAAGGATGAATACTAAGAATCACACCCTAAACTGGTAGGTGAGTCCCCATCCTTGGGTTCAATCGGTGCTAACTTCTACTCCCATCTGAAGAGACTAAACATGATTCAACTAGCTGTACATGGACAGATTAACTGACTTCCGTTGACTGACGGAGTAGTACTATTATCTGAGAGTTAACTAAGATCATGAGATTTCCGAGGTTTTCCTGAGTCACAAGACTGACTGAGTTCTATAGATTATAGCTTGACTGAGATTATCGTGACAACATGACATGTCTCTAGGCAAACAACTATTTTTTTTGGGTACGAATATCCCCAGGACTCGATAGAAGGAAACTGACACACATGACATGACTTGATCACAAGATTTGAGTCCACAATTCATAATATCATAAGTAAGGGATATCATATTTCATATAGTTATTCAATATCTTAAACATTGTAGGGAATGCATAGATATATTTTGTGTACATATTGTATATCTCCTTTATCTTACATGTTTCATACCACCCAATAACAACATATGAAAAGCATGGGATTCATATTGAAGTATATAGCTAACATGGACTTGTCATTTAGACATCATAGAACCATACAAATATGAATTTCTAGTATCCTAAGCATTTTATCAAACACCTTGCATGCATTATTTAAGGCATAGGTGAGTTTCATACTTGCACCATATTAAACCACCTAAAGTTCATGGTTTTCAATTAACAAACATATATATTCCATGAAAACACCTTTATACATCACATTGAAACTTAAACAACAATCGTTAATACGTATATACTCATATCACCACAAAAAGTTTACAAAATAATATTTAAAAGATGGTTCTTGAGCTCTATGAACAGATTAGATCCATAGATGAACACTACGCATACCTTAGAAAGGAAACCTTGATGATTTGCTGAAGAGTTCTTGAATTTGGGAAACTTAATTCTCAATTATCTTGGAAAAAGGCTTTAATCTTGCTTTTGAGAGATGAGTTTGATAAAAACCCTAATCTTGTGGTTGAGAGCGTAAGAGAGGGTTTTTGAGATGCTTAATTGAAGAAAAAATCGGAAAAATTACGCCTCTTTAGGGTTATAAGGCATGGAAGGTGAAAGAAATGAACAAAATACCCTTATAAAATAAATTCCCAGTTGCTGAAAAATCATAGCTGACGACCTTCGTGATAGGGCGTCACAAATATGGTAAGCTGTCATGAATGTCGTCACTTAGGTGCTGGTTTTTGCCTAAGGCTGACGACCTTCATGATAGGGCATCACAAATGTGGTAAGCTTTCACGAATGATGTAACTTAGGTGCTGGTTTTTGCCTAAGGCTGACGACCTTCGTGATAGGGCATCACAAATGTGGTAAGCTGTCACAAATGTCGTCACTTAGGAGCTGGTTTCTGCCTAAGGCTGACGACCTTCATGATAGGGCATCAAAAATGTTGTAAGCTATCACGAATGTCATCACTTAGGAGCTGGTTTCTGCCTAAGGCTGATGACCTTCGTGATAGGGCGTCACAAATGTGGTAAGCTACCACGAATGTCATCACTTAAGAGCTAGTTTCTGCCTAAGGATGACGACCTTTGTGATAGGGCATCAAAAATGTTGTAAGCTACCACGAATGTAATCAATTAGGAGCTGGTTTCTACCTAAGGCTGACGACCTTCATGATAGGGCTTCACAAATGTGGTAAGCTACCACGAATGTCGTCACACTGTTTCCTTCCTGACATACTGGAGTAAAATAGGAATAACTCTTTGCTCCGATATTGTATTTAGGCAAAATTGGTATCGTTGGAAATATAATTCAATTATCAATATGTTGATAGGTCATGAGCTCAAAAATTCCAAGTATAATGAGAGATATGCTCGTTTGATGTTGACTATACTAATATCCTTCTCAAGAATTCAATCGGTAAGGAATGTTTTGATTCGTGTGATAGCTGGGAGTTATTTGAAGCCTTAATATACATGTTACCTACTCATAAAACTATAAAAGAACCATGATGCACTATGCATGAGCTTGGTACATAACTCTAGTATTGGTTTGGATTTTTTGGGGTATTACACTCACACTTGGTATTAGCAGTAGAATTCAGAAAGGCCAGATGATGCAGGGCCTATAGAGTGGGAGGAGTTTGTCACTACATTATTAGATAAAAAAAATTCCCAAGATATGAGAGAGGATAAGGTGTTAGAATTTATCTACCTCTGGTAGGGCAATATGACGGTGAATGAGTATTCTCTTAAGTTTACTCAATTAGCCAGGTATGCCCCTCATGTGGTTGCAGACAGTAGGGCTAAGATGAGTAAGTTTGTTTTTGGGGTAAATAATAGTGTGGTCAACGAGTGTAGGTCTTCGATGTTGAATAGTGACATGACATTAGCCAGGCTTATGACTCATGCTCAGCAGATAAAAGAGAAAAAGATTAAGATGAGGGAGAAGCAGAATAAGAGAGCAAAGATAGGTAGTTTTAACTTTGTTCAGCCTAAATCAGAAAGAGGAAACCATTCTCAGTTTTATCCTAAGTCATTAGTTCTAGATCCTTCTTCATCTAGTGCTCCAGCTCCTAAGTTCAGATATGGTAACAAAGATAGAGCGTCAGGCTCTAAGTCTCAGGGCAATGTTAGTAGAGCCCGCACCTATCCTCTTTTCCAGACTTGTGTCAAGCACCATCAGGGAGTTTGCAGAGTTGGTAGTGGTATTTGTTTCAAATATGGCAAGCCAGGCCATAAAGTCAGAGACTGTCCTCAGCCAGGTCCTCAGGGTCAGTAGAACCGTTCCCCAACTCAGTCCGGTCGCCCAAACTAGCAGGGTGCCACCTCCAGTGCTACTAGTGGACAACGCCCAACCAGAATTTATGCTCTCTATTCCCGACAAGATCAAGAAAATTCTCCTGATGTAGTTACTGGTACATTACAGATTTTTCATGTGCATGTTTACGCTTTGCTAGATCCAGGAGCTTCCTTATATTTTGTTACTCCTTATATAGCAGTTGATTTTGGAGTCAGTCCTAAAATTCTAGCAAAGCCCTTTTTAGTCTCTACCCCATTGGGTAAAATCATCATAGCCCGACGGGTATACAGGAACTTCCCGATTATGATATTTCAGAAAGTCACTTCAGTAAACTTAGTCAAATTAGAGATGACTGATTTTGATGTCTTTCTCGGCATGGATTGGATTAATTCCTGCTATGCCACAGTTGACTGTAGAAATAGAATAGTCTAGTTTCAGTTTCTGAATAAACCCGTCCTAGAGTGGAAGGGTAGTGTATCCTCCTTTAGAGGTCAACTTGTTTCCTACCTTCGGGCAAGGAAAATGATATCTATGGGATGTGTCTATAATCTTATTCATGTTAAGGACTCTAGTTCTAAAACTCCCAGTCTTGAATCAGTCTCAGTAGTGAATGAATATTCAGATTTTTTTCCCGTAGATCTTCCAAGGATTCCTCCCGGAAAGGAAATAGACTTCGGCACTGATCTTCTTCTAGATACTCAGCCTATATCTATTCAGCCATATATAATGGCACTAGCAAAACACAGATAACTGAAAGAATAGTTGAAGGATCTCTTAGATGAGGGATTCATCAGGCCCAGTGTTTCCCCGTGGGGTGCACCAGCCTTATTCGTTCGAAAGAAAGATGGTTCTCTTAGAATGTGCATTGATTATCGTCAGCTCAATAAAGTCACGATCAATAACAAGTATCCACTTCCCAGAATCGATGACTTTTTTGACCAACTTCAGGGTACCAGTTATTTCCCTAAGATAGACCTCAGATCAGGCTATCATCAGCTCAGAGTCAGAGAATGTGACATTCCAAAAACAACTTTCCAAACTCGGTATAGTCACTTCAAATTCCTAAACATGTCCTTTGGTCTTACCAATGCCCCAGAAACTTTCATGGACTTGATGAACCGTGTGTTCAAGTAGTAATTTGACGTGTTCATCATAGTCTTCATAGATGATATTCTGGTCTATTCTCACAGCGAGCGTGATCATGCAGAATATCTCAGAATTGTACTTTATACTCTTAGAGATCATCAATTTTTCACCAAATTCAATAATTGCAAGTTTTGGATAAGGTCAGTAGAATTCCTTGGTCATATCATTTTCGGTGATGGTATTAGAGTAGATCCTCAAAAGACCAAAACAGTAAAAAAACAGGCCTCACCACGTCTCTCCATCAGACATCAGGAGTTTCTTAGGTTTGGCTGGCTATTACAGATGGTTTACTGAGGTATTTTCTTCTATTGTATCCCCCATGTCCAGATTGACTCAGAAGAAAGTCAAGTTCCAGTAGTCAGATCCTTGCGAGAAGAGTATTCAGGAGTTGAAGACTCGACTCACCTCAGCTCTAGTCTTAGCTCTTCCAGTTGGTTTAGATGGGTTTGTAGTGTATTATGATGCATCCAGAGTAGGTTTGGGTTGTTTCCTCATGCATCATGGTAAGGTCATAGCCTACGCCTCTAGACAGCTTAAACCCCATGAGAAGAATTATCCTACTTATGATCTTGAGTTAGCAGCCGTAGTATTTGCCTTAATGATTTAGAGGCATTATCTATACGGTGTTCATGTAGATGTTTTCATAGATCATAAGAGCCTTCAGTATGTTTTTTCTCAGAAAGATCTCAATCTTTATTAGAGAAGGTGGTTAGAGCTCTTGAAAGATTATGACATGAGTGTCCTTTATCATTCGGGCAAGGCCAACATTATGGCCGACGCTCTGAGTAGACTGTCTATAGGTAGTGTTTCTTATGTTGAGGACAGAAAGAAAAAGTTAGCTCAGGAAATACATCAGCTTGCCAGAATAGGCATTCACTTAGTCGATATGGAGGAGGGTGATATATGGGTTCATAATAGTTTAGAATCATCTCTAGTTTCTGAGGTGAAAGAAAAGCAAGATAGAGATCCCAGTCTAGTCAAGTTAAAAGACTCAGTCAAGGATCAGAAAGTAGAGGTTTTCTTCCAAGGGGGAGATAGTGTATTGCGTTGTCAGGGTCATCTCTGTATTCCAGGTGTAGATGACTTAAGGCAGTGAATTCTTGCAAAAACGCATGGTTCACGCTACTCTATTCATCCAGGGTACACAAAGATGTACCACGACTTGCGGAAATCTATTGGTGGAGTGGGATGAAGAGAGATATTGCAAAATTTCTGTCTAAGTGCTTTACATGTCAGCAAGTTAAGATAGAGCATCAGAAGCCTAATGGTCCTTTGCAGGATTTCATTATTCCTACTTGGAAGTGGGAAAAAGTGAACATGGACTTTGTGATGGGTTTACCTCATACTCGTCGGCAGCATGATTCAGCTTGGGTCATTGTAGACAGGATGACTAAATCTTCCTATTTCCTTCCAGTTCATACCTCTTACTCACCTGAGGATTATGCCAAACTCTACTTTAGAGAGTTGGTTAGATTACACGGTGTTCCGTGGTCCATTATTTCAGACAGAGGTACCCAATTCACCTCTCACTTTTGGAAAGCATTCCAAAAAGGTTTTGGTACCCAAGTTTATCTTGGTACATCCTTTCATCCTCAGACAGATGGTCAAGAAGAAAGGACCATTAAGACCCTAAAAGATATGCTAAAGGCGTATGCAATTAATTTCAAGGGAAGTTGGGATGACCACTTGCCTTTGATTAAGTTTGCATACAACAACAACTATCATTCTAGTATTCGGATGGCTTCATACAAAGCTCTCTATGGTAGGAGATGAAGATCTCCAGTCGATTGGTTCAAAGTTAGTGAGGCCTCAGTTATAGGTCCTGACTTAGTATTCGATGCCTTAGAAAAAGTCCAGTTGATCAAAGAAAGACTCTGAGATGCTCAGAGCCGACAGAAGTCTTATGAAGATGTATGCATAAAGGATCTTGAGTTTGAGATTGGTGACTATGTTTATCTAAATATCTCTCCCATGAATGAAGTAAAGAGGATCGGCAAGAAGGGAAAACTCAGTCTCCGATATATCAGTCCCTTCAAGATTCTCAGTCACTTCAGTAAGGTAGCTTATGAGCTCGAATTGCCTTTAAATATAGCCTCATTTCATCAAGTCTTCCATGTCTCTTTACTCAAGAAGTGTATAGGTGACCCAACAGTTGTATTCCCTTTTCAGAGCATAGATGTTCAGAACATCCTCTCATATGAGGAGACTTTAGTCGAAATTCTAGACTACCAGACTCGTAGACTGAGGAACAAAGAAGTCCCTCTAGTCAAAGTTCTTTGGTGGAATTAGTCTGCTGAGGGAACTACTTGGGAAGCAGAAGCAGACATGCGTACCAAGTATCCTCATCTCTTCCCCACTAACTCATATCTAGCTCAAGGTAACAATCCTCCTTAAGCTTTTCAGTTTCATGTACAGATTTTAGTTACGACCTGATATCAATCTCATGTTCAGAATTCTATTATAAACTTGGTCCTAAGTACCATTGCATATTCAATTATATGTTCATGCATCATATTTGTCATGTGTTCATGCATTAGACATGCATTCTCCTAGTGAGAAACTCAGTTATCAGAAATCATAGTCATGTGTTCATGAGTCAGCTAAGTCATGAAATCATGCATCAGATGTGCATACTCAGTATAAATCTCAGAAATGTCTGTCATGTTCAGTTGTTCATGTTCATTATATACTTCAGCTAATCATTTCTTCCATCCAAGTCAGTCGCATTTGAGGACGAATGTTCCCAAGGGGGAGATATTGTAATACCTTGAAATTTCCCTAAAATTTCCTAACTAATTTTGTCTCAAGAATGTCAAGAATTAACTTCTAAATTGAATGATGTTTATTCCATGGGAAATTTTTAAGTTTTCCATGTGAGAAATTCAATAAGCTTTCCATCTATATAAAATTAGACTAAATCCGATAATCGAGTAAGAAGATGTGACTATTTCAAGTTCCCATCGTAAAACAGCGCCATATTAGTCACTGGCGCACTGCACCACAAGAGAAAATGACATTTGTCAAGTTCTAGTGGGGTCCATGATAGTGTCGCATCGCTCCAAACTTCCTGGTCGCAAACGAAGTGGTAACGCGATAGCTCCACATCGCGCCATCCCCTAATTTCCCAATTTTCAAATTCCAGTGACACAGTGCGATAGCGCCGCGTCGCGCTAGGGGTCCAGGTCGGGAAATTTTTACCAATTTTAAAAGATGCATCCAGGGTTAAAAGGGTTAATTTCCCACCCCTATTTAAACCCAATAACACATGATTTAGCCATTTATCCCCCAAAATATACTAGTTTGTCTCAATTTTCTCTCAAGAACAAGCTAGGGTTTCAATTGGGGATTCAATTTCAAAAAAATCTCTCCATAAGTCTTTGCTAAATCAATAACTAAGGTGTGCATTGTGTTGATTTATGGATTCCTTTCATCCATAAAGCTCAACAACCCTATTTTTAAATTATGAATCATGATGTTATGTTGTGGGTTGATTATGTTTATGTAATTGATGTTGTATAATTTCCAAGTTGGGATCTTTATGTGTATATATGAAACTACGTTATCATATAAGTTCAAAATCCATGAATTTGAGTGGTTTATGAATTGTTAAATTGATGATTTCACCTACGCTTTAGGTTGTGCATGAAAAATGTTTGATAAAATGCATAAAGGGATAGAAATTATGCCTCGTAGCTAAATTGTAATCCAAAATTACTTCCATGTTATTCTTATGTATTGAAATTGTTTGTTGAATTTTTCATGAGTTAGCATTATGAAATTATGCTATGTATACATGCTATCTTATTCACGTACCAAGCTATGATAATCAAATGCCCATGAAATATATCCAATTATTGTATTATGGATTGTTGATATTGGTCATGTATTCAAGAATGTCATGCCTTGTCATTTTCCTTCCATCGAGTCCTGGGGATACTTGTACCCGAAAAATATAGCCGTGTTCTTAGAGTTAGTGTCATGATTTAACAATATCCTCAGTCAAGCCATAATCTATAGAACTCAGTCTGTCATGTGACTTAGGAAATCTCAGTAATTCAATAATCTCAGTACTATTTCGTCTGTCAACGGAATTAAGTAATTCAATCCAGTTCAGTTTAGTAATCCATGCTCAGTGTCTATTCGGATGGGAGTAGAAATTAGCACTGAGTGAACCCAAGGTTGGGAACTCTCCTGTTATATGAGGGTGTGATTCTTAGAAGTAATTTTTGCATTCCTAAACTACGTAGCCAGCGTAGGTTGAGACATCATAGCCTATTATATGAGGATATATGAGGTGGCTCAACCTGTTATATGAAGGTTCTCACTAGATTTACCTATTATATGAGGGTTACTCACAGATTTTCCTTACCAGTGGTGCGGTATTGACACCCTTCCAATTGGGGTTATAAATTGGACCCCAACTCAGCCGTAATGGCGTATTAGGGGCATGTTGGTTAGATAACTACTTTCCATAATTTTAGTATCAATATCAGTAAAAGAACTCAGATAGTTCTTCAGACTTTAGGACTATCACATACAATCAACTCAGATATAATATGGAAGTCAGTGAGTTCCATTAGATTCAGGACTATCAGATACAATCACTCATGTCATCAGTTATATCAGTTATCAGAACTCAATCATTAGTCATGTTAGTTATCAGTAAATTCTTGTTATCATGATCTCAGATATAGTAACTATGTATTCATGCATGTAATCTCGCGTTCATGTTATCTAGTCAGTTAGCATAGTTTATACATATAAACCCTTTGCATTCAGTCTACCTCACATGCATACCAGTACATTAAAAGTACTGACGCATTTGTGCTATGGGGTTTTATACCATAGGTTCATAAGCACGAGCTCCAGATCCTCAGTAGCATTCCAGTCTCAGCAGGCAGAGTTAGTAGTGAGTCCTCATCTTTTGAGAACATGACCATTACTTTATTATATCATTAGTTAATTTATTTGAGTAGTTTAAGTTAGTTGGGGACATTTCCCATCAACTCCTTATTCAGCCAGTTCATCTAGTTAGAGGCTTTCCAGACTATCATATTTCAGAGAGTTTATTCCAGTTATTTTGGGTATTTTTTACCCTATCCATATGTTATGATTTATCAGATTTTATGTTACAGTTTTGAAACTTATGACCTTTCAGTTCATGTTTTTACCTTATACAGTATATTATGTAGCATACAGGTACAAATATCAGTCATGAGTTAGCTTGTGGTCCTTAGGGTCATTAGCACCGTGTAGCATTCCGAGTACCAGATTTAGGGCGTTACAAGTTTGTTGAAGGATTTTCGTCTATTGTATCCCCTATGTCAAGATTGACTCAGAAGAAAGTTAAGTTTCAGTGGTCAAATTTTTGTGAGAAGAGTTTTTAGGAGTTGAAGACTCGACTCACTACATCCCCAGTGTTGATGTTACCAGATGGTTCATATGAGTTTGCTGTGTACTAGGATTCTTCTAGAGTTGGGTTGTGATGTGTTTTGATACAGAGGGGTAACGTTGTAGCCTGGGCCTCTAGAAAGCTTAAGCCCTACGAAAAGAATTACCCTACCCATGATCTTGAGTTAGCAGCTGTTGTGTTTGCCTTAAAGAATTGGAGGAACTATTTGTACGGGGTGCATGTTGATGTGTTTACAGATCATAAAATCTTGCAGTATGTGTTTTTGTAGAGGTATTTAATTCAAACGGGGCATTTTTGGGCCAAATCGTTGTGCTATAGCCCACAATTTCGGGGGGTAGGCCCCGGGTTTGGGCGTCCTGTATGCCAAAAATAAACCAAGGCATGTTAAGGAGGTTGGGGATTGTCCCAGTGTGGTCCGTTTAAATTTTTGTGGCTATTTGGGTGGACAAACTGGTGAAATGGCACGAACGGGGCATTTTTAGGCCAAATCGATGTGCTATAGCCCACAGTTTTGGGGGTGGGCTCGGGGTTCGGGTGTGCTGTGGGCCAAAAATCGACTGAGGCATTCCAAGGAGGTTGGGGATCATCCCAGTATGGTCCGTTTAATTTTTTGTGGTATGAGTGTTTTGTATCACCTAGGCAAAACTAATGTAATGGCAGATACCCTAAGTAGATTGTTTATGAGTAGTGCTGCTCATGTTGAGGATGATAAGAAGAAGTTAGTTTAGGAAGTTCATCAGCTTGCCATATTTGGTGTTAATTTGGTTGATTCTACTGAGGGTAGTGTTTGGGTTCAAAATAGTTCAGAATCTTCTTTGGTTGTTGAAGTGAAAGAAAAGAAAGATAGGGATCCTAGTCTAGTGAAGTTGAAGTAGTCAGTTAGATATCAAAAAGTAGAGGTTTTCTCCCAAGAGGGAGATGCTGTGTTGTATTGCTAGGGTCGATTGCTTGTTCCATGTGTAGATGAGTTGAGAAAGAGAATTCTTATAGAAGCACATGGTGCGCGCTACTCAATTCATCCAAGGGCCACAAAGATGTACTGTGATCTAAGAGAAATCTATTGTTGGAGTGGGATGAAGAGATATATTATAGAGTTTGTGGCTAAGTGCTCCACTTGTCAGCAGGTTAATATTGAGCATCAAAACCCTAGTATGTCTATGCAGAAGTTTAATATTCCTAGTTAGAAGTAGGAGGAAGAAAACATTGATTTTGTGATAGGTTTTCCTCGTACTCGTCAGCAGCATGATTGGATTTGGGTCATTGTGTATAATATAACCAAATAAGCCCATTTCTTACCGGTCCATACTTCTTATTTAGCCGAAGACTATGCCAATCTCTATCTTAGAGAGTTGGTTAGGTTGCACAGTGTTCTGGTGTCCATTATTTCAGATAGAGGTACTCAGATTACCTCTCACTTTTGGAAAGATTTTCAGAAGGGTCTTGGTACCCAAGTTCACCTTAGTACAACCTTCTACCCTTAGACAGATTGTTAGGTAGAAAGGACCATTCAGACACTTAAGGATATGTTAAGAGCTTGTGTAGTCGACTTTAAAGGCAATTGGGGTGACCACTTTCCTTTGATCGAGTTTGCATATAATAACAACTATCATTCCAGTATTCAAATGTCTATTTTTGAGGATCTATACGGAAGGAGTTGTAAGATGTCTGATTATTTGGTTTAAAGTAGGAGAAGTCATGCTAGAGGGCCTGACTTGGTGTTTGATGCTTTTGAGAAAGTATAGTTGATTACAGAGAGGCTTAAGGCAGCCTAGAGCCAACAAAAATCATATGCAGATGTGGGAAGGAAGGATCTTTAGTTTGAAAATGGTGATTTCATATATCTGAAGATCTATCTCATGAAGGGAGTGAAAAGTTTTGGTAAGAAGGGGAAGCTTAGTCTCCGATATGTTGGCCCTTACAGGATTTTGAGCCATTTTGGAAAGGTGGATTATGAGCATGAGTTGCCTGCAGATTTAGCATTAGTGCACCCAATATTCCATATCTCCTTGTTGAAGAAGTGTATTGGAAATCTAGTTGTAGTTGTTCCCTTAGAGAGCGTAGATGTTTAGAACAGTCTTTCCTACGAGGAAATTCTAGTTGAAATTCTTGATCAATAAGTTCATAGACTAAGTAACAAAGCAGTTTCCCTAGTCAGAGTTCTTTGGGGGAATCAGTCCATTGAGGGAGCCACTTGGGAAGAAGAAGCAGATATGTGGACCAAGTACCCTCATCTTCTCTCTGTAAACTCAGACTCAATTTAAGGTAATAATCTTCTTAGAATTTCTCTTTTCCATGTTCAGTTTCAGTTGCATATCATTCTCAGTCAGTCATACATTCATTGAACCAGTTCAATCATGTGTCATGTTTAGAATTAGTCATGTTCTCACGCTTTCATCATGTATATTAAGGATGTAATCTCAGTTCCTCAGTGTTTTCAGCTTAATCATTCTTATTCAAGGATGAATGTTCCCAAGGGGGAGATATTGTAATACCCCAAAAATCTAAACTCATGTTAGTGCCATGATTCAACCTCATACATAGTACAGTGTCATTCTTTGATAGTATTATGAGTTAGTTTGAGGTATATTAAGGCCCCAAATAACTCCCAGCTATTAGACAAATCAAAATAACCCTTACCGATTGAAATTTTCCATAAGAATATTGCCTTAGTCAACTTCAAATGAGCATATATTTGTCTCTACTCAGAATTTTGTATCTCAAGACCCACCAAATGAGAGGAAATTGAATTAGATTTCCAACGATATCAATTTTTCACAAATTCGATTCTTGGGTGAGAAGTTATAACACTTTTAGTAAAAACAGTGGGTCAAAATGAATAACACTGCATCGCGGTGACCCCTAGATTGGCATTCGTCCCTTTTCTAGTGAGGAGACATGATTGAATTGTGTTGCAGTGATGGTCAAATTGGAATTCATCCTTTTCTATTGAACCCAATGTAATTTCACCGCATCACAATAAGGGGCATGTCTGCGTTCTGTAAGGCACTACAATGGCGCCGTGTCGCACCAAAGTTCCAGTTCGGGATTGTTTGTTTTCTAGTGGCCCGATGGGACTATACCACATAGTGCCGGGTGTCGAAATAGGGATTTTGCCCAGTTCTGTAATTTAATTTCTAGGGACCGTTTGGTCTTTTTTCAAGGCCCTAAACTCGTCCTAAACATAGAATTAAAACCTAAAAGGGCATTATATGCCCCATTATTCACAAATTACTCTTTAAGAAATTAATTCTCTTTCAAGAACAAACCCTAGCTTTCAAAATTCAGGATCAAATCCTAAGAACTCACCATCAATTCTCATGAATTCATCAGCCTAGGTATGTTAAGTGTTCATCCATCGGTTGTTTTCACCCATGGAGCCCAAGAATCCAATTTGAATACAAAGTTTTGATATTTTCAAGTTATTATGATTTGAAATTATGATTTCAACCATGAACCTCCATGAATCTATATTTCATACCATGCTTACATGAAATTGTTGTCATTATCAAACTTCACATGTTTTAATATTTCTATTTTCTTAATTAAATCAGGATTAAGTGTTGTTGATGTTGAAATTATATATTACTCCAAGTTTTATTCTATTCCCATGCTTAGATAAACCATGAACATCAAGTGTTTGATGAAAAGCCTACAAGAATGGATTCTAATAAATGTTCCAATGTCATATCCTTAAAGTTTAGTACTATTTTACTATTATTTCTATTGGGGATTATGAATACTAGAAAACATAGTTGTTTACTTAGTCTCAGTATCTTTAGAATAGTTTCAAAATATGTTATGAGCATTATCAGTTTAGTCAGTCATCAGAATCAGTTAAACTTAGAACAATTAAGCATTCCGAGTCATTTTAATTGGGAGTAGGATTTAGCACTGAGCGAGTGCAGGGATGGCAGCTTCCGCGTCAGATAGGTAGAGTCGTTAGTAGCAATCTCTGTACTCTAAAACTATGTAGCCATCATAGGATATAAGGAGTCACCCATCCAAGTAGGCTTGACTACCTGGGAGGGGTCACCCGTCATTTTAGGCTTGACACCCTTAGTCCTTCAGGACAGTACATCAGTATAGTGGATCCACACAGCCAGCATTAGTACCCATGGCATAGTACTAACACCCTTCAAACTAGGGTTATAGATTTGACCCTGATTAACTCAGATTGGGGCATGTCAATTATATGATACCTCTCATAGTCTCAGTCCAGTAATTAATTATGTAATTCAGTTTCAGATGCCTAACCATACCATATAGATATTAGGCATTCAGTATTTACAGATTATATTCAGAACATATTATATGTTTGGTCATGCATCCATCATTTACAGATTTTATGCATCCAAAGTATTTACAGATTTTATGTATCCTCAGTATCTACAGATTTCTTGCACTCTTTTCAGTACTTTATGTTATATATTTAGACAATTATTATTTATGTTCATGAAACCATGCATATTATCCTACCTCATTTAGCATACTATTACATTCAAAGTACTGATCGCATACTCTTTTCTTGCACTATGATGTATCATATCTTAGGTTAGGACGCCCAGTTCCTGGATCGCACATAGACTTTCCAGACTATCATCCATAGCAGTGGTGAGTCATCATATTTTGAGGACAAAACATTTTATTTTCATGCTTTCAGTCCAGTAGCTAGATGAAGTTAGTTGGGAGTTTGTCCCATCAGCTCCTCAATCAGTCAGTAGAGGCTTTTCAGACTATTTCAGACACTTAGTCAGTTTCTCAGATTTCAGTTGACATTGTCAAATTTTTTATCAGTATTATCAGCTATGCCTTACAGATTTTATCATATTTATGACTTAAAAGCTTATGGCATTCCTCAGTTAAATTCTGCATATGTTATATCATTATCAATTTTACTTAGTGCTCATAGCAGGTACTAGGTCATAGGCTAGCTTGTGGTCCCTCGGGACTGTAAGCACTATGTAATTCCCAGGGTATACTCTCGGGGAAATACACATGGCCCCAACACATGTTTATTGCACCTATTTATGGTTAGATAAAAGTCAACTATAAATTGAGCCACCATACATATTGTCCTTATGTTAAAGACTATCCTAATTTTGAGGATACTATATGGTCTACCAGTTAAGGTACGACGTTCCTATGCTGGAAAATATAGGTTTCGGCATTGGTCACAAGGACTTCCACCTGCATAGTGAAGCTATGTAATTCCTTTAGAGCCCAATTTAAATATTTTTTACATAACATTAATCATGGAGTTGTTCATTAGGCATATTCATATTGGTATCGTCATACCAAGACTTGATAATTGTTCATATCATGCGAAGAAAAACATAATAATAAAACATTAATGACTCCTTAAACCCATTCTTCAAAATCATAATCATATTCATCATTAAAGTGCATAAAAAAATCTCAAAGAAAGTCATAATACTAAACACTGTTGAAAATTCAGAAGATGGGTATCATCTCTTATTCATTATCTTAATGCAAGTTTTTTCAAAGAACTTGAAAGTCATAACTTCAATCATTCATACTATTCTATAGTTCACAATTCAAGTAATGAATGCATGTTTCCAAACATTATGTTCAATCACCAAAATCCTCCATAAGTGGTTAGAAATAATATGTAAAAAGAGGAAAAATCAATAATTAATATGTATAAGGACAATCCTCAAACCCAGCTTTAGAATATCATTAAAATAAGTAAAAGTGATGTATAATCACACTTTAATATAATAATTTAAGTAGGGAATGTTCAACATGCCTTTGCGACTGAGGAATTTTGAGAAGGACTTGAATTCAGAGCATTAAGAGTGGAATCCTTGGGAATAATGGTCATGACCCGAACAAGGGCCTGGCCGTGATGGGCATCCCAAGTCCAGTAAGGATCGGAGACAGCCCCTGATCCTATTACTATACAACTAAAAACACCTAGCAGTGGATAAATATCAATATAAGGCAAAATAAAATAAGAAATCCAAAAGAATCTATATTGGATCAATATCCGAAAACATCCGCAATACCCATGTCCACAGTATCCACAAAGCCTCTAACAAAAGTCGAGTACCAATAAAATGTCAGGACATGCCCCTGACCATAGACAAAATAAATTTGAATTAAATTCCAAGACAATAAGAAACCAAAACAAGAAATGTAGAATTCTGATGTATGAAAGCTCACCACTTCAATGTCAACTCACAAACTGATCCAAATCCTAGTCACTGTGTAGGAGGAGTAGAAGTATGGAAAAATCCTGCATTGTATGGGGACACAACGTCTGAAGATGATTAGCGGTTGGAGATCTAGAACGTAACATAGGGATAAGGGATCAAATAATGCCATGGATAATAATTCAAAACCAGTCAAATCACATAATGTATCATCAAATGCAAATGCACACATATATTTCACAGGTTGGGGTACGGAACAAGGCTTAGCATGAACATTTAAAATCTTAAGCTAGACTGTGTATCTAAACCATCATAATAATAGTACCCACATAATATATGTCCCCTAGATCTCATCCCCTGGTCGGGCCTTAATATGTGCTGCCGCGCGAACTGGAAAATGATCATATATATATATATATGCATGGGGGGCTCAAACCCTCCAATCATAAACTAAGGTGACTTAAACTCATGGTCATGAAATGTTATATGGGGGACTTAAACCCTCCAATCAAAATAATAAAAATAAGGTGGACTCAAACCACCTGGTACCAAGCAAAGGGACTCTAACCCTAAAGCCATAACCACCCCCACACCGGCTAGCACGGTTTCTAGTATTGGTTTCCCAAGGACGTCCACCTTCAACGATTATCTATACAACCCTCTTTTAAGTCATATTAGAATAGTTAATGCACATTCCTATTTTATTAAAAAAATTATGAATCAAGACAACCAGTTTGTATCATCACACCAACCTCTCTTGAAATCTAACATCACCATGACATGTCATCTACTCAACCAACTAGGTATCAAAGCCATAGGTCAAAAGATATTCAAATAATCAATTATTCAGGACTCAAACCCATTTAGCAAACTAAACCCACAATGTTCCAATCCCACCATTTATACATGGTCACCAAGTCCTTTCAAGGAAAACATTCATACTTCATTATCCTTTTTATAGCATTGCACTATTACCAGTGGGTAAACCAACTATGTGATAAAAGCCCTTTTTATTAACAATTTCACAAACATATTGAGGGCATACAATTTCCAAAACTATAATCAAGGCAAATTCATCAGATTAGGGGTTAACCATGACCCCTCAGTTTAATCACCATTCCCTATCGTAAGACAGTGTTTAAAATCATTAATAAAGCATGAATATTACATAAATAACCATGAAAGATAAATTAAATGATCAATCATGTCAAAAGCCCTCAATTATGTCAAAACCTACATCAAAATCATGCATATATAATCAACTCATGCCATTGAGAAAATATAAATTCAAGGGAAAGAGATACATGCCTTAATTTTCAAAAAAATTGAAGAATACCACACCCTTAGGACCCTAGATGATCACCTTCTTGAAATCCTAGCCTTGAGTTAAAAAGGGGGTTTTGAGAGAAGATGTTAAAGAGTTAATAATGCCCTTTGTATATTGAAAAATTGATGAGAAGTGGTCCTTATATGTTTCAAAAATTGTGTATGAGTGAAAGGACCTTAAAACCATTCTTCCCTTTTTAATTGAACAAACCAGTAGAAAAAATACATAGGTTCACATCACGGACTTCATCGCGATGATTACCTTTTGTGCCACGGGGCTATCGCGAAGGCTTACTGCCTCCGTGACCCAAAATTACCCCAAACCCCATCCAAAATTTATGAAACTCTCATGGGTTACCATTTTTACTTTCCCAAACATGACTTAAGTCAAAAATTGATATTTCAAGAATAGGAAGGCCAAAAATAAAATACCCGACATTTGACGGTGTTTCATTATCCCCCTGATGGAACATTTTGCATCTTATTCTTGGGAAAATTGTATCTTTTTAAGAAACTAAGGTTGCATTTAATGCTGGATTTTAGTGTTTTGGAGGAAGGAGCTAGACTCAAGAAATTGGCAGAAAAACACAACTGACGGTTAAAACAGTAGACTACAAGACTTGCGACTGACCACAAACTTGACCACCAGGCCCAAAACAGAATCCAAGATTTTAGAAAACCCCGTGACGGTCAAAATGGTGGATCACCAGTCTTGCAACTGACCAGTAACTTGACCACCGGGCCTAAAATAGAATCCAGGATTTCAAAAGACCCAGTGACGATCAAAATGGTGGATCACCAATCTTGCGACGGACCAACAAAATGACCACCAGGCCCTAAATAAAATACAAGATTTCAGAAAACCCAATGACGGCTAAAATGGTGGACCACGAGTCTTGTGACGGACCACCAACTTGACCACCAGTTTGGATGCAGTTTTTCTAAATTTGAATTTTAAATCCTTTTTACCTGGGAAAATATAAACACCCAATTTTAGGTTTTATTAGGGATTTTTTTTATCTTTATATCTTGAACTTTTTAGAGGTTTTCCATACTTGAAACATATTGTACGTAGTTTTTCTCTGAGGTTCATTCTAGAATTGTGGATCTAAATTCCATTATTATTTTCTCTATTGAAGATTGAAGAATAATAATTATAATTTTGTGAGTAAATTCTGAATTAATTTATCAATAACACAATGATTTCTTCTCTTTCTGTGATGGAGATGTGTGGCTAAGCTTCTATAAATAGGGTTATGGGAGCCTTGATATGAATAGTTGATTGGGGGTTGTGAATCTAGTAGATTCCCATGATTAATTAATATTGCATAAACCCTTCTTCACTTTAATGACTTTTCTTGGTTTCAAACTTTTAAAGTGAGCCCAAGAACATCACTTGTTCGAATAGAAAAGTGTTTGTTGAAAAAAAGGGTTTACATAAATCTAAAGGCTTTAACCTTTGGATAGAGGGTAGATGCCTTAACCAGATCAACCCATGTGAGAATATAGTTGAATAAATAATATATTCCTTAAGTTTGAAAGAATTAAGGGATAAGATACTCATTTAGGTTGACAAACCAATGGGTAAACCATAGATTTCAATTACTCTTGCAATTACAATTGTTCATTGGGAATTCAAAATAGTTCACAACCCTAGCTTCTTAAGAATCTTGGTAATCATAACTCTAGTTTGACTACTCTTACTAAATTACTATTTATAATACAATCTACAGTTGGATTACTTTCGGTGACAAGCATTTGAATACTATTGATAAATCAAAACCCCACTTTATTCTAGAACCTTCGATTAACAGTCTAATAACAACCACAATAGTTAGTGAACACAGTATTCCCTGTAGGATTTGACACCCAACCCAGTTGGGTTCTATATTTGACAGCGACCGCTTACACTTTCTAACGAAAGTTATAATTTGGGCATATCAAATTTTGGCGCTGCTGCTGGGGAATACAGTTGTCAATTAAGTTTGTGTTTGTTAATTGACCTTAGGTCATGTTTCCCAAATTTTACCTTTGTTTGTTGTTTTTGATTTGTGCAGGATAGTTATTATTATTCCAAGTATATGGAGATCGGGTAAACCATTATTACCAGTACATCCAGAACCGTAGTTAATTGGCTGAATGACAGACTCTTAGGGAGCTGAAAGACTAGCCACAATGGCTAGAGCTCAGATTAATCAATAGAATAACAGTCAACCTGCACGTCATCCTATTCCTAATGATGATGATTTAGGGGATGAGGACTTGTTAGATCCTGCTAACCCAAGGCGTGCAGATAATGTAGCTGTGCCGGTGAACCAGAATGTAAATAGAAATTGTCCTTTTAGAATAAGGCAAGACCGTCATCCCGTGCAGTTTGATCTTAATGATGACGAGGATGGAATGGATAAAGCAGGTGCTACTGGAGATATTATTCCTCCACCTCTAGCACTAGAAGCTAAGTTTAATATTATAAGCACGATAATTCAACTCCTCTATCTAAAGGGGTTGTTTGGTGGACTCCTGGGGTTGATCCTAGTATGCATTTAGTAAACTTGTCACTATTTGCAAATCTATTAATAACTAGGGAGTGGGAAAGAATGACATGTGACTACCCTTGTTTCCATTGTCTCTATAAGGAGATGCAACACTATGGCTCAATAGACTGACTCCCGATTCTATAACCAACTGGAGGTAATTGAAAGAGGCTTTCCTAGAATGGTTTTTTCCACCTTCCAGGAGGGTACAGTTGTGGGATGAAATTAGTAATTTTTGCTAGCTCTTTATGAGACCTGGGAGAGGTTTAAAAAAAAGATGATGCAATGCCCAAACCATAACATGACTGATATTCATTTGATAGAGACTCTTTATTGGGCTTTGAACTCTATTACAAACCCAGTCATGGATAATACTGTAGGAGGGTCGTTTGTTGATCTTATTTTTTCAAGAGGCTTTATAAATGCTTGATCAGATGACTAAATAGAGTAGAGCTTGGCATACCAGGGATTCTATGGTAGTAAGACCAACTGTGTCTGGTAGTATGACTACAGAGCAATGCAAGAAGGAGAAAGAAAGTAACCAAGGCATATCACACTTGATGATACAGATGGATTTGCTTACTAAACATCTATTTTCTGAAAAAATAGAGAAGGTGAAGGATATTGCATCCCAGGGAAGAGTTGACTCTAATTCAGAAAAAAAGGCAAACTATCTAAATAACTAGGGGGTTTTGTGGCAATAGCCAAGGGAACCAAGGTCGGAACTATTACGACAAAGATGGTTATAAAGATAGAGACCAAGGGAGTTGGAAGAATAATAATGACAGGAGTAGACTGTATGTACCTCCTAGAAGTTATGATAATGCTACCACCAATTCAGGCAAAATGTACAAGGAGGACATGATGGAGAAACTATTGAAGGGAGTTGAGGCAACAAATACTGGGGTGACGACAATGAAGAGTGATTTATATTCCATGAGTAAATTAGTAAATTTGCACTCAACTGTTATCTTACAATTAGAGAAGCATATGGGCCAATTATCCATAATATTTAACCAAATAAAGAGTGGGACTCTACCAAGTGATACAGTTCAGAGTCCGAGGACTGACGACTCTTGCATGGAAATCACCACATGGATTGGTAAGGTATTACCAGTCCCTTCTGTGGGCAAAGCTGTTAGTGAAGAGGTGATCAAAGAAGATATCGAGCTTAAATAAAGTAATCTTGTGGAGTCTGAGAAGCAGGATGACATTTATGTTTTTTCTAATCATCAGTTGTTTGATGGATTGGAAAAAGGGAAAGACAAGGAAAAGAAAGCAGTGGTGACTTCTCTACCAAAACCACTGCCTCTTTTTCCTCATAGATTGAAGAAGAAGGCCAATGACACAATGTTTGGCCAATTTATGGCCATTCTTAAGTAGTTGACGATCAATTTACCATTGGTGGAGGCATTGGAACAAATTTCCAGGTATGCAAAGTTCATGAAAGACCTTGTCAAAAATAAGTGAACGGTTAGCTATGAGATGGTGGGAAATCTCCATCATTGTGGTGCTATCTCTACAAGGTCTTTGGTGCAGAAGAAGCCAGACCCGGGAGCATTTATCATCCCGCGCACTATTGGGTATATTGATTTTGCAAAAGCCTTTTGTGATCTTGGGGCAAGTATAAATATGATGTCATTTGTGGTTTTTAATAAACTGGGTTTAGGAGATCCTATGCCCACCAATATGCGGCTTTTAATGGCGGATAGATCGGTGAAAAGACTGATTAGGATTCTACATGATGTACTTGTAAAGGTGGATAATTTTTTATTTCCTTTCAACTTTGTAATTCTTGATTATGAAGTGGACTTCGAAGTACCCATAATTTTGGGCAGGCCGTTCTTAGCAACTAAGAATGTATTAGTTGACCTAGAGTTGAAGGAGCTGAAATTTAGGCTCAACGGGAAAGAGGTTAGTTTTGAAGTGTGTAAATCCATGAAACAAAAAATGGAGATGAGTGTCTTCTCAATTGTTGATGTACTCTATGAAGATGAGCGAGATGTACTAGTTAAGGATAAGTCCATTGTGGAGACCATGGCTGGTGTGGTTAAACTTAAAAGCAAGTGTGTTAGTTCTTCCAAAGTATCTGGACTAGGAATAAAGCATTTTTTTGATTCAACAAGTGAAGTTAAAAGGTATCAACAAGGTATCTTGACGAATTCTGAGTAGTCAAGATGACTGAGTCGTGCCGTGATGCTAAATCAGGCGCTGCTTGGGAGGCAACCCAAGGTGTTTTGTTGTTTGTGTTCATCTTATGTGGTTGACATCAGATGTTTATACCTATGGTGCCACATGTATGTTTCTAACTCTCTTTTTTGGGTTTGACGCATTAGGGACAGTGCATGATTTTAAGCTAAGGGTGTATGGGGATATTTGTGGGTGTTGATGTCCTCTTGGGGTTTTGTTGTTGTGTCTATTTCCCCCGAAGTCTTGTTCCTAATAGAATCGGCATGTTTAGGCATATTGTGTTTTGTTTCATTATGTTTTGTGGTTAACTGGGAGAAAAATAAATATCTAGGGCAGTTGACATATTTTTGTTGATTTTGGGGACAAATGATAAATACCTCTCCAATTGTCTATTTTGTAACTGTGTGATATACATCTATATGCGACTATTGTGAATCTTTTTATGGCATTAGTATTAGGGACACAATGATCATTACTAATAATTGCAAAACCCGGTCGGGTAGTATCTTTTGATATACCTTTGTGCCAAGTGTGTGTGAGATATTACCAAGTTTCTTTGTATGTTAAATCCAGAACATACCCGGTTAGTCTTTCCTAAGTTGAAGGATAATGTCTAGGAAAGGATCATAGGTCATTTTTTATATTAGTCCACTTTTAGCCTAAATGGCCTTCTATGTGTGAATGATATCCCTTGATCCTGATTTTGAGCCTGTATACCTATTTTTATTGTAAACCTATCACCTTCCCATTTGTATCACAATAAACTTGTTTTGTCCCTGGTCCTCCTTGGACATTGTGTACTTAGACTTAGGCAAATAACCTAAGTTGAGGGTGGCTACCATAGAGGTGCGTGATGTAAAGTGAGTATGAAAAAAGGTAAAATAAGTGAAAAGAATGCAAGGCTGGGTGTAGTAGAAAAAGAATAAGAAAAGAAAAGTTGTTGAAAAAAGAAAATGAAACACTATAAGACCGTACCCAGCCTGAATTTTCTTTAATAATGAAAGGGAGAAATAAGTTAAAGGTTAATAAGTGAGACTCCAAAAGTTAGTGTAGTGCTAAGGAGGCCTAGTCACTATAAATATCATTATGTATCATTCCATCCCCTAGCATACGTTACAAGCTAAAGAAAATTCCTATAGTGATCCTAACTTAACTGCCTAAAAGCTTAGGTAATGACAATAAGGGCAGGCTTATGGTACTTGACATACATTGATTGGAACTTCTTTCTGAGAGTGAGTGTCTCTTAATCACCTCTGCGTTGACATGCTTGATTTCATATCTACGTTAGGAGGGACTTCTTTGTTGTAAGGGCACATGGGTTGTATTGGTAGCTGCTTACTTATTTAGGCAGTGTCACTTGTACATATGTGTGGTTGTTTGTTGTTAATGTGATGTCATAGCTTTATTCCTTTGTGTCACATTTTTTTTACTTTCATTAATACTCACAGTTGGGTATAAAGTGATTGAATTGGGAGAAGGTAATGTGGTTTGAGCTAAAATCGATAATTGACTGTCATAGGTATCTTATGTTTCTCTTGGTTAAGCATCGTAGTATGGTATTATGTAGTTGCTTGAGGACAAGCAATTGTTTTAAGTTAAGGGTTTTGATGTTCCGGCTTTTGATGGAATATTTTGCATATTTTTCTTGGGAAAACTTTATGTTTTCAAGCATCCAAGGTTGTATTTAATGCTGGATTTTAGTATTTCGGGTTAAGGAGCTAGCTGAAGGAGAAGACTCAGGAAATTAGTAGAAAAACACCACCAACAATCAAAATGGTGGACCACCAGTCTTGCAACTGACCACCAACTTGACCACCTAGCCCAAAATAGATTCCAGGATTTCAGAAGACCCAGTGACGGTCAAAACGGTGGATCACCAGTCTTGCGACTGACCACCAACTTGACCACCAGGCCCAAAACAAATTCGGGATTTTAGAAAACCCAATGACGGCCAAAATGGTGGACCACCAGTCTTGCGACGGACTACTAACCTAACCACCAGACCCTAAATAGAATCCAAGATTTTAGAAGACCCAGTGACAGCTAAAATGGTGGACAACCAGTCTTGCGATGGACCACCAACTTGACCACCAGTTTGGACGTGGTTTTTCTAAATTCAAATTTTAAATCCTTTTTACCTGGGAACATATAAATACCCTGTTTTAAGTTTTATTGGGGGATCTTTTTTATCTTTATCTCTTGATGTTTTATGGAGGTTTTCCATACTTGAAACATATTGTACGTAGTTTTTCTCTGAGATTCATTCTAGAATTATGGATCTATATTCCATTATCATTTTCTTTATTGAAGATTGAAGAACAATAATTGTGACTTTTATGAGTAAATTCTGAATTAATTTATGAATAACACAGTGATTTCTTCTATTTCTGTGATGGAGATGTGTGGCTAAGCTCCCATTACAAGGTTTATGGGAGCCTTGATGTGAATAGCTGATTGGGGGTTGTGAATCTAGTAGATTCCCATGATTAATTGATATTGCATAAACCCTTCTTCACTTTGATGGGTTTTCTTGGATACAAACTTGAAAAGTAAGCCCAAGAACATCACTTGTTCAAATAGAAAAGTGTTTGTTCGGAAAAGAAAGGGTTTACATAAATCTAAAGGATATAACCTTTGGATAGAGGGTAGATGCCTTAACCGGATCAACCCATGTGAGAATATAGTTGAATAAATAATACGTTCCTTAGGTTTGAAAGAATTAAGGGATAAGCTACTCTTTTAGGTTCAGATACTAATGGGTAAACCATAGAATTCAATTACTCTTGCAATTAGAATTGTTCATTAGTAATTCAAAATAGTTCACAACCCTAGCTGCTTAAGCATCTTGGTAATCATAACTCTTGTTTGACTACTCTTACTAAATTACTATTTGCAGTACAATCTATAGTTGAATTACTTTCGGTGACAAGCATTTGAATACTATTGATAAATCAAAACCCCACTTTATTCTGGAACCTTCGATCAACAGTCTAATAACAACCAAAATACTTAGTGAATACAGTATTCCTTGTGGGATTCGACACCCAACCTAGTTGGGTTTTATATTTGACAGTGACCGCTTACACTTTCTAACGAGAGTTGTAATTTGGGCGTATCACCCCCTTAGGATAATTCATCCTCGAATGATGAGCTTGGACACATTCACACGATAATAATATCAATGCACCAGAATCAAAGGATAAATCCAGATAATAACAAAAAAGAACAAAATTCATACCTCAAGCTTCTTCATCCGTCTCATGAAATAGAAATGGATACTTAACCTTCAGATCCTCTTCCGCTTCCCAAGTGTCTTCTTCTACTTTATAGTTCCTCCAAAGGACCTTTACCAATGATACATCTTTAGTATGCAACCTACAAACTTGTTTATCCAAGATCTCCTCTGGGACTTCTTCATAAGACAGGGAATATGAGACACCAACATTCTCAATAGGCACTATCAAGGAAGGATCACCCACGCATTTCCTCAACATGGACACATAAAACATAGGGCGAATAGAACCCCTACTCGCAAGTAATTCTAACATATAAGCAATACTTCCCACTCTCTTTAAAATCAAATAAGGACCAACGTAACGGAGGCTGAGCTTCTCTTTCTTCCAAAAATGCATCACTCTCTTCATGGAAGACATCTTTATAAACACCTAATCACCTATACCAAACTCTAACTCTCTTTGCTTTACGCCCACATAAGACTTTTGGTGATTTTGGGAAGTCTTATGCCTATCCAAAATCACCTCTACTTTTTCCATAGCTTGACTAAATCAGGACTAAATAACCTTGCCTCACCAACTTTAAACCACCCAATAGGAGATCTACACCTCCTACCATACAAAGCTTCAAATAGAGCCATACCAATGCTAGAGTGATAAATATTATTATATGAAAATTGCACAAGAGGCAAATGGTCAACCCAACTACCACCAAAATTAATCGCATAAGCCTGAAGTATATCCTCTAAAGTGTGAATGATCCTTTTCACTTATCCATCCATCTGCGAGTAGAAAGCAGTACTAAAGGTCACCGTAGTCCTCAAACCTAACTGAAAAAACTGCCAAAAATGAGATGAGAACTAAGTACCACAATCCAAAATAATGGAAACTGGAGTACCATGCAACTTCATGATCTCCTCAATAAACAACCTCGCATAATCCGTAGTTGAAAAATTAGTCCTCACAAGAAAAAAGTAAGAAGACTTAGTAATCCTATCCACGATGACCCAAATACAATTGAACTAATTTCGAGACCGCAGAAGATCGGTGACAAAATCCATATATATCACTTCCTATTTCCATACATGCAGCTCAATCTCTTGAGATAATCCACCAGGTCTCAAGTGTTCCATCTACACTTGTTGACACACCCTGCACTTAGCCACAAAATTTGCCACATCCGTCTTAATGTTATTCCACTAATAAATCTCCTTAATATCATGATGTATCTTTGTCAAACTAGGATGAATTGAATAATGCGACTCATGATCTTTGTATAAAATTTTGCCTCATGGCCCATCCACATCAGGAACACACAACCTTCATTTGGTATGTCAAGAGACCATAAACACCGATCTCAAAGGCCATCACCCACTACTTACTCACATCTTCCTTAATTCACACCAAGATAGGATCCAACACTTGCTTCTCCTTTACCTCAGCAACATGAGACAAATTTGACACCTTTTGCACGAACACACCTCCATCCTCAGAATCTAGGAGACAAACTCTAAGATTAGCCAAAAGGTGAATATCCTTAACCAAGTCCCGCTTATGCTTATCCATATGGGATAATCTCCCCATTGATAACCTTATATGAGCATCAACAACCACATTAGCTTGACGTGGGTGATAGTGAAGACTGATGTCGTAATTCTATAGCAACTCAGGCCATCTTCTCTGCTTGAGATTCAACTCTTTCTGAGTGAAAACATATTGCAGGCTCTTATGATATGAAAAGATGTCAACGTGAACCCCGTATAGATAATGCCGCCATATCTTCAATGCGAACACCACAGCTAAAAACTCCAAATCATGTGTTGGATATTTTCTCTCATTAATTTTTTTAACCATCTAGAAGCATACGCTACCACCTTTCTATGTTGCATCAATGCATAACCAAGTACCATACAGGATGCATCACAATAAACCACGAAGCCATCACTACCCAAGGGAAGGGTCAAAATTAGAGAAGAAGTCAATTTGTCTTTTGGCTTCTCAAAAATCCCTTCACAAGTATCAAACTAGAGAAACTTCACCTTTTGCTGAGTTAACCTGGTTAAAGGTGCTACAATCGATGAAAAACTCTCCAAAAACCTTCTATAATAACCCGCTAAACCCAAAAAACTCCGACTATCGGTTGGAGTCATGGGTTTATGCCAATTATTAACCACCATAACCTTCTGACGATCTACCATGATCCCTTCACTTGAAACAACATGACCCAGAAAAGTGACAACATTCAACCAAAATACACACTTAGAAAACTTAGCATACAATTTATGGTCCCTTAGGGTCTACAACACAACACAAAGGTGATTGACATGATCCCCTTACTTTACTAATATACCAGAATATCATTAATAAATACAATGGCAAACAAATCCAGAAACTAATAAAATACCCAGTTCATGGGATCTATAAATATTGCAAGTGCATTGGTCAAACCCAAAGACTTGACCAAGAACTCAAAATGCCCATACCAAGTACGAAAGGCATTCTTAGGGATATCCTCCTCCCTAATATTTAACTGATGATATCCGAAATGAAGATCAATCTTAGAGAAATACTTAGCGCCCTGAAGCTGGTCGGATAAGCCATCAATCCTAGGAAGAGGGTACTTATTCTTCACCATCACCCTATTCAACTGACGGTTATTAATACATAGAACCTTACGGACACGCTAGGGTAGATAAAACCCTTTTCAAGAAGATCTTTCAACTGCTATTTCAACTCAGCTGAAGCCATTCTATAAGGAGGGATAGAGATAGGATGATTGTTCAGAACAAAATCAATCCCAAAATCAATTTTCCTATTATGAGGAACACTAGGAAGATCATCAGGAAACACCTTGGGGAATTTTCTAACCATGGGAATATATTGTAAAGAAAGACCTTCAGATACTAAATGACAGAACCTCTAACCCAGACCATATGATAATGACATCCCTTGGAAATCAATTTCTAAGCTCTAAGTTATGACATGAACCTCCCATTAGGTACTAAGGAACTCCCATCCCTCTCAATAACCAGCTTATTGGGGGGTATAAAGATGACCTTACGGGTCCGACAATCTAAAGAGCCATAGCACAAATACAACTAATCCATCCCCAAAATGATATCAAAATTTTGCATGTCCAGCTTAAACAAATCCACTAAAGTTTCCATACCACCAACAGATACCATAAAACCCCTATAGAATTTTTGAGAAACCACCGAGTCACCCACTAGGGTAGAAATAGAGAAAGTATATAAAATACACTCGGGACCAAAACCAAAATACATAGCCACAAATGGGTCACATAAAAAAGAGTAGACCCCGGATCAAGTAAATAATACACATCTCGAGAAAAGAGTTTCAACATATCAGTGATGACATCAGGTGATGCCTCATACTCCTAACGAGTAGTAAGAGCATACAAGCAATTTTTACCCGTACTAGTACTAGAACTGGCACCCTTCGGTGTAGGAGCTGATGAAGAAGTAATAGGAACTTTATTGGCCCCAAAAGCAACCATAGAAGGACAATTCCTCTATAGATGCCTAATACGACTACAACTAAAACCCTATTTCTCCCCTTGTCATTGAAACTACAATGCACCTAACTACAAAATCAACAAAAATGGAATGATGGAGATGACTGGGCCCTACTAACCAGAGAACAGGCACCCTATGCTCGATAATTATCACGACTCTAAAAAAATGATCTCTGAATGTCTTTAGATAAGGAGAACTAGTCATCGAATAGGAAACAAAGTTACCCCACTTCTTTGTATACTACGTACCACCATTTTTAGCACCCTGCTGCTAACCTCCATCCTAATTTGAATACCAAAACTTCTTACTCTACATGTCTCCCATATTTTCTTGCTTCTTCTTCTCCTCCTTAACTTGTTGTATATACACTATAATTCAAAAGATGTCCATATCCTTGTTCAACAAGGCCACTTTACTCTCTAAGATCAAATCACGAGACAAACAAGAAGCAAATTTTTTCATTGTAGGTCTCATGCTAAACACTAGCTTTGGAGCATACCGAGACAACTGGTGGAACTTCAAGGCATACTTCTTCACTAACATCTTTCCTTGCATCAAATTCTCAAACTCCTCCACTTTTGCCTCCCTTAACTCTTGAGGAAAGAAGCAGTCAAGAAAACCACTAGAAAAATTATCCTACAAGGCAGACTCAACTTTATCTCCCCTATTCTAGTCCCACTCTTCATACCATTGGTACGGTATATCTTTCAATTGATATACAACAAACTCCATGCCCTCTACCCCATTAGTATTCATAACCCTAAAGATCTTCTCCATCTCATCAATAAGATTCTAAGGATCTTCCATAACCTTAGTACCATAGAAAGTAGGAAGACTCAACCTCATAAATTGGAAAACTCTAATGGACTCAAATGAACTCCCAAAAATTCTAGTACAACTTATTTAACGTGACTAAGATGTAACCAATTGAGTCAATAGATGAATAAAATGGCAAAACTCAGTATTAGTGATATCTCCCTGAGGTGGATGAGTCTGAGCACCACCAGCTAGAGAAGGCTCAATGGGAATAGGTCAAACTCCACGAGAACAGTCAGAAACAGCGACCCTAGATAGAATATACACCACAAAAGTAGGATGAGTGATGTGATAGATTTTTGTAGCACATTTAAGACTTTTTAACTTGAAATAATTGTAAGTTCTTAAGTAATTATTGGTGTTTTTGATGTTATTTCTTAAGATTTTGTAGGAAAGTCAATATGCATGGAAATAAATAATAATGGAGCAAAAGAGCTGAAATCTGAGCAAAAAGAGCTGAAAACATGGTTGACGACAACCGTGATAAGTTGTCAGCCTTGTGATAGGCTATCAACATTGGCGTCATCCTTAACCAGGGAGTTACAGTCTGAGAAGCAGTTCTGACGACGTTGGTGATGTGGAATCAAAGTTGTGATTAGGCATCAATAAGTGAGTCATCCTTAAGCAAAAAATTAGCAAAAGAAGAAGACATCTGACGACGACAATGAAATGTCGTCAGATCCATGATGCGGCATCAGCAACATCATCAGCTTTAGACAGAACTTGAAGACAACTATAGCTAATATGACATCATCCGTGATAAGGCGTTAGACCCTTAACGTGGCATCAGCCAGGGCGTCACCTAATCTAATAATTTTATTTATATTGTTATTTTATTTCCATATTTAAGTTTAGGTATAAATAGAAGTTTGGAGGGTTTTATTTAGGATCTCTCACTCTTGTTTTTGGAACTTGGGAGGAATGTACATTGCCTCATCTTTTTCATCAAGTATTTTTCTTGTTTTCCCTTCAACACTTAGCAACTATTATGGATTATTCTCTAGTGATTTAATTGAAGAAACAATTGTTGTTTTCATCCATTCATAAGTTTATCCATACTATGATGAATTCAACTTTTTATTTCATTCATCAAATCATGAGCGGATAATTCCATTAGCCCGAGTTATGGGATCTATGGATTATGGTTTGATATGCTGCTAGGTACTTAGAGGGTTCAAAGAGTAGAAAAACATATTGAAATTCTATTGTTTTAACTTAAAATCTATTGGTTGCAAACAATAGGTTATGCCTTAGGTTTATTTTCTTGAACTGAGAAATAGACTATAGGACGTGAATTATCAACAGGGACTCGGAAGCTACCAACCTTCTGTTTAATGATTAATGCCGTAACTAGATTAATCTACCTGAGATAACATCCTATTGGAAATAGATAAGTTATCTAAGTTCTAGAGAATTAGATAATAAATTATTTGGTGAGGTCGAGAGATAAGTCAGATAGTATAGTCGTCCGGGATATTCTGTTGTTCCTACTTACTTCAATAGTCTTAAGCAGTACCTAGTATCTATCAATTCCCAAAACCCACAGTGAACATAACTCGGGTTTTCCATTTATATTGATTGCAAACATTAATACTAAAACCCCATTTTATATTTTTGTATCATTTGTTTGAATTTAACTTGTAGCTATAATTTCAAACTAGTTTAATCTCCACTCACATTGTTCCCTGTGGATTCGATCCCAACTCCAAAGTTAAGTAAATATATTGACGACGACCGCCTTAAACTAATTTGAGGTGTAAGTTGAGCGTTATCAAAAATGGAGTCGGTGCCGGGAAACAATTTGGCATATTGAGTTGGTTTGGAATTTTACCTTACTTGCTTGAATTCGAACTTGTAAATATTTGTATATGATTTCCTTTGTTTCGTGTGTTAGGTAGATTTTATTTACTTTTGCTTATTTCTTACTATGGCATCATGGAATAAATGTGAGTTTGATGATTGAAAATCTTATCTGGATGATCCATGTCCATATTATGATGGACCCTACTTTTGGCATGACTGTAGATATGCTCCCCGGAGAGAGATGTGTGCACCATCTCCATCCTACCTGGAGTATAATTATTCTTTATGTGGTGGTCAAGATAGACATTGGAGTGATTGCTTAAATTCCCCCCCCCCCCCCCGCTATTGCGCTAACCCAAGTTCTAGTTCTTCTTATGAGTATGACAGGTCTTATGGTCAAGAAAAAGAAGAACACAACACTGGAAAGAGTGACATTGAAGCTATGCTTCAACTAATGTTGGATCGTATAGACACAAAGAATGATACCATATATGACATATGTTAAGACATTACGATATTTAACGAGGGAAGGTAAAGGATAGAAGAGATGGATATCGAGGTCAATCATCCAAAACACTTTTATACATTATGTTTAGATGATATCTTGTCTGTGGAATCATTTAAAATAATAGAATAGTGTAACGATGAAGAGCAAGATTCCTAAACTGATGATGATCTTAATGTTGATCAACCCTTCGAGATTTCCCAACCGAGACAACCATGAGGGATGATGCTAAGATTGAGGAAATGGTGCTAGAGGCAAAAAAAGAAACCAAGCCAATCTCTTATGAAGAATCTAACCCAATTCAAAGTAAAAATGTTGAGAAGATGAATAAAAGTGATTATGCAGAGGATAGTGTAAATTTTGATGTAAGATTTGTTGGGCCACACTCAAAGAATTTTTCCACATTATGTTTAGATGATATCTTGTCTATGGAATCATCTAAAATAGTGATAGACTGTGAAGATGAGGAACAAGAATCCTATATTCTTTATTTTACACTTGATAAGCAACACAAAAACACACCTCCTTCTAAAGCAGAGTTGTTTACCATGCATCACCCATTACTCATCTTCTTAATCTTTGTACCACCTCCCTAGGAGCGAGGAAAGAAGATGGACTCTAAGTTGGAGGTGAAGTTCATATCCTCAAGATGGAGGAAAAAACTGAGTTGCGTCGTGCCGCGACACTAAACTAGGAACTTCTTGGGAGGTAACCATAGGTATTTTGTTGTTTGTATTTATATTGTGTGATTGGCATCATATCTTCGCACCCATGGTGCCACAGGTATGTTTCTAACTCTCTTGTTTTGGATTGACACGTTGGGAACACTGCATGATATTAAGTTGAGGGTGGGGCTACTTGTGGGTGTGATGTCCTCCTGGGGTTTTTGTTGTCGTGCCTCTTTTCCCCGGAGTCTTGTTCCTAGTAGAGCCGGCATGTTTAGGCGTATTGTGTTTGTTTTGTGACGTGTTGTGGTTAACTGGAGAAAAATAAGTATCTAGAGCAATTGACATATTTTTGTTGACTTTTAAGACGGATAAACACCTCTCTGTTGGTATGTTTTATAACTATGTGATATGCATTTATATGTGGCTACTATGAATCTTTTATTAGCTACTATGAATCTTTTTATGACATTAGTACTAGGAACATCATAATCACTGCTAACAATTGTATGAACTGAATAGGTAGTAGCTTGTGATGTACCATTGTGCCATGTGTGTGTGAGGTCTTACTCAATTCTCGTTGTGCCTTGAATCTAGAGCTTTCCCGATTAGTCTTACCTTGGTTGAAAGATAGGGGTTAGGAAAGGATCATAGGTTGTTTTGATTTTTAAGTCACTTTTTTTTCTAAATGGCCTTCCCTGTATGCATGATATCTCTTGATCCCTATTTTGAACCTGAATTAACCATTTCTTTCTATGACACCTATCACATTCCCGTTTAGATCATAATGAACCTTTTTTGGCCCTGGTCCTCCTTGGACATTGTGTACCTTGACTTAGGTAAACAACCTAAGTTGAGGGTAGCTATCATAGGGGTGTATGTTGTAAACAGGGTATGAAGAAAGGTAGAATAAAGGAAAAAGAATAAGTGAAAAAGAATATAAAGTTGGGTGGTGTGGAAGAAGAATAAGAAAAGAAAAAGAATGAAAAATAAAATCCACATCCATCCTGAATAATGTGTGATCATGAAAAGGAGAAAAGGAAGAAAAAGGTTAATAAGTGAACCCTAAAAGTTAAGGTAGTGCCAAGGAGTCTTAGTCACTCTAAATGCCATTGAATATCATACCAGCCCTTAGCCTACATTACAAGCCAAAGAAAAAACCTATAGTGATCCTAACTTACCTGTCTGGACACCTTGGTAATGAAAATAAGGGAAAGCATATGGCATTTGACATGCATTGATTGGACACCTTGGTAATGAAAATAAGGGAAAGCATATGGCATTTGACATGCATTGATTGGAATTTCTTTCTGAGAGTGAGTGTCTCTTTACCGTCCCCGCATTGACATGCTTGAGTTCAAATATGAGAGATGAGGGACTTCTTTGTTGTAAGGGCATATCAGTTGCATTGCTAGTTGTTTACTTGTTTGGGTTGTGTAACTTGTACATATGCAAGGTTATTGTTGCTGAATTGATGCCTTTGATTCCTTTACGTCACATTTTTAATCTTCATTGATATGCACAATTGGATTTATAAGTAATTCAACGTGGAGAGTGGCATGAGTTTTGAGCTAAACTTGATAATCAACTATGATAGGTATCTTATATGACTCTTGGTTAAGCATCGTAGTATGGTGTTATGTAGTTGCTTGAGGACAAGCAATTGTTTTAAGTTGAGGGTGTTGATGCGCTAGATTTTTGTAGCACATTTAAGACTTTTTAACTTCAAATAATTGTAAGTTCTTAAGTAATTATTGGTGTTTTTGATGTTATTTCTTAAGATTTTGTAGAAACGTCAAGATGCATGGAAATAAATAACAATGGACCAAAAGAGCAGAAATTTGAGAAAAAAAAGCTGAAAACATGGCTGACGACAACCGTAATAAGTCGTCATCCTTATGATAGGCTATTAGCATTGGCATCAGCCTTAGCCAGGGAGTTGCAGTCTGAGAAGAAGTTCTGACGATGTTGGTGACATGGAGTCAAAGTTATGATAAGGCGTCAATAAGGGAGTCATCCTTAAGCAGAGAATTAGGAAAAGGAGAAGACATATGACGACGACAGTGAAACGCCATCAGATCTGTGATGCGGCGTCAACAACATCATCAGCTTTAGACAGAACTTGAAAACAACTGGAGCTAATCTGACGACATCCGTGATAAGGCGTCAGACCCTTGACGTGGCTTCAGCCAAGGAATCACCTAATCCGATAATTTTATTTATTTTGTTATTTTATTTCCATAATTAAGTTTAGGTATAAATAGAAGTTTTGAGGGTTTTATTCAGGATCTCTCAATCTTATTTTTGGAACTTGGGAGGAACGTACATTGCCTCATCTTTTTCATCAAGTATTTTTCTTGTTTTCCCTTCAACACTTAGCAACTATTGTGGATTATTATCTAGTGATTTAATTGAAGAAACAATTGTTGTTTTTATCCATTCGTAAGTTTATCCATACTATCATGAATTCAACTTTTTATTTCATTCATCAAATCATGAGCGGATAATTCCATTAGCCCGAGTTATGGGATCTATGGATTAGGGTTTGATATGCTGCTAGGTACTTAGAGGGTTCAAAGAGTAGAAAGACGTCTTGAAATTCTATTGTTTTAACTTAAAATCTATTGGTTGCAAACAATAGGTTATGCCTTAGGTTTATTTTCTTGAACAGAGAAATAGACTAGAGGACGTGAATTATCAACAGGGACTCGGAAGCTACCAACCTTCTGTTTGATGATTAATGTCGTAACTAGATTAATCTACCTGAGATAACATCCTATTGGAAATAGATAAGTTATCTAAGTTCGAGAGAATTAGATAATAAATTGTTTGGTGAGGTCGAGAGATAAGTCAGATAGTATAGTCGTCCGGGATATTCTGTTGTTCCTACTTACTTCAAGAGTCTTAAGCAATACCTAGTATCTATCAATTCCTAAAACCCACAGTGAACATAACTCGGGTTTTCCATTTATATTGATTGCAAATATTAATACTAAAACCTCATTTTATATTTTTGTATCATTTGTTTGAATTTAACTTGTAGCTATAATTTCAAACTAGTTTAATCGCCACTCACATTGTTCCCTGTGGATTCGACCCCGACTCCAAAGTTGGATAAATTTATTGAAGACGACCGCCTTACACTAATTTGAGGTGTAAGTTGAGCGTTATCAATGAGCTCCTCCCATATTGCCCTCAATTGGGACAGAATAGTTTTCACGAACATCAGTTCATCTGGGAAGCATGATCTAAAAGGAGAACAAATGGATATTAGAGAGGATTCTAGAACTTAGACGCTACAACCTGAAAATACACAACAAGAAAGGAAATATTCCTAAATATTTTGTAGCCTCTCCCTTATAAGTGTGGCACGCTACACACCCATTAAGAAAACTATTCTTGACACGGCTTTGTGGACACCTCATGACACCAAAACCTAGACTCTAATACCAACTTTATCACGACCCAAAATAAGGCCTAGTCATGACGGGCATCTCATGTTTACCGTGGATCGAATACCGCCCCTGAGCTTATTACGATATAACTAAGAACAACTAGCAGGGAATGACTATCAATATAAGGAAAAATGAAAGAAAAAACCCAAAAGAAGTTTATATCGGATCAACATCCAAACACATCTACAATAACCATGTCCACAGTATCCACAAAGCCTCTAACAAATGCTGAGTACCAATAAAATGTCGGGACATGCCCCCAACTATAGCCAAAAATATCTAACACAAAGTCCGAGACATAAGAAACCAAAACATGAAATATAGAATTCTGATGTATGAAAGCTCACCATTTCAATGTAGACTCATGAACTGACCCCGAATGCTAGTCACTCTGCAGAAGGAGTAGAAGTATAGCCAAATCCTACATCGCATGGGGATACAATGTCTGAAGTCGATTAGTAGTTGAAGTGCTAGCATGTAATTCAGGGATAAGGGAAAAAATAATGTCATGGATAATAATTTAAAACCAGTCAAATCCAATGACATATCATCAAATGTAAATACATATATATATATATATCACATGTTGAGGGTAGGAAACAAGGCTTTGCATGAATATTTATAATCTTAACCTAGACTATGTTGCTTAACTTTCATACTAATAGTACCCATGGGATATATGTGCCCTAGCTCTTACCCCTGGTTAGTCCTTAATGCATGTTACCGTACAAACCTGAGAAAGATCATATATATATATATGGGGGACTCAAACCCTCCAATCATATACTAAGGTGACATAAGCACTTGATAATGAAATATGATATGGGGGACTCGAACCCTCTAATAATAATAATAAAGATAAGGTGGACTCAGATGACCTAGTCATAAACAAAGGGACTTGGATCTTCAAGACATAAAAACCCCAACACCTTCTAGCACAGTTTACAGTATTGGTCTCCCTAGGACCTCCACCTTCCACAGTTAGATACTCAACCCTCTTTTAAGTCATATTAAAATAGTTAACACACTTTCCCATTTCTTTAAACCAATTATGCATCAAGGTAACCAGTTGGTATCGTCATACCAACCATGCTTGAAAGATAACATCATCATGCCATGTCATCTACATAAACAACTAGGTACTAAACCCATAGGTCAAAACATATTCAAATAATCAATCATTTGGGACTCAAACCCATTTAGTCAACCGAACCCACAAGATTTAAATCCCACCATTTATACAGGGTCACCAAGGACTTTCAAGGAAAACATGCATATTTCATTATCCTTTTTATAGAAATACATTATTACCAGTGGGTAAACCAACTATGTGACAAAAGACCTTTTTATTAATAATTTCACAAACATGTTGAAGAAATAAAATTTCCAAATTTATAATTAAGGTAAATTCATCAGGTTAGGGGTTAACCATGACCCCTCAGTTTAATCACCATTCCCATGCATCACACAATGTACAAATTCATTAATAAAGCAAGAATATTTCATAAATAACCATGGAAAATCAATTAAATGATCAATCATGTCAAAAGCCCTTAACTATGTCAAAACCCACATTAAAATCATGCATTTATAATCAACTTATGCCATTGAGAAAATATAAATTCAAGGGAAAGAGATACATGCCTTCATTTCCAAGAAATTTAAAGAATACCACACCCCTAGGACCCTAGATGATCACCTCCTTGAACCCCTAGCCTTGAGTTAAAAAAGGTTCTTTTGATAAAGGATGTTTAAGATTTAATAGTGACCTTCGCATATTGAAAAACTGATGATAAGTGGTCCTTATATGTTTCAAAAGTTGTGTATAAGTGAAAGGACCTTACTACCCTTCTTCACTTTTTAATTAAACAAAACTACTACAAATATACACAAGTCGGAATTGTGGAACTCATCGCGGTGATTACCTTCCACGCAGCAGGGTTGTAGCGGACCTTATTAGATGATTACTTTTTATGTTGTGGGGCTATCGCGGAGGCTTACTGCCTTTGTGAACCAAACTACCCCAAACCCCATTATTTAAAACTCTCTAGGTTGCCTTTTTTACATCTCGAACATGATTTGAGTCAAAAAAGGATATTTCAAGAATCGAAAGGCCAAAAATAAAATACCCAAATTTTAGGGTGTTATAATAACCCTAATTTATTTTCTTGAGAATTGAGAGGAGGAAATGTATTGAAAATCCTTGATAGTTGATGAAAAATAAGTGTTGAAGTACGTGTAAGGTAATTTGAAAGGTAAAAGGACAAAAAATCCCCCACCCAAACCTAAAAGAACATAAATTGATGTTTTGGACCCATGGGCGTGGCACGTCCTTATCGCTCCAGCCCAAGGGCATGGCATTCCCATATAATGATGTGTAAAAGGTGTGGCACACTCTTATTTTGGATAAAAAACAACGTGGCACACTTTTATCACAGACCTTCACTAGTTCCACGTAAGAGTGTGCCACCCCTTCATGGCATGCCTTTATTGTAGAAATTTACTATTTTGGGGTCCCGATATATCCCAAAATGTGGTTAAAACTCCCTAAACACTCCCTAAGGGTCCCGTTACCTTCCATCATCATGACTTCACTAAAAAATTATCATTAAACACTAAGGAGGTACCAAATTAAAGTCATTGAAAAATATATAGGGTTATCATAGTTATGCCCATTTTCTTATGCCGTAGACATACCACTCAGGGTGTTACATTCTCCCCCCATAGGATCATTTCCCCCGAATGAGAGATTTGGAAATATTAAGACCGATATACGGAAGGACGCATAGGAAATCAATAACAAATTCAAAATGCCCTAAGGGAAAGAATAAGATTCATACCTTAAGCACTTTCGTCCAAAGTTGGAAACAAGAATGGGTACTTGGCTTTAATATCCTCTTCTGATTCCCATGTAGCTTCCTCTACTTTTTTGTTCCTCCACATCACTTTCACCGAAGCTATTTCCTCAGTTGGAAACTTTTGAACTTGCCTATCCAAGATTTCAATGAGTATTTCCTCATAGAATAGCGAATCTTTAATACCAATATCCTAAACAGGCACCACTAAGGAAGGATCACCGCCACACTTTTTGAGCATAGATATATCAAAATACGAGATCAACCTAAGCGAAGCTCATCGGTAATTCTAATTCATAAGAAATATTTCCAACTCTCCTCATAATTTGATATGGACCTATGAATCGGGGATTGAGCTTCACTTTTTTTCAAAATCTCATAACTCCTTTCATAGGAGAAACCTTCAAGAATACCCAATCATCGACTTCAAATTCCAAGTCCATTTCCCTTACATCCTTTTGGAGACTCTGAGAAGTCTTAAGTCTTTATCAAATTAACTTTACTTTCTCCATAGTCTGATGTACCAAATCTGGCCCAAAAAACCTGGTCTCACCGACCTCAAACTAACCAATTGATGACCTGCACCCCCTACCATAAAGGGCCTCAAAAAGGGCCATTTGAATACTGGAATGATAGTTATTATTATACATGAATTCAATGAGTGGTAAATGATCAATGCAAATTCCTTTAAAGTTAATTACATAGGCCCTTAGCATATCCTCTAGAGTCTGAATAGTACGCTCTACTTATCCATCTATTTGAGGGTGGAAAGGAGTACTACAATTCACTTTAGTGCCAACCTCTTCTGGAAAGAATGCCAAACATGAGAAGAGAATTGTGTACCTTAGTAATAAATAATGGACATCGCGGCCCCCTGCAACCAAACTACCACCTGAATGAATAACCTTACATAATCCTCTCTTAAGTAATTGGTCCTTACATGAAAGAAGTGACCAGACTTGGTCATTCTATCCACAATGACCCAAATAGAATCATATTGATTCCGAGACCGCGGAAGACCAGTAACAAAATCCATATTAATCATATCCTACTTACATATGGGCAATTCTATCTCTTGAGAGGTGCGACCTGGAATCTTAAGTGAATGAGACGCAATGGAATCATGGTGAGCTACTGTTTTGCCAAGTAAAACACCATCCAAACCTTGCCTAAAAAATCTGAAAATTACTCGAGACATGCTATTTGCACCCCTAAATTTAATTTAACTCAAAAATCATCGTCTCGGGGCCTAGAATGTCAACTTAAAAAATCATCGAAGTTCAAAGGGAGTAAGAAATGACTTAACCCCTTAACACTTAACTTTATTTTCAGGTTCTAAGTGCTATAGGAATGTACTAAGGTCTGAGCTGAGCTAGAAAAGTGCAGTGTATTACAATATCTCCTCCTTGGGAACATTCATCCTTAAATGAGACTAATTAAGCTGAGGATACATAGGAACTGAGACTATAAACTGGCATGCACAACTGAAAGCATGACTAAACTGATTTGTAAATGCATGCATTATCAAGAAAGTGACTATGTAAAGATGAAACATAGAATGAAAAGAGATGATCTGAGGAAACTTGTTACCTTACACTAATTTGAACTTGTGGCGAAAAGTTGAGGGTACTTGGTTTGCATATCTATTTCTGCTTCCCAAATGTCTCCCTCAATGGATTGATTCCACCAAAGAACTTTGACCAAGGGAACTTCTTTGTTCCTTATTCAACAGATCTGATGATCAAGAATCTCAACTAAAATCTCTTCATAAGAAAGGCTATCATGAATATCTATGCTTTCTAAGAGTGCTACAACAGCTAGATCACTAATACACTTCTTTAATAAGGATACATGGAACATAGGGTGAACTAAACTCAATCTCGTATGTTGCTTTTCCAACACGACTCAATATCCTGTAGGGACTAACTTATCGGGGACTAAGCTTCCCTTTTTTGCCAAACCTCTTCACCCCCTTCATGGGTGAAACATTCAAATAAAATAAGTCATCAACTTCATACTCAAGATCCCTTGTCCTCACATCTGTATAAGATTTTTGATGACTCTGAGCTGTTTTCAACCTTTCTCGAATCAACTGGACTTTATCCATAGCTTTTAATACCACATATGGCCCTATAAAAGTGGCCTCAACCACTTTGAACCAACCGATAGGTGACCTACATCTCCTCCCATAAAGACCCTCAAACAGGTCCATCTGAATGCTAGCATGATAACTTTTATTGTAGGAAAACTCAATCAATGGTAAGTGCTCAACCCAACTACCCTTGAAGTCAAGAACACATTCCCTCAACATGTCTTCTAGGGTCTGAATGGTCCTCTCTACCGGACCATCTTTCTGAGGATGAAAAGATGAACTAAGATGAACTTAGTAAGGCTTTCCAAAAGTGAGAGGTAAACTTAGTACCCCTATCTTAAATAATAGACAAAGGAACCCCATGCAACCTGACCAACTCTCTGATATACAACTTACCATAATCTTTAGTTGAGTAGGATGTATGAACTGATAGGAAATGGGCTAATTTGGTTAATCTGTCTATAATAGCCCAAATCAAATCATGTTGATGACTCAAATTGGGTAACCCTATTACGAAATCCATGTTTAACTCTTCCCAATTCCAAGTGGGATACTAAACTCCTACAAGGTGCCACTAGGCCTTTAGTCATCCACATTAACCTGTTGACAAAAATAACACTTAGCCATAAACTCCAAAATATCTTTCTTCATACCACTCCACCAATAGACTTCCCACATATCTCGATACATCTTAGTAGAACCTGGGTGAATGGAGTAACACACACCATATGCTTCAGCCATAATCCACTACCTTAAACCATCAACGCACAACATACATAATCTACTTTGGTACCTCAACATACCATCTCTCTCTTGGGAGAAAATCTCTATCTTCTAATATTTAATTGACTCTTTCAACCTAACCGAACTGGGATCCTTATCTTGTTTCTCCTATACCTCATAAACTAAAGAAGATTTTGCACTACTCAGCACCCAAATATTTCCCTCCATTGAATCAAATAACCACACACCTAGCCTAGCCAACTATTGAACTTCTCAAATTAATTCCTTCTTATCACCCCCTACATGAGCGACACTACTCATCAATAGTCTGCTAAGAGCATCTTCCACAACATTGTCCATACTCAAGTGATACAAAATACTCATGTCATAATCTTTCAACAACTTTAACCACCTTCTCTGATAGAGGTTAAACTCTCTCTATGTAAATGCATACTGCAAACTTATATGGTTCATAAACACATCAACATGCACCCAATAAAGATAGTGCCTCCATATTTTCAAAGCAAATACAACAGCAGCTAACTCGAGATCATGAATAGGATAGTTCTTTTTGTGAAGCTTAAACTGTCTAGAGGCATTGTCTATGACCTTACCTCTCTGCATAAAAAAACAACCTAGAATAACTATAGAAGTATAACAATAGACAAAAAATCCATTTGTACCATCAGGTAACGCCAAGACTGGGATAAAGTAAGTCGAGCCTTCAACACCTGAAAACTCTTCTCGCAAGAATCTGACCACTAAACCATTATTCTTTTTCTAAGTTAATATGGACATGAGGGATGCAATGGATGAAAACCCCTCAAGAAACCGTCTATAATATATAGCTAAACCTAAGAAACTCCTAATGTTTGATAGAGAAATAGGTCTAGGCCAGTTCCTCACTACTTTGATCTTTTGGGGGTCAACCTAATGCCGTCACCAGAAATAATATGACCGAGGAAAGATACTGATATTATACAGAATTCACACTTACTAAATTTGGAGAACAACTTGTGATCCCTAAGAGTATGTAAAACAATTCTAAGATGGTATGCATGATCATCCTCGCTACGAGAATAGACAAGAATATCATCGATAAAGACTATGACAAAAATGTCTAGATACTGTTTGAACACCTAGTTCACTAAGTCCATGAAGGTTGCTGGAGCATTTGTTAGACCGAAAGACATTAATAGGAATTCAAAATGACTGTAATGAGTTCTAAAAGCTATCTTTGGGATATCACATTCCCTTACTCTAAGATGGTGATTGCCGGATCAAAGGTCTATCTTAGAGAAGTAACTCGCACCTTGGAGTTGATCAAATAAGTCCTTAATTTTGGGAAGAGGACAACTATTTTAACTATGACTTTATTAATCTGAAGATAGAAAATGCACATTCACAATGAACCATCTTCCTTTCGCATGAATAGAAATAGAGGAATAGAGATGGGATGAGTATCAGGAAGAAGATTAATGACGAATTCTATTTCTCTGTCTGGAGGTACCCCTGGTAAATTGTAAGGAGAAACTTCTAGAAACTCCTTGACTACATGGACTGATGAACTGTTGGAGCCTCAGACTTAGTGTCTTTGACTCAAACTAAATGATAAATGCATCCTTTTGAGATCAAATTTCTGGCCTTAATATAAGATATGAAATGACTCTTGGAAGGCACTGAATTACCGTCCCACTCAATGATTGGCTCATTAGGAAACTGAAACTTCACCACTTAGGTGTGACAATTTGTGGATGCATAACAGGAATGAAGTCAATTCATGCCTAGAATAAGGTCAAAGTCGATATATCTAACTCTATTAAATCTGCTATTATGATTTTATGAAGGACAATGATAGGACATTTTCTACAAATCTATTTGGCAACAACTGACTCACCCACAATGGTAGAAACTTATAAGGGATTAGAAAGCTTTTCAGAATCTACTCCCAAATATACCACAACCAATGAAGTCACATAAGAGAGATTTGACCCTAGGTCTAATAGCATATAAACATCAAGATGAAAGACATAAAGCATACCAGTAACACCATCTGGTGAACTCTCCTACTTTTGGTGGAATGATAAAGCATAGAACCAATTTTGATGTTGCCCGCCAGCGGTACTTGATTATTCGCCCTGATGAGAGGTTGGGCGACCTAGAAGAACTGGTGCACTAGTATCTTGAGTCTAGGGATGAACATCCATGTTTACTTGCTTAGCATACGAGTGTTCTTTGATTTTGTGACCTAACTTACCACTTCCAAAACAACCTTTCTGTCCTAGTAAACACTCTTCAAGATAATTCTAACCATATCTATCATATGCAGTATAACTGGGATTTCCACTCATACTATTCTGAGACCTAGGCATAGAAGTCTTACCCCACTATTCCTACTTGGTTATAGGTGTGAGAGCACTGGACGAAGATGGCTCCAGCAAAGACGGGTGACTCTTAATCTGCGGATGATTTCCCCTACAGATCTTGGTTGGCCATACTCAAACTACCTAATTTTAACCTTCTTATTTCCTCTCTCTCTCCACTTTAACTTTTCTACCTCAATCTGTTGGGGATGAGTCATCAATCTAGAAAGGTGCACATCTCCAATAAGCATGGAAGTCATACACTCCTTTACTATCAAACCAAGCATTCCGGTAATAAACTTACTCATACAAGATATAGAGTCTGTTATCAAATCAGGAGAATACTTAGACAACTGATTGAATTTAAAGAAGTACTACTTAACTATCATCTAGCCCTGCCTCAGGTTCATGAACTCCTCAACCTTTACTTCTCATAATTCATGCGGAAAGAACCTATCTAGTAACACATCCTAAAATATCTGCCAACTCATGGGAGTTGTATTCTTACCCCTACCTTTCTTCCATATAACAACCCAATCATAAGAAATATCCTTCAAACTATAAGAAGAAAATTCTACACTCTTATCTTCAGTAGTATACATAACTTGGATGATCTTTTTCACTTCATCAAGATACAATTGTGGGTCCTCACCTACCTTTGACCTAAGAAATCTAGGTGGATTTATCCTCATAAAGTCAGGAAGTCTGGCTGTAGCTAAATCACCCTTTTACAGATGAGGGACTTCAACCTGATGGTTGGCCTAAACATTAGTAGTCATAGCTTGGGCCAATGCCTGAAAGGAAGCACAAAATTCAGCATGAGACACATTCTCATTCAGAGGATCATTAGGCTGGGGTAGCTGATTATCATTTTTGCGGGCATTATCTCTGCGAAGAGACATATTATATAATGTAATAGCATGAGTTAAAAGAAGATAGAGACAAATGTAAGAACGATGAATCATGAAAGAAAAGGATGATTTTCCTAAAATGTACCGTAGCCTCTTGCTCATAAATATGGCGCACTTCACACCTATGATTTAGAATCTAGGTAACGTGGATTGTTTGATTCCCTAGGACTCTTTAAAATATTAGGATCTGATACCAAGTTTATAATTCTTCAAAATCTGGTCCCGAGATATCACTCGATGCTCAAGACTACAAGTTGTCTCAAGCTAACCATGTAAGCCTTCTACTAAATCTAAAACTCATGCTAAAGAGGTTTAAGCAAACAATCAATACTGAAATACTGAACTTAAACTAATCTGGTCTGAGTTTAAATGAACATAGCATATGAAACTACTTAACTAGGAAATCTGATCAACCAAAACTGCAAAACTTAATATATCTAATAGTCTGACAAGCCCTTAACACTAGTAACAAGAGAGTCACTGGGACAAACCCCCAGCTGACTTGAACTGACTGGAAATATTGAATCAAACTACTTTAATAAGATGAAAACTGGATAACTGGGTCCCCAAACTATGAGGACTTACCAATTGTCGGGATGTAGATGGAGATGCTCGAAATCACTCACGCTGCTGAAACTGAGCACCTAAACCTACATTATTAAATAATGTAACACATATACATATATATGGATCAGTACTTTTGGAATGTACTAAGCATGTGGGGGTGAATGCATAAGTGAAACAATATTTCAATGTTCATAAAAATCCATAAAAGAATGCATGCTAAGTGTAATGACTCATATTGGCTTGAATAACTGAAAGCTTAGAATCATAAATCATAAATAATAAAGCATATTGTGTAAGTATTGTGACCCATCACATTTAGTTCTAAAAGTTATACTTTTATTCTATCTTTAAATCATGCAGGCTAAGTGTAGAAACAACTCACTTTTTTTATTTGTAAAGTGAAAACTGAAATCTCATAGCTAATGTCATATGTAAAACTATATCTGAAATAGATTGTGAGCCTCTACACTTAGTTTCTAAAAGTTTTTCTGTCATTCTTTTTTGGTTAGGGACTTTACTATAGGGAGGTTCTTCTAACCGACATAAACCATATAAGTTATCATAGAGTCCAATGTCTGGTTCCCCTAAGGGGAAAATCTTACATTAGGGAGAAGTGTCATACTCATGTAAAGGAGTATAACCTGAGCTAACTAATCACAATCTGTATCTGTCATCCATATAAATACGAATAATTTGAATATGTACCTATGTTGGCTCGTAGTTCTGAGAAGTAGAATGCGCTAAACCCACACTTCTCGCTCTATGCTAAATACTACTCCATTTAATCTATATGCTGATTCTATAGGAAATCCACCTTAAAACTAGCATAAGGGTTTGAAATAAAAACCAATTGTGAATTCATCTATTTAAAACTGTAATCAAACTAATCTGTAATCAAAACTATAATCAATATAGTAAAATAAATTTTATGTCTTAGCTGAGGATCAAAAGATCAAATCATGATTCAAAAGCTGATTGTAAACTAATCATAGGATGCTTAAAAGCATAATCATTCTTGGAATATCAATATTAAAACTAGAGCTTAATAATCTATGCTTCAAATTATCACAAATCATGCTCAATAGTCAAAATCATGAAGTGTTTGCACAATTCTAGTAAAAATAATGGAATTCAACCATCAATATATCTAAAACCACTTCACAAGCAGAAATGTGCAAGAATAGGAATACAATTCATCATCTAAAATACTTGTAATATCCTAATCTTAAAATAATGATAATTGGGTATGAACCCTAAATAGCAATTCATGTGAAATCATGTAAAATCATGTAAATACATCATTAAAAGCTAGTTTTGGGCAAAAGAATAAAAAAAGTATCCCTGTTCATAACACCACATACCTTAATTGATGAAATAGATGAAGAAATTTGAATTTGAATTCCTATTTATGATCTTGAAGATATTAAATTGGGAGCCTTGAAGTTTGGATTATTTGGAAAAGGAATGGTGGAATTCGGGCTTCTTGAAATTTGAAATTGAATCTCTAGGGGTTTTCTTGGAGAGAAATTTGATGAAAAAACAACATAATAGGCTTGGAATAGGTTTAATCTTTCATATTTCATGATTTGGGGCTTGGGAAAAAGACCAAATTCCCCTTGAAATTTTAGGTTCAGAACTGGAGTGCCAATTGAGGCTTCACCGCTATGTGGTGGCATATTCATGACGATACTCACCGCGACGCGGTGCTATCGTGGTGAGTTACTTGATTTGGACCATTGGTGATTTGGGAATCACCACGACATGATGAGTGGGTCATCATGATACCTACCGCGATACGGTTCAAACACGATGACCCTCTGGAATTTGACAATTTCCTTTTTACACTCCATCATGGTATATCTCTTAATGCCATACTCACCAGGACACAATGGGATCACGGTGAACTGTTGTTTACCAATTCAAACACCATCCAAACCTTGTCTGAAAAATCCAAAACTTACTCGAGATATGCTATATACAACTTCAAATATAATTTAACTCAAAAATCATCGTCTTGAGGCTCGAAAGGTAAACTTAAAAAATATTTAAAGTTCAAAGAGAATAAAAAAATGATTAAACCCCTCAACACTTAACTTTATTTTCAAATTCTAAGTACTATTAGCACGTACTAAGGGCAGAGTTGATCTAGGAAAGTGAGAGTTATTACACCTACTCATATCTAAAGGTGTTCAGTTATAGAGCCTTTACACATGTAGAAGGAATAGAGAATAAAATTAGATGATAAATTGGTTCCCCACATTTTCATTGGATATGGAGATGAAGAGTTTGGGTACAGACGGTGGGATCCTATAAAGAAGAAGGTTATCAAAAGCATATGTAATCTTTTGAGAAAGTAAAGTTGAAATTGTTGATAGTTTGTTGGAGAAGGACAAGAAATAGAATGGTATCGTCCCAAGCATGATCACCATTCTTTTCCCTAATCATTCAATATGTACAGAAAGTACAACTAACAAGGTTATCCAATAAAGAGAGTAACCTGATGAGATTATTAAGTAGGGGAGAAACTTGGTGATTATACCGAGCAAGTGGAGTACCATACTTAGGAAGAAGAAAAATCTCAACCTTTGAGGGGTAGATTTGTATGGTACACCCATTCAAGAGTATGTACTCGACAATAATAGGGGGTAGAAAGTCATAAGGCGATGTTATCCCATCTAGAAAAGAGCCAGTGGATGGCATCCACACAAGAAGAAATGGAATCTCTGCAAAAAAAGGGCACACACAAGTTGGTTAAGCTTCCAAAAGGTATAAGATCGCTTAAGTGCAAGTGGATCTTTAAACTCAAGAAATATAGAAATGGCAAGATGGTCAAATACGAAGCTCAATTAGTGGTAAAAGGTTTTGAATAGAAGAAAGGTATCAATTTTGATGAAAATTTCTCACCTGTTGTCAAAATGACTTTTATTCAAACCTTTTTGAGCTTTACAGCTAGCATAAATCTTGAAGTGGACTATTTGGACATGAAAACTGCATTTCTTTATGAGCTGTAGAATATGAGATCTCTATGGAGCAGCCGAAAGTATTTGAAATAGCTGAAATAAAACACATAGTGTGTAAACTAATAAAAGTCTTTATCGGTTGAAGCAGGAACCAAGATAGTGATATAAAAAGTTTGACTCATTCATGCAAAGTCAAATTTCCACAAAGACTTATGTAATGCCCCGGATCTAGTACCCAGAATTCTACACGCTGGTCATGACCCCGAAGGACCACAAGCTAACCCATTTCTAATATTTGTACCAGTATAATGCATAATATATTGTATGATTGCAAAAACATGAACTGAAAAACCATATGTTTCAAAATAAAACATAACTGATAAAGATATAACATCTGAATGGGGTATGAAATACCAAAATAATACTGAAATAACATGATAGTCTGAACATGATAGTCTGGAAAGTCTCTAACTGACTAAACTGTCTGAATGAGGAGTTGGTGAAATATGTCCCCAACTAACTCCAATTAATAAATTACTTAATGAGCTAATAAATAAATGATCATGTCCTCGAGGGATGAGGACTCACTGCTAACTCTGACTGCTAAGACTGGAATGCTACTGATGCTCTGGAGCTCGTGCTTCTGAATCTATGGTATAAGACACTGTAGCACAAATACATCAGTACTTTGAATATACTAGTATGCATGGAAGGTAGGATAAATGCATTGGGTTCATATGCATGAACAATACTGGCTAACAGACTAATAAGAGCAAGATAATACATGCATGAATACATAGTAACTATATCTGAGATCGTGTTAACTTGAATTTACTGATAACTAGCATGTCTGATAACTAAATTCTAATGATTGATATAACTGATGACATGAATGACAGTATCTGACAGTCCTAAATTTGATGGAACTAGCTGAGTTCTGTACTGTCTCTGAGTTGACTGTATCTGACAGTCCTAAATTTTGTAGAACTATCTAACTTCTATTACTGAGACTGAATGACTATATCTGACAGTCCTAATTTTGTGATCAAAACTATGAGAAGTAGTTGTCTAACTGACATGCTCCTAATACGCCATTAGGGCTGAGTTGGGGTCAAAACTGTAACCCTAATTAGAAGGGTGTCAATACCATGCCACTGATAAGGTCAAGATGTGAGTGACCCTCATCTGATAGTGTCCCCAAAAGAGAATGGTGGGACCCTCATCTGACAGTACTTATCCACCTCTACAACCTTCATCTGACAGTGTTGATGTCTCAACCTATGTTGGCTACATAGTTCTGGAATGCAAGGATGACTTCTAAGAATCACACCCTCATCAGACAGTGTGTGTTCCCATCTTTGGGTTCATACGGTGATAATTCCTACTCCCATCTCAATAGACATTGATCATGGATTACTGAACTAAACTGTACTGAATTAACTAAGTTTCATTGACTGATGGAATAGTACTGAGATTACTGTATTACTGAGCTTTCCTGAGTCACATGACTGACTAAGTTCAATGGATCATGGCTTGACTGAGGATATTGTGAAAACATAACACTGGATATAGGCACACAGCTAAATTATCGGGTACAAGTATCCCCAGGACTCAATGGAAAGAAACTGACAAAGTATAACTTTCTGGAATACATGTCCCACATTACAATTCATAATTCAATTATTGAGGAATTTCATCAAACATATAGTGGTATGGACTGCGTACATTTTACCCTCCCCAGACCCCACTGTGTGGGAATACACTGGGTTTGTTGTTGTTTTTGTTCATCAAATATGTGACATGCATAAACTTGTACATAAAGGGGAATTTCATATTATCATACTAGTATGGCACTTTTCTTTCACATAGACATTTAATCAAACAAATGGGGAGCATGCTTTGGTTATACCATCATCAACACACCTAATAATCATGAATACATAAATCAACTTGTAATTTGAAAGGGGTTTATCATGATTTTTATGCAATTCTTTATATACTGGGGTCAAGCATTGTAATATGTAATTTAAAACATGAATCAACACCACACAGTATCATGAACATGAATTTTAATTTAATCCAATCATGAACATTCATAAATGTACAAATCATAGATTTTGGAAAGAGATTCTTGAGATTCATGGGTAAAAGAGACCCATGAATCAACGCATGACATACATTAGTTCTTGATTTAGCGAAGATTGATGGAGAGACATTCTTGAAATTGAAACCCTAGCTTGTTCTTGAGATAAAATTGATATAAACTAATATATTTTGGGTTCCATATAGCTGAATCTCGTGTTAAAGGGATTAAATAAGGGTGGGAAATTAACACTTTTAACCCTGGATGCATCTTTTAATTTTAGTGAAATTTTCTCGAATTGGACCCCTGGCGCGATGCGGCGCTATCGCGTCATGTCACAGGAATTTTACAACTGGGAAATTGAGGGATGGCATGATGCGGAGCCATCGCGTTGCCACTTCATTTGCGACTTGGAAGTTTGGCGCGATGTGCCACTATTGAATACCCCTACTGGAATTTGACAATTGTTATTTTCTCTTGTGGCGAAGCGCGCCACTGACTTATATGACGTTGTTTTACAATGGGAACTTAAAATAGTCATAACTTCTTACTTGGTTATCGAATTTAGACAAATTTTATACCGATGGAAAGCTTATTAAATTTCCCACATAAAAAAAGTAAAAAACTTGAAAATTCCTCATGGAATAAACAGTAGTCAATTTAGAATATAATACTAGGCATTCTTGGAACAAAAAAAATTTAGTTAGGAAACTTTGTGATATTACAATATCTCCCCCTTGGGAATATTCGTCCTCGAATGAAACTGAATAAGAGAGGAGAAACGATAAGCGAAAGTACACACTGAACATGAACAATAAAACATGACTGACATAACTGACATTTGAGAGATTCATACTGAGCATGCATATCTGATGCATGATTGCATAACTGAGCTGATTCAAGAATGCATGACTGAGAGTACTGATAAGTTGATCACACATATTTGATGTGTGAATACATGATGAAACTGATCACTTGACTGAGATTTTTAATAACTGAGTCTTCTCACAAGGGGAATGCGAGTCTAATGCATGAATACATGACTAATCTGATGCATAAACATATAATTGAATATACAATGGTACTTAGTACCCAGTTTAAAAATAGAATCCTGAGCATGAGGCTGATATCAAGTTGTAACTAAAATCTGGACATAAAAACTGAAAAGCTTAAGGAGAACTGTTAACTTGAGCTAGATCTGAGTTAGCGAAGAAGAGGTAAGGATACTTGGTACGCATGTCTGCTTCTGCTTCCCATGTAGCTCCCTCGACGGACTGATTCCTCCAAAGAACTTTAACTAGAGGAACTTCTTTGTTCCTCAATCTCTGAGTCTGATAGTCTAGAATTTCAACTAGAATCTCTTCATAAGAAAGGTTGTTCTGAATATCTATGCTCTGAATAGGGACTACAACCGCTGGGTTACCTATGCACTTCTTGAGAAAAGAGACATGGAAGACTGGATGAACTGAGGCTAGATCTGAAGGTAATTCGAGCTCATAAGCTACCTTGCCGAAGCGACTGACAATTTTAAAGGAACCAACATATAAGGGACTGAGCTTTTTTTTTTCAAACCTCTTCACTCCCTTCATGGGAGAGATATTTAGATAGATATAGTCACCAATATCGAACTCGATATCCTTTCTACATATATTTGCATAAGATTTTTGTCGGCTCTAAGTAGCCCGAAGTCTTTCTTTAATCAACTAGACTTTCTCTAAGGCATAGAATACTAAGTCAGGCCCTATAACTGGGGCCTCACTAACTTTGAACCAACTTATTGGATATCTGTGCCTCCTACCATAGAGAGCTTCGAATGGAGCCATCTGAATACTGGAATAATATCTATTGTTGTATGCAAATTGAATCAAAGGCAAGGGTTCATCCCAACTACCCTTGAAATCAATTGTGCACTCCCTTAGCATATCTTTTAGGTTCTGAATAGTACTTTATGCTTGACCATCTGTCTGAGGATGAAAGGTTGTACTGAGATGAATTTGGGTACCAAGATACTTTAGGAATGCTTTCCAAAAATAAGAGGTAAACTGGGTACCTCTGTCTGAGATAATGGATAATAGAACACCGTGCAATCTGACCAACTCACTGATATAGAGTTTTGTGTAATCCTTAGTTGAATGAGAGGTATGAAATAAAAGGAAATGAGCTGACTTGGTCATCCTATCTACAACGACCCAGACTGAATCATGCTGACGACGAGTTTAAGGAAAACCTGTCATGAAGTCCACGTTCACTTCTTCCCACTTCCAAGTAGGAATAATGAACTCCTGCATAGGTCTACTAGGCTTTTGATGCTCTATCTTAACCTGCTGACATGTAGAGCACTTATCCACAAATTATGCAATATCTCTGTTCATCCCACTCCACCAATAGATCGTTTACAAATCACGGTACATCTTTGTGGCCCATGAATGAATAGAGTAGTGCACACCATACGCTTCTGCAAGAATTCACAGCCTTAAGTCATCTAAAACTGGAACACAGAGATGACCCTGACAACGCAATACACTATCTCCCCCTTGGGAGAAAACCTCTATTTTTTTATCCTTAACTGACTCTTTCAACTTGACTAAACTGGGATCTCTATCTTGCTTTTCTTTCACCTCGGAAACTAGAGATGATTATGAACTACTCTGAACACATATATCATCCTCCACTATATAGGCTAAGCGAAGCCTAGTCTGGAAAGCTGATGGATTTCCTGAGCTAACTTCTTCTTACTGTCCTCAACATGAGCAACACTACCCATAAATAGTCTACTGAGAGTGTCGGCCACTATATTGGCCTTGTTCGGACCACAAAGGACACTCATGTCATAATCTTTTAAGAGCTCTAACCACCTTCTCTGATGAAGATTGAAATTTTACTCAGAAAAGACATACTGAAGGATCTTATGATCTGTGAACATATCTACATGAACTCCGTATAGATAATGCCTCCAAATCTTTAAGGCAAATACTACGGCTTCTAACTCAAGATCATGAGTAGGATAGTTTTTCTCATGGGGTTTAAGCTGTCTGGAGATGTAGGCTATGACCTTACCATGCTGCATGAGGACACAACCCAAACCTACTCTAGATGCATCATAATACACTACGAAACCATCTGAACAATCTGGAAGAGCTAGGACTGGAGCTGAGGTAAGGCGAGTCTTCAACTCCTGAAAACTCTTCTCGCAAGGATCTGACCACTAAAACTTGACTTTCTTCGGAGTCAATCTGGACATAGGTGATGAAATAGAATAAAATCCCTCAACAAACTATTTGTAATAGCCATCCAAACCCAAGAAACTCCTGATATTTGATAGAGAGACAGGTCTGGGCCAGTTTCTTACCGCTTTGGTATTTTAAGGATCTACTCTACTTCCATCACCTGAAATGATATGGCCAAGGAATGCTACTGACCTTAACCAAAATCGCACTTACTGAATGTGGTAAACAAATGATGATCTCTGAGAGTCCGAAGTACGATTCTGAGATGGTTTACATGATCACGCTCACTGTGGAAATAGACCAGAATATCATCTATAAAGACTATGATGAACATGTCCAAGTACTACTTGAACACACGGTTCATCAAGTCCATGAAAGTTGTTGGACATTGGTAAGACCAAAGAACATGACTAGGAATTCAAAGAGACCATACCGAGTTCGGAAAGCTATTTTTGGAATGTCACATTCTCTGACTCTGAGCTGATGATAGCCAGATATGAGGTATATCTTAGAGAAATAAGTGATACCCTAAAGTTGGTTAAACAAGTCATCAATTCTATAAAGTGGATACTTGTTCTTGATCGTGACTTTATTAATTTGGTGGTAGTCTATGAACATTCTGAGAGAACTATTTTTCTTTCGCACGAATAAGACTAGTGCACCCCATGGGGACACACTGGGTCTGATGAATCCCTTATCTAAGAGATCTTTCAACTGTTTTTTCAGTTCTCTGAGTTCTGCTGGTGCTATTCTGTATGGAGGAATAGATATAGGCTGAGTATCTAGATGAAGATCAATGCCGAAGTCTATTTCCCTTTCGGGAGGAATCCCTGGAAGATCTTTGGGAAATACATCTGAATATTCATTCATGACTGGGACTGAATCAAGACTGGGAATTTCAGAACTAGTGTCCTTAACTCAAACAAGATGATAAACATATTCTTTAGATACCATGTTCCATGCCCAAAGGTAGGAAACAAGTTGACCTCTGAAAGCGGATACACTACCCTTCCACTCTAGGACGGGTTCATTCGGAAATTGAAATTGAACTATTCTATTTCTTTAGTCGATTATGGCATAGCAGGAATAAAGCCAATCCATGTCTAGAATGACATCAAAATCAGTCATCTCTAATTCGACTAAGTCTGCTGAAGTGACTTTCTGAAATATCATAACCGGGCAATTCCTGTATACCCGCTGGGCTATGATGGTTTTACCCACTGGGTAGAGACTGAGAAGGGCTCTGCTAGAATTTTTGAACTGACTCCGAAATCAACTGCTATATACGGAGTAACAAAAGACAAAGAAGCTCCTGGATCTAGCAAAGCGTAAATATGCACATGAAAGATCTGTAACGTTCCAGTAACCACATTAGGAGAATTTTCCTAATTTTTTTAGGATTGGAGAGCATAAACTTTTTTTGGGCGTTGCCCACTAGTATCACTGGAAGTAGCACCTTGCTGAGTTGGGTGACCGGACTGAGCTATGGAACAGTTCTGCTGGCCTTGATAACCTGACTGGAGACAATATCTGACTCTGTGGCTTGGCTTGACACATCCAAAACAGACATCGCTACCAGCTCTTCAAGAACCCTTGTGGTTCTTACCACAAGTCTGACAAAGGGGATTAGTTCGGGCATTGCTGACACTGCCCTAAGACTTAGATCCTAGTGCCCTATCTTTATTACTATCCCTGAACTTAGATGCTGGAGCACTAGCTGACGAAGGAGCTGGAATTGACGGCTTAGGGAAAAACTGAGAACGGTTTCCTCCTTCTAATTAAGGCTGAGCAAAGTTGAAACTACCTGTCTTTGCTCTTTTATTCTACTTCTCCCTCATCTTAATCTTTTGATCTTTTATCTGCTGAGCATGAGTCATAATCCTGGATAAAGTCATGTCACTATTCAATATCCCAGACCTATATTCATTGACCATACTATCATTCACCCCAGAAACAAACTTACTCATCTTGGCCCTGCTGTCTACAACCACATAAGGGGTATATCTGGCCAATTGAGTAAACTTAAGAGAATACTCTTTCACCGTCATATTGCTCTGCCTGAGGTTGATGAATTCTAATACCTTGGCTTCTCCCAGCTCTAGAGGAAAGAACCTCTCTAAGAATGTGGTGACAAACTCCTCTCACTCTATAGGCCCTGCATCAACTGACCTTTCTGACTTCCACTGTTTGTACCAAGTGTGACCAACATCCTGCAATAGATATGATGCTAGCTCTGCACTCTCATCAATTGACACCTCCATAATATCTACAACCTTCTGAACCTGATCGATGAATTCTTGAGGGTCCTCATCTGAGTTAGACCTGAGAAAGGATGGAGGATTCATTCGGGTGAAGTCCTGAATCCTGGATGCAGCTTAATTGGCCACTGGGTTGGCCAGAACGACGGCTGGTCATTAATTCTAAGCAGTAACTGACTGAGCAAGAGTAGTGAATGTAGCCCTGAAATCTGCATGAGAAACATGTTTCACCAAAGGTTCTTCGGGCTGAGGGGCTGACTGATTCCCATTTCTTCTTTTTAGAGGCATGTTCTATAGAAGAAAGGGAGAAACGGATTAGACTGAGAGATTGACTTAAGATTATGCTTACTAGGACAATATGATTACTAAAAGAAGGGAAATTGTTCCTAAAACATCTTATAGCTTCCTGCACATAAATATGGCGCGCAACACACCCATGCACAAGACTCTACCAGATGCGACTTTCAGACTTCCTGGGACTCTATTGAACCTTAGGATCTGATACAAAGTTTGTAACGCCTTGCATATGGTACCTGGAATGCTACATGGTGCTCATGACCCCGAAGGACCACAAGATAACCCATGACTGATATCTGTATCTGTATACTGCATAATATACTGTATGATTGCCGAAACATAAACTGAAAGGCCATAAGGTTCAAGACTGTAACATAACTGACAAAGATATAACATCTGAATGGGGTATCAAATACCCAAAACAAAACTGAAATAACATGATAGTCTGAACATAATAGCCTGGAAAGCCTCTAACTGACTGAACTGTCTGAATGAGGAGTTGATGGGACATGTCCCCAACTAACTCCAACTAATAAATTACTAAATCAGGTAATAAATAAATGATCATGTCCTCGATAGATGAGGACTCACTGTTAACTCTGACTGCTGAGACTGGAATACTACTGATGCTCTAGAGCTTGTGCTTCTAAACCTATGGTATAAGACACCATAGTGCAAATGCATCAGTAGTTTGAATGTACTGGTATACATGGAAGGTAGGCTGAATGCATGGGGTTCATATGCATGAACAATATTATCTAACTGACTAATATGAACGTGAGAATACATGTATGAATACGTAGTAACTATATCTGAGATCGTGATAACTTGTCGGCATGAACTTAAACTAAATGACTGAGGCTACCTCCTTCAGGTGAATAGGACTTGAGGGGGATATTTGTAGGTCCCACCCATTCAAGAGCCAAAGTAATAAGCACGTGTGTATGTAAAATACTTGACTAGAAATATTTTCCTTAGAACTCAAGTTTGGAAAATAATGGAGTAAAATGAAATTGCTCTTTTAGTATACTTGGAGACCAAGTTCTTATTTTTCTATATCAAGAGAGGTCATATTCATTCTTCAAACAAACCAAAACAAAAACAGAAGATAAAACAAAGAGTGAAGCATCACTGAGGATTTAGTCTGTGAGGAATAATAGAGAGTGTGATCGATATTGTAGTGAGGTTGGAAAACAAAAGGAGGGATATTTCTTTTGAGTGTGTAGTGGTCTTTAAAATATTTTACTCAGACCTACAAGTGTAAAATTTCTTGCTTTAGTGATATTAGTTGCTCCTCTCGGTCCGTGTTTTTTCCTTTCAAAGTGTTTCACGTAAAATCTTGGTGTCATTAGTGCTCTTTTTATTCTTTAATATTAACCATATTATTCTAGCATTCCGTATTTATTTCTTTTATTACTAAAAATATTAGTTCTGTGGTGGAGTTTATCCCCAACATATACTCCTTCAATTCCATCACCCGATAGTTTGGATAGAACTGTATGAATCATTAATAATCAAAATCAATTTCTCTCAGGGTGTGTCCAGGACAAAGGATAATAATTTGCAGAAGAATAACACTAAACCATAAGAGATTTTTGGTGGCAACAAATTTATTTTTAGCGGCAATATGTACTGCCGCAAAAGTAATTAGTGGACTTGATTAAATGTCATGCAACTCAAAGTTTCTATAATTTCTAGTGGCATTCCTTTTGAATGCTAGTAAGGATCTATAGTGTTGCCGCTGCAGTAATTACTTTTAGTGGCATTTGTATAGTGGCAATTACTATAACCACCAAAGCTAACTTATTAGTGGCTTTTCTGATTGCCAATAAAAATTTAATATTTGCCACTGAAAGTGACTTATTTTAATGGCAATTATTATAGCATTTATTATTCCATAAACTTATCTTAATTGACAGATTTAACCAAACACTATTTTATAACATCAAAGGGATAATTTCAAGAGAAAACTAGTAACAAGCTAGAACATTTGCACAAAAGCAAGATTCTAAGTTTCACCTTCTCATAAACAAAGCAAGAAGTCTTTATTTCAGAGATCTATCAAACATTTAAGTTCTTTTGTTTTGATATCATGAATATAACTACAAAGCAATTTCATCGTCTTTCTGCAAAAAAAGTCCATAGTTTTCTCTTTTGATGACTAGTAAATTTACTTGAACCACAGAATGATAAAGTCTTGCTCTTACTTGACATGAAGCTACAGTAACTGGCATTGAGAATCTGTTCCTCCCAAACCTTTATTTGTTTCCTTCGCTAATGTGCAATGGACATCACAAGAAATACTAATGTTGTAACTGCCATTGAATCCACAACCTACAACAATTCTCATTCCACATGATCTTGGTATTACACCTGTATACTGTGTACCAGATGGGAACAACCCATCCAAGCTACCCGTTATGTGGCTTAGTTGCATAACCTCCAAGCTATTAAGGATGGTATTTGGAAGGACAGACTGCACATTTGAAGTGGTACCACATGGGAAATGAACAAACCATGGGTGATGGCGATGGCATTGAGCATGAAGTCATTGTAATGAGGGGTGACCAAATCTCAAGTCAGTGCTGAAAGATCAAGACTAGCCCCACTGTCTTATTAGCATAGCCATTGAAGTTCAAATTATTAAGGCCTTCACCCATAGTGTCATGGAAATGTATTCTGATTAAGTATGAAAAGCTCGAATAAACTTATCTAGATTGTAATTAGGATGTGAAAGAATATAAGTACAAAAGCACCAAATGCCTACTTGGTTTAAAGACAAGAAACCTATAAATAGATTATTTACAAATATTCTTGCTGTGTGGTATAATAAAGAGGCAACAGAAATATATTATTTTAGAAGTGTTTGCATATAATCTAGATAAATACTATAGGAGGTGGGGAAGTAGGCTTATAAAGGAGTAGGGATGGGGGCTATCGGGATAGGGATAAAGAGGAGGTGTGTTGGAGGTGGGAAGGACACATTCAATGTGAAATGTACTTGTATAATATAACTTTTTTTCCTTACTTCCACAAGAGAAGTCATTTTACTCATTTTTAAGAAACTATTTTTCAAAGAAAACATATTATCCAAATATTTTAACCAACTGGAAAAATCATAAAATAGTTTCCTCTATATTGAACATACTCTCAATGTCCCTATATAATTTAATTATTCTTTAATGATCCAGTTCTAGTATAAAGGAAGCATGTTTCAATCTCAAGAAAGTTTGGGCCAACTATATGGATATCTTCATTGTCTATGTCACACATATAAAGCTCATGTTCTTAATTTATGATGAATCTTCATAATGCAGAATAGCACCAAATGTTCAAATTTGAGCATGCTTATCGTTATTTATTCAAGAGATAGATTGTTCCAAGATTCTCTAGTCATATTTGTGAATTCCCTCTCTATGTGGATAAACATATTTGAGCATGGAATGTTTCCAGCAAAGAAGAAATTGTATCCCTAGATCCTATTCCTCCGTCCTAAATGGTGGTGAAATGGTGATTGTAAGGTAGACTACTCCACTGATAGATTCAGGACCCATTTTGAAGGACAAATAATAACCAGAGTCTAATTTGTCAACAATTATCCCTTCTGCTTTGAAACACATTAATCCCTTCTGCTTTCACGTTCACTCAAGTTTTGAATGGGTCGTTCCCCAAGGAAGTGTGATGCACACAACTTATCCGAAAGATAGTATCATGGTAAGACGATGATCTAGAGTTCATATAAACGCAACATTTTATGCTTACAAAAAAATTTTCATTTACATAGAAAGATCAAAGGGTCAATGTAATACCTCAAAAAATCCAAACCAATATTAGTGCCATGTTTCAATCTCATGAATAGTACATAATGATTATTTTATAGTTGTATGATTAATTTAGATGTATATTAAGGCTTCAAATAACTACCATCTATCAGACGAATCAAAACATTCCTTACCTATTGAATTCATGGGAAGGATATTGCTATAGTCAATTTCAAATTAGAATATCTCTCTTTTTACTACGAAATTTTGATTGAATGACCCACCAAAAGATATATAATTGAATTATCTTTCCAAAAATACCAATTTTGCCAAAATCCGATATTGGAGCAAAGAGTTATACCCATTTTACTCCAACATGTCAACCTGGAAACTGAGTGACGACCTGTCTGACGGCTAATCACTTTTTTGATGACTTACCAGTCATGTCGTCAAGCTTAGATAGAAACCCATAAATTCTATCTCCTAGGTGACGACCTGGGCTGACGGGCTAACACATATCTGATAGCTTATTAGCCTTGGTCGTCGACTGATAATTTCAGCAACTGGGAAGTAATTTCATAGGGGTATTTTGGTCTTTTTCCCTCACCCTAAACCTTATCCCCACGACATAAAACACCAAGAACACATATTTAGATATTATTATTTAGTTTCAAAAGATCTTAACCCTCTTTGTTCCCAAGAACAAACTTAGGGTTTCTTCTCAATTAACTTCAAGATCCCATCACACTCTCACAAGATATTCAAGAATTAATATTCCCAATCCAAGAACATTCAAGAAAGGCCAATTTTCTTTCAAGATCCAATCCCAAAGGTATGCGTAGTGTTAATCCAAGGATTCCTTTCATCCATGAAGTCCAAGAATCGAGTTTTAAATAATAAATTGTGATTTTCTTGTTATGGTGTGATCATGTTCATGTTGATGGTTTCTATTAGAGTTTCAAGATGGTATCTTAATTTATTTTCAGGAAGTATGTGAGCATGTTAGTTGAAATCCATGTGTTTGGGTGGATCAAGATTGTTAAATTGATGAATACACCTATGCCACAAAGTGTGCATATAAGGTGTTTGATAAAATGACTAAAAGACTAGAAGTCATGTATTATAGTTGAATTGTGACCTAAATGAAAAATGCATACAACACTCTTATGAAAATAATGACTTCTATGATATTTTTATACATCATGATTGTTGATAGAATGTTCATGAAACTAGATTGATGGACATATGGAAAGTTGTTATGTGTATTCCCTTCCATGTATAAGAATTTGAGAACTATGAAATCCCCAACATATGGTTTTTTGAATTATGAATATTGGTCATGTGTTCAAGAAGAGCAAAGTCATGTTTTGTCAGTTTCCTTCCATCGAGTCCTGGGGGTACTTGTACCCAAAAATTTAGCTGTGTACCTAGAGCCATGTCATATTTCACAATACTCTCAGTAAAGAAATGATCCATAGAACTCAGTCAACCATGTGACTCAGGAAATCTCAAAAATCTAAGTAGTTCAGTAATCTCAGTGATTTCAGTATTCCAAGTAAAATCTCAGTAACTACAGTACTCTCAGTCATTCCTCAGACATCAGTACATTCTGTCAGTCAACGGAACTCAGTAAACTCAGTTTAGCTCCGCTAAACACTACCACTAGTATCAGTTCAGCTAATTAGTTCAGTTCTGCTAATAAGTTCAGTTCAGTTAATCAGCTCAGCTTAATTAATTAGTTTAGTGTCTTTTAGATGGGAGTAAGATTCAGCACCGAACGAGCCTAGGAATGGGGACTCACCCTCTAGATAAGACTGAGATCCCTAGAAGCAATCCCTAAGTTCCAAATTTACGTAGCCAGTGTAGGTATGAGATGTCACCCGTTAGATAGGACTGACATACTTAGGAATCACCCGTTAGCACATTTAAATGTATAGGACTGATCCCAGGGGTCACCTACTACATTAGGACTGACTCTACAACAGTTGTCTTTACCAGTGGCACGGCATGACACCCTTCCAACTGGGGTTACAGGTTGGACCCCGGACCAGCTAGAAAGGGGCATGTTAGTTAGACGAATATGTCCCATAGTTTCAGTTACAGAATCAGGATTGTCAGATACAATCAATCCTTATCATTATTAATAGACTCCTGGATCACCGACTAGATAGGACTGACCTCAACTATGGTCAATCAGTATCAGTATAATCAGATTTAGAGATCTCCCTCTAGGTAGGACTGATCTCAGACTAAGTCAACTCATTTTTATTATCATTATACTCTGAGATCACCCGCTAGATAGGAGTGATCTCAGATTCAGTTACTCCATATAGAACGGAACTGTGATAGTTCCATCAGAACTTAGACTGTCAGATACAATCGCTCAATATCAGTTACATCGTTATGCCGATTATCACTGTCATATCAGTTATATCAATTATCATGACTCACGTTATTAGTATTCAATTTTAGAACTATGAGACACAGTCAATCAGACCAGGTTTTCATAATTCAAACTATCAGAAATAGTCGTTCATCTATTCAGTAATGCAGTATCAGTTCCTCACTTAGCAGTGACTTACATATTAATATCAATGAACTAAGTCATTCAGTATCTCAGTATCAGTACACTCATGTTGTCAGCATTCAGATTCAGTAGTCAGTATCACCATGAGTTCAGTTATAGTTAGTTATGTATGTATGTATTCTCACGTTCATACCAGTCAACATTGTTCATGCATATAAACCCTTTGCATTTAGCCTACTTTACTCGTATACTCAGTACATTCAGTCGTACTAAAGAATTTGCACTATGGTGTTTTATTTTATGCCATAGGTTCAGAGGCACGAGTTCAAGAGAAGCAGTAGCAATGCAAAATTCAGCTGTAAGAGTTAGCAGTGAGTCCTCATTCTCTGAGGACATGATTACTACTTTATTACTTCAGTATTTCAGTTTGGTTTTTAGTAGTCGGGAGTTAGTTGCAGACATGTTCCTTCCACTCCCTACTTCAAACAGTTAGAGGCTTTCAGACTAGATTACAAACTAGATTGCAGACTAGATTACAGACTAAATTCAGACGTTAGTATTTTAGTTTTGTTATGGTATTGTGATACCACTTTATTTAGACATTGTTATTATTCATATTACGTTTAGTATTGAACCTTATGGTCTTTCAGTTCATGTTTCTGCATTTATATACATATATTATGTAATTTACAGGTAGAGATATCAGTCATGGGTTAACTTGTGGTCCTTTAGGGTCATGAGCACCGTGTAGCATTCCGGTTCAGAAAATCGGGGTGTTACAGTCAATGAGATCCAACTATCATGTGATAGACTCTCATAAGTATTACTAAAATGTAAGTCTTGATCGCTTCAAGGGAATTACATGGATACTATGTAACAATATAACATAGGGACTAAGACTTGTTGAATTTGTTTTTGTAGATTGTACTATTGGGTTATTTCTAATGTTAAGACTTCTATTTTCTTTACATTTATGTGTTGAATACAGTTTACTAGTTTAGACTATCTATGACACAAGTATGTGTATTTTTTGAGAATTATTTTTTGTTCCCTAAATCTTCAGATTTATCAAAGAAATGTATGTTTGACTATCTTTAAATCCTGTTTGCTCTATCTTTTGTGTATACCAAACTATCCTTTTCTTTTGTAAACTATAAGAGTGTGGACTAGTTTACATCAGCTATCACTCGAAAATACTGATGCCAAATAATCTGTTGTTTTTTGCTATGACTTGTAAAAGTCTGAAATTTTATGATGTGATCAACAGTCTGAAGTTTGATAAACAAGAAAGTCTTATAAGTATTGTAACTAGTAAGTAAATAAAAAATACAATGCCTTTAGAAATAGTTTTGGACTATCTTACGTATGCTATATCAATGTTTTGTTCCACAAAAATGACTACAGTTTGGAGATACATTATAGTGCAAAGTTTACATATTTATATGATGCTAAATAAATTATGGAACAAAAACAAGAAGGAAGTATGAAAAAAGGGAAAAGAAAAGAACAACGCTAAAAAAATAAAGATGATACATATCTTGATGAGGATGAATATGATAACATTACTTAGAAGTACTGCATATACAACGCAATCCAAGTATTATTAAATCAACCTTTCTTTGTTAGATGAAGAAACCTAATAGGTGATGTATTCGAACCTAAATTTATCGACTAAATTAATAATATTATGGACAAAATTGTTGATGTTGAGCATATGAAATCCGCAGTGGGTGTGATCTAGGCCAAGGAAAGTGAGCTCCAGTTAAAGAATGTAGGGCTCCAGGCAAAGAATGAGATGTTTCAGGCTATAAGAAATATCCTGGCCCAACAACGCATAGAGATAAAACCATGGGCGGCACTACGTTGCTACAAGCATGGTCAGATGAAGAACCTTCGTCAAAAAATTTTCTTGCATATATAGGTTAAATATAGTTTTTTTGAATATATATTAAAAGCTAAACAAGATTGTCATAGAAAGCACCAATAGCCTAGCGGCCAAGGATGTACAGTTTCACCAAAGCCGTGCAGGTTTGAGCCCCAACTCCAATATTGTTTTTCATTTTCTAGAAAGAATAAAAAATTCTTTAAAATATGAACACCCTTCACAGAAAACCTAGCTCATCTACTAGATTAAACAGGAACAAAATGAGTTACAAGGGAAGGTTTCTTTAAAGAAGAACAAATATGCTTATCTTTACGCGACGAATAATACTTTGCAAGAAAGAGTGGTCTAGATAGAGGCTAATTTGGCATTGGTTGTGAACTACATGATAAATATGAGATGGGCAGAGAGCAACTTGAGGTTGGGTTCAACACATTACGGGTAAGGCGTTACAATGATAGATATACAGCCGAGTTGGATAGGAATTGTGTGGCTCTAAAGACCCGAGGGGACACGTCTCAGATATCATGAAGGGTGTCCACCCAATTCCTGTCCAACTTGGTTGTATATCTATAAGTGTTACGTCTCCCTATAACATATTTATCTCGTTCTCAAGTCACTTTATTTCCATCTCATCCTTAACACATAGCTCGCGAACCAATACCAAATCAGATAATAGTTGGGCCACCCTTTCTTGCAAGGTGTTATTCATCAATTAAATATGAATGAATTTGTTCTTCTTTAAAGAGACCTTCCCTTGTAACTTCTTTTGCTACTGTTTAATCTCTATGAGAAATTTGGCCAGGATGATTTTTGAAGCCTGAAACATCTCTTTATTAGCCTGTAGCCTTGGATTGTTCGACTGGATCTCACTTTTCTCATCCTGGAGCACACCCGTTGTGGCTTCATATGCTCAACATGGCAGAATGGGCCATAAGATTATGCATTTGGTATCTGAGTTTATATTTTGATATTTCACCTATCCGGGATCAATCTTCTTCTTCTTCTTTTGATCATTGGTCTGATTCATGGATCGCCATTACTTCTCATTCTAGTCCTATGGATAGTAGAGAACTTCAAATACCATTTTGACAGACACCAAATAACTAGAGTAAAATTTGCCATCAATTGTCTCTTCCGCTTGGAAACAAATTGATCCTAAAAACACAAGAAAATTTAGGACAGTAGTGTGAGCAACCTTTGAATAATTTAAAAGAGAACAGTCAGGTGCACAAAGAATACAACATTCACACAATATCGGAGGTCCGAGGATCACGCCTTAAAGAGGTCTGATGCGTGAAACTTATCTAAAGGAAATATCATGGTTAGTGTCATCCTATAGGTCACATTACAAGTGCTTTTTGGCTAACATTCAATAGATAATATATAATCTTGATCATTTTTCAAACCATTTTAGATTAATTTTAGCATAAATTAAGAACCATTTCAATACAGTTTCTGGACCATTTAAGTATTATTTCAACATCATTTTAGCCTAGTAATAACACATAATTGTTATCGTGTGTTGAAATAAATAGAAAAAGATCTAGCCTAGTATTAAAGCGTCAAAATCCTTAAACTAGTCGAAATTATAAAGTGTAATTTCGTCCAATGACATTTTGGTTTACTATTATTAAATAATTTTTTATTTAATAGATGAGTAATATTTAGACACATCTATAAAAAATAAAATATTTAAAAGTCATGAAAAATGACATGTGAATAGAAAATAGCAACTCTAGTTACTCATCGATGAGAATAAAGAAAGTGGAGACTCGAGAAATGTTTAAAATTGAATACGTCTATCTTAGTAATAATGCATAAATGTCATCACACATAGAACAGATATAAAAAATCAAGTTTAGTAATAAAAATCAAAATCCTTGAACTGTAAACTTAAACTTAATGCACGCCATGATCTTGAAATGCCATAATCACATTGATAAGAGAAATATTATAAAAATATACCCGATGCAGAAAAAATTATCATAGAGGAAAGACAAAGCCTTAGTTACAAAATTGATTTCCACCGCCTTGATCTATCTCCACGTTATCACTGGTGCCAACTATGGACTTGTATAGAGAATGTATGTTAACCTTAATGGACGGAGGAAAAATCAATTCATAGAGCTTAAGGCATAATCTGGTAGGTCCATCAAATATCTGGTGTACGGACGAGATCTATCTTTACTGAATATAAGTTTTGTACTTCACATTAATTGGACCACAATTAAAATAATAATTCTCACATTTTCCCACTTGGCCCAATGACCACATACCATTAATATTTAATGATATAAACATTAGTTTCATATAAAATAAATTTCTTCTATAAAGTTCATCATATAACTCTTAATATGACGTATCACTGATGCGAGTTATGGTAGTTATACATAATTTTTGGTCTACATGCTCCCTTCCATGTACGACATTAGAAACTTATCTTAGCAGCTTTATAAGTTATAAAACATTTAACATTATGGTTTGCAATAATGTCTTATTGAGACTTATCCTACAATACCGCACAACAATAATGTGTACAAATATAAAAAATAGGAAATTCATTAATGTATTCTAGAGATACATAATTGATCTCTGTGATAAGCATTATAAATGCATCAAGTATAAATACAACCAAGACTTATTCCGTGAATATATTCTTTAGATGTCTTTTTTGTAAGTCCTTCGTTAACGGATCTTCAATCATAAGATCAGTTCTAATATTCTAAAGTGATGCTCTATTTCAAAATTTCTTCCTTGATTATAAAGTATTTTAATTCCATATGTTTTACACTCTTAGAATACTTATCAATCTTGGATAAAATGTTGTTGCATATTATCATAATAAATCTTTAGTGGCTTAGATACGGTATTGGCAACCCCAACTCAAGAAATAAAGTTTTGCATCCCATAACTAATTTTTAAAGGATACTTTGAATCCTTTTCTAGATGGAAAATACTCAACAAGTTCTGATCAATATTTGATAGATAAATAATATAGGAAATTGCCTTATCACCTGAACTTGCTTTAATGATGACATTTTCTTTTCCTTCAACAAGAATCTAGTCACCATTTCCTTTCCTACCTTATATATTTCAATAGGAAACTCTTTGAACAAAATTTTGTCATGAGTCATGTGGTTAGTACAACCACTATGAATTAACCAAATATTTATCAAAACCTTTTTAGACATACATATTGCAAAAAAAAGATAATTTTTTCCTTCATCATCCACAAATGCATTTCCTTCGTCGTTCTCAAACTTATTTTCTTGCAAATCACTGCTTTATGACAAGCTAGTTGCACTTCGTGTTTGGCCTTTTACAACATCTAAATGATGGATAACTCATTTTCTATATTGCTGACAAGGTGGGTAATTCATTGAAATTTTAAAATTTTATCCCTTCTTTGAGTTTTGTGATTCGTTGCTAAGGCTCCTTCAATCATACCATATTTACTCATAAGTCTTCTTTTCTCATGTTCTTGGAATGAATTTAAGAACTCTACTAATGTGATCTTGAACACATCTTTTGTCTTTTCAAGATAGTTATGCATGCTTCATATCTTTCAGACATTGTTACAAGAATTTTTTTAATAACTCTTTAATCTTTAAATTTAGTGCCTAGCCTGTATTCCTTGCTAACAATGTCAATCAATTTGTCTGAGTATTCATTGACTACCTCAGATCTCATTCTCTAAAACTTAAATTCCCTTATTTTATTCAATACTCGTATGCCTCTAATTCAATAATCTCACACATATTATTTCTTAAGATAATTTCAAATTTCTTTTGGTAATGTGAGAGACATAATTCTCATGAAAATAGTTGTAGAAAAATCATCAAACAGAGTTTCTTTCACCTTCAACTTCATGACTTTTTGTGACTCTTAAGTTGGGATATGATGAAATTATTTGACAACAAATTAATTTTATAATCATCTTTTACGACTTTTCAATGATCAAGGGACTCTAACTAAGTTTCCTTTGTCACAACCTATAATTGGCAATTTTCATAAGCCAAAATAGGAGGAATCATTCATGAAATACTATTTTGCAAATCCAACTCTTCACTCACTTATTTCTCAAGAAAATGACTTGGATAAAACTTATTAATTTTTGATAGAAAAGAAATGCAAGAAAATAACAGAGGAATAAAAACTGAAGGATAACATCTTAATGCATTTTAGAACTCGTTCTTTTGACTAGAAAATGACACGTATTTAAAGACAAAATCTAATTAAAAAGTACATCTACATCCAACATTTAGCTTTCATAAACTTCATAAAAAATAATAGAAATCAACTCCTAAATACTAGGTCTAACTAATTGACTAGGTCTAAATAATATTATTGTTATAAGAACATTTTCAGTCTAAAGCAAATATTCAATAAAAAATCATCACAAAAATTATCGTGTTAGGTTTGTAATTTATAATATCACATGATAATACAAGTATAAGTTATAAGATAATATATGTATTAATTTATGCACGATAGAAGATGAAATAACTAATACATGAATAATTTAACTTTGCATAACTAATCTATGAATTATTAATATATTCATAACTATAACCAACAACCAAAGGACAAAATGTCAAATTGTGAACTATGTTACATCAATTGTGCTAGTTTTTTTACCATCTAATAACATTCTACCACCTAGAGACCATAAAACGTGGGAGCTAGGAAGGGGTTAAAAGAGAATTCTTTTTTATATGTTTTATAGAAGTATAGTGGAGTTTATGAAGTGATCACCCATTTTAAGTTTAACAAGAAGACCATCTTTTAAACATAAAAATTAGTCTGAGGAAACAAAGGTACTGGAAACTACATTTTTGGACTATCTTACATAAGCTATTATAGCCTATAGCAATATTTTGATACATAGAAAAGGCTGCAGTTTTAGAACTACATTGGAATGAAACTTTTACATGTTGTTTCATGCTAAATGAACCATACATCCACATTTTTCTCTTCTGCCAGTATTTCACCTTTAGTAGAAAGTTGATGTGGTCATCATTCTTTCTATATACTACTTCAATTCATTCGTCTCATAGTTTTGATAGACCTATATGCATAAACTAATAATCAGTATCAATCTCTCTCAGGAGGTGTTCAATACGAAGGAAAATGTTTTCTAAAAGAACAATACTACACCACAAGATATTTTTAGCGGTAATAAATTCATTTTTTGGCAGAAATATATTACCGCAAAAGTATTTAGAAGAAATTGATTAAACAACATGCAATCCAAACTCGTTAAAGCTAGTGACATTCATTTTGAAAGAGATGAGTGTAGAAGCGTGGTGTTCATTTTTAAAGAGACAAGAGTAGAAGATGGGAAAATAATTGTATGACAACTATTTAAAGACTATATACAAGACCAATATCAACAATGCTAGACTTGAAAATTACAACAAATTCCTAATATTTAGGAAAAACAAAATAAGAACTCTCAAATAACAAGGTATCTAGTAATCATCTGTTATTGTGCCCCTGCAAGTTTATGGTGTCAACAACACCAAACTTGGAAAAATACTTGACAAAAGAGGCTCTTCGAAGTGGTTTATTTAGTATATTTGTCATTTGACCAACTGAGTGAAGATGTTGAGTTATGATATTGAAATGCCCCAAACTTTGGCCCTTGCAAATTTCTTGAGTTTTGAACTTTTTGTTCACCATACGACTCACACCATAAGATGTATGGTGTGGTGATGGTTCTAGGGACCCTAGTCGTATGTTGGTCAGTATGTTGTTGGCTAATTTTGTCCTAGATACGAGAGACTCTATACGAGTCATATAGTTTATATGGAGAGAGGGTAGGGTCCAATCATATGTTGTCCAGTATCTAGTGTTTAATGTTCTGCCTTATGTATGACTAGATTTTACCACTCGTATGGTCTGGTTATGAGTTAGGAAAGGAAGGCATAAGTTAGATAGAGTGTGGTGTCCAACCTTCTATTCTAGTGATGACTTGATGATACTACTCGTATGATGTGGTGACGAGTTGGAGGGTAAACTTGTAACCACCTGCAGGTTTTCTATAGTTTTTAAGCTGAGGGTATTTTGGATATTTCCCACCCCAACCCCTTAAGACCCCACATCTTATAACACTTTTTGATCATTCATTACATACTTAGCAGGATTAAAACACTCTCTAAACTCTCTTTAAAACATCTCAAGAAAGATTGGGTTAGAGTTTTTTCAATGTGGTCATCTAGAGGCTTAAAGATCAAATTCTCCCAACGAATATTTGTAACTCAGGCATGTGTGTAACACCCTGAGACTAAACCTTGGGCGTCACACAATGCTTACAATCCCAAAGGACCACAAGCTAACCCATGACTGGTACCTGCTGTGAGTACTGAATAATAATAATACTGAAAATATATGTGGAAGTTAGGCTGAAATTGCCATAAGATTCATAAACTAAAAAAATACTGAATACTGATAATAATACTGAAAAAATAAATATCTGTCTGAAATAGTCTAGTCTGAAATCCTCTCACTGCCTGATTATGAAGTTAACAGGACAAGTCCCCAACTAACTCTAACTAGTGAACATACTGAACTACTGGAATGTTGAAATAAATAACTCTGTCCTCAAAATATAAGGACGCACCATAATAACTGTTGCTGATAACCTGAGCAGCTAAGTACAGTCAGGAGCCCATGAATCTGATGTCACGCCCCAAATCCCATTGGAGCGGACTGGCACCCGTAGCCGAGGAGGCCCGGGAGAACCCATTCATAACCTATACTTTCACATTTACATTACTTATGGAAATTAGAAATTTGAGCAGCACTTCGTTGTAAATAGAAGAAAACAGTACCTGTATCAGCCCAGCAGACACGCATATATATATATATATAAATAGTAATTGGCCGTCAGAGCCATCACGTCTATCAACCAAACACTCCTATGGCTGTACAATATGTCTACAAAAGCCTCTACATAAATACACAACTGATTTAGGGTCAGGACAAACTCCCGTCCACAAAAGACTTTTATACAAATACCAAAAATACATATAGAAACGACTTGGGATGCCCCGAAACAACTGGAGCTCCCCACTATCAACAGAATGTCCTGGCTCTTACTGCGGAGGTGTACGACCTGAAGTACCTGTTCCTGCAGGCATGAATACAGGTCCTCCGTGAGGGACGTCAGTACGGAAATATGTACTGAGTATATAAGGCAGTGAGTATCAAGATGAGATACAAAAGATCAACAGAACCCAGATACCAGTGAATAAACAGTATGAGTAGACCATACTTAAAAGAGCTAATGGGATACCTGCACATTACTTTCATATCATTACTTCCCGTATTCCTTATCAATACATAACATATGTCATACAATGGCCAACTGATCAGTGGTACTAATACAATACATCAGGGACCACCCCTGGAATAGCATATATACATAATCTTTATAATACAATGGCCAACTGATCAGTGGTACTAATACAATACATCATATCAACAATTTAAAATAAAGACATTCCATTTCTTACTTCAATTAACCTTTGAGATTGGTTACTTTGTGGTCACACCTTATGGAACTTGAAACCATGATACCTCAATAGGAAAAACATGTAAATAGGTAATAAATATCATGAAAATGAAGTAGAGAATCATGGATACCTCATTAAACCATTTCGGAGTCAACAATAGTATATGGACATTTTTTTTGACTAGCCGGACATCTTAAAAGTGAAAACAAGTTCAATTGGTAGTGTCGAAGATCATATGATGTTATTATGTGTCATGTGTCGTAGGACAATGTTGGAAGCTTACTTGAGAGTGCCATGGGTCATTATTCATGCCAAAGATTAGATAGAGTATGTCTTACATACCTTGATATAACCACTTCAATACAAGTCCAACTTGACTTCCCGTACTCTTCCAACACTTATCTACAATAAGTCATTTGTGGAAAACTAGTATTAGCAACCAAACCTTACCATTTAGGTATTAACTTCACCAAATAATGTCTAGGAAGTAATCCTTTAACTCATCAATAAGAATGCTACATACATCCTCTTATACTCTTATTACATTCACATATCATGCATTTTCATGCAATATCCCTCAACATCACTCTTAGCCTTTATTTCCCCTCTTAATCACCATCCAATACCAACAATGATCACTAGGCATACATAACCACTAATATAATGATATATCACCACAATTCATCCTCCATAATCCAATACAACAACTTCCATAATTTACTACTAACAATTTATACAAAACAATTCATAACTATGTTTCTAGTTATCTTCCAACATCAAGACAATACTCATAATCCCTTATCAATACTTATTCATGGATAAAAATCAAGAATAAACAGTATTCATACCTTAACAATGAACTCTTGTATTTAGAATCCTCCTTACATAACCATGGGGTGCTTCTCGAAGCTTTCGAGATGGTGAACACAACTACGGAACCAATTCGAATTTTCTACGGTTGAATCACAAAATATTTGAAGTTGAAATTAGGCTAGGGTTTCACCTTCTCTTAATAATTGGATGATATATGATATATATGAGGCTAAGTGTATGTTTATAAAGACCAATTTTCGTCCAAGAGGTAATAGAAAATGACCATTTTGCCCTAAAAATGTTAATAAATCCGAATCTGTCCCCAGTGGACAGTTTTGACAGGCTGAAGTAAATCGATCATAACTCTTTGCTCCGGTATCGGATTTGGGTGAAACCAATTGCAACAGAAAGAAGACTCTTGGAGATTTTAGTCGATATATAGAAGCTCACACAGTTCTTTTTGTACAAGGAGTTATGATCGTCTTAAGTTGATCCAAAAAAAATTTGCCTAGCTGCAGTAATTTTCCTGCAGATTTACTGTTCACAGGCTTCCCGGCCACCGTTTTGAAATTTCGAATGTGTTCGCTTATATGAAATACTCCTCTGTTTTGGGCAAACTTTATATCGTTGGAAAGCTTATTCCAATACCTACACATACAACTATTGACGGGATACTTCCGAACACCATAAACTTAATTTAACCCATACGTAAGCCTTTAGGACTCCATATAATCGCGATAAGTGTGCGAAAAAATTTACGGGGTGTTACATTCTCCCCCTCTTAAGAACATTCTTCCTCGAATGTTAGCATAGTTACTCAATTAAGACATGTCCAAGATTACAATTAACATATTCATCATCATAACATACTTGCATAAAAATAAACACTTACCTGTTATTGTTCTTCTTCCGTCTCATGAACTTCCTCCTCATCGTTGAATAGGTAAGGGTACTTAATCTTCATCGCTTCCTCGGCTTCCCATGTGACCTCCTCAACTTTTTGATTCCTCCAAAGTACTTTTACCGATGCTATATCTTTATTCCTTATCTTTTTAATTTGGCGATCAAGAATAGCAATAGGCATTTCTTCAAAAGTGAGATCTTCTGTAACTTGTACATCTTCTGTAGTAGTGATGTGCAATGGATCTCCGATGTACTTTCGAAGCATCGAAACATAAAATATGGGATGAACTGCTGAGAGCTCTTGAGGTAGCTCTAACTCATAAGAAACTTGTCCAAATCTTTGAATGATCTTGTACGAACCTATGTATCGTGGACTTAACTTTCCTTTCTTGCCAAACCTCATCACTCCTTCCATTGGTGATACTTTCAAGAATACCCAATCGCCGATAGAAAACTCAAGTCCTCTTCTTCTAACATCCGCATAAGATTTGTGTCGACTTTGAGCTGTTTCAAGCCGTTGTTGGATCACTTTAACCTTCTCCATTGCTTGATAAACAAGATCCGGTCCAAACAAGACCGCATCACCTGCTTCAAACCATCCTATTGGCGATCTACACTTTCTTCCATACAATGCTTCATATGGTGCCATTTTGATACTTGAATGATAGCTATTATTGTAGGCAAACTCGATAAGAGGTAGGTGATCATCCCAGTTGCCTTTGAAATCTAATACACATGCTCGTATCATATCTTCAAGTGCCTGGATGGTACGTTCCGCTTGTCCGTCCGTTTGAGGATGAAAAGCCGTACTTAGATTTACTTGTGTCCCCAAACTCCTTTGAAAAGACTTCCAGAAATTCGCGGTAAATTGGGCTCCTCGATCGGATATAATGGAAATTGGAACTCCATGTAACCGAACGATCTCCTTAATATACAACTTCGCATACTCCTCCGCCGTATAAGTTGTCTTAACTGGTAAGAAGTGCGCGGATTTGGTAAGCCTATCAATGATCACCCATATGGAATCAAACTTCCGAAATGTACGAGGCAAACCCGTGATGAAATCCATATTGATCTTGTCCCACTTCCAGACTGGAAGATCTATACATTGCATGTAACCACCGGGTTTCTGGTGTTCTACTTTGACTCTTTGACAATTCGGACATTCAACTACAAATTCAGCAATATTCTTCTTCATGTCATTCCACCAATATATTGAAGGCTCTTATGATTGGTATATATGTCAACATGAACCCCATATAAGTAGTGGCGCCATATCTTCAAAGCAAATACAACTACAGCTAGCTCAAGATCATGCGTGGGATAATTCCTCTCATGTGGTCGCAACTGTCTAGAGCCATAGGCTATTACTCTACCATGTTGCATTAATACGCATTCTAAGCCAATTCTCGAAGCATCACAGTACACTGCATACCCTTTTGTGCCTTCAGGAAGTACTAATACCGGTGTAGAAGTCAACTTGCTCTTCAGATCTTGGAAACTCTTTTCACAGGCATCATTCCATTGAAACTTGGAGGCTTTATGCGTCAACTTAGTCAAGGGTGCAGAAAAAGAAGAAAAACCTTCAACAAACCTTCTATAATAACCTGCCAACCCGAGGAAACTACAAATTTCTGTAGGCATCATAGGTCCTGGCCAATTCTTCACAGCCTCAATCTTCTGAGTGTCAACTTTTATGCCTTCACTGGATACAATATGGCCCAAAAATGCCACTGACTTGAGCCAAAACTCACATTTAGAAAACTTCACATACAGCTTACGATCACGAAGAATCTACAACGCCTGCCTTAAGTGATTAACATTATCATCTTCTGATCTAGAGTAGACCAGAATATCATCTATGAAAACTATCACGAACACATCTAGAAACGGCTTAAACAACCTATTCATCAGATCCATAAAAACTGCGGGTGCATTTGTCAGCCCGAATGACATAACCAGGAATTCATAATAACCATACCGTGTTCGGAAAGCTGTCTTGGGTATATCTTTATCCTTGACTCTCACTTGATGATAGCCTGATCTCAAGTCAATCTTGGAAAAAAACTGGGCACCCTGCAACTGGTCAAATAAATCATCAATTCGGGAAAGAGGGTATTTATTCTTGATAGTCACCTTATTCAATTGCCGATAGTCAATACACATCCTCAGCGAACCATCTTTCTTATGCACAAACAATACTGGTGCTCCCCAAGGGGACATATTAGGCCTGATGAATCCCTTCTCTAGCAAGTCTTTCAGTTGCTCTTTCAATTCTTGCAACTCTGCTGGTGCCATTCTATAAGGAGGAATTGAGATTGGCTGTGTGTCTTGCAACATATCAATACCAAACTCCACTTCTCGTTCAGGAGGTAAACCTGGTAGTTCTTCAGAAAATACATCAGGAAATTCATTCACAACCGGAATGGTCTGAAAAGTTGGCGGCTCTTCCTCTGTATCCCTTACTCTAACCAAATGGTATATGTACCCCTTGGAAATCATTTTTCTTGCCTTAAAGTAAGAAAAAATCTACCTCTCGGCGCGCCAACATTACCCTTCCATTCAAGGACTGCCTTATTTGGGAAATGGAAATATACCTTCTTAGAACAGCAATCTACTGTAGCATAACAAGACGCTAACCAATCCATGCCCATAATAACATCAAAATCTACCATTTCTAACTCAACAAGATCGGCCATCGTATCACGACCACAAATATTCACAACACAATTTCGATAAACATTCCTAGCTATAAGAGATTCCCCCACTGGCGTTGATACTTCAAATAGCTTGGCTAATAATTTGGGTGTTCTTCCGAACCTTCCCGTAACCAAAGGAGTAGGATACGATAATGTAGAACCAGGATCAATTAAGGCATACACATCAAATACAAAGATGGACAACGTACCTGTAACCACGTCTGGAGAAGCCTCTAAATTCTGCCGATCTGCTAGGGCATACACACGGTTCTGAGCTCCGCTAGAACTAGATGCTCCTCTATCACCTCTACTGTGACCCATACGTTGTGTACCCCTACTCAAAGGAGGCACCGATGATGACGCAACAGCTGATCCGATAGGTCGTGTTATACCACCTGTGGTCCTGCGTGGGCAATCTCTAGCCATATGCCCCGGCTTACCGCACCAAAAGCAATTGTTCATTCCAAGCCGACATTCACCAAAGTGAAATATTCTACATATAGGGCACGGGTGTCGTGGAGGTCTCAATTGACTCATACTCCCTTGCCCTTGATACCCCACTGTTCGCGAACTCTGATTTTCACTACTTTGCCCGAACTGATTACCTCTGAACCTTTGAATTTTCGGTGGAGCACTAATTGCAGGATAAGAAGATAACGGGCTAGACAATCTATGAGAGAACAAAGGCCTAAAACCTCCCTGAGATGCCATAAACTGCCCTATAGCTCTGGCCCACTTAGAATATCCTTTCTCTGATTCCTGGGTTCTTCTTCTTTGCCTCTGATCTTCCATTTTCTGAGCGAAAGCTTGTATCCTCGCTATATCTATGTCCTTATTCAAAGAAGCAATGGTACAATCTCTAACCAAGTATGGTTCCAATCTATCCATATAGTGATGAACTCTGTCATCCATAGTAGCTACCACATTAGAAGCATATCGAGATAAGGAGTTAAATCGAAGACTATACTCCCTTACACTCATATTACCCTAACGAAGATTTAAGAATTGATCTGCACGGGCCTGACGAGTCTCAAATGGAATATAATAATCAATAAATGCATCTTTGAACTCTCCCCACGTAGTTGGAGGTGCATCAATACCCCTAGATCGTTTCCAATCCTCGTACCACAATATAGCCTCTCCTTTCAGTCTATATGCTACTAACTCAACCATCTTTTTACCGGATATGTGCATAACATCTAGAGCCCTTTGGGTTTGATCGACAAAGTCCTGCGGGTCTTCGTTAATATATGATCCGGTAAAAGTAGGAGGATCCAGTTTCAGAAAATCCTGTGTCCGAAGGCTAGCTGCTCTATCCGTACCACTAGAACCTGTGGTAAGAATAGCTTGCCCTTGAACTTGACCGGCAACTATACGCGTCAGAAGTTGTACTGCATTCCTCAAATCTCGATCAACAACATTAATAGATGGCTCTTCCAGAGGAGAAAAAGCTCCTGATATATGCTCAGCTTGAGACTCACTTTGTTCAGCTTGTGCCGGTGGTGACTTACTAGTACCTTCTTCGGCCACTACATCTACTCGCTTCCACTTATTCTTTCTCCTTGTAACCGGCATCGTTACTATAATAAATAAAAAAAACAATTGGATTAAGCGATCGATTATGACTTTATCTCTACTATGGGCTCTATTGCACGATCTAAGAAATGGAGAATGGAAACAATCCCTAAATGTCCAATAGCCTCTTGTTTATAGATGTGGTGCACAACAGACCGATAAACGAGATTCTACATAGACACGGCTTTGTAGACTCACTAGGACGAACTGCTCTGATACCACTTCTGTCACGCTCCAAATCCCATTGGAGCGGACTGGCACCCGTAGCCGAGGAGGCCCGGGAGAACCCGTTCATAACCTATACTTTCACATTTACATTACTTATGAAAATTAGAAATTTGGGCAGCACTTCATTGTAAATAGAAGAAAACAGTACCTGTATCAGCCCAGCAGACACACATATATATCTATATAAACAGTAATTGGCCGTCAGAGCCATCACGTCTATCAACCAAACACTCCTATGGCTGTACAATATGTCGACAAAAGCCTCTACATAGATACACAACTGAGTTAGGGTCGGGACAAACTCCCGCCCACAAAAGACTTTTATACAAATACCAAAAATACATATAGAAACGACTTGGGATTCCCCGAAACAACTGGAGCTCCCCACTATCAACAGAATGTCCTGGCTCTTACTGCGGAGGTGTACGACCTGAAGTACCTGTTCCTGCAGGCATGAATACAGGTCCCCCGTGAGGGACGTCAGTACGAAAATATGTACTGACTATGTAAGGCAGTGAGTATCAAGATGAGATACAAAAGATCAACAGAACCCAGATACCAGTGAATAAGCAGTATGAATAGACCACACTTAAAAGAGCTGATGGGTTACCTGCACATTACTTTCATATCATTACTTCCCGTATTCCTTATCAATACATAACATATGTCATACAATGGCCAACTGATCAGTGGTACTAATACAATACATCAGGGACCACCCCTGGAATAGCATATATACATAATCTTTATAATATAATGGCCAACTGATCAGTGGTACTAATACAATACATCATATCAATAATTTAAAATAAAGACATTCCATTTCTTACTTCAATTAACCTTTGAGATTGGTTACTTTGTGGTCACACCTTATGGAACTTGAAACCATGATACCTCAATAGGAAAAACATGTAAATAGGTAATCAATATCATGAAAATGAAGTAGAGAATCATGGATACCTCATTAAACCATTTCGGAGTCAACAATAGTATATGGACATTTTTTTTGACTAGCCGGACATCTTAAAAGTGAAAACAAGTTCAATTGGTAGTGTCGAAGATCATATGATGTTATTATGTGTCATGTGTTGTAGGACAATGTTGGATGCTTCCTTGAGAGTGTCATGGGTCATTATTAATGCCAAAGATTAGATAGAGTATGTCTTACATACCTTGATATAACCACTTCAATACAAGTCCAACTTGACTTCCCGTACTCTTCCAACACTTATCTACAATAAGTCATTTGTGGAAAACTAGTATTAGCAACCAAACCTTACCATATAGGTATTAACTTCACCAAATAATGTCTAGGAAGTAATCCTTTAACTCATCAATAAGAGTGTTACATACATCCTCTTATACTCTTATTACATTCACATATCATGCATTTTCAAGCAATATCCCTCAACATCACTCTTAGCCTTTATTTCCCCTCTTAATCACCATCCAATACCAACATGATCACTAGGCATACATAACCACTAATATAATGATATATCGCCACAATTCATCCTCCATAATCCAATACAACAACTTCCATAATTTACTGCTAACAATTTATACAAAACAATTCATAACTATGTTTCTAGTTATCTTCCAACATCAAGACAATACTCATAATCCCTTATCAATACTTATTCATGGATAAGAATCAAGAATAAATAATATTCATACCTTAACAATGAACTCTTGTATTTAGAATCCTCCTTACATAACCATGGGGTGCTTCTCGAAGCTTGAAAGATGGTGAACACAACTACGGAACCAATTTGAATTTTCTACGGTTGAATCACAAAATATTTGAAGTTGAAATTAGGCTAGGGTTTCACCTTCTCTTTATAATTGGATGATATATGATATATATGAGGCTAAGTGTATGTTTATAAAGACCAATTTTCGTCCAAGAGGTAATAGAAAATGACCATTTTGCCCTAAAAATTTAAATAAATCCGAATCTGTCCCCAGTGGACAGTTTTGATAGGCTGAAGTAAATCGATCATAACTCTTTGCTCCGGTATCGGATTTGGGTGAAACAAATTGAATCGGAAATAAGACTCTCGAATATTTTTGTCTATATATAGAATCTCACACAGTTCTTTTTGTACAAGGAGTTATGATCGTCTAAAGTTGATCCAAAAAAAAAATTGCCTAGCTGCAGTAATTTTCCTGCAGATTTATTGTTCACAGGCTTCCCGGCCACCGTTTTGAAATTTCGAATGTGCTCGCTTATATGAAATACTCCTCTGTTTTGGAAAAAATTTATATCGTTGGAAATCTTATTCTAATACCTACACATACAACTATTGACGGGATACTTCCGAACACCATAAACTTAATTTAACCCATACGCAAGCCTTTAGGACTCCATATAATCGCGATAAGTGTACGAAAAATTTTACGGGGTGTTACATCTAAACTTATGATTTGAGACATCATAGCATAAATCAAAGAGTATGCATCAGTACTTTGAATGTACTGGTATGCTAAGTAAGACTGATAAGAAGTTTAAGGTAATAGAGAAATTGAATTACCTGAGATGATGTTACATGTTGGGAAAGAGGAGATGGGTGAATACGTATCCACGAGGTCCTATACAATGTGAGCAGGAAGCTCATAAGAATCATTTGAACACTGAGTGTGGTTGTTGTTGTTGTTCAGTTGAACAAATTTCTCAAGATACATATTCATTTTGTGTATTTTTCAAATGGGAAAAAATATTTTTGAATGGGGAGTTGATTTTCTAAAAATAAGACATCACGAGAGAAACATATCTTGAAAGTTAATGAATCAAAAAATTGATGGAAGTAATGTTTTTTGGAAAATCCTAAATAAACACATGGTGTCGAATGGGGCTCTTGTTTATTTTTGGAATATTGTTTAATCCATGGATAATACAAGAAACCAGATACTTTAATGGAGTCATACTTGGTCATAGTTTGAAATAAAATTTTAAAACGGCTATTATGTTGAAGACTGGGTGTAGTTAACCTATTTATAAGATAATAACTTGTTGATAGGAAGAACTACAAATGTGTAAGGGTAAAGACGTTTGGTGCAACAAGGTTCTAGCAATTTCAATAACATGATGGTGTCATTTTTTGACTAGAGAAACTCTCTGTGGAGTAAATAGGGGTGACACTAAGTGCTCTATGCCATGTTGTCATGACCCGAACCAGGGACTAGCCGTGACGGATATCTCAAGTCCTAAATGGACCGGAGACTGCCCCTACTCCTAACCTAGTAAACATAATATTCCTAATTTCGGATAAATTTCAAACATATAACAAGATAGATTCAAGAATAATTAATATTTCTATGACCAATATCCAACAACCCGGCAGAAATAACCAACAACGCCAGCCAAGTCCACAGTAATCTAACAAAGCCTTATAAATAAGAACCAAAACCACACATCAATAAATTATCGGGACATGCCCCCTACTATAGAAAAAATAAGTCTAAACAGTCTAAAATATAACAGACCAAAACATGAAGTGTAGTCTTATGATGTATGGAAGATCACCACTTCAATGTCAACTCATGAGTTGATCCCTAATATTAGTCACTCAGTAGGAGAAGTAGAAGTATGTCTTATTCCTTCATAGCATTAGGATATAAAGTATGTAGACGATTAGAAATTAGAGCGCTAGCATGTAACTCAGGGATATGGGATAACAAAATGTCATGATCAACAGTTCAAAATCATTTGAGATTCCATGCACATCATCCAATGCATATGCATACATATATATATCAGATGTTGGGATAGGGAACGAGGCTTATCATGCATTTTAAAACCTTAGTCTAGATTGCGTAGCTCAACCATCATAACATATTGTAACGCCCCAAATCTTGTACACAGAATGTTACACGGTACTCATGACACCGAAGGACCACAAGCTAACCCATGACTGATATCTGTAACTGAGAACTGAATAGTATATTGTAATTATGCGAACAATAAGCTGTAAGGCCTTAAGGTTCCAAACTGAACTAATACTGAATATAAAACAATGTCTACAATGGGGTATAACAATACCCAAAACTGAAATAAATTGTCTAAAATATGTTGTAGTCTGAAAGCCTATAAACTGTCTGAAATCTGTGGAGTTGATCGGACATGTCCTCAACTAACTCCGAACTACTGAAATAATAAAGTAATAACATAACCATGTTATCCTCGAATGATGAGTACTCACTGCTAGTCTAGCTACTGAACGTCTGATCTATTAATAATGCTCGGGAGCTTGTGCTTCTAAACCTATGGTATAAAACACCATAGAGCAAATACGTCAGTATGTTGAATGTACTGGTTTGCAAGTGAGGTAGGTTAAATGTAATGGTTCATATGAATGAACAATACTAACTGACTGAATAACATGAACATCAGAATACTGATATGTGAGTCGATGCTAACATATTTGAAGCTTTTAACTCTAAATAATTGCAAAGCCTTAAGCAACTTTTGTTGTTTTGATTGTTTTTGTGTGTTAATACAGATACAAGTGATCGGGGAGGAAACCAAGGAAAAGAAGAATAAAACAGTTGAAATCTGGTGGAAATAAGCTAAAATATATCTGACGATCATTTTGAAGCGCCGGCATACATAGGACAAGCTGTCAAAGTCATCGTCAAGATTAGAGAGAACCTGAGAAGATTAGATGAACTATGATGATGATTCGAAGGGGACATCAAATATGTGACATCTCGTCAAAATCGTCGTCAACCTAAGGCAGAATATGTTGTTTACCAGTGGAGTTATGACGCCAGTTTGCAAGTGCCGTAAAGATTTTTGACATGCCGTCAGGATTGCCATCTGAAGAGTCAGAAGATAAAAATTCACTGGAATCTTTGATGACATCTCGTACACGTCATCAGGTGTCTGACGCGCCGTCAAAAGCATCGTCATCTAATCCAAAGAGAAAACTGAAACTTTAATTTTGTTTCCTTATTTAGGGGTTGACAATTTAAAGAATTGCTTTAAGGTTTTTAAAGAGAGTTGGTCATTATCTATCAGACATTAACTCTGAGAAGAGAGGGACGTACATTGCTCCCTTTTATCAATTATTCTTCTTGTTTCTTATCAACTATTTTTGGTTTTCCACCTTGTGATTAAATTGAAGGAACTACTTGTTGTTTTTCATCCATTCGTAAGTTTATCCTTATCATCATGAATTCAACTTGTCTTTCGTTCATCAAATCCTGAGTGGCTAATTCCATTATCCGGAGTTATTGGATCCATGGATTAGGGTTAGATATGATGTTAGGTGTTTAACCGATTCAAAGAGTAGTAGAACATCTTGAAATTATATTGTTTTACATTAAATCTTGTGGTTGCAAACATTAGATTATGCCTTAGGTTTTATTTGCTTCAAACGGAAAAATAGACTAGAGGTCGTGAATTATCAACAGGGACTCGGGAGCTACCAACCTTCTGTTTAATGATTGATGCCGTAACTGGATTAATCTACCTAAGATAACATCCTATTGGAAATAGATAAGTTATCTAAGTTTGAGAGAATTAGATAATAAATTGTCTGGTGAGGTCGAGAGATAAGTCATACAGTATCATAGTCAGGGATATTCTGCTATTTCTACTTACTCCAAGAATCCTAAGCATTACCTAGTATTGGTTAACTCCCAATGCCCATGGTGAACATAGCTCTGGTTTCTCATTTATCTTAATTACAAACACTGAATTATTGAAAGTGACATTTGTCTTTCTGTTAAACTTAAAACCCCATCTTTTGGAAACAGTAAACTATCAGTAAAGCATTTCGTAAACAAATCAAAGTTCACACCCTATTCGCTATAGGATTCGACCCCAACCAAGTTGGGTTTTATATTGAAAACAATTGCTTACACCCATTCAAGAGTATAATTTGAGTGTTATCAAACACATGTATGAATACGTAACTGTAACTAAGATCGTGATAACACTGACTCATGAATTCTGATAACGTGGATTTTCTGATATCTGAGCACTAATACTGGGATACTGAATGACTAAGTCTATTGAGTACTGAGGAACTAATGTCGTATTACTGATAAAGGAATGACTGTTTCTGACAGTTCTGATTATGAAGAACTGGTTTGATTGACTATATCTGATAGTCCTGAAATCTGAATACTGGTAACATGAATTTCGTATAATTAATATACTATTAACTGGGTAACTGTGTCTGATATTCCTGAAGTTTAATGGAACTAGATGAGTTCCGTACTGAGCTAAGCTACTGTATCTGACAGTCCTGATTTTTATAAAACTGGATTGAGTTTTATTCTGAAAACTGAATCTAAAATTGAAATTGTGGAAGGTAATTATCTAACCGGCATGCCCCTAGTAAGCAATTATAGCTGAGTTGGGGTCCAATCTATAACCCCAATTGGAAGAGTGTCAATACCGCGCCACTGTTAAGGACAAGCTGTGAGTGACCCTCATCTGGCAGTGTCCTTAAAAGAGAATGGTGGGACCCTCATATGACAGTGTTTATCCACCGCATCAACCCTCATCTGACAGTGTTGATATCTCAACCTATGATGGAAACAAAGTTCTGGAATGCAACGATTCCTTCTAAGGATCACACCCTCAATTGTCAGTGTGTGTGTCCTCATCCTTGGGTTCACTCGGTGCTAAATCCTACTTCCATCTGAATAGATACTAAACATAATTAACTAAACTGAACTGTACTAAGTTCATTGAGTTACATTGAATGACGGAATACTACTGAGACTATTGAAGTACTGAGTTTTCTGAGATTTTTGGGATTACTTAGTTTACTGAGTTTTCCTAAGTCACAGGACTGACTGAATTCTACTGAACATGTCTTGACTGAGAATATCATGAAAACATGACACTGGCTCTAGGCATACAGCTAAATTGTCGGGTATAAGTACCCCCAAGACTCGATAGCATGAAACTGACAAGTCACAACATTCTTGAATACACGACCAACATTAACAATCCATAATACAATAAGTTGGGAATTTCATGAAGTACATGGTTATCATAATCTTGTACATGGAAGGAATGCATATAATCAATGTCATAATTCCATATTCTAGCATCATGGTCATTTCAACAATATCTACATTGCACATCAATAGCATGGGAGTCATTTGAACATAAGGGTAAAATATGAATCCATCACTTAAGTCACAATTGAACTATATTACATGATTTCAAGTCTTCAAGGAATTTTATCAAATACCTTGCATGCACCACTTAGGGAATAGGTATAGTCATCTATTAACACCTCATAAACCACTCAATTCATGGATTTAAACTCATATACTAACGTAATTCCATAAGAACTCATTGAAATTCGAACTTGGAAACTATACAACAACAATCACACAAATATAATCAACCGACAAATAATATTCATAATACATGATTTAAAAACTTGATTATTGGGATTCATGCACGAAAGGAATCCATGAATGAACACTATGCATACCTGGAAATCTAAATTCTTGAAGTTCTTGGAAAGATTCTTGGAATTGGCCTTGATTTCTTGAGCTAGGGTTTTTGCCTCTTGAGAAAGAAGGATTTTGTTCTTGAGAGAAAGTGAGGAAAAGTGATGTAACAGGGTTTTTAGGACATAATTTCATGGTTAAAGGCTAATCTGGGTCATGGAAAAACACCCAATTGCACTTAGAAGGTTTTTATTTTTCATCACTGAAAATGCGATTTGGGCACCTGGCGCGACGCGGCGCTATCGCATCGTGCCACTGGAAATTGCCAAGTGGAAACTGGACTGATGGCGTGACGCAGTGAAATTGCATTTCAATACTGGATGGGACCTGGAATCTTACCACGATGCGGTGGTATTGCGATGAGACACTGGAAATTTACAACTCTGGATTTAAAACTCAATTTGTGTTCTTGAAGGAAGATTCTTGAAGCTATTGACTTGGAAACCTTGAATTTTAAACCAATTTAGCAAAATAATGTTGGAATCTTGGAATTCTTAGGGTTGAGATTTTGAAGATTAGGGTTTTTAATTTGAGAGAAATTGATGAAAATAAGCCTAATGTGGTTTGAATAGGCTTTTATCTTGTGTTTGGGTGGAATAAGAGTGGGGAAAATTGACTTAATTACCCCTTTGGATGCGTATCTTTAATGACCAAAATAAAAATATGCCCAGCGACTCGCAAATCAATGCACCTCGTCGACGGTATCGATACGATCTTGATGCACTGTGTCTAGTTCGTGTTGGTTCACTGGAATTTATATCTGATGCTTAGAAGAAGGTTGGTCAATGCGATGGACGACGCGACGCGTCGAATTCGCGTTGACTCACTATTTTCAACATTCAAACAAGCTTCTAACGAGGTCCAAAAAATCCAAAACTCGCCCAAGAACACCCATTGACCTCCCTGATCATGATTCAACTCAAAAATTGGAATTTTAAGGTCTTAAAGGTCAAAAATAAAACCATTGAAATCTCAAGGCCAAAATGTGACTAAGTGTTCATACTTGGCTGGAATTTTCTAAGTTTGGGACTTCTTTTGACATACAATATGACTGAAACGACTATGATCTATGGGGTCTCACAATATCTCTCTGTTGTAAACATTCATCCTCGAATGTTGTTAGTTAGACTAAGAATACTGGGGAATCTAAAAATATATAATAGCACGCATAACTGAAATGAATTTCGAAACCGAATTTGAATCCTTCTGAGTTAATCTGTGAGTGCATAAATTAAAAATGAGGACGGCTATATAGCTGAATCTATGGTTAGAAAGGAACAAAATTAGGAAAGAGTACTACCTTCAGCTACATCTGAATTTGCGGAGAGGAGGTGAGGGTACTTGGCTGGCATATCTTCTTCTACATCCCAAGTGGCACCCTCAACAGACTGGTTCCGCCAAAGTACTTTGATCAAGGGAACTTTCTTATTCCTTAGTCTACGGATCTGGTGATCTAAAATCTTAACAAGAATCTCTTCATAAGAAAGGTTGTTTTGAATTTATGAGTTGTCTAAGGGAACTACAATGGTGGATTCACCGATGTACTTCTTAAGCATAGAGACGAGGAATACAGGATGAACAGCTAACAGGTCTGCGGGCAGCTCAATCTCATAAGATACTTTCCCAACACAACTCAAAATTCTGAATAGGTCAACATACCGGGGACTAAGTTTCCCCTTCTTGCCAAATATTTTCACACCTTTCATGGGTGAAATCTTCAAATATATTAAATCACCAACCTCAAACTCGAGGTCCCTTCTTCTCACATCATCATATGATTTCTGACGACTCTGGGCTATTTTTAATCTTTCTCTAATCAACTTAACTTTCTCTATGGCTTCAAACACTGCATCAGGTTCAAGCATGACAACCTCACCCACTTCAAACCAACCTATAGGTGATCTACATCTCCTCCTATAAAGATCTTTAAAAGAGGCCATTTGAATTCTAGAATGATAATTGTTGTAATAAGTAAACTTAATCAATGAAAAATGCTCATCCAAACTACCCTTTGAATTAAGAGCACATGCCCACAACATATCTTCTAAAGTTTGGATGGTCCTCTCATCTTGTCCATCTGTCTTGAAAAGATGAACTGAGATGAACTTGGATACCAAGACCCTTCTGAAAAGCTTTTCAAAACTGTGAAGTAAACTGAGTACCCCTATCTGAGATTTTAGACAAGGTAACTCCATGCAATTTAACTAACTCTCTGATATATAGCTTAGCGTAATCCTCTACTGTGTAGAACGTGTGAACTGGCAAAAAATGTGCTGACTTATTCAATCTGTCTATAAAAACCCAAACCAAATCATGATGATGATGTGAATGGGGTAAACCAATTACAAAATCCATATTCACCTCTTCCCACTTCCAAGTGGGAATACCAAACTCTTGCAATGTACCACCAGGTCTTTGTTATTCTACCTTAACCTATTGACAAGTTGCACACTTGGCTACAAACTCTACTATATTTCTTTACATACAACTCTACCAATAGATTTCCTGCAAGTTATGGTGTATCTTGGTAGCACCTGAATGAATAGAATACCATGCACCATGCGCTTCTGTCATAATCTATTGCCTCAAATCATCAACACATGTCACATATAATCTACTTTGGTGCCTCAACATACTATCTCCTCTTTGAGAGAAAACCTCTAACTTTTTGTCTTTAACTGACTCTTTCAGTTTGACCAAACTAGAATCCATATTTTGTTTTTCCTTCACTTCCGAAACTAGGGAAGATTTGGAACTACTCTGAACCTAAATATTTCCTTCAGCTAATCAACCAACCTAACACCCAATCTATCCAAAAAATGTACTTCTCAAACTAACTCTTTCTTATCATTCTCAACATGAGTAACACTACCCATAAACAACATACTAAGAGTCTCTGCCACTATATTGGCCTTGCCCGGATGATACAACACACTCATATTGTAGTTTTTCAACAACTCCAACCACCTTTTCTGAAGGATATTCAACTCCCTCAGTGTAAACACATACTGCAGGCTTTTGTGATCCGTGAACATATCAATATGCACACCATACAGATAATGTCACCAAATTTTCAAAGCAAATACCACAACAGCTAATTCGAGATCATGGGTCTATTAATTCTTTTCATAAGGCTTCAACTGTTTAAAGGCATAGGCTATGACCTTACATATATTCATCAACACATAACCCAACCCAACTCTAGAGGCATCACAATAAACAATAAAGCTATCTCTACCATTACGTAATGCTAGAACTGGGGATGAAGTGAGTTGAGTCTTCAACTCCTGAAAACTCTTCTCGCAAGAATCTGACCATTGGAACTTAACTTTCTTTTGGTTCAATCTAGACATAGGAGATGCAATAGATGAGAAACCTTTAACAAAACAGTGGTAGTAACCATCTAGACGCAAGAAAATCCTAATGGCTGTCGGAGATATAGGTCTAGGACAATTTTAGTCTTTTGGGGATCAACTCTAATACCATCGGTGGAAACAATATAACTGAGGAAGGCTACGGATCTTAGCCAAAATTTGAACTTGCTGAATTCGGCAAACAATTAATGATCTCTAAGAGTTTGCAAGACAATTCTAAGATGGTCTGCATGGTCATCCTCGCTATGGGAGTACACAAGGATATCATTTATGAATACTATAACAAACATGTCTAGATACTATTTGAACACTCGATTCATGAGGTCCATGAAAGTTGTTGGGGTATTAGTTAGCCGGAAAGACATGACTAGAAACTCAAAATGACCATAACGGGTTCTGAAAGTTGTCTTTGGAATATCACATTCTCTTACTTTAAGCTGATAATAGATGAATCTAAGGTCTATCTTTGAGAAATAACTTGCACCTTGCAATTTATCAAATCGGTCATCAATTCTAGGAAGAGGATATTTATTCTTGATTGTAACTTTATTCAACTAACGGTAGTCAATGCACATGCGCAAAGAACCATCTTTTTTTCGCATGAATAGGAATGGCACATGCACATGCATCATCCCTATATTTGCTTGGTACTAATTTCTACTCCCAACTGAACTGGCACTGGTACTGAACTAAACTAAGGTCAACTGAATATTATTTCTGATAGTGCTCATCATGATCTTATCAACTGAATAAATGGGAATTATTACTTGAAAATCTGAAATTATGTAAAACATGTAGGTATTAGGTGTTCATAACCCACCAGCACTGAGTGACAAATATTACTACATAAGCTTTTAAAACAATAATATGGAATCATGGTTCAAATCCAAAAGCATAGACATTTCATTAAAACATGTGAAAATCATGAACATGGAAATGTCTTAAACATGAGGAAACAATATGATTACATGGCTAAATTCATAAATTAGGAGTTTAACGTGAAATTCACTTGGACATGACATGGGAATTTCAATACTCATAACATGATATGAATCATTCCACTTGAAAAACACTTGAAAACATAACTTGTAATTAAATTAACAAGAGGTTCATGGATTACTTCATCTTGAACATGTATAAACTCATAAATTAAACCAACAGAGGGTTTTTGGGCTCCATGGGTGAAAGGGACCCATGGATGAACATCTTACATACCTCACTAGATGAAATCTTGAAAATTCCTTGAGGATTTCTTGAAATTGAAGCTTAAATTCCTTGATTTCTTAGATTGGATCTTAGAATTATTCTTGGGGAATAGGAGGGTTTCTTGAGAGAAATTTGTGAGTAAAAGGGAAAACAATTCCCCTTGAAATACCCAATTTCATGTTATGGACGAATTAGGTGAAAGGAAATGACCCAAATACCCTTAAAATGCCAAGAACAAAAGCTGGACGGAATAGGGAAGGGGCGACATGACCTCTGGAGCAGAGGACTGGAGGGGGCAGCAACTGTCTTACCCCAGTGGACTAGAGGTGGTGGATCCCACTTATACCGGTGTGGATACTATTTTGGTTTTCCAAACATGTCCCTACGCTCATTCAAAAATTTTGAAACTCACTCGAGACATTCTTTGAACAACCTCGATCATGAATCAACTCAAAAATTGACGTCCCAAGGTTGGGAAGGTAAAAAATAAAATCATCAAAGATAGAGGTCTTGAAAGTAACTAAGTCCTCAACACTTAGTGAAAATTTGAAGGCTTGGAACCCTTAACATGCAACTGAGAGATGAATCGAGCTAAGATTAATATGGGGTATTTCAATATCTCCTCTTGGGAACATTCGTCCTCGAATGAGACTGGTTAGATTGAGAGTATTGTACTAAGGTAACTAAGATCGCATGCTAAACATGCATGACTTAGAACATGATTACACAACTGAGTCTAAAATATGGTACATTAGTTGAACTGATTTGGTGAATGCATGAAATGACATGGGAATGGTTACATAGCTGAAACTGAGTACGGAAATGAGCCAATCTAAGGAAAAATCGTTACCTCAAGCTAAATCTAAGTTTGTGAAGAAAATATAAGGTTACTTGGTTTGCATTTCTTCTTCTACTTTCCAAGTAGCTCCCTCAACAGACTGATTCCACCAAAGGACCTTAACCAAGGGAACTTCTTTATTCCTTAGCAAGTGAACCTAACATCAAAGATCTTAACTAGGACTTCCTTGTAATAAAGGCTATCTTTAATGTACATATCTTATAAATGAACAACTATAGTTGAATCACCAATACACTTCTTTAATAAAGAAACATGAAACACTGGATGTACTGACACCAAATCTGCAGGAAACTCTAGCTCATAAGCTACTTTTGCAAAACGACTCAAGATCCTATATGGGACAATATAGAAGAAACTGAGCTTCACCTTTTTTCCAAATCTCTTCACTCCTTTCATAGGAAAAATTTTCAAATAAACCAAATCACTAACCTCAAACTCAAGATCTCTTCTCCTCAAATATGCATAAGATTTTTGATGGCTTTGGGCTGTCTTTAGCCTCTCCTAAATCAATTGAACCTTTTCCATTGCCTCAAATACTGAATCGGTCCCTATCACTGTAGCCCCACCTACTTCAAACCAACCAATAGGAGATCTATATATACTTCCATAGATAACCTTAAACAAAGCCATCTAAATACTGTAGTGATAACTGTTGTTGTAGACAAACTCAATCAAAGGTAAGTGGTCATCCCAACTACCTTTAAAGTCAATAACATATGCTCTCAACATGTCCTCTAAGGTATGAATGGTCCTCTCATCCTGACCATCTGTTTGAGAATTAAAAGTTGTACTGAGATGAACTTGGGTACCAATACCCTTCAAAAAAGCCTTCTAAAAATGATAGATAAACTAAGTAACCTTACCTTAAATTATAGATAATGGAACCCCATATAATTTAACTAACTCTATAAGATAGAGTCTAGCATAATCCATGGTTGACTATGATGTCTGAACTTGTAAGAAATGATTGACTTGTTTATTCTATCCATAATGACCCAAATCAAATCATGTTGACGACGCATATGAGGCAACTGTAACACCCCATACTTTTTCCTAGCTTAAATTTGTCTTGAGAATGTCAAAGATTTGCTTCGAAGATGAATACATTTTTATTTCATGTGGTATTTTCAAGATTTCGACTTTCCATTGTGTGGGAAATTGAATAAGATTTCCATCAATATAAGATTCGCCCAAATCCGACACTCGGTGAAGGAGTTATGGCATTTTTAAGTTGGCAGTGTACCACCTGGGCACTTGGCGCGTCGTGGAGACGGGCAAAATGACAATCATTAATTCCAGTGGCCCTCTGTGGTAGCCCCACATTTCAGCGAAGTCCAAATTCCCAATTGTACCATTCCAGTAGACCGACGCGATAATGGCGAATCGCACCAAAGGCCAAATTGGCATTACTATAGTGCACCGTGATGGTGGTGCATTGCGTTGAAGTTCCAGATCCCAATTGTAAAAATTTAGTGGGACAATCTGATAGATCCATGTCGTGGAGGTCTCCCATTTCCCAGTTGTCCTTTTCCAAGGAGCCACCGCGATAGTGGCGCATCGCGGTGGCCCAGTAAATCGGGATTTTTGGTCAATTTTCAGTTTCGATTTAAAGTTTAATAGGGGCATTTTGGTCAATATCCAGGGCCCCAATTCATGTAAAACACATCATTAAGAATATACCAAAGCACTTTATTCTTATTTCATCACATTTCTCTCAAAAGAAAACCCTAGATCATCAAAGCTCCTTCTCCAAAAAACCCAATTCTTTCATTAATTCTCTAAGGAAATTCAAGATTAAGGATTCCCAATACAAGAACTCTAAGAATTCATCTTCAAAGCATCAATAGAAATCCAAGATTCAAGTTTTATCATCTAGTTCATCAATTGAGGTATGTGGGGTTCTTTAACAAGGATAATCCTTTCGTCCTTGTGCCAAAATTTGTTTTAATTACAAATTTACTGAATTTTATGTGATTTCCCATGAAATTGAAGTTAGGGTTTGTACCCATCATTTCTATTGACAAGCTTATGATGTTTCAAATGATTTAGAAGTTGAATCACATTATTATGTTCATATTTTCATACATAATGCAGAAAATTCCAGCTTTTGAATTAACTTCTCAATGTTTACATTATCAAGCATGAGAAATTTGATGTTTTAACATGACATTTATGCATGGGGTATTATCCCATAATTGAATAGTATTATTTCATGAAAGATGATGCTTTAAAAATCTTATGAGCAGATTATTTCCAGTTTTCAGAAAAAGCTTTGATGTTTTGATCATCGGTTCAGCTGTGGAATCCACTTTACAGAATTTAGATCAGCTATATTTACAGATTTACTTAGATAAAAGCATTTTTGGTTTCATAATGAACCATTATACTAGTTTTAAGTGAATTTCCAATAGAATGAGCATAAAGACTAAAAAGGGAGTAATATTTAGCACCGAGCGGGAAGTGTGGGATTAGCGTGCCCTATCTTCAACAGAACTACATAGCCAACGTAGGTACAAATTATGATATTATTCCCCATTTCTATATGGATGATAGATTTAGTTTGTGATCGATCACATGGAAAGTAGGTTATACTCTCTGGCAAGAGTATAACTCCTCTCCCCAATGTGAGGATTCCTCCTTAGTGTAACAAGAACATTGGACTCCATGAATGTTAACATGGTTTATGTCGGGTAAGAGAACCTACCTTCTAATAAAAGTAAATAAACAGTTTTGAGTATTTCCCTACTAGTAAGGAAAAGCTTTGAAAGAATTCCCTTTAGATAAAGTATTTTCCCATGCAGAATAAGTTTTTTAGATTTCTAAACCCTTAAGATAAATTATTTTATCTAATAGAAAAGAATAACAAAAAAGCTTTTAGAAAACTAAGTGTAAGGGATCACAAAGTTTACTCAGATTATGCTTTACAGAAAGATATTAGCTACAGACTTCAACTATCAGATTTCAAAATTAAGAATGAGTCATTTCTACACTTAGATAGTACAATTTAAAGAGAGAATACAAACACAGCTTTCAAAACTAAATTTATGAATCACTAGATTAATAAAGTATGATTTGCTTCTTATTATTTCAGTATTTCAGATATTCCAGCTTATGTGAGTCATTTACATTTAACATGCATTGTTTTATAAATGATGATTATGAGATAATGTTTTATGTATGCATTTCACCCCTATATACTCAGTAAATCCTCAAAGTACTGATCCATATATACGTCTATGTGCTACATTGTCCCATAATGTAGGTACAAGTTGTAGCATGTGCAGACAAAATCAGACAGTTGCAGATTCCAGCCAGCAGATGATGAGTCCTCCTACTTCGAGGAATTTAGTTAGATATTATTTATGTACTTTACTTTCTTACTCATATGTATTGATTAGTGGTAGATGGAGTAACGCCCCATCTATCTATAGTCAATATAGTGGAGGCTTCACATATATCAGTTAGAGTCAGTTATTATGTAATTTCATTTCCATTTTTCAGACTTTATCAAAATGTAAAATGGTATGAGTATTGTATTTTTCACAGATTCCATTATTTTTATGTTTCTGCACAGCAAGCTCTGTCATTTTATACATATTTTATCAGTTGCTTAACAGTATGCCAGTTCATGGGCTAGCTTGGGATCACTTGTGGTCCTAAGTACCATATGACATCTCAGGACAGATTTTTAGGGCGTTACAGTACCCCTGTCACAAAATCCATGTACACCATTTCCCACTTCCAAGTAGGGATGCTAAATTCCTTCGATGCACCACTAGGCCATTGTTCGCAACCTTGATGTGCTGACATTTGGGTTCTTAGATATAAACTTTGCAATATCCCTCTTATTACCACTCCACCAATAGATTTCTCACAAATCATGGTATATCTTAGTTGCTCCTGGTTGGATAGAGTATTGTGCACCATACACTTCTACAAGTATTTGTTGTGTCAAATCATCAACACATGGAATGTATAACCTTCCCTGATAATGAAGCACACCATCTCCCCCTTGGGATAAAACCTCTACTTTCTGATCTCTAACTATCTCCTTTAACTTAGGCAAACTAGGATACCTATCTTGCTTTTCTTTCACTTCAGCAACCAATAAAGATTTTGAACCACCCTAAACCCATATACTACCTTTAGCTAAATCAACTAACCAAACGCCTAGTCTAGCAAGATGATGAACCTCCTGAACTAACTTCTTCTTATCCTCCTCAACATGATCAACTCTACCTATAGATAACCTGCTAAAGGTATTCACTACTTCATTGGCCTTACCCAATGATACAACATAAACATATCATAATTTTTTCATAACTCAAGCCATTTTCTCTGATGAAGATTCAGATCTTTCTATGTGAAGATGTACTATAAACTCTTATGGTCAGTGAACACATCAACATGAACCCCATAAAGATAGTGACACCAAATTTTTATTGCAAAAAAACTTCTTCCAACTCAAGATCATGGGTAGGATAATTCTTCTCATGGGGTTTAACCTGTTTAGATGCATAGGCGTTGACCTTTCCTCTCTTAATCAAAACACAACCAAGACCAAATCTAGAAATATTGTTATAAACTACAAAACTATCTATGCCATCTGGCAAAGCCAAGACTGGAGCAGATGTGAGTCGAGTCTTCAACTCTTGAAAACTCTTCTTGCAAGAATCTGACCACTGAAATTTGACTTTCTTATGAGTCAGTCGAGACATGGGGGATGCAATAGAGTAAAACCCTTCAACAAACCTTCTGTAATAGCCATCCAAACCCAAGATACTATGATTATCAGATGGAAAGACAGTTCTAGGCTAGTTTCTCACTACTTCAGTATTTCAAGGGCCGATTCTAATGTCATCACCAGAAATAATATGGCCAAGGAATACTACTGACCTTATCCAAAATTTGCACGTACTAAACTTTTCGAACAATTGATAATCTCTGAGGGTCTGCAACACAATTCTTAGATGGTCTTTATGATCATTCTCACTATGGGAATAGACAAGGATATCATCAATGAAGATATAACGAGCATGTCTAAGTACTTCTTGAACACTCCATTTATCAAGTCCATGAATGTTGTAAGGGCATTCGTTAGTCCAAAAAACATAACTAGAAATTTGAAGTGACCATACTGGGTTCTGAAAGCTATCTTCAGAATGTCACATTCTCTGACTCTAAGCTAATCAGAGCCGGATGTGAGGTCTATCTTAAAGAAATAATTGGCATGCTGAAGTTGGTCAAACAAGTCATCAATTCTAGGAAGCGGATACTTATTCTTGATGGTGACTTTGTGGAACCGATGGTAATCAATGAACATTCTGAAAGAACCATCTTTCTTACGCACGAACAAGACTGGAGCGCTTTATGAAGAAATACTGAGCCTGATGAAACCCTTATCTAAGAGATCTTTATAACTATTCTTTGAACTCCTTAAGCTCTATTGGAGCCATTCGGTAAGGTGGAATAGAGATCGGGTGGGTATCTTATAAGAGATCTATTTCAAAGTCAATTTCCCTTTTGGGAGGAACTTTGAGAAGATCTTCAGGGAACACATCTAGAAATTCCCTTACTACTAAAACTGACTCAAGACTCGGGGTCGCATAGCTAGAATCTTTGACTCGGACAAGATGGTAAACACACTATTTAGATATCATCTTTCTTGCTTTAAGATAAGAAACAACCTGACCCCTAAGAATTGAAGTACTACCCCTCCATCCAATGACTGGTTTACTGGGAAACTAAAACTAAATGACTATATTTCTATAGTCAACTGAAGTATAGCATGAGTGGAGCTAATCCATGACCTACATGACCTCAAAGTCAGTAATCTCTAACTCTACAAGATCAACTAAAGTAATTTTTTAAGATACTGTGACTGGGAAATTTCTGTATACCTATCTGGATATGATAGATTTACCTACTGGGTAGACACTGAGAAAGGTTCTGCTAAAGATTTGGGGTTGACACCAAAATTGACTGTTACATAAGGAGTCACAAAAGAAAGTGAATCTCTGGGGTCTAATAAAACATGCACATGAAGATGAAAGACTTGTAACGTACCCGTAACCACATCAGGAGAACTTTCCTAATTATGTCGGGTGTCTAGAGATACTCTGTTTTGGCATTCCTACTAGTGGAACTAGAAGTAGCACCCTACTGAGTTGAGCGACCTGCAATATCTACTGAAGAATTAGTTTGGCCCTGTTGGCGATCATTTTTCCCCTCTACACAACTACCATACACTCACGGATATTGTGGTCTGGATTGCCATATCAAAACACACATCACTACCAGCCTTACACACACCCTGATGATTCCTACCACACTTCTTGTATAGTGGATTAGTATGACCATTATTTACAATACCCTGGGACTTAGAGCCTAGCGCTCTATCTCGACTGTCTTGCCTAAACTTAGGCACTACGCACTAGATGAAGATGGAGCTTTGGATGAAAATTTTTGAAGCAAATGAGAATGATTACCACCTTCTAACCTTGGCTGGGAAAAGTTGAGCCTGTTCTAGCCCTTTTATTCTCTCTATCTTTATCCTTAAGATTCTCATCCTCAATCTGCTGAGCATGAACCATGAGTCTAGATAGGTACATCTACTTAACCAGCATGGCAGTATGACACTCTTTAACCATACTATTAGCTACACAAAACATAAACTTACTCATTCTAGACCTATTATCAGCCATCATTGAAGGAGCATACTCGCCAACTGAGTGAACTTAAGCGAGTACTCCTTCATGTTTATATGACCATGCTTCAAATTGATGAACTCCTACACCTTATATTCCCTCAACTCTAAGGGAAAGAACCTTTCTAGAAAATCCATGGAAAACTCCTCCCACTCTACAGGCCCTACCTCAACACCTCAGTCCCCCTTCTATTACTTAAACCATGTGTGATCTACATCCTGCAACTGATATGCAGCTAACTCTGCGCTCTCACTCAAAGTGACACCTATACTATTAGTCACCTTATACACCATATCTAGAAACTTCTATGGATCCTCATCATACTTGGATCCTGAAAACAAAGTGGGATTTATCCGAGTGAAATCTTAAATCCTAACGGCATTCATATTTGCCATTGGATTAACTGGAGAAATAGCTTACTGGTTGTTCTGAGAAGATACTAAATAGGATAAGGTATTGAAAGCAGCCCTAAATTTGGTGTGGAATACATGATTATTTAGGGGATCTTCCTGAAAAGATGATGCAGACTGATCCTTGTTCCCCCTTCCATTGGTTCTTTTAGGAGGCATAGTCTGTAAATGGAATGAAGGATGAGTTAGAAAAGAGAGTTTAAATAGAGCTCATGCTCTTTTCCACGATATGAACATTGAAAGAAGGGAAACTTTCCTAAAACATTTCATAGCCTCTTGTCCATAAGTATGGCATGCTTCACACCCGTGTATATGAATCTACTCAACGCGGCTTTCAAATTCCCTAGGACACTTTAAATCCTTAGGCTCTGATACCAAGTTTTTTCATGACCCATGGCTACCCCCTAGTCGCGACAATGATTCTTACGGTCACAAGTGACCACAAGCTAACCCATGAGCTGGAACCTGCTGTGAGCACCGAATAAAATAGCACTGATATAACATATATGAAAGATAAGCTGATAAATACTATAAAACTGGATACTAAAATATAAATCAAAATATGTCTGAAATATTTGAGAACAACTGATATTACTAAAATGACTGACTGACTATCTAACTAAGTGTCTGAAAGCCTCTAAACTTACTGTACAGTTGATGGGACAAACCCCCAACTAACTCCAACTGACTAAACATATAAAAATACTGAAGTGACTCAAGTAAACAAATCATGTCCTCGATGGATGAGGACTCTCCACTATTGTTGCTGAGTATGCTGAGCTGTCTAAGAGCAGTCGGGAAACTGAGCATCTGAACCTATGTTATAAGACAACATAGTGTAAAGAAAAGTATGTGATTGGTACTTTGAATATACTGGTACATGAGATAAGGACTGACTGAAATGCATAAGATAACTAAGCTTAAAATGTATAAACATATACAAATATGAGAATGCACGACTAAGTATAAATGTGATACTGAGATAATTTGTAATCGGATAGACTAAAATTTGTATAACTGAATAACTGAAAGTTTGTAGACTTGGTCAAGCAATCCTAAACTAAAATATACTGATTGTTGTACTGGTACTGTAGGAGGTATCATATAACCAATATGCCCCAATCTGATCTGACCGAGGTCCAACCTATAACCCCAGTTGGAAAGGTTTAAGTATCGTGCCATAGGTACTAACACTAACTGTGTGGATCTACTAATCTAATGTCCTGAAGGACCAGAGTGTCAAGCCTAAATTGATGGGTGAGACCTGATAAAAAGTCAAGCCTAAACTGATGAGTGACCCCTCATATCCTATGCTGACTATGTAGTTCTAGAATACAAGGACTTCTACTAATGACTCTGCCTAACTAATGGGGAAGTCGCCATCCCTATATTTGCTTGGTGCTAAATCCTACTCCTAACTGATCTAATACTATTACTAAAATGAACTAAGGTCAACTAAACATTATTTCTTACAGTTCTCATCATGATCACATCTACTGAATAAATGGGAATATTCATAGTTTAATTGAATCATTACTTGAAAATCTGAAATCATATAAAATGCATAGGTATTGGGTGTTCATAACCCACCAGCACTGAATAACCATAAATTAAGATAATAAGCTTTTAAAATGATAATATGAAATCATGGTTCAAATCTAAAAGTATAGATATTTCATCATAACATGTGAAAATCATGAACTTGAACATGGAAACGTCTTAAACATGAGGAAACAATATGATTACATGGCTAAATTCATAAATTAGAGTTTTAACATGAAATTCACTTGGACATGACATGGGAATTGCAATACTCATAACATGATATGACTCATTCCACTTGAAAACATAACTTATAATTGAATTAACAAGAGGTTAATGGATTTATTTCATCTTGAACATGTATAAACTCATAAATTAAACCAAGAAAGGGTTTTTGAGATCCATGGGTAAAAGGGACCCATGGATGAACATCCTACATACCTTACTAGATGAAATCTTGAAGATTCCTTTAGGATTTCTTAAACTTGCTGCTTAAATTCCTTGATTTCTTGGATTGGAGTTTCGAATTGTTTTTGGGGAAAGAGAGGGTTTCTTGAGAGTAATTTATGGGTAAAAGGGAAAATAATGCCCCTTGGAATCTCCAATTTTATGTTATAAACGAATTAAGTGAAGGAAAATGACCAAAATACCCTTAAAATGCCAAGAACAAAAGCTAGATGGATTAGGGAGGGGGCGATGTGGGCTCTAGACCGGGGAACTGGAAGGGGAAGTACCTACATTACCCCGATGGGCTGGAGAAGATGGAACCCACTTTACACTGACAGACTGGAGGGGGTGGCACCCGCTTATCCCAATGGAGCTACTGGTTTGGTTTTCCAAATATGCCCCTATGCTCATCCAAAAATTCTGAAACTCACCCGAAATATACTTTGAACTACCCCGATCATGAATCAACTAAAAAATCAATATCTCGAGGTTAGGAATGTAAAAAATAAAATCACCAAAATTTAGGGGTCTTGGAAATGACTAAGTCCTCAACACTTAGTGAAATTCTAAGGCCTGGACCCCTTAACATGAAATTGTAAGCTGAATCAAGATAAGCTTAAAACGGGATATTACATTCACAATAACGGTAAGAATAACTTAAGGAAGTTTGACTTTAGAAATTATAAAGGTTTTTTAATTGGGTACTCTCCTACTAGCCATGCCTATACAACATTTAATAAATGGACTCTCTGCATTGATGAATCCATGCATATTATATTTGATGAATCTAACCCCTCTTCTGTGAGCTTAAATTTTGATAAAGAACAAGTGAATGATCTATTGTCAGAAGTCAGATCAGATATAACACATGAAATAACAACCTCTGAGTTGATTATTGATTAACCCGAGTCATCTCCCATTACTGAGGTAACAAATACTAATGTTTCAATAAAATAGAGACACAGTACAATCTTTCCTAATAAATTCATCATTGGAAAATAAAATGATCTGATGCAGACAAGAGCATCATTAAGAAAACAAGCATCTGTAACTCATATGTCTAAAATTGAATCTAAAAAGGTTGATCAGGTCCTCAAAGAAAAATCTTTGGTTGAGGCCATGAAGGAAAAACTATATTAGTTTGAACGCAATCAAGTCTGGAATCTAACTTAAATACCTAAGAACTGCTTAGTGGTTAGGACTTGATAGGTTTACAGAAACAAATTGAATGAAGATGGTAAGGTTATCCAAAATAAGGCCAGGATAATAGCTCAAGACTACTCCTAGAAGGAAGGTATTAATTACGATGAAACCTTTTCTCCTATAGCAAGGTTAGAATCAATTTGAATTTTTTTGGCATTTTCTGCTTTTAAATGTTTTTTAGTTATATCAAATGGATATTAAAAGTTCTTTCCTAAATGGGTTCATTCATGAAGAAGTTTATGTTAAACAACCTCCTGGTTTCAAAAATCCATCTTATCAAATCCATGTTTTCAAACTCTCAAAAGCACTCTACAGTCTCAAATAGCCCCCAAAGGCATGGTATGAGAGGTTGATTAATTTTTTGTTAAACAATAATTTTTAAAGAGATAAAATAGATACTACTTTATTTACTCAAAAAATAGACTCTAGTTTACTCATTGTACAAATTTATGTTGATGATATTATTTTTGGTAGTACTAACAATTGTTGTTTGAGAATTTTGTGAATATTATGTAGGGAGAAATTGAAATGAGCCTCATGGGAGAACTCACATTCTTCTTGGGATTACAAATCAAGAAAACTCCCAAAGAGTCCTACCTGACTATCATGAAAAGAATCAATTGTTATCTCATCGGGACTCAAGATATTGTGCTATGCCAGATTCTTGGTAATGCCCTAATCTCGTAGAATAATAAAAAAAAAAACTTCAATCGCTCGATCAACTACCAAAGCTGAATACATAACCATTGGAAAATGCGAGACTCAAATTCTATGGATTATACATCAATTACTTGATTTTAATTTATCTTCTAAATTTTTAACTATCATGTCTGATAATACTACTGCAATTAGTCTGTCAAAATATACAGTGCATCATTCTAGAGCTAAGCATATTGATATCAAGCATCATTTTATTCGAGATCATGTAGAAAATGGAGATTTTACAATTTGTTGATTTTGAAAATAAGCTTGCTGATATTTTTACTAAACCCTTATTAGAAGAAATATTCTATTGTTTTAGAAAAAAAACTTGGTATTATACACATTAATGATGTTTGATTGTACTACTCTTTATTTTGGCAAAAAAATCTTTTTAAAAATATTTTATTTTAAATTATACCCCTATAATGCCCCAAAACCTATTCCCAGGATGTCACACGGTACTCAAGACTATGAGTAGCCTTAAGCTAACCCTGTCTGCCTTCTACTAAGTATGAATCTCATAATAGCAGAAATATAGGTATAAAATTTTGCTAAATACAGAAATCTTTCTGAACTAACTGAGAATATCTGAATCATAACATTTGAAATAATAGACTTAAGAGTCTGGACAATCAAAATTGAATAATTTGAATCGTATCTAGTTGTTTGACAAGCCTCTGCTACCAATATCTAGAGAGTCACTGGTACAGGCCCCCAACTAACTCGAACTGTCTGAAAATACTTAAATAGTCTATACTAGAAAGCAGAAAATCTGAATAACTAAGTCCCCGATCTATGAGAGCTCACCAACTGTAGGAATGTAGAACGAGATGCTCGAAATCACTCTCGCTGATAAAACTGATCACTTAAACCTACATTATGAGACAATGTAGCACATAGATGTATATGTGGATCAGTACTTTGAGGATGTACTGAGTATATGGGGGTGAAATTCATAAGTAAAACAAAGTCTCAATAATCATCATAATTTGTAAAACAATGCATGCTAAATGTAAATGACTCACATAAGCTGGAATATCTAAAAGATGAGAATCATAATCTTGAGAATAAAATCATACTTTATAAATCTAGTAAGTCATAACATTTAGTTCTAAAAGTTGTACTAGTGATCTGCCTGTAAATCATGTTGCCTAAGTGTAGAAAGGACTCATTTCTATATCTGAAATCTAAAAGCTAGAATTTGTAACTAATATCTTTTTGGAAAGAATAATCGGAATAAAGTTGTGAGCTTTTACACTTAGTTTCCTAAAAGAATTTCTTTACTAGTAGGGAATTATCTTAAAAACTGTTCACCAAGGGAAAAATACTTTATCTGAAGGGAGGTTCTTCTAACCGACATAAACTATGTGAGCTAACATGGTGTCCAACGTCTTATTCCCCTAGGGGGAAACCTCACGATGGGGAGTGGTGTCATACTCTTGCCAAGGGGTATAACCTAATCTAACTGATCACATCTATATCTGTCATCCATATAGAAATGGGAATAATCTGAATATGTACCTACATTGGCTACGTAGTTCTATGGAAGTTAGGGCACGCTAATTCCACACTTTCCGCTCGGTGCTAAATACTTCTCCCTTTAATATGTATGTTTATTTTGTTGGAAATTCACTTCAAAACTAGCATAAGGGTTTATTCTGAAATCAATTATGTATATATCTGATTAAATCTGTAAGTAAAGCTAATCTGCTGATGTGTGAGCAGATGCTAACAGATTTGAGGCATTTAACTCTAAATAATTGTGAATTCTTAAGCAACTTTTGGTTGTTTTTTATTGTTTTCTTGTGATATTACAGTTGTAGCAAGGATGGGAGGAAAACATAGGAAAGATGAACAAAATAAGTAAAATTTGGTACAAGTGAGCTAATATGAGTCTGATGCCATTTATTGCAAGCCGTCAGAGATGTGGTAAGCTACCAGAAAAAGACATCAGGAAGAGCAGTGAAGAAGAGTTACTGGATAAGAGTGACGACATTCTCAATATGTCATCACAAGTGTGATAAGTGGTCAGAATATGCCGTCAGAGTGAGGCAAAACATGGTGAAATAAGTTGAAGGCCTGACGACATTTACTACATGCCATCATGAGTGTGGTAAGCCATCATAAGACATCGTCAGAGTGAGGCAGAACAGGTCAAGATGGCATGACTTCTGATGACATATTTGAGACGTCGTCAGAAGCCTGGCGACCAACACCAATATGGTGTCACCTAAATCTAATCCCAGTTGTGATTTTGTTATTTTTTTTCCTTAATTAGGCTTTAGTATAAATAGCAGCTTTTAGGGTTTTTAACAAAGGAAGTTTTCATTATTTAGAACATGAATTTTGAAGAGAGAAACACGTACATTGTTCTTTTTTGCCAATTATTTTTAGTTTCTTTCTTATCAACTATTCTTGGGTTTCTAACTTGGGATTTAATTGAAGAAGTTAGTTGTTATTTTCATCTATACGTAAGTTCATCATTATCATCATGAATTCATCTTGTGATTTTCTTCATCAAATTATGAGCGGCTAATTTTATTAGCTGGGGTTATGGGATCCAAGGATTAGGGTTTAATATGATGCTAGGTGTTTGACGGATTCAAAGAGTAGTAGAACATCTTGAAATTGTATGGTTTTAACTGAAATCTAGTGGTTGCAAACATTAGATTATGCCTTAAATTTTATTTGCTTCTAACGGAGAAATAGACTAGAGGACGGGAATTATCAATAGGGAATCGGAAGCTACCAACCTTCTATTTAATGATTAATTCCATATCTGGATTAATCTACCTAAGATAACATCCAATTGGATATAGATAAATTATCTAAGTTTGAGAGAATTAGATAATAAATTGTCTAGTGACGTCGAGAGATAAGTCAGATAGTATCATAGTCAGGGATATTCTGTTGTTCTACTCATTGCGAGGATCTCTAGCATTACCTAGTATCTGTCAATACCTAAAATATTTTGTGATCATAACCCTAGTTTCCCATTTATATTGACAACAACTCTAAAATTCAGAAAGCGAAGATTGATACATTGTGAACTTTAAACCCCCAACTTTCGAAAATGATAAACTACCAGTAAAGTATTTCATAAACAAATTTATGTTCACACCCTATTCCCTGTGAGATTTGACCCCAATCTAGTTGGGTTTTATATTGACAACGATCCCTTACACCCATTCAAGAGTAAAATTTAAGCATTATAAAAAATGGTGCCGTTGTCGGGGAATACAATTGTAGACTGAAAATTTTGTGCGCAAAAATTTGTTGATAGTTAAGTTTCCTTGATTTACATTTATTTGTTGTTTTTGTTTATTGTAGGTACTGTGTTGTTTATGCCAAAAATGAGAAGTTCTGGCTCACCAATATTACCAATCAATCCAGAACCTTAACTAATTGGAAGAATGGTTGAACAACAGGAAGCAGAAAGATTAGCTACTTTAGCTAGGGCTCAGGTGAATGTGCAAAATTTGGGTCAACAAGCACATCACCAAAACCCTGATGATGAGGACTTGGGTGATGAGGAATTGCTGAATCCTCAAAACCCAAGGAGAGTGGAGCAAGTTGTTTCACCAATGCAGCTAAATGTTAATAAAAATCATCTAGCTTAATGTAGATATAGTCAACAACCTATGCACTATAAGGATGATGATAATGATGAAGGAATGGATAGAGCTGATGCAACGGGTTCTATTATCCCGCCACCGTTGGCACCAGGTGCAAAGTTTATCATAACAAGTACCATGATCCAACTCCTAAGTCTGAAGGGGTTATTTGGAAGCTTGTCTGGTGATAACCCTAATATGCATTTGGTGAACTTTATCACCATCTGCAAATCCTTTGATAATCCGGGAGTGAGTCAGAATGCAATCAGATTGAGGTTGTTTCCATTGTCTCTATCTGGAGAGGCAACAATGTGGTTGAATAAGTTAGAGCCTGATTCTATAACCAACTGGAGATAGTTGAAAAATGTGTTCCTAGAATGGTTCTTTCCACCCTCCAGAAGGGTACAGTTGAGGGACGAGATTAGCAACTTCAAACAGCTTCTGACTGAAGAACTACACGAGACTTGGGAAAGGTTTAAGAAAAAACTTTCATAATGTGCTAACCACAATATAACAGACCTGCATTTGATGGAGACCTTGTAAAAAGCTTTCAAATCTGTGACAAAGCCAATAGTCGACAACGATGCAGGTGGTTCGTTCATTGACCTCTCTTTTTTGGATGTTTCTGACATGTTAAATAGAATGACCAAGAAAAGTCGATCTTGGCACACTAGGGATTATCTAGTGGATAGCCCTACGATTGTTGGTGGTATTACTGTAGAACAACGTAGAAGGGATGAAGAGCGAGATCAGGATATGGCCCACTTAAAGATGCAGATGGACTTGCTGGCTAAGTACTTGCTATCTGGCATGACTAAAATGATTAAGGTTGTGGATGATCAAGGTATCGTATCTGTAGGTGCTGATGCTGAGGCCAACTATGTGAGTAATCAGGGGGTTTTCGAGGCAATATCCAAGGGAACCAAGGTAGAACTTTCTATGACAAGCCTGATTATAAAGATAGGGATCAGGGACATTAGAGAAACAATAATGAAAGAAATGGTTTGTATGTTCCTCCTGGAAGTCAGGATGTTGGATCTACTAGTTCTGGTAAGATGTCCATGGAGGACATGATGGAAAAGCTGTTGAAGGGAGTTGAAGCTACTAACTCGGGGGTAACTAATATGAAAAGTGAGTTTTCTACCCTCAGTCAGTTAGTTAGCTCACACTCTCCTTCTATTAAGTAGTTGGAGCAACAGATGAGCCAACTTTCAGCTAATCTAAACCAGAGAAAAACAGACACTTTACCTAGTGATACTGTTCAAAACCCGCGGACTGATGGCTCTTGTTTGGCGATTACCACTCGGAGTGGTAAGATGTTATTTGTCCCATCTATGGGTAAAGCCATGGAGAAGGAGGTAAGTGTTGATGAATTAGAAGGAAGAAATCCAGCGGAGTCTGAGAAGGTTGATGGTTGTGTAGACATATCAGAGAAAAAAGACGACAAGAAAGAGGAAGTGGTATGGAAACAAATGCTAAGACCACCACTTCTATTTCTGCAGAGGTTGAAGAAAAAAGAAGATAATGAAAAATTTAGCAAGTTCATGGCAGTAATGAAACAACTGACAGTGACGGTGCCATTGATGGAGGCACTTGAGCAAATGTCGAGCTATGCTAAATTTATGAAGGATCTGCTGACGAAGAAGAAGAAGAAGAAAGTAAGTTGTTAGATGGTGGACAATCTCTACCATTGTAGTGTTGTTTCGTCATAGTCCTTAGTACAGAAAAAGCCTGATCCTGGTGCTTTCACTATTCCATGCACAGTAGGATCCGTGAAATTTGAGAAAGCTTTATGTGACCTTGGTGCAATTATTAATTTGATGCCACTAGCCGTCTGTAAGAGGCTTGATGTAGGGGCACCTACTCCTACAAACATGTGACTCGTGATGGCAGATAGGTCAATCAAAAGACCTGTGGGTATTCTACATGACGTGATGGTGAAAGTGGCCGACTTCATTCTCCCTGCGGATTTTGTCGTTCTAGACTTTGATGTTGATTTTGAGGTGCCTATTATTCTGGGAAGACCATTATTTTCCACAGGGAGAGTGCTAGTTGATTTGGAGCTCAATGAGCTCAAGTTTCGAGTTGGCAAAAATGAAGCAAAGTTTAAAATGCGCTCATCCACAGTGAATCAAGAAGAGATGAGTGTATTTGCAGTCATGGATGTATTCTATATGGATGACAAAAAGTATCGGTATGATGTCTTGGCGAAGTCTGAGTAGCCAAGATAACTAAGTCGTGCCGCAACATTAAATCAAGCTCTATTGGAAGGCAACCCAAAATTTTATTTTCATTTATTTTTAGGTTAGTTTTTATTCTTATAGTTAGGTTTTTAATACCTGGAAGATGAAATAAATATTATCTACTAAAAAGGACCCTGACGACCATTATGGTAAGACATCACACATGTGACAACTTACCAGAAAATAACGTCAGAGAGGTCTAGTATGAAGAAGTATCTGCCTAACCCTGACGATATTGCCTAACGAGTTACCACAACTCTAACGACATTTGTTTATGTCGTCAGGTATTACGGGCCCAGATGTTAATTTGGATCTGACTCGGCCCAGGCTTAAACTCTTCACCTTCCCAGTAGTTTATTTGGTTTCCATGTTTAGTTATTTCCTTCCTTAGCTAGATTATATAATATATTCCTTCCTTCTCAAACTTGATCACAACTAAGCAAGAAAACCTTTCCCTTAAGAGATTGGATTAAAAGCAAACTGACCAACTTTCTTCTCTCATCCACATTCTCTCACCTCAAGCTCACACTTCATATGAACTAAGCTCCATTGTTAAGAAAGTGTACAAGTCGACAATCAGGTATGCTCGATGCTTAAAACTCTTCTTTATTTTGGGTATGTATAATAGAAGAAGTTCAACCTTGGTTCAAAGGAGGTTAACTGGATTAAAGAACTACAAGCTACTTTGAATCTAGGGTTTCGCTGGGCTCCAACTGAAAAAGATCTAAAGAGAAGCTCAAGAACTCAACTTAAGTTAAAATCAAGTCGAAATTGAATTAAAAAATCAATGAAAAAGAGCGTTGAAGGATTGTGTTTTAGGCTGACGACATTTATGGTAGGACGTCACATCTATGACGGCTTACCATAAATTTCATTATAAGTTAAAGAAAAAATAAGAGGTTTTGTTAAGGTCTGACGACATATCTGATACATCGTCACAGGTGTGACGTCTTACCAGAAATGTCATCAAAAGTTGAGAAATTTCAGTAGTCACTACTTGAGGCTGACGACGTCTATAGTAAGCCCTTAGAAATACGATGACTTACCAGAGATGTCATCAAGCCTCTGAACTAAAACAGAATTGAACCCTTTTCAGGGATTCTAAGCAACCACTGATGCATCTTGTTTATTTATATGATTTAGAACACTGAAAATTGACTCTAACTTGCTGCAGGAATAAAGATAATGTTAGATTGCTAATTTCAGGAGCTGAGACAGTATATCTTCATGGTCTGCGTAGAACTCAGTAGAGACCTGTTTGGAGACCTATATTTGAAGAAAAACAAATCATTACCAAAGGGTTGATCAACTACCCAGAGGTGATGAAAAGGTTCCAAGATTATGGCCTAGAGTGGACTACCAGAACAAGAGATTTCTATAGTCCAGCAGTAGTACGGGAGTTTTATGCAAACTACCAAGCGGACCTGGAAAACAGATGCAAGGAAGGTGAGAGAATATCGAACATGCCATTACTAGAGAAAATTTAAGTGAGGGGAGTAATAGTGAGTATCTCGGACACAACAATCAACCGGTTTCTTCATGGGCTGAACTTCAATATTCAGGGTACCTCACCCATATTCTATGCCCGTTTGAAAGATAAATCGAATTAGCACAGATGGTTGGCTACTCACATATCGAAGGGACAGCCTATTTGGTTGACCAACCCAAATGAAAGGATCTACAAATCTTCTCTGACACCTGAGGCAAAGTTTTGGTGGGGCGTAGTGCGCATGCACTTGATCCCTATAGAAAATGATAATCTACTGGGAGATGACAGGGCCGTACTAGTTGCTAGTCTAATGACTGGGATGTCCCTGGACTTTGGTGAAATTATTGCTGAGGAGATAAAGATTCAGGTGTTTAGGCCTGACACTGCATATCCATTCTCGTGTCCAATCACTAAGCCTGTGGAGTAGCAAATGTTCTCGAGATTGCAGGTGTGGATAAGGATGTCGCTGCTAGAAGGACTCACAACCCGATCAGAAGTAAGGAAAATCTACCTGCATTGAGGCTTGAGAGGGGAGCAAAGGTAGCAGTTGAGCCTCCTATTCCAGATTCTAGTTCAGTGCCTACTGTGGAGGCATAAGCTTCTGAGGAAGCAGCAGTACCACCACCTTCAGCACAGGAAGGTTCAGTTCCTACAACTGAGTCATATCTATCATCTTCTGCAGCACCAGCAGGACTTGTTTTCAACTTTCCAAACTTTAGAAAAATTGCTAGACAAACTCAATGGTGCAAGTCTCAGCTGAAGCAGTTTACCAAGCAGTTTGCAACTGTAGTAGATAGGAGAATCAGGGCTACACTTGAGCCTTATGAGTCCTTGCCTGCTAGGTTTTCTGACTTAGAGAATTAGTTTGATGTGCGAGAAAGAGAAATGTCGAGTACAGAGCTTAAACAGTTCAGATTTGAGTTTAAGCAGATGAAGACGGAGTTTGGAGTGATTAGACAACTCCAGTGTATTACAGTAATAGAAGATGTGGCTAAGGAGCCAAAAGGTGAATTAGATTTGCTTGATCTTACTGAGGATCCTGTGCAGAAGAAGAAAAACAAAGAAAATAAAGATGAAAAGAGAAAAGGAAAAAAAAAGACAAGGAGATGATGAGAATGAGGTCAAAGCCGAGAAAAGGCAAAAAAGAAGAAGAAAGCTCAAAAAATAGGAGCAGAAGAGACAACACAAGCAAGTAATGAGGTAGCAGCCACTGACAAAGAAAACCTAAAATGGGAAATACAAGCATCCCCAGAGGACCACTTGAGAAGGGAGGAGGCGCTCCAAGCTAGAGCTATAGGAGCCTCATCCAGTGCACCTCCTTCAGATGCAGTGGTAGCCGAGCCAGCGTAGCAGCAAGCTCCAGATATAACTATCCCGACTGGAGATACTGATATGGGGGTAAAACCCCATGATCCTCATACTTGATCTCTACCAGGTATGCCCTAAACCCTTAGTTTTATTTTGTTTTGAGTTTAAGTGGAGGGTGTAGGGTAGCATGTTGTTGTAGCATATTAAATACATAACTAGGAGTAGTGAAAGTTCTGTAGGTAGTCAACTATTTTTTTTATTTTGAACACCTCTCTGAAGGTTTGTTTTGCATGACTGTGTGAATTGCCTCAAATTATGAATATTGAGTATTTGGTTAGGGTATTAGTTTTGTGCTTAACAATCACAGCTGAATAACTGCATGAACCATATAAGTAGTAGTTAGTGAAATGCTTGTGTGCCAAGTGTGTGTGAAATCTTACTGTGTTCCCTGTGGTATTGCTGAATCTAGAACTTGCCTAGTTTATTTTGCCTTGGTTAAGAGATAGGGATTAGGAAAGGATCATAGGCCATTTTTGAATTTTAGTCACTTTTATCCTAAATGACCTTCCCTGTAATGCATGATATCCCTTGGTCCCCGTTTGAGCCTAAATTGACCATTTTCCTTCTGTGAAACCCATCACCTTCCCTTTTTAAATTATAATGAACATGTTTTGGCCCTGGTCCTTCTTGGACACTGTGCACCTCAACATAGGGAAATAGCCTAAGTTGAGGGTGGCTATCATAAGGGTACGTGATACAAGTTGGGTAAGAAGAAGGGTAGAATAGAAGAGAAAGAATCAAAGAAAAAGAATAAAAGGTTGGGTGTAGGTGAAAAAGAGCAAGTAAAGAAAATCTGTTGGAATAAAAAAAAGTGAACCTATCCTGAAAGTGTGATCAAGAAAAGAAAAAGAGATAAAAAGAGGTTAATAAGTAGACCCCACAAGATAGGGTAGTGCTAAGGAGGTTAGTCAATCTAAATGTCGTTTAATACCATACCAGCCCCTAGCCTACGTTACAAGCCTAAGAAAGTCCTATAGTGATCCTAGCTTACCTGTCTAGACACTTAGGTAATGAAGATAAGGGCAAGCATATGGTATTCGGCATACACTGGTTGAACTTCATTCTGAGTGCGAGAGTCTTTGTGATTGTCCCCATGATTATACCTTGATTGCTGATAATGAAAGAAAAGGGGAATTTCTTTGTTGTGATGGCACAATAGTATCTTTCTAAGTTACTTGCTTGTTTAGGTAGTGTACATTACATGCATGATTGTTGGCACTTAGTGATTTCATGGGTAAAAGCCTTTGTGTTACATTGTTTCTTTTCAATAAATTGCACAGTAGTTTGAGTTAGTTGACCTTAGAGGTGAGAAACTGAGTTTTGAGCTAAGAATTGGTTGTTGACTGCTGAATGTTCATTGTATTCTCTTAGTTGTGTTTTGGTTGCTTGAGGACAAGCAATTAGTTTAAGTTGAGGGAGTTGATGTGCGAGCAGATGCTAACATATTTGAGGCTTTTAACTCTAAATTATTGCAAAGTCTTAAGCAACTTTTGGTTGTTTTTGATCGTTTTCTTGTGATATTGCAGTTGTAGCAAGGATGGGAGGAAAACATAGGAAAGATGAACAAAATAAGTAAAATCTGGTACAAGTGAGCTGATATGAGTCTGACGGCATTTCTTGCAAGCCATCAGAGATGTGGTAAGCTACTAGAAAAAGCCATCAGGAGGAACAATAGAAAAGAGTTGCTGGATGAGAGTGAAGACATTTTCAATATGTCGTCACAAGTGTGGTAAGCCGTCAGAATATGCCGTCAGAGTGAGGCAGAACATGGTGAAATAAGCTGAAGGTCTGACGACATTTGCTACACTCTGTCACAAGTGTGGTAATCCATCATAGGACATCGTCAGAGTGAGGTAGAACAGGTCAAGATGGCATGACTTCTGACGACATATCTAAGACGCTGTCAGAAGCCTGACGACCAACACCAAAATGGAGTCACCCAAATCCGAGCCCAGCTGTGATTTTGATATTTTATTTCCTTAATTAGGCTTTAGTATAAATAGCAGTTTTTAGGTTTTTAAAGAAAAGAAGTTTTCATTATTCAGAACAAGAATTTTGGAGAGAGAAACACGTACATTGTTCTTTTTTGCCAATTATTTTTAGTTTCTTTCTTATCAACTATTCTTGGGTTTCTAACTTGGGATTTAATTGAAGAAGTTATTTGTTGTTTCCATCTATAAATAAGTTCATCATTATCATTATGAATTCAACTTGTGATTTCCTTCATCAAATCATGAGTGGCTAATTTCATTAGTCGGGGTTATGGGATCCAAGGATTAGGGTTTAATATGATGCTAGGTGTTTAACAGATTCAAAGAGTAGTAGAACATCTTGAAATTCTGTGGTTTTAACTGAAATCTAGTGGTTTTAAAAATTAGATTATGCCTTAGGTTTTATTTGCTTCTAATGGAGAAATAGACTAGAGGACGGGAATTATCAACAGGGACTCGGAAGCTACCAACCTTCTGTTTAATGATTAATACCGTAACTGGATTAATCTACCTGAGATGACATTCGATTGGATATAGATAAATTATCTAAGTTCGAGAGAATTAGATAATAAATTATCTGGTGAGGTCGAGAGATAAGTCAGATAGTATCATAGTCAGGGATATTATGTTGGTCTACTCATTCCGAGGATCTCTAGCATTACCTGGTATCTTTCAATACTCGAAACATTTGGTGATCATAACCCTAGTTTCCCATTTATATTGATAACAACTCTAAAAATTTAGAAAGTGAAGATTGATACATTGTGAACTTTAAACCCCCAACTTTCGGAAACAATAAACTACCAGTAAAGTATTTCGTAAACAAATTGATGTTCACACCCTATTCCCTGTAGGATTCGACCCCAACCTAGTTGGGTTTTATATTGACAACGATCTCTTACACCCTTTCAAGAGTGAAATTTAAGCGTTATCATCTGCTTTCTGTAATTTGTAATAAATCTGTAAAGTGAATTCCAAATCTTATCTGAGGATCAAAAGATCAAATCTTTATTGAGAATCTAAAAATAAATTGACCATCTGATGCTTAAAGCATAATATTCTTGAAATCATAATGTTCAATCTAGGGATAATAATCCATGCATCAATCTCATGTCAAAACATCATAATAATCATGCTTGGAAATGAAAATAATGATAATTCATCTCAAAATTTGGAAATTACTGCAATAGGCATGAAAATAAACATGCAATTCAACTTCTAAATCACTTGAAATCTCATAATCTTGCAATTAGCAATAATGGGTATGAACCCTAATATAAATATCATGTATAATCATTCAAAATCATATAAATTTAATATGAAACTTGGTTTTGGGCACAAGGATGAAAGAGGATCCTTGTTCATTAACTCCACATGCCTTAATTGATGAAATCTCTAAGAATCTCTATTTGAGCTTTTGAGGATGAGTTCTTGATTATATTAATTTGGGAATCCTCAATTTTGAGTTTTCTTGGAGAAACAATGAAGGAATTTGATTCCTTGGAGAGTAAGCTTTTAAGCTTTAGGGTTTTCTTTTGAGAGAGAATGGATGAAAATAAGCATAAAGTGTTTAGAATAGGCTTAATCTTGTGTTTTACACGAATTGGGGGCTTGGGAATTGACCAAACTACCTCTTTTAAAGTTTAATCAGAATAGAAAAATAGAATAAAATCTCAATTTAACATGCCACCGCGACGCGCCACTAACGCGGTGGCTCACTGGAAAAGGACATATGGGAATTGGAAAATCTCCGCGACGCAGAGCTGTCGTGGTAAGCTGTTAAAATGCCATTTTTCCCATCACTGCTATGCGCCAATATCGTAGTGAGCCAATGGAAATTGACAATTGGGAAATGGGGCTTCACCGCGATGTGATACAATTGCGGTGCCCCACTGGATATTGAGAAATGGTAATTTAACCTTCACCGCGACACGGTGATTGCCCAGATGGCGTACTATTTTACTAAAAATGCCATAACTTCTCAACCGAATATCGAATTTGGGAAAAATTTGTGTCGATGGAAAGCTTATTCAATTATCTACATAACGGAGGGTCTAAATCTAGAAAATTCCATATGTAACAAAATTTATTAATTTTTAAAGCTAGTCTTTGACATTCTAGGTGCTAAATTGAACTAGGAAAAGTATGGGGTATTACGATATCTCCCCCCTGGGAACATTCGTCCTCAAATGTGTCTATTTAAGCTGAAAATACTAAGGAATCTGAGGCTATAAGCCATCATGCACATCTGAAATAAACTGTATGATTTAATCTAAAACATACTAAGCTACTGTACTAATCTGTGAGTGCATGAGTTTACATAAAAATAGCTATATGGCTGAATCTGAGACTGGAAAAGAACTAAATGAAGGAAGACTATTACCTTCAGTTGAATTTGAGTCCGTAGAGAAGAGATGAGGAAACTTGGTACGCATGTCTACTTCTGCTTTCCAAGTAGCACCCTCAATGGATTGATTTTGCCACAGAACTTTGACCAAGGGAACTTCTTTGTTCCTTAGTCTATGGTTCTGATGATCAAGAATCTCTACTGGAACTTCTTCATATGAAAGGCTATTCTGATTATCTGTTCTTTCTAGAGGGAAAATAACGGCTGATTTATCCATACGCTTCTTCAACAAGGACACATGGAATACTGGATGAACTGTGGATAAATCTGCAGGTAGCGCAATCTCTTACGCTACCTTCCCAACATGACTCAAAATCCAGAAGGGGCCTACATATTAGGGACTAAGCTTCCCCTTTTTGTCAAATCTCTTCACCCTTTTCATGGTTGAAACTTTCAAATACACAAGGTCATCAACCTCAAACACAAGATCTCTTCTTATTATGTCTGCATAAGATTTTTGATGACTCTGAGTTGCTTCAATCTTTCTCGAATCAACTGAAATTTCTCCATGGCCTCAAACACCATGTCTAGCCCAATCAAAGCAGCCTCACCCACTTCGAACCAACCAAATTGAGATCTGCATCTCCACCCATAAAGAGTTTCAAATGGGGTCATCAGAATACTAGCATGGTAACTGTTATTACAACAGTAGATGGTCATCCCAACTACCTTTGAAATCAAGAACACATTCCCTCAACATGACTTCTAGAGTTTGAATTGTCCTTTCTGCCTGACCATCTGTCTGCGGATGAAAAGCTGAACTAAGATGAACTGGGTACCAAAACCCTTCTGAAAGACTCTCCAAAACTGAGAGGTAAACTGAGTACCCCTATCTAAGATGATGCATAAAGGAAATCCATGCAATCTAACTAACTCTTTGATATACATCTTGGCATAATCATCAGTTGTGTAAGTCATGTGAACTTGCAAGAAATGTACTGACTTAGTCAATCTGTCTACTATCACCCAAATCAAATCATGCTGACGACGCGAATGGGGTAATCCAGTCACAAAGTCCATATTCACCTCTTCCCACTTCCAAGTGGGGATACCAAACTCATACAATGTACCACCAGGTCTTTGGTGCTCTACCTTAACCTGCTGAAAAGTTGCACCCTTGGTTACAAACTCTTCTATATCTTTCTTCATACCATTCCACCAATAGATTTCCCGCAAGTTGAGGTACATCTTGGTAGCACCTGGATAAAGGAAATAATGTGCACTATGCGCTTCCTCCATAATCCGCTACCTCAAATCATTAACACATGGAACACATAAATATGGAAATTTGTCTGAACTAACTGAGAATATCCGAATCATAACATCTGAAATAATAGACTTAAGAGTCTTTACAATAAAAATTGAATAATCTAAATCATATCTACCAGTCTAACAAGCCTCTCCTACTAATATCTAGAGAGTCACAAGGACGAACCCCTAGCTGACTCGAACTGTCTAAAAATACTAAAATTGTCTATACTAGAAAGCTAAAAATCTGAATAACTAAATCCTTGAACTATGAGGGATCACCAACTGTAGGGATGTAGATGGAGATGCTCGAAATCACTCTCGCTACCGAAACTGAGCACCTGAACCTACATTATGAGACAATGTAGCACATAGACGTATATGTGGATCAGTACTTTGAGGATGTACTGAGTATATGGGAGTGAAATGCATAAGTAAAACAAAGTCTTAATAATCATCATAATTTATAAAACAATCCATGCTAAATGTAAATAACTCACATAAGCTGAAATATATGAAAGTTGAGAATCATAATCATGAGAACAAAATCATACTTTATAAATCTAGTGAGCCATAACATTTAGTTCTAAAAGCAATACTAGTGATCTGTCTGTAAATCATACTGCCTAAGTGTAGAAAGGACTCACTTCTATATCTAAAATCTGAAAGTTGAAATCTGTAGCTAATATCTTTCTAGAAAGCATAATCCGAATAAAGTTGTAAGAGTTTACACTTAAATTTCTAAAAGATTTTCTTTACTAGTAGGGAATTATCTTAAAAACTGTTCTGCAAGGGAAAAATACTTTATTTGAAGGAAGGTTTTTCTAATCGACATAAACCATGTGTGCTAACATGGAGTCCAACGTGTTGTTCCCCTAGGGTAAAACCTCATGATGGGGAGAGGTTTCATACTTTTTCCAAGGAGAATAAAATAATTGAAGTGATCGCATTTGTATCTATTATCCATATAGAAATGGGAATAATCTGAATCTGTACCTATGTTGGCTAAGTAGTTCTGTGGAATTTAGGGCACGCTAATTGGACACTTTTCGGTTGGTGTAAATACTACTCTCTTTAATCTGTATGCTCATTCTATTGGACATTTACTTTAAAAATAGCATAAGGGTTTATTCTGAAACTGATTATGCATTTATCAGATTAAATCTGTAAGTAAATCTAATCTTCTTACTATAATCAATAATAAATCTGTAAGGTGGATTCCAAATCTTATCTAGGGATCTGGGGATCAAAAGATCAAATCTTTACTAAAAATCTAAAAATAAACTGATCGTCTGATGCTTAAAGCATATTCTTTCTTGAAATTATATTGTTCAATCTAGGGATAATAACCCATGCATCAATCTCATGTCAAAACATCATAATAATCATGCTTGGTAATGAAAACAATAATAATCCATCTTAAAATCTATTAATTACTGCAATAGGCATGAAAATATGAAAATAAACATGCAATTCAACTTCTAAATCACTTGAAATCTCATAATCTTGCAATTAGAATAATGGGTATGAACCTTAATCTAAATCTCATGTATAATTATTCAAAATCATATAAATTTGATATAAAACTTGGTTTTAGGCATAAGGATGAAAGAGGATCCTTGTTCATAAATCCCACATACCTTAATTGATGAAATCTCTAAGAAATCTTGAACTTGAATCTCTATTTGAGCTTTTGAGGATGAGTTCTTGATTATCTTGATTTGGGAATCCTCTATTTTGAGTTTTCTTGGAGAAACAATGGAGGAATTTGATTCCTTAGAGAGTAATTTTTTGAGCTTTAGGATTTTCTTTTGAGAGAGAATGGATGAAAATAAGCATAAAGTGCTTAGAATAGGCTTAAACTTGTGTTTTACACGAATTGGGTGTTTGGGAATTGACCAAACTATCCCTTTTAAACTTTAATCAGAACTGGGAAAAGGGAACAAAATCCCAATTTAACATGACACCATGATGTGCCACTATCATGGTGGCTCACTGGAAAAGGATATCTGGGAAGTGGAAAATCTCCGCGACACAGAGCTATCGCGGTAAGCTGTTAAAATTCCATTTTGGCCATCACCGCGATGTGCCAATATTGCGGTGAGCCACTATAAATTATCAATTGGAAAATGGGGCTTTACTGCAATGTTAGCCAATTGCGGTACCCCGCTGGATTTTGACAAATGGCACTTTAACCTTTACCGCAATGCGGTGATTGTCCAGATGGCATACTTTTTTTACTAAAAAATCCATAACTTCTCAACCGAGTATCGAATGTGGGAGAATTTGATATCGATGGAAAGATTATTCAATTATCTACACAATTGAGGGTCTAAATGTGGAAAAAATTCATATGTAGCAAAAGTTATTCATTTTTTAAGCTAGCCTTTGACATTATAGGGGATAAATTGAGCTAGGAAAAGTATGGGGTATTATGACCCCTCTGACTCATCCTCGTTACCTTTTATACACCCACTTTCATGCCTCTTTTTTCTCTCTCCACTTAATTACTTTCACTTTATATTTTAACTTCCCTAGACTACTTCCATCCCTTCACTTCGTAAGTCACCTTAGTTCACTTCATCTCTTTTCAAATTCCCACCATTTCACCTTCCTCTTCTCCTTTTTATACTCTTTCCAAACCCATCTTCTCTCATTCTTCTATGACCCAAACAATATCCATGGTCAATCTTACAAAAAAACCCTTCTGATTTCCATTTCGACAATCATCACCCAGTTCTCAACTTTGGGTCCTCCAAGGAAGCATCCTCTCATTCCCTGCAATCAACTATTTATAAAAAATGTTCCTCTTCCAGCCCTAATTTGTTTGTAAATAAAAACTCATCTCTCCCCCTAGATTCTCTTCCATCGGTGGACATGTATAAATTCTAGACTAGCTCGCAATGGGAAAAGTTCATCGCTTTCAAAAGTTGTTCAGTTGTGCCTGGAAGAATTGTGAATCTCTCTTAGTTAAAGAAATATCACTATAATTAAATCGAGGAACTCAAGGATCAACTCAAGATGGTCAAGGAAGGACTGTTGAATCTACATGAGCTGACTACCAAGTTGTTGCAGTTAGGTAAGAAAACCAGTACTAATATGAGCAAAGTGTACCTAATAGTAGATGGATTTAAGTAGGAGTGTGTCACATTGTTTGATAGATTATTTTCTCATGTGGACTCCATCAAATCCAAGACCAACTCCTCCAACAATGAGCTTGTCATATCAGTCCAGAATTCCTATTCCATTTTTCTGAAGAATGTTGAAAAGTCCTATAAGTGCTTCTATCACAATATACATAAAAATCTTACCTACTTTTTGGCCAAACATTGATCTCCAAAAAACATATTCAAAAGAAGTTTTGTCCCTTTCTTTTTAGGGCATGTAACTGATAATTATAAACTCATCCTACCTGTAAGACCCCACAAAATCATAAACTTAACTCAGTCCCTAAAAGCTTGCTAAGGGGTCCTAGACTTAGAAATTTCTAGCTAAGTATTCAAACTTAGTATTATTTTGTCCTTCATAAGTTGGAAACGCTATTTCACAACCTCTATGATCTTAAAATATCAATCTTCAGATTGATTCATGATCAGGAATGCCAGTAGGTGTTCCCGAATGAGTTTTGGATTTTTTATACCTCGTTTGAACCACATTTGGGAATGAAAAATAGTGTATCAAAGTGATCTCAGTGCGGCACGGCGGCAATCGTATCGATCAATATCTTCCTTGACTTCCAATGGCAATTTCTAGTGAACCAACGCGGACTCGATGCGGCGCATTGGTCATTAGCCAGTATTGTTCATGCATATGAACCCATGCATTTCAGCCTACCTTACTTAGCATACCAGTACATTCAAAGTAATGACACATACTTGTCTTTTGCACTATGATGTCCTATATCATAGGTTCAGACTCACGATCTCCCGAGCACCCTTAGTAGTTCATATTTTCAGTATTTAGAGTTAGTGGTGAGTCCTCATAGTTCAAATATATGATGATTGTTTCAGTAGTTCATCTTACTTCAGTAATTCAGAGTTAGTTGGGGACTTGTCCCATCAACTCCATATTTCAGACAATTAAGAGGTTTTTTTAGACTAGAGTATTTTCAGATAGATGTATCAGATAAGGTATTTATTAGACTGTATTCAGTTTTATTATAGTATTGAAACTTATGGCATGTTTTCTTCCTAATTTCTACATACTATAATATTATTATTCAGTTATTGTAGCAAGTACCAGTCATGGGTTAGTTTGTGGTCCTTCGAGATTATGAGCACCGTGTAGAGTCTGGGGTACAAACTCAGGGTGTTACAAACTTGGTATCAGAGCCTAAGGTTGAATAGAGTCCTAGGAAGTATGAAAGACGCATCTAGTAGAATCTTATGCATGAGAGTGTAGCGCGCCACACTTATGGACAGGAGGCAGCGAGGTGTTTTAGGAAAAGTTTCCCTTCTTTAAGTATTAATGTCATGCGAGTGAGCATGAGCTCCAGTTAAACTCACTGTCTAATCCAAATTTCTCTTCCATTTATATAATATGCCTCCAAAGAGAAGTAAGGGAAGAGGAATGGGAGACTAGCCAGAACCCCAGCCCATCCAGCCAGATCCTCTGGACGACCACGTCTCCTACGCGAAGTTCAGAGCAGCTTTCACCACCATAGCTCATTCTGTGGCAGCCCAGAATGAACGTCCAGCTGTTGTTCTAGACAACCCAATGGCCAATACTACTGCTGCACAGATTCAGGATTTGACCTGAACGAACCCTCCATCTTTTACTTGGTCTAAGTTAGATGAGGACCCTCAGGAATTTCTTGATCAGGTGAAGAAAGTTACTAATATTATGGGGTGACTGCTGTTGAGAGTACTAAGTTAGCCGTGTATCAGTTCCAAGATGTGTCACACTCATAGTTTAAATAGTGGAAAGTAGAAAGGGTCGCAGATGCAGGGACCATAGAATGGGAGAAGTTTGAAGTTGCATTTCTGGACAGGTTCTTCCCGCTAGAGTTGAGGGAAGCGAAGGTTTTGGAGTTTATAAATATGAAGCAGGGCACCATGATGGTACAATAGTATTCTCTTAAGTTTACACCGTTATCCAGATATGCCCTGCATGTAGTAGAAGATAGCAAGTCTAAGATGACTAAGTTTGTGTCTGGCGTGTCTAATAGTATGGTCAAGGAGTGTAGGACTGTAATGTTGATTAAGGACATGGACATATCCAGGATCATGGTCCATGATCAGCAGATAGAAGAGGCTAAGAATAAAGAGAAGAAAAGGGAGAATAAGAGAGTGAGAATAGGTAGTTTTAACTTTGCTCAGCCTAAGTCAGAGGGTGGGAATCATTCTCAGTTCCACCTGAAATCCTCAGTTCCATCTCCGTCCTCAACCAGTGCTCAGGTGCCAAAATTTAGAGATGGCTACAGAGATAGGGTTTCAGGCTCTAAACCCCAGGGTAGTATTAGCAGTGCCCGAACCAATCCCCTTTGTTAGAAATATGGCAGAAACCACCAGGGTATCAGCAGACCTGGCAGTGATATGTATTTCAGATATGGCAAGCTAGGCCACAGGGCCAGACAGTGTTCTCAGGAGGGTTCTCAGAGTCAGCATAATCGTCCGCCAGGTCAGTTCGATTGACCGAATCAGCAGGGTGTCGCATCCAGTGCCACCATTGCGAAACACCCAAAAAGACTATGCTTTTCTGTCCTAACGGGATCAGAAAAGCTCTCCTAATATGTTCACTGGTATGTTACAAGTTTTTCATTAACATATCTATGTTTTGTTATATCCAGGAGCTTCTTTGTCCTTTGTTACTCCATGTATAGCAGTTGATTTTGGAGTCAGTCCCAAAATTCTAGCAGATCCTTTCTTAGTATCTACCCCAGTAGGTAAATCTATCATAGCCAGGTGGGTATACAAGAACTACCCAGTTATGATAGCTCAAAAAGTCACTTCAGCAGACTTAGTCAAATTAGAGATGGCCGATTTCGATGTCATTCTCGACATGGATTGGCTTTATTCCTTCTATGCCTCAGTAGACTACAAAAATTGAATTGTCCAATTTCAGTTTTCAAATGAACACGTCCTTGAGTGAAGGGGTAGTACTTCAGCTCTTAGGAGTTAGCAGTTTTCTTACATAAGGGCGAGAAAAATGATATTTAAGTGATGTGTCTACCATCTCGTTCGAGTCTAGGACTCTAGTATATAAACACCTACTCTTGAATCAGTGTCAGTTGCATGTGAATTACCAGATGTGTTTCTCGAAGATCTTCCTAGAGTCCCTTCCAAAAGGGAAATCGACTTTGAAATTGATCTTATCCCAAATATTCAGCCCATATCTATTCCTCCATACAGAATGGCCCTAGTAGAACTCAAGGAGTTAAAAAAATAGTTGAAGGATCTCTTAGATAAGGGATTCATCAGACCCAGTGTATCCCCATGGGGTGCACCAGTTTTATTCGTGTGTAAGAAAGATGGTTCTCTCAGAATGTGAATTGATTACCATCAGCTAAATAAAGTCACTATTAAAAACAAGTACCCTCTTACCAAAATCGATGACTTGTTTGACCAACTTCAGGGTGGCAGTTACTTCTCCAAGATAGACCTCAGATCGGGCGATCAACAGCTCAGAGTCAGAGAATGTGACATCCCGAAAATAGCCTTCAGAATTTGGTATGGTTACTTCAAATTCTTAGTCATGTCCTTTTCCCTTACCAATGCCCCAGCAGCTTTTATAAACTTGATGAATATGTGTTCAAGCATTATTTGGATATGTTTGTCATAGTCTTTATAGATGACATTTTTGTCTACTCCCGCAGTGAGCATAATCATACAGACCATCTCAAAATAGTGTTGCAGACTCTCAGAAACCATCAGTTATTAGCCAAATTCAGTAAGGGTGAATTTTGTCTAAGGTCAGTAGCTTTCCTTGGCCATATCATTTTTGGTGATGGCATTCCAGTTGATTCCCAAAAGATCAAAGCAGTGAGAAATAGACTAGACACATTTCTCCATCATATATCAGAAGTTTCTTGGGCTTGGATGGATATTACAGATGGTTTGTTGAGGGATTTTCATCTATTGCATCCCTTATGTCCAGATTGACTTAGAAGAAAGTCAAATTCCCGTGGTCAGATTCTTGTGAGAAGAGTTTTCAGGAGTTGAAGACTCGACTTACTACAACTCCTGTTTTGACCGTACCAAATGGTTTAGATGGATTTATGGTGTATTAGGATGCCTCTAAAGTCGGTTTGGGGTATGTTTTGATGCATAGAGGTAAGGTCATAGCCTACGCCTCTAGACAGCTTAAGCCCAATGAAAAGAACTATCCTACTCATGATTTTAAGTTAGCAGCAGTAGTGTTTGCCTTAAAGATTTGAAGGCACTATTTGTATAGGGTGCACATTGATGTGTTCACTGACCATAAGAGCCTACAGTATGTGTTCTCTCAGAAAGATCTAAACCTCCGTCAGAGAAGGTGGTTGGAGTTGTTGAAGGAATACGACATGAGAGCCCTGTATCATCTAGGTGAAGCCAATGTAGTGGATGATGCTCTTAATAGGATTTCTATAGGGAGTATTGCTTATGTTGAGAACAGTAAGAAGAAGTTAGCTCAGGAAGTTCATCAGCTTTCCCAATAAGGTGTTTGCTTAGTCAATTCAGTAGAAGGTAGTGTATGGGTATAGAGTAGTTCAGAATCATCCCTAGTTTCTGAAGTGAAGGAAAAGCAGGATAGGGATCCCAGTCTAGTGAAGTTAAAGGAATCAGTTAGAGATCAAAAGGTAGAGGTTTTCTCCCAAGAGGGAGATAATGTGTTGCGCTACTAGGGTCGGCTATGTGTTCTAGGTGTAGATGACTTGAGGCAGCAAATTATTGCAGAAGTGCATAGTATGCTCTACTCTATTCATCCTGGGTCCACTAAGATGTACCGTGATTTACGGGAGATCTATTAGTGGAGTGGGATGAAGAGAGATATTGCAGAGTATGTGGCTAAGTGTTCAACATGTTACCAGGTAAAAATTAAGCATCAGAAGCCTAGTGGGCCTATGCAGGAGTTCAGTATTCCCACTTGGACGTGGCAAGAAGTGAACATAGACTTTGTGACGGGTTTGTATTGTACTCATTGCCAGCATGATTCAGTTTGGGTCATTATAGACAGGATGACCAAATCATCTTATTTCCTACCATTCCATACCTCTTATTTAGCCAAGGATTACTCCAAACTCTATATTAGGGAGTTGGTCAGATTGCACGGTGTTTGCCTATCCATTATCTAATATAGAGGTACCCAATTCACCTCTCATTTCTAGGAGGCATTCCAAAAGAATCTTGGTACCTGAGTTCACCTCAGCATAGCATTTTATCCTCAGATAGATGGTGAAGCAAAAAGGACTATTTAGACTTTAAAAGATATGTTGCAAGTGTGTGTGATTGACTTTAAAGGTAGTTGGGATGACGACTTGCCATTGATTAAATTTACATATAACAGTTATTATTCCAATATTCAGATGGCTCCGTTTGAGGCTCTTTATGGTAGGAGATATAGGTCTCCCATTGATTGGTTTGAAGTGGGTGAGGCCACAGTAGTAGGGCCTGACTTGGTATTTGATTCCTTAGAGAAAGTCCAGTTTCTCAGGGAAAGTCTTAAGATTGCTCAAAACCGAACGAAATCATACGCAGATGTACGCAGAAAAGATCTCGAGTTCAAGATTGGTGATTTTGTGCATTTAAATATTTCTCCTATGAAAGGAGTGAAGAGGTTTGGCAAGAAGGGGAAACTCAGTCCCCGATATATCGATCCTTACTGAATTCTCATCCGTTTAGGAAAGGTAGCTTACGAGCTTGAGTTGCCTTCAGACTTAGCTTCAATGCACCCAGTGTTCTATGTCTCCTTGCTAAAGAAATGCATAGGTGACCCAACAGCCGTATTCCCAATAGAGGTCATAGATATTTAGAATATCCTCTCTTATAAAGAGATCCCAGTCGAAATCCTTGATTATCAGATTCGCAGACTGAGGAACAAAAAAATTCCTCTAGTCAAAGTTCTTTGGCGTAATCAGTCCATTGAGGGAGAAACTTGGGAAGCAGAGGTAGACATGTGGACCAAGTATCCTCACCTCTTCTCCACAAATTCAGACTCAGCTCAAGGTAACAGTTTTTGCTTGAATTTACTCAGTCTCTTGTTTAGATATAGCTACCAACTTGGTATCAATTAACGTTGCATAATCAGTCATGCATTCACAAGTCAGTTTAGTCATGTACTCATGCATCAGGCATGCATTTTGAATATATAAACTCTGCTTATCAGTAATCCCAATCATGCATTCATGAATCATGTTCAACTATACATGCATGCATCAGATAAGTATGTTCAGTATGATAATTCAGTATATCAAGAATTTCAGTTATGAAATCATGCTTCAGTTGTGCATGTCCAGTGTCTAAATCCCATCAATCAGTATTCTCAGCTTAGTTAGACTCATTCAAGGATGAATGTTCCCAAGGGGAGATATTGTAAGACCCATAAAATCCTAAGCTTAACTCAGTCCCTAAAATCTTGCTAAGAGTCCCAGACTTAGAAAATTCTAGCATAGTATTCAAACTTAGTATTATTTTGGCCTTTGTAAGTTGGTAACGCTATTTCACAATCTCTATGTACTTAAAATGTCAATATTTAGGTTAATTCATGATTAGGAATGTCAGTAGGTGTTCCCGGATGAGTTTCAAATTTTTTGGACCTCATTTGAACCACGTTTGAGAATCCAAAATTGTGTATCAACGTGATCTCAGCGCGGCACGGAGGCCATCGCGTTGATCAATATTTTCCTTGGCTTTCAATGGCAATTTCCAGTGAACCAACATGGACTTGATGCAGCGCATTGGTCATCGTATCGATGCCAATGACGCGGTGCGTCGGCTTGTGCATCGATGGTTCAACTTTCAGTCTTTTAAACCCACGTACAGAGGGGTAAATAGGTATTTTTTCACCTTATATCAGCCCCCAAAACATATCATTAAGCCGTCCAAGAGGCAAAATATTCTCATTCTCTCTAGAATTTATCAAGAACAAACCCTAGTTCATCACATTCAAGATCCAATACTCAAGGTTTCCACCATAATTCTTCAAGAATTTGCCAACTAAGGTATGTTAAGTGTTCATCCAAGTGTTCCTTCCACCCTTGGAGTCCAAGAAACTCTTTTAAACATCAAGTAGCTTGATTTCATGCTTTCCATGATTTGGATTCAAGTGAATTCATGATTATAATATTTATTGGGTTTCTAATCCATGAATAAGTGCAAGATTTATGTGCAAAATAGTTATTATGTTTATAGTATCATGTGGATTCATGTTGAAGTCTTGAAATTGTGAACTTGGTGTTGAAATTGTGATGCTCATGTGTTGATTAGTACTATGTGCATATCCAGTGCCTTCCAAGGGGTTTGATAAGTGATAACGCTCAATCTACAGCTCTCGTTTGAGTGTAAAGCGGTCGTTAGCAAATATAGAACCCAACCTGGGTTGGGTGTCGATCCCACAGGGAATAGCTTGGCCAACAAGTAAGTAAAATTACTAAACTTTTGGTGCAAGTCTCGTAAGAAGGGGGGATTCTTGTTTTGCAAGTAATGAAAACAAAAGCTGAAAATAATAAAGTAAAAAGAGAGAGATTGTTACGTTGGTTGTAAACAATGAGAATTGAAGCGTTGGGGTTATGTCCACCTTCTGAGGTATACGTCTCTATTGGCTATGAGTGTGTAGAATTCTGACATGCAATTGCTTATAGAGGATTGTAGTCGATGGTAAATCCAAGCGTCTCTCGACCTAAATAAGGACTATTTCACTTTAACTCTCTCGAGCTTAAAGCGTGTCTAACGGTACGAATTCTCCAAGAGGTTAGTCCAGTTACGGCACTAGCTTTTTAATAGGAAAGGGTGTCCTACTACCTTGACATTATCTCTTTTCCAGACAAATAACTTTTCTCTCGAACAAGTTAAATGTTAGACTGGCGTATTCTTGCGTTTGCAACAGCAAAGAATGTAGATTAAGATGAAGAGAATAATGATATAAGCAATATACGTGCCTCGAACTCACAAACTCACAGCAATAGATAGTATCTCATACGGCTTCCATAACCCCAACAGAGAAGTTTAGTTACCCATGAATGCGAAGAAAACCACAATTGACATTGTTATTATACCACAATAATGATCAATTTCGTGTAGCACAAGAGTGGTAGGCTTTAGGTGTGATTTCTTGCAAAGTAACGTTTCTCTTGTTGCGGAATTTAAGAATAGAAGAATAGAAGAAAATAGAATTGATTTCTAAGACGAGAAGTTAAGAAGATGTCAAGTTATAAGAAGATGAGAGGGATGGAAGGAAGTATTGTGTTCTCCCTCCTTCCTCCCTCCTTTAAAATCTCTAGCATGATAGGGTATTTATAATACCCATATCCTACTCCTACTAGATAAATAAAATATCTAACCAAATCCTACTAGGCTAATGTAATACTTAACCCAATTGTACTAGGTTAATGTAACATTATCATAATCCAAATAAAATAATGAAATACATAACCTAATTGTACTAGGTTAATGTATCATTGTCAAAATCCAGCTTTGTGTCTGTAAGTCCCCAAAGTCTTCAGAATTGCTGTTTTAGCCCGGGACAGATTTTTCATGCAGCAGTTTTGGTCCCCCAAAGTCTTCAGAAATGCTGTTTTAGCCCGGGACAGATTTTCCATGCAGCAGTTTTGGTCCTTAGGCGTGTAAACTCCCTTCCCTTCCTTCGTGAGCTTTCTTTAGCGTCAAGTAAGCCATAAAATGCTGAATTATGCATCATTTATACCTGAAACTTTACTAATCATGTTCGTTAGCTCATTTACAGGAAAAAGGACTAAAAGTGCATGAAATATATAATTTCTTCTCAAAACTAGGCTAAAATATGGGCAAAATATATTGATATAGGTGCGTAAATTCGCCTATCATCAACAACCCACACTTAGAGCTTTGTTCGTCCTCGAACAACATATCATGTCCTTCTAAGCATCAACTTAAGGTTTTTACAGAATCAACACAAAACATTTATTAAGACAAGCACAACGATTATCAACCAAGAGTAGCTTTCCGATTATAAGTAGAAACAATTTAACCTCAAGTATAGACTCGTGATGGTGATCAACTCGCATGCAAACGTTAAGGTACAAGGAATCATATATAACTACCCAAAACTCATCAACCATGTGTGTCTCACCATATAGTACCCATAATCACTCACAAATGTAGCATATTTTTCAAACATGGGTATCAAAATGTCCTTGCTCTCACTCTCACAAAGAATTCATATGTAGCGACTGATGACCATAGGCTTGCCCTTAATGTAATACTCTACTAAATGTTGGAATGTTAAGATTAGGATCAAGTAGGTCTTTTGATGGTTGTAATGTAGGCTAAGGGACGGGTAGGACTATTTTGGCCAGGAATAGTGACTAAGTTCCTAAGCGCTTTAATACATCACTTTGTATCATTGACACTTTTTTCTTTCAACCTTTCTTCTTTCTTTTTTCTACCACCCTTGTTCTCCTCTTTTTTCAATTTTAAGCACAACTCACTTTTCAGCTTTCTTTTCCTTTTTCTTTTCACAACATACCTCTTATGATAGCATTTTTTTTCTTTTTCATAACACATTCAAGAACCATTCCAATTTATAGCATTATACTCACCCAATTTCCTTTTATGTTGTCACATGACTTTTTCACTTTAAAGCACTTAGAGATTTTGGGATCAAATTACGGTCTTGAAAGAAATGGATTAGGCTTACATACAAGGTTGTCAAAGAAATAGGCTAAATGCTCAAAAGGGTTAACTAGGATGATGTCCATGGGTAGGTAAAACTGAAGGTAAACATGTATAGGTTGCCAAAGAAATGCCTAAATCATATCCTAAACTTACACTCCTTATTTTCGCTTTGCATACATACCAGGCAAGTTCTAGCATAAGCCACACACATAGAATATACTATTATCTCACACACACAAGGCACATGGTCGACTTTATTGGAGGTAATATAGACTCTTGACCCAACAAGTGAAGGAATTGAACCACACAATATCACATAATGAGTCACAACTAGAGCCTAAACGTCTCAATAGTCACAATTGTAGCACATACTCTTGTTATAATCTCATGCTGCCTATCAAAATAATTTCATGCGAAGCTAGAAAAAATTTTCTACTAAAAAAAATGAAACAAAAACAACGCAAGCAAACATAGATGCGATAGAGAAGTATAGCATACGATACCGCCACCCCACACTTAGTCGGGACACTATCCTCAGTGGAAAATAAATACGAGGAACCTGGTTGGTCGGACTTATCCTCTATGTCTGGGGTCATACCCCTTGCATTGGAATCATCATCAGAGTCTTCATCCTCAGAAGTTCCTCATAAGTATCCCACTTAATTCCAAGTGTGAGTCGAGGTATTTGCAGCGAGGAGGGTTCTCCTTGCTCTTTTCGGCCTCTTTTCTTGCCTTTTTGTGAAGTGGTCTTGCTTTGGGTGCCATTGTACCTGAGACTTAAAAAAATGTTCATGTTAGCATCATCTCGATGGATACAATCTATAAACAAGCAGTAGTGGCACCACCCCACACTTAGTTTGTTGGTACAGACTAGTGAAGTGAAAGTGGTCGATTACTCAGACTTCATCGACATACGTTTTAGGGGCTATATTCCAACAAGAAATTCAGATATGTAACACTTCTTGCAATCTTTGCAATACTTTCATGTTAGTTATATCAAGACTTCTTCATAGGGATTACATCATGGTATAGTTTCTATCAATAATCACAATCTCCTATGTCGGTAGGCAACTATATGTCTTATTCCGATGAGCGAGACATCCCAACATGTAAGTATTCAAGTGACAAGAGCATGCAATGTTCATGACTATAGCAATTCCGCAAGTAGTATAACAATGCATCAAAATCAATTTCTAGTTGGAAACAAGTTAAGAGTATCCTAACGTTCATGTTCACTCACTTGGTTTTGTATCAACAATTCAAACACATTAACATCACCAATATTTCTTCAAGATGTAGCAATTCATAATAGACATAGCAACGTAGCACTTACGAAAAATAGATGAAGAACAAGAGAGTACTTACGTGATTGAAGCCTTTGGAGATGTTCTTGTGAAGTGGGAGAGCAAAAAGAAAAGTTTTGAGATGATTTGGAGAGTATATGCGGCGCCTTTAGGTCACTTTGCAATGTGTTGTGTTATAAAACTAAGTCCCCTTTATATAGGAAGAGAATGGGTCGGGTTTTGACCCATTTACAATCGGTTTTGGAGACAAAAATGCTACATATGCGGCGCATAATGCTTGGCATAGTCATGGTATATGCGGCGCATTGTCTACGGCATAATGGGACATATGCGCCGCATAGTCTATGGCATTTGTATACATATGCGCCGCATAGTCTATGGCATATGAGATACTGAGACCAAATGCCATAGCATAGGCGGCGCATAGTCAAAAGCATACCTAGGAATAGGCGGCGCATAGTGTATAGCACACTAGATTCCGAGACCTTAGGCTATAGGATAGGTTGTGCATCGTTCGTGGCCTAGTTTTACCTCGGCCTAGCCTTCCTCGATGCCTAGTTTGGCATGAGCAATGCTCAATCCATAGCCTTATGCATCACTATTCCTAACTTACCAACTTTACCATACAATGCGTCCAAATCGTCAATTGAAATCAATCTCCTCGTTGAATACCCCTTGCACCTACATTCACTCAAACAAATGAAAACGATTAGTACGATGGGTTGCCTCCCACCAAGCGCCTTAGTTTTGGTCGTGGCACGACTCTTATTTTTTTGATTTTTCATTCATCAAAATCAAATCAAGTACTAGAATGAAAGAAAACGATAAACTATAAATGAAAAATGATAAACGATGGGTTGCCTCCCATCTAGCGCCTTATTTATTGTCGTGGCACGACATGGTTACCTCGAGTACTCAGACTTCGTCGAGATAGATGGTGGATCATTTTCTGAATGGATTCAGACGACAATGAGGCTTACTTGTAGGAGGGGTACCAATTATATCATCAATAGTCCAACCCATAGCTCTCATGTATCTCTTCAGAGTAGAGATGAGAGCTTCTACGTGCTGTTCACTTAAATCATTTGCACTCTCCGGAAGTATATTTCTACTTTCCAAGAACACATACCTTAGATAATCGGTGAGCTTTTTCGATTCTAGCATTGGTGGCTCTTCAAGGGAAGTCTTCGCTGTAGGTGAAGGTTGATTCTTAAGATCACGGTCCGGTTGCTTAGGAGTATGGGAATAGGACTCTATTTCTGTTAGAGCACCCATAAGTTCTTCATAATCTTCATCGTCCTCATGCTCAACATTCAGCAGCGCAGCAGACAATGGCTCAACAGTAGGTTGTTTCTCTACAGATAATGCTTTCTTACCTTCATAATGAACATCAGCTACAGAGAACACATCCATATCTCTTGGCTGCTTCATCGCTTTGCACAAATCAAAACGAATCACTTCGTCATTCATTCGAAATAAAAGCTCATTATCTCTCATGTCAAAAAGCACACTTCCTGTTGCAAGGAAAGGACGTCCCAAGATTATGGGAACTTCAGAATCCACCTCGCAATCCAAAATCACAAAGTCTGCAGGAAAAATGAAGGTAGACACCTTCACCAACACATCATTCAAGATACCCACAGGTCGTTTTACCGACCTATCAGCCATCACGAGCCTCATATTGGTTGGTGTCGGATCGCCTAATCCCAACTTCTTGTAGATCGATAATGGCATCAAATTGATGCTGGCTCCTAAGTCACATAATGCTTTGGCAAAGTTCAAAGATCCGACGGTGCAAGGAATAGTGAAAGCTTCGGGGTCGGCCTTCTTCTGAACTATCGATCGGGTAGCAATTGCACTACAATGATGCACATCATCCTTCAGCTCATAACTTGCTGCCCTCTTCTTAGTCAAAAGATCTTTCATAAACTTTGCATACCCAGGCATTTGTTCAAGTGCCTCTACCAATGGAACATTAATGGTCAACTGCTTCAACATAGTCATAAATTTGCTGAACTTAGTGTCATCCGCCACCTTCTTCAATCTTTGGGGAAAAGGTGGTGGTGGGTATGGAAGTGTTCTCTCCATGGATTTCTTCTCCTCTTGCTTCCGTTTTTCCATTTTTTCAGGCTGCACGTCACTGGGCGTGACATCCTTGACGTCAGGATTGGTTGTTGCGGCATCTTCTCCTTTTACATTATCATCCATGTCCGCAACTTCGTCAATCACTTGCTTGCCTTTTTCTGAAGGTTCCAGCACCTTACCACTTCTGGTAGTGATGGCCATGCATGACCCATCATTCCTTGGGTTTTGCACAGTATCGCTAGGTAAAGTGCCAGCCTTTCTTTGATTGAGTGCTGCTGAAAGTTGGCTCAGTTGTTGCTCTATTTGCTTGATTGAAGTGGAATGAGAATCAACTAGTTGTTTCATGGAGGACAAATCATTGATTACCTCAGTAACTCCCGCGCTCGTTTCTTCCACTCCTTTCAATAATTTAGCCATCATGTCTTCCATACTTCCAGAATTAGATGTGGTGATATCACGTCTACCAGGGGGAACATATACACCACTCTTTTCATTGTTTTTTCTCCAACTACCTTGGTCCTTGTTTCCAGAATTATCATAATAGTTCCGACCTTGGTTTCCTTGGGTATTACCTCGGAAACCCCCCTGATTGTTCAAGTAGTTGGCCTCTTCTTCCGAATTAGATTCGTCTCTTCCTTTTAGCGCCATAGCTTTGACTTTTTCGGTCTTCCCTGATAATAAATGCATTGTAAGAAGATCCATCTGTGTTTTCATGTGCGTCATATCTTGATCACGTTCTTCTTGTCTTCTTCTTTGGTCTGCAGTCATGCCTATAGATAAAGTGGAGCTTGCTACCTCAGAATCCCTGGTATGCCAAGCTCTACTTTGTTTCGTCATGCGATCTAGCATATTGCTTGCTTGACCAAAGGTGAGGTCCATAAAAGATCCTCCAGCTGCGTTATCCACCACTGGCTTAGTTATTGAATTTAAGGCTCTATACAATATCTCCATGAGGTGAACATTAGTCATGTGATGGTTTGGGCATCTCGCTAGCTTTGTCTTGAACCTCTCCCATGTTTCATGAAGAGCTTCAGTGGGAAGCTGACGAAAGTTGCTGATTTCATCTCTCAATTGTGCTCTTTTGGATGGCGGAAAGAATCTTTCGAGGAAAGCGTCTCTCAATTGCCTCCAATTTGTAATAGAATCAGGAGTCAGCCCATTCAACCATAGAGTTGCCTCCCCAGACAGAGACAATGGAAATAAGCGTAACCGAATTGCATTCTGACCAACTCCAGGATTGTCAAATGACTTGCATGTAGAAATAAAGTTGATGAGATGCATATTCGGATCATCGCCTGCTAGTCCACCAAATAATCCCTTGAGTTGCAATAACTGAATCATGGTGCTTGTGATGTTGAACTTGGCTCCGGGCGCTAATGGTGGTGGAATTATAGCTCCAGTGGCTCCGGCACCATCAAGATCATCATCATCATCGTCGAATGGTATTTCACGTTGTGCATCCATTGATGTACTGAACAAAAAAACCTGCAGTAAACAAAAATGAAAACTAAAAGTAAAAGTACGAGAGTCTTTGAACAAAGGGTCTAGTAATTATTACGAACTTAATTGACACTTGTATTCCCCGGCAACGGCGCCAATTTTTGATAACGCTCAATCTACAGCTATCGTTTGAGTGTAAAGCGGTCGTTAGCAAATATAGAACCCAACCTGGGTTAGGTGTCGATCCCACAGGGAATAGCTTGGCCAACAAGTAAGTAAAATTACTAAACTTTTGGTGCAAGTCTCGTAAGAAGGGGGGATTCTTGTTTTGCAAGTAATGTAAACAAAAGCTGAAAATAATAAAGTAAAAAGAGAGAGATTGTTACGTTGGTTGTAAAAAATGAGAATTGAAGCGTTGGGGTTATGTCCACCTTCTGAGGTATACGTCTCTATTGGCTATGAGTGTGTAGAATTCTGACATGCAATTGCTTATAGAGGATTGTAGTCGATGGTAAATCCAAGCGTCTCTCGACCTAAATAAGGACTATTTCACTTTAACTCTCTCGAGCTTAAAGCGTGTCTAACGGTACGAATTCTCCAAGAGGTTAGTCCAGTTACGGCACTAGCTTTTTAATAGGAAAGGGTGTCCTACTACCTTGACATTATCTCTTTTCCAGACAAATAACTTTTCTCTCGAACAAGTTAAATGTTAGACTGGCGTATTCTTGCGTTTGCAACCGCAAAGAATGTAGATTAAGATGAAGAGAATAATGATATAAGCAATATACGTGCCTCGAACTCACAAACTTACAGCAATAGATAGTATCTCATACGGCTTCCATAACCCCAACAGAGAAGTTTAGTTACCCATGAATGCGAAGAAAACCACAATTGACATTGTTATTATACCACAATAATGATCAATTTCGTGTAGCACAAGAGTGGTAGGCGTTAGGTGTGATTTCTTGCAAAGTAACGTTTCTCTTGTTGCGGAATTTAAGAATAGAAGAATAGAAGAAAATAGAATTGATTTCTAAGACGAGAAGTTAAGAAGATGTCAAGTTATAAGAAGATGAGAGGGATGGAAGGAAGTATTGTGTTCTCCCTCCTTCCTCCCTCCTTTAAAATCTCTAGCATGATAGGGTATTTATAATACCCATACCCTACTCCTACTAGATAAATAAAATATCTAACCAAATCCTACTAGGCTAATGTAATACTTAACCCAATTGTACTAGGTTAATGTAACATTATCATAATCCAAATAAAATAATGAAATACATAACCTAATTGTACTAGGTTAATGTATCATTGTCAAAATCCAGCTTTGTGTCTGTAAGTCCCCAAAGTCTTCAGAATTGCTGTTTTAGCCCGGGACAGATTTTTCATGCAGCAGTTTTGGTCCCCCAAAGTCTTCAGAAATGCTGTTTTAGCCCGGGACAGATTTTCCATGCAGCAGTTTTGGTCCTTAGGCGTGTAAACTCCCTTCCCTTCCTTCGTGAGCTTTCTTTAGCGTCAAGTAAGCCATAAAATGCTGAATTATGCATCATTTATACCTGAAACTTTACTAATCATATTCGTTAGCTCATTTACAGGAAAAAGGACTAAAAGTGCATGAAATATATAATTTCTTCTCAAAACTAGGCTAAAATATGGGCAAAATATATTGATATAGGTGCGTAAATTCGCCTATCATCAATAAGTGGCTCATGTGAATGTAATAGTGAGAATATGTCATGTTAGCATGTATACTAGTTCATGCCATTCAAGTGTTTGATAAAATGCCTCTATAGATGCATTATGAATCAAGTATACATTTTTTATGCTAAGCAAGGTCATGTGATGCTTTATTTTCATATTGTCGAGTCCTGGGGGTATTTAATACCCAACAATTTAGTTGTTTACCTAGATCCAATATTAATTATAGAATAGTCTCAGTCATGTCATGATTAGCAGTACTGTCAGTTAGTTACAGGACTCAGGAAAACTCAGTAGACTCAGTATTAGTTCAGTCTAGTTCAATATTCAGTTCAAACCTCAGAAAACTAAGTCAGTTAACAGAATTCAGTAGTATTCCGCCAGTCAATGAAAACTTAGTAAACTCAGTAACAGTTCAGTCTGGCCTAGTATGAACTAGGAACTCAGTTCACTGTCCATTCAGTTGGGAGTAGGATTCAGCACCGAGAAAACCCAGGGATGGGGGCATTCCAGCCAGCAGAGCATTTGACCATTAGTAGCAATCCCTGCGTTATGGAACAAGGTAGCCAGCGTAGGTTGAGATATCTTTCTATGAGATATTATGAGGGTTAATATATCTCATTTGAATTTTCCTACCAGCGAGGGTAGATGAAAGAGCTTCCTATCAGAGAGGGTTAACTCACAGCTTGTCTTTACCCGTGGCATGGTATTGACACCCTTCCAACTAGGGTTAGACTTTGGACCCCAATAAATGTAGAAAGGCACATGTCAATTAGATGATTACCTCCTACAATCTCAGTTTCAAATTTAGTCTCAGTACATAACTCAGTTTTGTTCTACAGATTCAGAACTGTCAGACACAGTTACTCAGCTCAGTATAGAACTTAGTATAGTTCCACAAAATTAGGATAGTCATTCAGTTATTAGTAGTATAGTATCAGTAAACTCTGATATCAGTTAATCAGTATTCAGATTTAGTATCCAATGCTGTCACGATCTCAATTACAGTATACGTATTCATGCATGTACTCTCATTCAATTTTATTCATGTCATTCAGCTAGTATTGTTCATCCTACCTTACTTATCATACCAGTATATTTAAAGTACTGACACATACTTGTCTTTTACACTATGATGTCCTATATCATAGGTTCAGACTCACGGGCTCCCGAGCACCCTTAGCAATTCAGATTTTCTACATTCAAAGTTAGTGGTGAGTCTGCATAGTTTGAGGACATGATGATTATTTCAGTAGTTCAGCTTATTTCAGTAATTCAGAGTTAGTTGGGGACTTTTCCCATCAACTCCATATTTTAGACAGTTTAGAGGCTTTTTCAAACTATAGTATTTTCAGAAAGATGTATCAGATATGGTATTTGTTATACTGTATTTAGTTTTATTATAGTATTAAACCTTATGGCTTGTTTTTTGCCTAATTTTTGCATACTACAGTATTATTATTCAGTTATTGTAGAAAGTACCAGTCATGGGTTAGCTTGTGGTCCTTCGAGATTATGAGCACTATGTAATGTTCGGGGTATAAACTCGGGGCATTACAAACTTAGTATCAGATCCTAAGGTTGAACAGAGTCCTAGGAAGTCTGTAAGCCGCATCTAGTAGAATGTTGTGCATGAGTGTGTAGCGCGCCATACTTCTTGACAGAAGGCTGTAAGGTTTTTTAAGAAAAGTTTCCCCTCTTTCATTATTCATGTCGTGCGAGTGTGCATGAGCTCCAGTTAAACTAACTGTCTAATACAAATTTCTCTTCCATTTACATAATATTCCTCCAAAGAGGACTAAGGGAAGAGGAACGGGAGACTAGACAGAACTCCAGCCTATCCAGCCAGATCCTCTCGACGAACACATCTCCCACGAAAAGTTCATAGCATCTTTCACCACCTTAGCTCATTCTATGGTAGCCCAGAATGAATGCCCAGCTGTTGTTATGGCCAACCTAGGGGCAAATACTGTTGGTGCCAGGATTCGGGATTTCACCTGAATGAACCCTTCATCTTTTACTGGGTCTAAGTCAGATAAGGACAATCAGAAATTTCATGATCAGGTGCAGAAAGTTACTGATATTATGGGGTGACTACTGTTGAGAGCACTGAGTTGGTCACATATTAGTTACAGGATGTGTCACACTCATGGTTTAAACAGTGGAAAGTAGAGAAGGTCGTAAATACAGGGCCCATAGAATAGAAGGAGTTTGCAGTTGCATTTTTGGATAGGTTCTTCCAGCTAGAGTTGAGGGAAGCAAAGGTTTTGGAGTTTATAAATATGAAGCAGGGAAACATGATGGTACAAGAGTATTCTCTTAAGTTTACACAGTTATCCAGATATGCCCTGCATGTAGTAGCAAATAGCAGGTCTAAGATGAGTAAGTTTGTGTCTAGCGTGTCTATTAGTGTGGTCAAGGAGTGTAGGACTGCAATTTTGATTAAGGAGAAGGACATATCTAGGCTCATGGTCCATGCTCAGCAGATAGAAGAGGCTAATAACAAAGAGAAGGAAAGGGAGAATAAGAGAGTGAGAACCGGTAGTTTTAACTTTGCTCAGCCTAAGTCAGAGGGTGGGAATTGTTCTCAGTTTCGCTTAAAATCCTCAGTTCCATCTTCGTCTTTAGCCAGTGCTCATGTGCCAAAATTTAGAGACGGAAATAGATATAGGGCTTCAGGCTCTAAACCCCAGGGTAGTGTTAGGAATGCCCAAACCAATCCCATTTGTCAGAAGTGTGGCAGAAACTACCAGGGTATCTGAGGAGCTAGCAGTGATGTGTGTTTCGAATGTGGTAATCCAGGACACAGGGACGATAGTGTCCTTAAGTGGGTTCTCAGAGTCAGCACAACCATCCCCCAGCTCAGTCCAGTTACCCAAATCAGCAGGTTACCGCATCCAGTGCCACCATAGGGTAGCACCCAAACAGACTTTATGCCCTTCAATCCCAATAAGATCAAGAAAGTTCTCCTGATGTGGTCACTAGTACGTTACAAGTTTTTTATTTACATGTCTATTCTTTGCTAGATCCAGGAGTTTCTTTGTCCTTTATTACTCTCTATATAGCAGTTGATTTTGGAGTCAGTCCCAAAATTCTAGCAGATTCTTTCTCAGTCTCTACCCCAAAAGGTAAATCCATCATAGCCAGGTGGGTACACAAGAACTACCCGATTATGATATCTCAGAAAGTCACTTCAGCATACTTAGTCAAATTAGAGATGACCGATTTTGATGTCATTCTCGACATGGATTAGCTTCAATCCTACTATTCCCCAGTCGACTACAGAAATAGAATTGTCTAATTTTAGTTTTCGAATGAACTAGTGCTTGAGCGGAGTGGTAGTACTTCAGCACTCAGGGGTCAGCTTGTTTCTTACTTAAGGATATGAAAAATGATATTTAAGGGATATGTCTACCATTTCGTTCGAGTCTAGGAGTCTAGTATAGAAACCCCTACTCTTGAGTCAGTGTCAGTAGAATGTGAATTCCCAGATGTGTTTCTCGAAGATCTTCCCGGAGTCCCTCCCGAAATGGAAATTGACTTTGAAAATGATCTTCTCCCAGATACTCAGCCCATATCTATTCTTCCATACAGAATGGCCCCTGCAGAACTCAAGGAGTTAAAAGAACAGTGGAAGGATCTCTTAGATAAGGGATTCATCAGACCTAGTGTGTCCCCATGCGGGGCACCAATTTTATTTGTGCGTAAGAAAAATGGTTCTCTCAGAATGTGTATTGATTACTGTCAGCTATATAAAGTCTCAATAAAAAACAAGTACCCTCTTACCAAAATCGATGACTTGTTTGACCAGTTTCAGGGTGCCAGTTTCTTCTCTTAGAGAGACCTCAGATCGGGCTATCAGTAGCTCAGAGTCATAGAAGTGACATCCCAAACATAGCCTTCAGAACTCGATATGGTCACTTCAAATTTTTAGTCATGTCCTTTGCCCTTCCCAATGCCCCAGCATCTTTCATGGACTTGATGAATCATGTGTTCAAGCAGTACTTGGACATGTTCATCATAGTCTTCATAGATTACATTTTTGTCTACTCCCGTAGTGAGCATGATCATGCAGACCATCTCAAAATAGTGTTTCAGACACTCAGAAACCATCAGTTATTTTCAAAATTCAGTAAGTGTGAATTTTGGCTAAGGTCATTAGCTTTTCTTGGACATATCATTTTCGGTGATGGCATTAAAGTTGATCCCCAAAAGATTGAAGCTGTGAGAAACTGGACTAGACCCATCTCTCCATTATATATTAGGAGTTTCTTGGGCTTGGCTGGCTATTACCGATGGTTTGTTGGGGGATTTTCTTCTATTGCAACCCTTATGTCTAGATTGACTCAAAAGAAAGTCAAATTTCAGTGGTCAGATTCTTGTGAGAAGAGTTTTCAGAAGTTGAAGACTCGGCTCACTACAGCTCCAGTTTTGACCCTACCAGATGGTTCAGATGGGTTTGTGGTGTATTGTGGTGCCTCCAGAGTTAGTTTGGGGTATGTTTTTATGCAGAGAGGTAAGGTCATAGCCTATGCCTCTAGATAACTTAAGACCTATGAAAAGAACTATCCTACTCATGATCTAGAGTTAGCAGCAGTAGTGTTTCCCTTAAATATTTAGAGGTACTATTTTTATGGGGTGCACATTGATGTGTTAAATGTCCATAGGAGCCTACAATATATGTTCTCTCAAAAAGATCTAAACCTCCGTCGAGAAGGTAGTTGGAGTTATTGAAGGACTACGACATGAGCATCCTGTATCATCCGGGTAAAGCCAATGTAGTGGCTGATGCTCTTAGTAGGATGTCTATAGGGAGTGTTGCTCATGTTGAGAACAGTAAGAAAAAGTTATCTCAGGAAGTTCATCAGTTTTCCCAACTAGGTGTTCGCTTAGTCGATTCAGCAGAAGGTAGTGTATGGGTACAGAGTTGTTCAGAATCATCCGTAGTTTTTGAAGTGAAGGAAAAGTAGGATAGGGATCCCAGTCTAGTAAAATTAAAGGAGTCAGTTAGAGATCAGAAGGTAGAGGTTTTCGCCCAAGGAGGAGATAGTGTGTTGCGCTGCCAGGGTCGGCTATATGTGCTAGGTGTAGATGACTTGAGGCAGCAAATTCTTGTAGAGGTGCATGGTGCGCGCTACTGTATTCATCTAGGGTCCACTAATATGTACCGTGATTTATGGGAGATCTATTGGTGGAGTTGGATGAAGAGAGATATTACAGAGTTTGTGGCTAAGTGTTCAATATGTCAGCAGGTTAAAATTGAGCATCAAAAATCTAATGGGTATATGCAGGAGTTTAGAATTCCCACCTAGAAGTGGGAAGAAGTGAACATGGACTTTGTGATGGGTTTGCCTCGTACTCATCGCCAGCATGATTCAGTTTAGGTCATCATAGACAGAATGACCAAATCAGCTTATTTACTACCAGTCCAAACCTCTTATTCAACTGAGGATTACTCCAAACTCTATATTATGGATTTGTTCATATTTCATGGCGTTCTGCTATCCATTATCTAATATAGAGGTACCCAGTTTACCTCTCATTTTTGGAAGGCCTTCCAAAAGGGTCTTGGTACCCGAGTTCACCTCAGTATAGCCTTTCATCCTCAAACAGATGGTGAAGCAAAAAGGAAAACTAAGATTTTAGAAGATATGTTGCGAGCGTGTGCGATTGACTATAAAGGTAGTTGGTATGACCACTATCCTTTGATTGAATTCACATATAACATCTATTATTTCAGCATTCAGATGTCTCCGTTTGAGGCACTTTATGGTAGGAGTTACAGGTCTCCCATTGATTAGTTTAAAGTTGGTGAAGCTGCAGTAGTAGGGCCTTACTTGGTATTTGATACCTTAGAGAAAGTCCAGTTGCTTAGGGAAAGGCTTAAGACAGCTCAAAGCCAACTGAAATCATATGCAGATGTACGTAGAAAGGATCTCGAGTTAGAGATTAGTGATTTTGTGTATTTTAAAATCTCTTCTATGAAAGGAGTGAAGAGGTTTATCAAGAAGGGTAAACTCATTCCCCGATATATCTATCCTTGCCGAATTCTCAAACATTTTGGAAAGGTAGCTTACGAGCTTGAGTTACCTTCAGACATTATTTTAACCACGTTTAGGAATCAAAAATTGTGTATCGATGTGATCTCAACGCGGCGCGGAGGCCATCGCATCGATTAATATTTTCCTTGGCTTCCAATGGCAATTTCCAGTGAATCGACATGGACTAGACGCAGCGCAATGGTCATTGCGTCGATGCCAACGATGCGGGGCATCGGTTTACGCATCGATGGTTCAACTTTCATTCTTTTAAACCCGCATCCAGAGGGGTAAATGGGTCTTTTCTCACCTTATATCATCCCCTAAAACATATCATTACGCTATCTAAGAGGAAAAATATATCCATTCTCTCTAGAATTTATCAAGAACAAACCCTAGTTCATCACATTCAAGATACAAGACTCAAGGTTTCCACCATTATTCTTCAAGAATTTGCCAACTAAGGTATGTCAAGTGTTCATCCAAGGGTTCATTCCACCCTTGGAGTGCAAGAAACTCTTTTAAAATTCAAGTAGCTTGATTTCATGTTTTCCATTATTTGGATTCAAGTGTATTCATGATTATAATGTTGATTGGGTTTCTAATCCATGACAAAGTGCAAGATTTATGTGCAAAATAGTTATTATGTATGTATTATCATGTGGATACATGTTGAAGTAATGAAATTGTGAACTTGGTGTTGAAATTGTGATGCTCATGTGTTGATTAGTACTATGTGTATATACAGTACCTTCCAAGGGGTTTGATGAGTGGTTCATGTGAACATAATAGTGAGAATATATCATGTTAGCATGTATACTAATTCATTCCATTCAAGTGTTTGATAAAATGCCTCTGTAGATGCATTATCAATCTAGTGTGCATTTTTTATGCTAAGCAAGGTCATGTGATGCTTTATTTTTATGCTACCGAGTCCTGGGGGTATCAATACCCGACAATTTAGTTGTTTACCTAGATCCATTGTCAGTTATAGAATAGTCTCAGTCATGTCACAATTATTAGTACTCTCAGTCAGTTACAGGACTCACGAAAACTCAGTAGACTCAGTATTAGTTTAGTCTAGTTCAATATTCAGTTCAAACCTCAATAATCTCAATCAGCTAACAGAATTCAGTAGTATTTTGCCAGTCAACGAATACTCAGTAAACTCAGTAACAGTTTAGTCTGGCCTAGTATAAACTAGGAACTCAGTTCAGTGTCCATTCAGTTGGGAGTAGGATTCAGCACTGAGAAAACCCAGGGATAGGGTCATTCTTGTCAGGAGAGGGTTTGACCCTTAGTAGCTATTCCTACCTTACAAAACTATGTAGCCAACGTAGGTTGATATATCCTCCTGCCAGATATTAGGAGGGTTGATACAACTCATTTGAGTTTTCCTACCAGCAAGGGTTGACGAAAGAGCTTTCTATTAGAGAGGGTTAACTTATATCTTGTCTTTACCTGTGGCATGGTATTGACACCCTTCCTACTGGGGTCACAGGTTGGACACCATTCTATGTAGTAAGGGGTATGTCGGTTAGATAATTACCTCCCACAGTCTCAGTTTAAAATTCAGTCTCAATACAGAACTCAGTTCTGTTCTACAAATTCAGGACAGTCAGATACAGTCACAGCTCAGTATGGAACTCAGTATAGTTCCACAAAATCAGGATAGTCAGATATCATCATTCAATTATTAGTAGTACAGTATCAGTAAACTCTGATATTTGTTAATCAGTATTCATATTTAGTATCCAGTGCTATCACGATCTCAATTACAGTATACATATTTATGCATGTACGCTCATTCAGTTTTATTCATGTCATTCAGCCAGTATTTTTCATGCATATGAACCCTTGTATTTTATCCTACCTTACATAGCATACCAGTACATTCAAAGTACTGACACATACTTGTCTTTTGCACTATGATTTCCTATATCATAAGTTCAGATGCACGGGCTCCTGAGCACCCTTAGCAGTTCAGATTTTCAGCATTTAGAGTTAGTGGTGAGTCCTTATAGTTTGAGGACGTGAGAATTATTTTGGTAGTTCATCTTATTTCAGTAATTCAGAGTTAGTTGGGGACATGTCCCATCAACTCCATATTTCAGATAGTTTAGAGTCTTTTTGAGACTACAATATTTTCAGACAGATGTATCAGATATGGTATTTGTTATATCGTATTTAGTTTTATTACAGTATTGAACCTTATGGTTTGTTTTCTACCTAATTTCAGCATACTACAGTATTATTATTTAGTTATTACAGCAAGTACCAGTCATGGGTTAGCTTGTGGTCCTTTGATAATATGAGCACTGTGTAACATCCAGAGTACAAACTCGGGGAATAAAAAAATTGTATCATAGACAAAGGTTGAACAAAGTCCTCAGAAGTCTGAAAGCTGCGTATAGTAGAATCTTGTGCATGAGTGTGTAGCGCGCCACACTTCTGGACAAGAGGCTATGAGGTATTTAGGAAAATTTTCCATTCTTTAACTATCCATGTCATGCAGTGAGCATGAGCTCCAGTTAAACTCACAGTCTAATCCAAATTTCTCTTTCGTTTATAGAATATGCCTCCCAAGAGAACTAAGAGAAGAGGAATGGGAGACTATCCAGAACCCTAGCCCTTCCATCCACAACCTCTGGATAAACACGTCTCCCACGCAGAGTTCTGAGCATCTTTCACCACCCTAGCTTATTCCTAGTTAAGCATAATCGCCTGCCAGCTCAATTCGATTAACCGAATCAGTAGGGTGCCGCATACAGTGCCACCATTGGGAAACACCCAAACAGACTCTATGCTTTTCAGTCCCAACAGGATCAAGAAAGCTCTCCTGATATGGTCACTGGTACATTACAAGTTTTTCATTTACTTGTCTATGTTTTGCTAGATCCATGAGCTTTTTTGTCATTTGTTACTCCATATATAGCAGTTGATTTTGGAGTCAGTCCCAAAATTCTAGCAGAGCCTTTCTCAGTCTCTACCCCAGTAGGTAAATCCATCATAGCCAAGTGGGTATACAAGAACTACCCGATTATGATATCTCAGAAAGTCACTTCAGCATACTTAGTCAAATTAGAGATGACCGATTTTGATGTCATTCTCGACATGGATTGTCTTTATTCCTTCTATACCTCAGTCGACTACAGAAATAGAATTGTACAATTTTAGTTTTAGAATGAACCCATCCTTGAGTGGAGGGGTAGTATTTTAGCACTTAGGGGTCAGCTTGTTTCTTATGTAAAGCTAAGAAAAATGATATTTAAGGGGTGTGTCTACCATCTCGTTTGAGTCTAGGACTCTAGTGCAGAAACCCCTACTCTTGAATCAGTGTCAGTATCTTGTGAATTCCTAGATATATTTCTCGAAGATCTTATCGGAGTCCCTTCTGAAAGGGAAATCAACTTTGGAATTGATCTTTTCCCAGATACTCAGCCCATACTCAGTCAAGTGTGGCACCATGTGCTAGTCTCGCCTCTATGATTTTGGGGTGTGACACTTATAAGTAAGGAAATCATCATTTTCTTCAATGTTTGATTTTTTTCTTTCCATAATTCTATTCAATTGAGGTGAATTCAGGTCAATAGTTTAATGAACAATTTCATTTTTCAAACATATCTATGTAAAAGGAGATTCATACTCTCCACCTCCATCCCTTCTTATCATTTTAATCTTCTTATCAATTTGATTTTCAAATTCAGCTTTATATTAACTAAATGCTTCTATTACCTCATTATTATTATTATTCAACAAATAAATATAACAGTATCTAGTGAAATCATCAATAAAAGTTATGAAATGCTTTTTTCCACCATGAGATGGTGTTGACTTTATATCAAAAATGTCTGTGTGGATTAAGTCAAAGGGATTGGAATTCTTTTCAACGGAATTATACGGATGCCTAGCATACATAAATTCCAAACATATTTGATACTTTTATTTATTGCACTCAAAGTTAGGCAATACTTCCAAACTAATCAGTTTTCCTAAGATTTTATAATTGATATGTCACACTTTGTAGGTGTATGTATTAGTTTTACAAGGGAAATTCATACATTGTTACATTAATTTTCCTACATATTTATTTAAAGCTTATGTCACTATAGTTTATGCAAAAAACACTATTTTTGAAAGAGTTGATCTATGGTCTGCAATGATGGGCTTGGGTGTTACCATTCAAGAAATTGGAATGTGAGTGGTGACTTTAATACTATATTAAGTGTTGCTGACAAGTTGGAATCCCCAGTTACAACTACTAAAACACAAGATTATAGAGATTGCCTTGATGCTTGCAACTTACTCCATTAAGATCAAAGGGTTGTTACTTCTTTTTTTGTAATAAGTAGGAGAAAAATCATAGAGTCTACTCAAGGATTGATTGGTCTATGGGAAATTATCATTGGTTGAAAATATATGGAGTTGTAAAGGTTGATTAATTATCACCAGGTGTATGATCACTCTCCAGTTCTATCACTGTGCAATCCCACAATAAATGATAACCTAAAACAGTTAAGCCCAAGCGCACATGCAAGTGTACTTGGTCTCACAAAGTAATACAATAGCCTTATAAAAAGCCAAATATCGATCCCTCAGAGAGTTGTGGACAACTATCCAAGCTTAGTTCACTAATAAGATTAATCAAGTTCTGCGTAACCAAAAGAGTTCATAAGTTATGAATAAATGTAAACTAAATAATTCAATAAAGTAACGTTTGAACAATCAATGGGAAAATTCGAGGGATACGGCTCTACGAACAATCATACTATGTTGTGGAATTTTATTGGTTAGGTTAGTTATCTTGGTTGTGTGGTCACGGATTCTATACTATGACTATGGCCTTCCAAACCTCTAATTAATTATCCAACTTAGCCCCCACAACTACATCATTAAGCAGGGGTGCAAGAACTAAGTTAAATGATTTTGTATTCATCCTATAATTGAAAAAAAGAGGTCACTTAAGTATATTCCAATCCTAAGTGCACATCATAACATCATTATATGAAGATTACAATCCTATTCTATTTATCCCACGTTCTACTCTATCATTCATCCTTCCAGATTTATAATAGAGTTAAACATGTATTATAAGGTTCACTAATCCTTAAAATGGTAATAACAAGGATAAAAAAACAACCAAAAATGATAAACAACCATAACCAGATCAATTCAAAATAATAATACTCATGTTCTTAGCCTTAACCCCCAGAAAAGGGTGTTTAACCGATCATGGATATAACTTTAATCATAATTAATGAATACATATTAAAATCCATAAACAAACCAATGTAATGGAATAATAACCCTAATTTAAGTGTTCTCAATCCTCCCTTCAAGTCCCAAGGTCATCCAAGGTGTCAAACATAACAACTAAGTGTCCTATTTATACGCACTTATCATGGTGACTAGGGTCTTTGGACTGCCTAATAGAGGTGAGACACTGTAATTGATTATTTAGGATACCCCAAGGCCTTGAAAATTCCCTAACGTGGTGCCTAAGGTCTATGGAAGGCAAATGACTCCAAAATGTCCATTTTTGGTCACGTCTTGTCCCAAGTGTTTGTCCGTCCATTCCAAGCCTTGTGATGTTGCTTCCAATTGATTTTCAGCTTGCTTATCATACATATATAATCATAATAAATTGACCAATAATCCTATAGAATTAAATACAACAAATTAGATCTCAAAACAATATAAAATCCAAGACGATGAACTAGCAACTTAAGCTAAGAGTACTAGTTTTGTCCTTTTGATCTTTAACTTAGTGTTTTATATCTTGAATTGATTCAATTGAATCTTAAATACTATAAACAAGTTATTCAACACATAATTACACAATAATTCCCTTAGTAACCCATTACACATACTAGGATCTATTGAGATCAACTAGAACAATACATAGCTCAAGCTAGTAACGTTAGTTTTCTTGTCTTAACTCTAAGTGGCGAAATTGATTCTAAACTTGTTTGAAACATACATTAAACATTCTAATAAAGTATTTTAACACTAATATGCTCAAATATACAAATATTTAATCATTAATCACAAGATAAGTCCTCAAAATAAGGCTAATTAAGGTCAGATAACAACACTAAGATGCATAAATTCACATCATCACCCTACGCTTAAAGCCTTGTTTTTCCCTGAACAACTCTTTACTCTAAGAATCATAATTAGATAAGACTCCAAACTTCTACAACAAGCAAGACATTCAATCTAGTACTATGATGACTACACAGAATGCAATTTTTTATACACAAGGATGTCATATACAATTGAGAACTTAAGAGTACTACTTTAAAATATCCTAACCTTAAGAGTTGACTCACCAAGTTGGCAAACTCATGAAAATTACTCAATCACAGAGATCATACAATTCACCTAACTATCATTAAACATGTGGCTTCACCACAAGAGAGTTACACATACTTATTCACTTAGATCCAATTATTATAAGAATGGGTATAAGAATCAATTTATGCTCACTCTCACAGAGAATTCACAAGTTATACATAATGAACCATAAGTTGGACCTTAGTGTAGTACGCTACTAATATTAGACTGTGTAGATTTAGGATCAAATATGTCTTCAAGGGTTGTAAAGTAGGCTAAGGGACGGGTAGGAACTATTTTGGCCAAGAATAGTGACTATCTTCCCTAAGCACTTTAATACATCACATATAATTAAGATTAACCTCTAACAACCAAACTTTCACCTTATCTACCCGACCAATCTCTTTTGTTTTCCCTATATTATTAATCCAATTCACATACAAGGTGAAGGGAGTATTCTCAGTTCATAATTATTTAATTTTGAACAATGTTCATTCTTTTCAATACACAACTCCCAACCACAACATATATCAATTTTCAACACCAATAGCTACTTTTTGGGTCTCACTTTTACCTTTTCTCCTCTTATTTTTCAGACTCCTTAACTTCAATAAGTTTTCACTAAAGTTCTTAGGAGCTTTGAATCAAATTAAGGTCAAACCAAAGAAAGGGAACATGTTACATATGAAGCCACCAAAGAAAAATCTAAAGAATCAATAGGGCTAACTAACATTATGTACAAGGGCAAGTCAAAGAAGGTAAAGAACATGGCTACCAAAAAAATGCCTATATCTTCTAAACCCACACACTTCATTTCACTTTGCACACACACTAGGTAAGTTCTAGACATCACATGCAATAATAAATATATAAAACTTCAATTCACATGGTACATGCTCAAGTCAAATAGGATCATTATAGACTCTAAACCAAGTAATCACACGAATTCATAATTAAGCCAACAACGTACCAAATTCATAAACCAGATCCTAGGAGTCTCAAAAGTAGTAGTTCACACAAATCACATGCTTTAACACACAAAACATACATCATAAAATCATGCATAGCACCAACAATAACATCTCACTTATCATAATCACGAAAATTAAAATTTACTCCTAAAAATAAAAAGGATATTGGGTTCAAGGGGCACCCCATGTAAAAGAACCATAAAGAACAACCATGGGGTGGGTGAAGTGTGCACTAACTAAACTGACCCAACTAAAACTAAAAAGCAAATTTTTTTTATAATTTTTGAATTTTTTCATATTTTACCCAAAACAAACTAAGAAAACAACTAAAACTAAGACCCTACGATGTCACTACACCCGAAACATGGGAATTTCCCCATCCTACACTTAAAAATATACTTTGACCCCAAAGTTGAATTTAAAAGAAGAGATAGAAATACTCCTTGAGGCCACTAGGCCTATCTAGTATCATCTTTTAACATCAAGAAGGTCTAGGGACCCCACACTTAATCTTCATCATGCTCCTTAGCTTTGGTCTTTGGTACTCAACTTCTCATCAACCTGTGACTCGGGAAAAACAAAAACACATGAAGTAAAATCTAAAAATACAGAAAATAAAAACTACCTTAACTTGGATTGCCTCTCAAGCAGTGCCCGATTTAGTGTCATGGCACGACCCAACATCACAACTCAGCCAAATTTCTTCATCCTTTTCCTCCTACTTAGATGATATCTTCTTATTTTTTTCTGACCTCTTGAGTGTTAACCCTCAAGGTCAGTAACTTTCTCAACACTAGCCTTTTCAAGCTCATCAATCATCATCACATCAAGCTTAGATAGTGTCTTGAGAAACTTAATAAGACTGTCTAAAGAGATCTTTGGTGGTGCACTTCTACCACCCCATACTTATCCACTTCCATCACTATATTATACATAAATTTTTATAGTGAGAGGTGGATTAAGTGGTTTATACACTCTAAAAAACACCTCTTATTTATCTAATATTATTGTGAGAGTGCCCTCTCTCACGTCTATCAACGCTCCTCCCATGGCTAATAATGGATCCCAGAGTGATCGGCACCCTATTATCTGCATCAAAATCCATAACAGTAAAATCATTCAAAATTACAAACTTACCAACCTTATGAGGATGTCCTCAATTATTATTTCAAGATTAACTATGGTTTTATCCGCAAATTGAATCATTAAAAGGCTTGGTCTCGGCTCACCCAACCTAAGAGTTTTAAACATATATAGAGGTATGTACCACTTCACCATCACCAATCTGAATGGGGAGGGTGAAACTTCCTGAGTCCTCAAGGTTTTGGACATCTTTTTCATTACCATAAAGTTACACTCCTCCTTCATTGCCACATTCCCAACATCTTGCAGCTTTGATTATTCATATATATGTTAGTAGTAGTTTGAGGCATGTCCCAGCTATTGATAGTTAGTACAGTAAAGGCTTCATAAATAGTCAATCAGACTTATTCATGTAATTCAAATTTTTTCTTCATTTTTATCATGTTGTAAACTTTATCAGTATTATATTTATTCAGACTTTCTCATGATTATGCTTCTTCTCAACAAACATAGTTTCTTATACAATTTAAATCAGTTGCTCAAATAGTATGCCAGATCATGGGTTAGCTTGGGATCACTTGTGGTTCTATGCACCATGTTACGACTAGGCGGTAGTATTGATTCATGACAAACTTGGTATCAAAGTACAAGGTTCAAGTGTCCTAGGGTGTTTATGAAGTCGTATCTAGTAGAATCTTACTGAATGGTACGAAGACGTCTGTACTTTTCTTTAAGGGGCTACAGGGCACTTAAGAAAAGTTCCCTTCTTTTATGTCTCAAATCGTGTTGTAGAAATGTTCTCTAAGAAACTTATACAGATTCTCATCATGCTCTATTCATGTCAACTCTGCCTTATTTTTAAACTAACAGAAATAGTGAAGCTTAAATCCTTACAGATAGAGTTTTCTCAGACAGTCCCTGCAGATAGTTATGGGATTAAATATGGATTAAGAAAAAGAATACCATCAGTTCTTTTAAGTTTTGAAGTTTAAAAGATTTCATTCATGTTCATGAAAATCGTGCACTAATCCAAAGTCAGATGTGCTCTAAGATTCCTTCTCAGAATCCTATGATAGCATATGATCTAGAGTTAAAAGAATCATCCTAGAAGTTTTAATAATAGTAAAGTGGGGATAGTGTTTAGCTAGATTTGGCAGATTATATATCCATGGGGCTAGTTATATGAAAGGTGAACCAGTAGGCTTAAAATAGTGCATGCAAGAATTGAAGTTTATTTATTTAAAATTAAGTATGATGGTGTGAGTGTGATTTATAGGTGTACCCAAGGTGATATGGGATTGTATTATTTCTAAGTTTTTAAAGTATGTGTGCTTAGATAGTACCTTTGAGTTGCTAAGTGTGAATGGGGCTAGTTATGTAGCATATGGTGTTCTTATCAGCTAAGTTATGAGTTATAGGTTGTAATATTAGGTATTATAGTGTAATGGTAATTCTCATTGTTTAGGGAAAAGTATAAGTTTAGAGAAGTGATATTAGTAGGCTATGAAGGAAAAGAAGCAGATTATGTGTTTAGTGAGGCAAGTATGTTGTCGAGAGGGGTGAAAGTATGTGATGATGATTGTTGAAGCTAAACAAAGTTAAGGATAGTAGATATTAAGGGAGTGTTTAAGAATGAAGTTAGTATAGTTCATTAAAAAGTTTGGGAATATCCATGTTAAGTGTTAGAATCTAAGTTTGAAATTCTACATAGTGTGAACTCATGGTATGTTGATATTCTTGAAGATTCTTAGTCAATGTTTAAGTTATTATATGATGATTTTTGGGGAAATAGAAATTTAAGAGTTGTATCTCAGAAGGAAGTATTAGCAGTGGGTTTCACACTTTCAGGTGTAGTTTTTTAGGGTAAGTTTATTATTTATGTGTTTTGTTATATCTTGGACTCTAGAGTAAAGTGGTTGTAGTTCATTTTAGAGTTTATTAAATAGGTCCACAGACTTAGAATGATAGCTTTAAGCTAAGGGGGAGATGATAGAACAAGGAACCAAGTCAGGCTCTCAGGTTCTAATAGTAATGTCAGAGTATTGTAGAACATTATTAGGGGAGGAAAATGCCTGACTCATTCTTATTTCGGTGAAAAGTCTTGTACTTCAGTCATCACGACATCTACTCAAGCCTTACAAGTCAGCTCTATGATCATAGCTCATCTTCATGCACTTTCTATAGAATCATGTACACTTCCAGTTCCTAGTTTGAGGAGTTCAAGTCCACGAAATAGTACGAATCATATTTCATGAATTTATGAACTCCAAACTAAGGTCATGCAGCTTATGACTCATGTACTTATGCTTTAAAGAATGTTCAGTTCCTGGTACTCGTGGTACACCCTTAATGACTAGTGAAATTCATATTATATTATGTATTCCCTCAATTTTGATTTCTTTAATGAATTTATGCCTTTGATACTCTATTTCTCAGGCCTCAATTAAGCGTTAAAGTTATGCATAGTATTCTTTAATGCTTTAGGTCCTCATGTTTTAACCTTTCAGTGAGCTCTCCTTATGTAAAGATAGTGGTGATGAAAATTTATGAACAATTATTTAGATGAAAGATAGTAAATGTTTCTTGTTAGGGAAAGATTATTGTATGCTTGTTTTATCTAAGGCTATAAGTGTGAAGAAAAGATTGAGGCAAAGCTTTTGGTATAAGTCATGGTTAGTTAAGAATTTCATGTGTGTCTTCTTAAATAGTGCAAGAAAGTTTTTATTGATTAAGGTTTAGAGAATATGAGAAAGTTGCTTTTATGGGTTGTTTGCCTAGAATTTCATATGTAGTTGTAATGATAGGCTTGAATGTACTGTTGGTATATAAGTAGATGAATGCATTATGCGTTAGTGAATTTCTAGTAAAAGGATGAAGTTAGTTGTTGAAGTGGTAAGGAAAATTATTCTTGAGATGAGAAGTTGTGAAAATGCATGGGGTATTGAATTCATGGTTTAGACTATTATTACGGTGTTATGTGTTGCACCTTGTGATTTAGAGTTAGGCTTGAACATAGAGAGAGTATGTAATTCAACTCAGACTTTGGTGAGTAGTTATATGTACCCATGTGATAATTATAAGTTGAATAAAATAAGCATGGTATTTAAGAGGAAAAGTATAGTTAAGGGAGTATTTTAGAAGTGTGGCTAAGCTTGAAAATTAGCAGTTGCATTGACTAAGGCCTAGAATGTTTTACAGTCCTATGTTCTATGTTATAGAATTATAGCCATTTTGTGATTCCTTATTCAAATATCTAATTCAGATCATGCCCAAAATTCTTTTCCCGCTAATATTATTAGAACTTCGTATAAAGAGTGCTGAAGAAATACTCCAGTCAAGTATAAACTTTTAGTATAATTCAGTCTGTATAGCTAGTAATTCAGTTTAGCAGTTAGACAAACAAGTTCCTATAGTTTTCCATCTTTCCATCTGGTCTTACTATCAGAAGTTTTATGAATATGGCTATTCCATGAGGTAATTTGTTCGCATACATGAAAGTTGCAAATTTAGTTCAGTCCATGCATCATGTTTCAGATTCAACTATTTCGTTATGATTCAGTTCATAAGTGTTATGTGAATGATCTTAGTTTTACAAGTATTCCATCTTAGACATTGTGATACCCATGGTACGACCTTGGTCTTGTTATCTCATGATTCGTGCTTATGTAAAGTATTTGGTGATGCCATGAATCCCTTTTCTTTTGTTTCTTATGTGTGTTTTGTTGAGGGACAATTACTAATGAGAAGTTACATACTTTATTTCATCCTTAGTAACTCTTTGAATTTTATTGTATCAGTTATTACTTCACAGTCCTATATGTATGATTGCATCATGAACATTTTAAGCGAGTTCAAAACTCTCAGCATAAATCAACTCCTTATAGTAAATAAAGTCAAGTCAGCACAGAAATCAGTTTCATGATAAATTTATAATGCTTCAGCTCAGCTATATCCTTCATTACCAAAAATGTCATGTGTACATAATTCCATACTTATAAAACTTCAACAAATTCCTATCCATCATTCAAGGATGAATGATTCCAAGGGGGAGATAATGTAACACCCTGCATTTTTGGGCTAGACTTTGAACCGTCATTCCTATGTGTGTAAAATCTAATCCCATGATTTATATTTGAATGTATGTGCCATGATATTTATCCTAGTGTTAAGAGTTCTTATGAGGTGAAAAATGTTCATAGGAAATACTTCGAGCAAAGCTGACTAAGAGCCTTTGATTTGGCCAAATTTTGGTGTTTGATTATACAAGGGTAAATTTTAAACGTGTATAAATTTTTAAATATGTATAATTTGGCAGCTCAAGACATGGAAAATTATATATAATTGAGTTATCTTTCCAACGATACCAATTTCTCCTTAATTCGACACCCGAGCGAAAAGTTATGACCATTTTCGTCAGAAATAGTAAGGGGTCGCAATAGTCCCATGCCGCGAGGGCTATTCCACCAAACTAGGGGTCGCATCGTGAGTTCTATTCCATTGGAATAGAGGTCACACCGTGAGGGCCATTCCCGCGGGAAAAAGAGGCCAAGGGGAAATTGGGTCCTTTACCCTCAACCTTAATCATTCAAAACACGATTTTTAATATTCAAGGGGCATTATTTGCCCATTACCTCAAAATTTCTCACTAGAAACCCTTCCACTTTCCCAAGAACAAATTTCAATCTTTTTCTCTCAAGAATTCAAGGATTCAAGCTTTAATTTCAAGATTTCTTCAAGAATTCGTTCAATTAAGGTATGTGGGGTATTCATCAATAGATTTATTTCACCCATTGAGCCCTAAAACCCTCTTTTGGTTAAAGTATGAATTTATTATACATGTTCAAGATGAATTTAACCCATGCTTTTATTTGTAATTTGAATTCAAGCCATGTCCATATGTGTTCCCATGTAAATTAAGCTATTTCATGTTCTAAATTTTAAAGAATCCATGTTATACTGAATGATTTCATGCTAATTATCAAATTCATGCAGCAATCCATGTGATTATGTTTCTTTCTCAAGTTTAACTCATCCCCATGCTCAACTTAAGGTATTTCACTCAATTATTGAAATGCCTTATGTTTTGGGTCTTTGAACTATAATTATATATCACTATTTTAAATATTGTTATCATATTTTGTGATCATTCAGTGATAGAGGGTTATGAACACCCGATACCTATGTATTTTTACATGTTTTTGTTTTCAAGTTACAAGTCAGTCAGACCTTGTTTTTATTATTTAATTAAGACAGTCATGTTTATATTGAGCACTTATCAGTACAGTACCACATCATGTTAGACTCATATTAATACTAGTGTCATTTATTTGGGAGTAGGATTTAGCACCAAGTGAACCCAGGGATGGGGGCTCACCTTCCTATAGAGGGTATGACTTTTGGTAGTAGTCTCTGAGTTCCAAAACTATGTAGCCAGCGTAGGTATGAGAGGTATTCCTTCTAGTAGAGGGTGGACACTCTTTTAGGGGCACCTTCTAGTAGAGAGTGACTCTCTAGTCCTGCAATACATCAGTTTAGTAGATCCACACAGCCATGTGTTAGTACCCGTGGCAAGGTACTAACACCCTTCCAACTAGGGTTATAGGTTAGAACCCGATTAGCTCAGATTGGGGCATGTCGATTACATGATAGCTCCCACAGTTTTTTTCAGTACTTAGTCTATACAAGTTTAGGTTTGCTTGACCAAGTAATCAGATTTTTAGTTATTCAGATATCAGTTATTCATGTTATTTAGATTATATCAGTACATGCTATACTTAGTCTTGCATTCTCAGTTTTACATGTTCATGTTTTCATGCTCAAGATCGATATATGATCTTTAAATCAGTTTTACAGCATATTCAACTTTACATGAGATTTGCATTCAGTATTCATGTTTTATCGCTTCCCAGCTTCAGTTCTACTTATTCTACAAAAGTAAAGATTTAAGAAACTAAGTGTAGTGATTCACCAGCTTATCAAATTATGTTTGTTACTCATGTTTTAAGATACTTCAACTTTCAGTTGATTTTAATTTCTTGGTGAGTCTAGATGCACTTAGCATGCATGTTTTAAGATTATGTATCTGTTCAGTTTTTACTTATTGCATTCACCCCCACTTACTCAGTACATTCTAAAAGTACTGACCACATGTATGTTTGTGTGGATACATTTTTTCATAATGTAGGTATCAGGAGTAGTCCACACACCAGGGTCAGACAGTTCTCATCTTTCAGCCTGCAGGTGATGAATTCTCCTATTTTGAGAACTCTAGTCAGTTGTAGTTCATGTACTTTATTTTGATTATTCATATGTATTGATTAGTGGTAGTTGGAGGCATGTTCCATCTATCTATAGTCAGTATAGTAGAGGCTTTATAGATGGTCAATAAGAGTCATTCATGTAATTCAAGTTCTTTCTTCAGTTTTATCATGTTGTAAACTTTATCAGTATTAGATTTATTCAGACTTTCTCATGATTATACTTCCGCTCAACAAATATAGTTTTTTATAAAATTTAAATTAGTTGCTCAAGCAGTATGCCCAATCATGGGTTAGCTTGAGATCACTTACGATTCTAAGCACCGTATTACGACTACGGGGTAGTCTAGGGTCATGACATCTTACTTCCCTCAAGAGTGAAAAGGGGAATAGTCTCAACCTCACATAATCAATTGACACACCGTGGGGATTAGCGAGTCACTAATCTCTAGAAAGTTTTGCAGATGGACTTGGGGATCTTTATGTGATAGCCTGGTGAATTATCCACTGTTGTACAAGATCTTCACCATGTTCTTCTTCAGTTCAAATTTGCCTCCAGGAGCCAATCTTCAAATGGCGGAGGTCACATTAGTCGCAAGTGGGATTGACACTTTGCGAACTGTCCTGTGGACTAGTGTATCCTCAGCTATGGGAGCAGGAAATATCTTATTCCTAGTGAATTTATGAGATATGGTAGAGAAGGACTATTTCTATCCTCTGTTGGTGAAAGCATTGTTCGGGCTCAGGTCTGGTTCAACCAATTCCCAGTCCCTTGCCAGCTAACTAGTCTACTAAACCTGTGTCTACAAATTCAGAAGCCAAGATCAAGTGTAAAGCACCAAGGAAATCAAAAAGTAAAACTAAAAATACGACAATTGCCAAATTAAAAGTCCCCGAGAACGGCGCCAAAAACTTGTTACACCCAAACGTACACGCAAGTATATATGGTCTCACCAAGTAATACAGTGGCCTTATAAAAATATGAATATTGATCCCTTAGAGACTTGTGTTAAAAACTATCCAAGCTTAGTTCACTACATCATTATATGAAGATTACGATCCTATTATATTCATCTCACATTCTACTCTATCATTCATCCTTCCGGGTTTATAATAGAGCTAAGCATGTGTAATAAGGGTTACGAATCCTTAAAATAGTAATAACAAAGATAAAAAAAACAACCAAAAATGATAAACAATCATAACTAAATCAATTCAAAAAAATAGTACTCATGTTCTTGGTCTTAACCCCGAAAAGGGGTGCTTAGTTGATCATGGACGTAACCGTAGTCACAATAAATGAATACATATTAAAATCTATAAACAAACCAAAGTAATCCAGGTAAACCCTAATATAAATGTTTTCAAGTCTCCCTTCCAGTACCAAAGTCGTCCAAGGTGTCAAACATAACAATAAGTTTCCTATTTATACTTAGACCAAAGTTGTCGTTTTTGACATAGAGTTGTGTCACGCCCTTATCGTGGTTCCTAGGGTCCATGGAATGCGCTAAAAGTGGTTAGATACTGTAATTGATCATTTAGGATGTCACTAAGGACGTTTCATGTCCCTAACATGGTGCCTAAAGTCCGTGGAATGCCAATGACTCCAAAACATCCATTTTTGGTCACATCTTGTCCCAAGTGTTTGTCCATCCATTCCAAGCCTTGTGATGCTATTTCCAATTGATTTACAGATTTTGTATCATCAGTAAATCATAATTATAAAATCACCAAACATCCTATAGCATCAAACACCAAAAATTAGAGCTAAAAACAACATACAATCCAAGATAATGAACTAGTAACTTAAGCAAAGAATACTAATTTTGTCCTTTTGATCGTTAACTTAGTGTTTTGTCTCTTGGCTTGATTCATTTGAAACTTAAGCACTATAAACAAGTTATTACACACATAATTACACAATTATTCCCTTATTAACTAATTGCACACCCTATAATCCATCGAGAACAACTAGAACAGCACATAGCTCAAGCTAGTAATACTAGTTTTCTCGTCTAAACTCCAAGTGGACAAATTGATTCCAAACTTGTTTGAAACACACATTAAACATTATAATCAAGTATTTTAACACTTAGATGCTATATTATAAAAATATTTACTCATTAAGAACAAGAGAAGTCCTCAAAACAAGGCTAATTAAGGTTGGATAACAATACTGAGGTGCATAAATTCACCTCAGATCAAAAACCTTTCAAGTTATTCTCAGCAGTCATGCACCACCATCAGTTTCCTGGTATTGTTGCAAGTACCTGGTCACAAAGTTATACTGAAACTAAGATGTATTCATTGTCTCAAAAATTAAAGCTCTTAAAGGCAATCTTTAAAGTCTCAACTCTTATCTAGCATCCTATGAAAGCCACTTGCACCCCACCACGCATAAACTTGAAGGAACTCAAGATAAGCTAAATTTTGATATAATGAACAAACACTTGATTGAGGAGGAAAGGACACTTATTCAAGACCTATACAAGGGGAGTTTAGTGGAAGAGCAGTCATTAAGGCAAAAATCCAGGGCTACTTAGATCACATGTGGATACTCCAACTCAAAAAAATTTATGCTCAATGCAGGAACTTCTATTTATGTTGATTAAGGAGAGAAGATAACAGACCTTGTGTTAGTGTAACAAGAGTTTTTTTTTCTCTAATTTTTTAGGTTCTGCAGCTACTGAGGTCCTTTGTCCAAACTCAAAAGTCATTAATAAGGGCCCTTGCTTGTCTCCTCAATAGAAGCTAACACTTATACAAAAGGTTACAAAAGTGGAAATTCAGAATGCTATTAAGGAGATGCGTATTGGCAAGTCACCGGGAATGGATGGATACCTATTGAATTTTACACTAGTCAATGGAAACTGTGAGAACTGATGTGATTTGGAGTACAAGAATCCAGTGAGGGAAGCTGCATAAATCTTTAACATGTACTGTAGTAACCCTTGCGCCTAAAGTGGCTACTCCTACAATGATTAAAAATTATAGTCTAATAGTCTGTTATACTACTTTCTATAAAATTATTATAAAGGTTTTGACTAACAGAATGAAAGGGGTAATGAAAACTATTATTAGTCCTTTCCAGTCAGCTTTCAATGAGGGCAGGTGTCACAACCCGATTTCTCAAGTTATGATGGTGCATACCCTATCCTACCAGTAGGCAAGACAAATCATAGCCCAGAATAATAGGTAACAAGCTAATAGGCAGAAACTAGAAAATATCACGTAGAATGATAGTTGTACTAATGACAAGTGATAAACAGAAAGGAAACATATATAATATATTAGATGAGAGAAGAAAAAGGACCAAATATACAAATGAATTCCTCCCAAGACCTGGTAAGGTTGGTACTAGAGCCACTACTAAAAGATTCCCAGAGTACTAGATAGAATTCAAAATATACACAACATATACAAGCAGTATCGAGTACAAAAGACTAAACCGGAATAGATGAAGGAGGATCAACCTCGGACGATAATAAGATCACCCTTCTCAGAATCAGTACTGAAAGGTAGGAATCACGTCAACGTCGACTTCTAATACTCAGATCTGCATCAAAGAAAATATGCAGAAGTGTAGTATGAGTACCAAAGAAATAGGTACTCAGTAGGCTCAATATAGAAAAAGTATAACTTTAATGTGAAGGGTGTAATCTAAGTCAACAGTAAACAAGTATAGAAAGGTAATCAATTACCAAGCTATGCAAATGCAGTAAAAGAATAAATATAAGCGATACAGAAAATAAATAATACAGCAATAACAGACAAATCAAACATAACCTAACTGGGGCCCCATAATCCCGCTAGGTACACTGAAGAAAATAATTAACCCAATATACCCCCATAAATCGGTGGGACATAGAAGAAGTAATTAAAAAAAATAAACGTAAATAATCTATAACTCAGTCAATCCCAAGAAATCATATTATCCATCCAGATGTGCACCAGGCTAGAACCGACACTAATGGGTAGTAACGAGAGGCCAGACATTGGGCTCGAACTGGTAGTAGTGGATATTAACAAGAGATATGTTGAATTTGAACCAAAAATCATGGGTAATAATGAGATGCAACATATATGATATACAACAGAACTCATAATCAAATACCGAACTCAAACCAAAACTCATCAAAACCACGACTCCCAGAAGAACCATAATCAGTACCAGAATTACCAAACCATCATAACCAGATGTCGGACTCGAACCGAAACTCATAGCAATCATACTCAACTATAATATTAAAATCCAAATCATTCCATAACCATATGCCAAAGTGGTGCAAATATTCACAATCAATGATAGAAATAAAGTATACTGAACCTAAAGCGCAACAAAAATACATTTAATTAACCATTTGAACATCTTAATTAAAAATGAAAAAAATCTAAGGTTTCTCAAACTTAATTTCACATCCTAAAGTGATAGATGTTATATCATACTAAAAGGTAAAATATCAAAATTTACTAGAACAGGGTCCTAACCGAATAAATAAGGCATGTTATATATCAACACTACGCAACTATAAGTACTTATCAAAAACTAGCATAATAGTACAAAAATTTAGTAAATAATCTCAATCTAAAGATAGGATAAGCCTAGCTTACACCAAAGCTAAAATGTCGTTTTGTGAAGCCTCCGGATAGTGCCACTAAACCCCAAACTTGAACAACTTGATGTGAATAATTAATTTTTCTCTCAATGATCAGCTATAATGTTAGTGGATATCTCACAAAAACTACTCTTTAATAAATATGTACAAACTCTATATATATATAACTATGTATCACATCTTCGTAAAGTACAAATGAACATCAATATATATAAGTAACGAATTAACTATATCTAAGTTTAAATGCAAATCTTTGTAAAGTGCAAATGAACATGTATTCTCCTATATAATAAGTCACGGTGTAGCAGGTGAAGCACACACCACATCATCGACATCCCTGCTTGCCCTTATTTGACGTGCTTACTCTGTAATTTTACTATATTATTCCTAATTAATTATTATATGTCATTTACGTATTAAAAATATTAAGTATATTGAACAAATAAAATAAAAGAGACATTTATTACATGTCTGGTTCAGCTACTTCAACGATAATTTTACTATATCATCCCTAATTAATTATTATATGTCATCTAAGTATTAAAAAATTGATAATATTTAATATTAAATTAACTTGACATCTTATATGAAGTCCACTTAATTATTTTAACAGATATTTTTATAGTAATTTTTCTATATCACTTTTAATTAGTTATTATAAGTCATTTAAGACATGTTTGTACTATATCACCCCTAATTAATTATTATGGTCATCTATACATTGTGCTAATTAAATTAGAATAGAAAAAAATATTATAAATCTCAATAATTAAAAAATAAATTATTTAAAAAACATAATTGACTATCAATGTCACAAAAAATTGGACAAGAAGGAGAGTAACATATATTATTTGAAAAATTATATAAAAAAGGTATTATAAATTACAATAGTTAATAATTTAAAATATCTAAAAAAAAAAAAATTGTTATATATTCAAGAAAAATACATAATAAATTACAATATTTAATAACTTAAAATATCTAAAAAAAAATAATTAATTTATTATACATAGCAGAAAATACGTAAGAAAAAATTATTAATCACAATAATTAACAACTTAAAAAATTTAAAGGATATAAATATTTGGTTGACTCTCGAAATTATATCAATGCCACTTAAATTGGAATAGAAAAAAAGTTATTATAAATCTCAATAATTAAAAACTTAAATTATTTTTAAAATATAATTGATTATCAATGTCACAAAAGTTTGGACAAAGAGAGTATCATGTTTTATTTGAAAATTACATAAAAGATATTCTAAATTAGAAGAGTTAACTAACTTAAAATATTTTATTATAAATTTCATTATTACTATGTGAAAAGTAGAAAAAAATGATTGACTCTCGAAATTATATGAGTGTCATATTGACAATTTAAAATATTATTATACAAATTTTATTAATCTAAATATAATAATATATATCTAACTAGGAATTTATAACCAAACAAATGAAGGTTTTAATTAAATGATACAATTATATATAACATAAAATTTTCAATGATCAATATTGGGTCGTGCGTAGCACGACCAACTAGTATATATATAAGTAATGCCGGCAATTTAATGATAAGATCCTATTTAAAGGTTTCTGCCGAACCTACTTGGCTTTTTAATAAATACTTCACTTGACACTTACCAATTAACTTGACACTTAAGGTGTCATATGTCACGTATGCGCACATATATATAAATTAATTATCCAATTTAATCCTGTTATGTATATATTCGAGTATTACATAAGTTTGTGGTAAAAAAATTATAATAATTTGAATATATCATAAATAATAAAAAAAATATTTCTAATAAAACTTTTTATTATAAAACAATGGTATTAACCTTTCTAGATTACTATCTTCGCTTAAAATGTTAATAGACTATAACTGCTATTATAAAGTAATGTAGATAGACCATAACTAAAAAATTTAACACATTTCAATTACATTATAGGGGGGTAATAAATTATATTTCTACCTAATGTCAATTTAAATTAAGTATACTACAATATATTTGGCAGTACTAAAATTCTCAAACGAACCGTCCGAAAATCGAACTATCAATCCCAACAAGTCATAAATAACTTGGGGCAGTTATAGAAAAGCTCTAGACACCAAAAATGTATAAAAACATAGAAAATGATTGTGAGGGTCATTACAACATCCATTACTAAAAGGACTTTCTTCCGCGAAAGTAAAGCATAATGAAGTACTTGAAGGCTCAAACAGGTAAAGATACTGGGTGCACATATCACGCTCGAGAGGAAGGCCTGGCAGGTTGGTCGGAATCACATAAGGAAACTCGCGTACCACAAGGACAGAGTCAAGCGATTGACTTTCAACACTAATATCCCGAACATATGGAAAACATGACTCACAACCCCTCGATATCAGTCTCATATCTTGAATGTAAGAAATAATTCCATCAACACGTGGAAAACAGAACCCTTCCACACAACTGGACGTACTCCAGGCAAGGCAAAGGTAAAAATCTTAGCAAAACAATCCAAGACCGCATGGTAAGGAGATAGCCAATCTATTCCTTAAATCACAACAAAATCTACCATATCTAGGATAATGAGATCAATCTAAGAATCAAACTCCCGTATCATCACCAAACAAAATCTATATATTTAATTCACTACTAAAGAATCACCCATGGGGTTAGCTATACGCAATGACACAGATAAGAACTCTAAATATAAACCCAGCCACAATGCAAAATAAACAGAAATAATGAAAATGTGGAACCAAGATCAAACAAAGTAGAAGTTGGCTGATGACATACAAAAAATCAGACCTGTGATTACAGCATCCGAAGCATCATCTTTTGATCTACCTCGTACAACATGCAAATGACATTGTCCACTACTGAACTAGGTTTCTGTCTGACCACCTATCCTATCTCTCTGTGGACCATCTCTATAACCCTAGGGACCATCCCTACGACCTTGTGCACCACCCCTACATAATGGCGGCACGAATCTGATCGGCTATGCAGTCAAAATTAAAGGCTCAATCAGCCTGCGCCAAGGAAAACCATGGCCGAAGGGACTAACAACTTTGCCATCATAACATGCCCGGGACACCCTACTCTGTCTAGATGGTCTGGAGGATCCAGAATGACCACCCCGACTCAACGATTCTGACTGAGTACCCCTCTGCGGCTGACTGTTTCTCTGACCACTGGAACCACTATAACTGAGCTGACCCTTGTCTGATATTTGAAATTATGCATGAACTGGCCAACCATACTGGCCCTAACACTAGGAAGGTTCCTGTTGGGGATACCTACCATGAAATCTTTGACTTACGGACTGTGAACCGCTTTAGCTACCCTGGTAATGAGGTCTCTTATAGCTGTCTCCTTGGACATCACGATCCATCTCCTCTATGGAATAACATGCTCAGCTATCTTAGAAAAAGACTTTCTGGGAGTTATCAAACTTTGTGTATCCCTACGAAGCAACAATCTCAATCCCCTGACAAAGCATCGAATCCGTTCATACTCCATAGGCAGAATCATAGTGGAGTGTCTGACTAACTCATAAAATTTTTCCTCATACTCAGTCACTAAATAGAACCCTATCTAAATGTTGTAAACTTATTCCAAAGATGCTCGCGCATGCTGTGAGGCATATACTTCCCAAAAAAAGCCTCGAAGAAGTGAGTCCAAGTCACTGGTAGAGATCCAACTGGCCTGGAATTAAGATAACCTCTCCACCACCTCCTCGTAGTCATGTCTAACTTATAAGCAATAAATTCCAGTCCTTGCAACTCAACCAACCCAAAATTCTGCAATTGTTCCTTATAACTAGCTAGGAACTCATTAGCATCCTCTTTTGGGGTCCCAGCAAACTTGGGTGGAGTCAATCTCGAAAATTGGCCCAGCATTTTCTGCTCCTCTGAAGACATAACTGGTTGGGCTACTACCGGTTGTAGAACTACTGGTGCTAGCGGAACCTCTACCCTAGGTGTCGCTGACGCAGGCTGTACCCCTAAATCAACACCACCATGTGTTGTTGGTTGACCTCCCTCGGTCAACAGACCACCAATTAACCCCAATAACAGTACCAATGTATTTTTAAGAACCAAAAAAGATATAAAATCAGGTGAAGCCTAGGTTACCCCCTGGCCCACCTGCTGCTGTGGCGGAATACCTGGAGGTCCCTTAGTCTTAGGAGCTATGACAGGATTAGGTGATGGATCTGTAGCCTGATCTCGAACTGGGTTGCTTCTCTATCTTGCCCTTGCCTTTTAGTTCGACCTCGACCCCTAACCAGAACTCTAGCAGCGGACCCGGGGTCCCAATCCCTGGCTCCCACACCTTGTATCCAATCTATCTGCGTAAAGAGTGAACCAATAAAGATTTAAAACTAACTTAAACCCAATGCACAAAAATGGATCAAGAAAATGAGATTATTCCCTAAACATGCTTTGTAGCCTCCTGAAATAGGATACAGACGTCTTTGTACCGGTCTGCAGGACTCTACTAAACATTGGATCTATTACTAACAGTACCAGTGAAACCTAGGCTTTGATACCAAGCTTTCACGGCTCAATTTTCAAGTCATGATGGCTCCTACCCTATCCCACCAGTAGGAAATCCAAACCATAGCCCAAAATAAAAAGTAATGGGTTAATAGGCTGAAACTAGAAAATATCGCGTATACTGATAGTTGTACAATGACAAGTGATAAACAAAAAGAAAACATATATAATATATCAAAACAAGAGAAGGAAAAAGACCAAATATACAAACGAATCACTCTTAAGACCTAGTAAGGTTGTACGAGAGCCACTTCTAAAAGATACCCAGAGTACTAGATAGAATCCAAAATATACACAAAATATACAAGCATTCTCGAATACAAAAGATTAAATTGGAATAGATAAAGGAGGATCAGCCTCGGATGACAGTAAGCTCACCCTGATCTTAATCAGTACTAAAATATTGGAACCACGTCAACACCGTTTTCTAGTATTCGGATTTGCATCAGAGAAAATATGCAGAAGTGAAGTATGAGTACCAAAGCAAAGGGTACTCAGTAGGCATCATCGGCCGACTGAGCTCAATACAGAAAAAGTATAACTACAATGTGAGAAGTTTAATCTAAGTCAACAGTAAATAAGTATAGAAAGGTAATCAACTACCAAGCTATGCAAATCCAGTAAAGGAATAAATATAAGTGGTACAAAAAATAAATAATGCAGTAATAACAGGCAAATCAAACATAACCAAACTAGGCCCCCATAAGTCCACTAGGTACACTGAAAAGACAATTAACCCAACCGTACCCCCATAAGCCGGTGGAACACACAAGAAGTAATTAAAGAAAATAAACATAAATAATTTGTAACTCAGCCGATCCCAAGAAATCATAGTATTCATTCATATGTGCACCGGGCCTGAACCGATACCAATGGGTAGTAACGAGAGGTCAGATGTCGGGCTCGAAGCTGTAGTAGTGGATAATAACAAGAGATCATCTGCTGGATTCGAATCGAAAATAGCAGGTAATGATAAGAGGCCACATATATGATATACAACAGCACTCATAATCAGATGTCGGACTTGAATCAGAACTCAGTGGAACCACAACTCCTAGAAGCACCATATTCAGTACCAGAATTCTCAAATCATCACAACCAGATGTCGGACTCGAATCGAAACTCATAGTAACTATACCAAACTATAATACTAAAATCCAAATCATACCATAACTAATGTCAAAGTGGTACAAAGATTCACAATCAATGACAGAAATAAAGTATATGTTGAACCTAAATCGAAACAAAAATACATTTAATTAACTATTTGCACATCTTAATTAAAAATGGGGAAAATTTAAAGTTTTGCAACTTAATTCCATGTCCTAAAGTGAGATACTATATCATACTGAAAGATAAAATATTAAAATTTACTAGAACGGGGTCCTAACCGGATAAATTAGGCATGTTATATATCAACGGTGCGCAACTACAAGTAATTATCCAAAACTAGCATAATAGTACATAATTTTAGTAAATAAACTCAATCTAAAGGTAGGATGAGCCAAGCTTACCTGAACGCCAAAGCTAAAATATCTTTTCACGAAGCCTCCGGATAACGCCACTAAACCCGAGCTTGAACAGCTTGATGTAAATAATTAATTTCTCTCTCAATGATCAACTATAATGTTAGTGCCTATCTCACAAAAATCACTCTTTAATAAACATGTACATACTATATATATATAACTATGTATCATATCTTTCTAAAGTACAAATGAACATCTATATATAAGTAATAAATTAACTATATCTAAGTGTAAATGCTAATCTTTGTAAAGCGCAAATGAACATGTATACATACATATGTATACATGTATGTATGTATATATATATATATATATATATATATCGAGAATTTAATGATAAGATTCAATTTAATGGTTTCTGCCTAACCTACTTGGCTTTTTCATAAATCCTTCACTTGACACTTACCAATTAACTAGACACTTAAGGTGGCATATGTCACATATGCACACATATATATATATATGTATCAATTATTTAATTTAATCCCGTTATGTATATACTTAGGTATTGCATAGGTTCGTGGTAAAATAATTACAATAATTTGAATATATCATGATTAATAGAAAATTAGTTCTAATAAAACCTCTATTATAAAATAATAATATTAACTTTTCTAAATTAATATTTCTGCTTAAAATATTAATAGACTATAAATACTATTATAAAGTAATATAGATATATCATAATTAAAGAACTTAACACATCAATTATATTCTAGAGGAGTAATAAATTATATTTATACCTAATGTCAATTTAAATGAAGTATTCTCTAATATATTTGGCAATACTAAAATTCTCAAACGAACCACCCAGAAATCGAACTATTGGTCCCAACAAGTCATAAATAACTCGGACAATTATAGAAAAGCTCTAGACATCAAAAATGTATATAAACACAAAATATGATCGTGAGAGTCATTTCAGCAGGTCCATAATCGACAATGTTTTATTTAGTCACGAGTTGTCTAGGAAAGGACTGTCTCCTAGGTGTGTGTTAAAAGTTGTCTTAAAGAAAGCTTATGTTAGTGTAGAATGGTGTTTTATAAAGAGTATGCTGGCAGAACTAGGTTATCCTAAAAAAATTATTGGTTGGATAATGGAGTGCGTCACAACTGTCTCTTATTTACTTGTGCTCAATGGTGGACTTACTAAATCTTTTTAGGGTAAGGGAGGGAAGACAAGGGGGGTCCTATGTAGCCTTATCTATTTGCGTTTGCTATGGAATAACTCTATAGAAAGCTGACCACGATTACTTTAGATCCCAAATTCTAGTTTCACCCTAGGTGATAAAAGCTTGGTTTAGTGCATATCTGCTTTGTAGATGATTTATTCATATTCTGCAAAGCTGGGGACAGTCCTGGCCACATGGCCAATCTTATCACATACATAGCAGTCTTTATTATCAGTCTCAATAGGAGAAGGTACAACTAGGCCCGAATGGCCACCCTCAACTGCTGGACTAGAAGGTACACCACTTGAACTCTGTAATGCCGTATGTACTGACCTACCATGGTATCCACGAGAACCTCTAAAATCTCTGTCTCAAGAGGTCTAACTCCTGAACTCACCAAAACATCATGCCTTTTTGGTGCCTCCATGAGATGCACTAAGAATGCCCTCTGTCATCTTAGCATGATCCACAATACTCTAAAACGAATCCCCAAACACAACTATCTGAGATGTAGCCAACTGAAGGAAGACATCCAAACCCTTCACACACTTTTGAATTTTCTCAGACTCGGTAGAAATGCTATCATAGGAATATCTGGACAGAGCATGGAAGTGTGCCTCATACTCAGGAACTGTTATGGAGCCTTGCTCCAAATGATCAAACTCGTCCTGCATACGGGCTCTCAAACTGAAATGCACAAATCTCTCTAGGAAAGCCTCAGTGAACTGATCCCAAGTCATCTCGAGAGAATCACGGGGTTTACGACTGACAAACGACCTCCACCAATCTCTCGTTGTATCTCTCAACTTATAAAAGGTATAAGCAACCCCATGAGACTCGAGTGAACCCAAATTATGCAACTTCTCTCGGCAATCAATCAAAAACTCATAGGCATTCTCGCCCATTGCGCCACCAAATCTGGGAGGACCCAAATGAGTAAACCTCTCGAACCTCTTCTGATCCTCAAAAGACATTACTGCACTAGCTATGAGAGGAGGCATAGTAAATTTGGCAGACTATGATCCCATCTGGGAAGGTAACATGGATGACGGCTGGGCTCCTAATCTTGAAACCCCATAGTCAGATGTCGACACTAAAGGTGGAATAGGACTCGGGGTCTGAGGAGGACCAAACCAGAAGCAGGTGTGACAGAGGATCCACACTCTGAACTGAAGGAACACCCGGCATAACCAAAGGAGAACCCTCTAGACGGGACATCAAACGCACCAACAATCCCTCTAACACTAGGACAGATGAACTCTGAAGAACTAGAGTAGGACCCACCCCTCCAACCTGCTCAACACGAGGCTCAGGAGAGAGTCCCCTAGCACTCCTCCTAGACGGGGAAACACCACGGGGATGTCCCCTTCCTCGAGTCCTTCCATGACTCGAGGCTTGCCCTCTGGATGAAGGCTCTACATTACTACTCTCGTGGGACCTAGTCAACACCATCTGCGTAGAAAGAGTGAAACATAACTCAAAACACAAGATATGAAGGAACTTTGCACTGTAAGGAATAAAAATAAGGAAAGTTTTCTAAAGACATCCTATAGCCTCTCGAAGTTAGACATGGACTTTTACGTGTTGATCCGCGAGACTCTATTAGACATCCTGTTCTTATACCGTTGATACCAATAAAACCTAGCTTCTCTGATACCAATTTTTCATGACCCAAATATGAGGGTCATCTTATCGCGGCGTACCTTGACAAGTAAACCTCTCACCCAAACTGATATGAAAATAGGAAAAGATATAAATATCCTAAGGTAAGGCTTCTATAATGAAGTCAAACCATATAAATAATCATAATAACATGAAAAGAACTTATCCAAAATACCAAACATGCCCAAAACCAGGTGTCAATAGTGTAAGAACTACTAATACATCCCAAGAGTCAAATACATCAAAAAAATAACCACAAACGAATAATATATATTCCTGAATACTAATAAAGACATAACAACTTTAGAAAGATAGAGATGAACTTCGGACGCATGAATGTCCAGCTGCTACCTTGAAAGCTCCAACAATTGCCCGAGTCAAGCAAGATGAGGCGCACTTGAGCTAGGACCTGCACCGAAAGGGCGCAGTAGGCATGACTACGGTCCACTTGTTCTCAATAGATATCACAGGCCGACCAAGCAAAGTAGTAAATAAAGCATACAAAATATACATTAAGGGCACGTCACCTGCAATCAGAAAATATCTCACAAGGGTAGCCCACACCGCTTGCACTAACATTTCTAATATATATCACATATATTGCACCACCACACCAAGATAGAATAAAAGTACGTATTACATCACAAATAAAAAGAACAAGGGGGAACATGCATATACAAGATCATCAAATATAAGTAAAAGAAGATACGATAAATACATAGATGACAAATCAATATGCTAATACAACACAATATAACACAATAAAGTAAGTGCAATGTATATAAGAAGGAGGATGATGGTGATGATGCATGAGGACATCGCACAACCTCTAGGATCATCGCACAATCTCTGTATACACCTATGGAGCTAAAGTTTTCCGATGTAGGACCCAGGGGGGTTCTTCAACCCGTATACAATCCACATATCTCATATCTTCTTTATGGAACATCCCTGGGAAAAGATTTTATAAGGTGTTATAATATCTCCTCCTGGCACATTCCTCGGGGAGGGTTTTAAAAAGGTGTTGCCAGTGTTTCTCAGATGTTGACATGGTGATACCAATGTTTCATGAATGAGTATGATATGAGAATGTAATGATCACAACCAATCACAATGAGTATTTTCACAGCCAACCACAATGATACATTTTCACAACTATGTGCACCAATGTCCACTCATTATTTTATTTTCATCCACGAATTTCCACATGTCTCATATGCCAAATAAAGTATGAATATAATCATAATACCCCAATGGTACCATATTAATCATCTTAACAACACAATATAATTATTCACATGTATTCATGGCTATTAATATCATATAGGACCCCACACGGTCACACATATCACATAATAACTGAATTTTGATAATTACATCACATTTAGGCCCCTACATAGGAACAACACATAGATAGCCATTTTTCATGATTAGTTCCCATCTTTAACATACATTTTGTACCATTATTTACTATCCAGCCAAGTCTGAAAGAGTTAAGCCATAACCTACCTCGAAAGGTGAAACCGGTCCACTACACTTGAACCCGTGACCTTACATTTCATGAATAATTCCAAACTTCACTAAAAACATCAAAAATGAAATCTACGAATCAAAACAAAATCAATGGCACCCATATTAACTACTTTTTTTCTGGGTCAAAACAAACCCCCAAAATGAATTTCCGAAAAAGAAGGGCAAAATCAGGACTTTACTTCAAAAATATGTTCTCCATATTTTTAGAAATCTACAGATGAAAACCCAAGATAAATCGAGTAAAAAATGAGGTTTAAATTGAAGAAAAATACGTTTTTAAGCTTTACCGGGTAAAATCTTTGAAATCTAGGTTAAAATCAAGAATTGAAGTTGTTTTGAAGGTTAAATTGATGAAAAACTAGTAATTATAAGATAAAAACACTATTCAAGTGAAAATGAGTGAAAATGGTGTTTAAAATCAAGCCATAAGATTTTTTGGATTTTGAGAAATTAATTAAGAAATTACTAAGAAAAGGGTAAATTCTTATCTTAAATCCGTAATAAAACCAAGAAATAGGTGTTAATCTAGCTTCCCAAACTCCCACAAGCTTCACTTTTAAGCTCTCAAACTATTTTTGGGTTTAACTCTCAAGTGGCAAGATGAAAAATGAGCAAAATAGGCCCAAAAAGGGTGAAAATCTGCTATTTATTGCAGTTTTTATGTTGGTTGATCGGACTTTGACGGGGTGCTCGACATTCGTTCGGAGTCCGATACATGCAAACGAACTATGCAACCATACTAAATTCGACATTCCGGATGCGATGGCCATATCACATTTTTAAAAAAATATCATTTTTATAAAGTTGACCGCCAAAACTCGAAATCATAATTTTTTAAACCGAGAGTCGAAATGAGATTTAAAAGCCGTAAAATCATTCCAAATATTCTAACACCCTAACTTTGATATTATGGATCTACTGGAAAAGTCGTATTTTCCATCCGAGGTCGTTTCGATCAAATGTGGGTCCCACACCCAAATTTCTAATTTTTTCACTTTCCGACCAACAAGTCGAAATGAGCTCAGGTGCATCAAGATACGAACCAAGGATCTACCTAGCCTAAAATCAATATTTTGAAGTTGTTGGCGCAGTCCGTTCGTCCATCCATCACACGGATCAAAAGATATCCACATCAGTCCAAAATAAGACTCTTGAAGCCATCAAAAACCACAATATCACATAAATGATACCAAAATAGATCAAAAATCATGTCAATCACTCTCACACTCCAGAAATATCATAATGAAACTACGGGGGAGGTAAAATAGTCAAATCACATAAAATTACAAATTTTATATATTTCATCAAATTTTTAGGTCGTTACAAATTTTTAATCAAACGCAATGATGCCTGTGATCAAAGCCAAAACTTCATACAATATATTGCTTGGTAGGCCTTGGGTACACGAGAACAAAATTATCTCATCTTCTTACTATCAATGCTTGAAGAACCTCAAAGGTGGGGTGGAAGAAATATAGTTGTTGATAATAAGCCATTCACTGAAGTTGAGTCACACTTTGCCAATGTGAAATTCTACTTGAATACTTATGTTGTGAATGAGAAAAGGGATGATGATATCACCAAGACCGAGTATGACAATCATGCAGCTAAGAAGGTAGCAGTGACTGTCAAAAAAGCCACCACAAAGAAGCTTCTCTCTACTCAAAATAAAGAAAGTGTTGCATCTATGAAAAAGAAGGCCACTTCTATCCTCCGGTACATACCAAAAGTAAAGAAAGAAAAGGATCATTTATCCGATGCCCAAGATAATGCGCTAGAGGGGCTAACACTACGTATCAAGTAGATTGATGCAATAAAACCATCCTCAAGGATACTGGAAGAATTTGTGGCTCAAAATCCTCCACAATAGATAACACTCCCTATGAAGCGTACAAAAGAGGGTTTCGATACAAATGCATACAAGCTATTTGTAAAGGTTGGATATAATGCTAACAAGCCATCAAGGTTGGGCAAACTTCCGTTAGAAGGTAGAACAAGACAGGCACATAAAGGCCTAGGGTACACGCAGCTATCTCCAATTCACATTTCCATAAGAAGGGCGGTTAGTAACTACATCACCGTGGAAGAAAAGTCTATTGCATCCAACAAAAGCCTTTTGTCTTCGATCGATTGGGAGAACCAACTACAAGAATTTCTATTTTTGAGAGGTTGGGTCCACTAAATACCAAGAAAAGCAGAAAACATCGGAGAAGTTGTCTAAACATAACAAGACACTCTTCACCTAAGATCTAGAAATATTTCCAAAGTTTGATTTCTCTAGATTGAGGCGACATGCAGAACTGGTGGTTTCATGGAAGAAGGTGTTAAAAGAAAAGGCGCATACTATGGTTTAGACCAAGAAGTGTGAGGAAGATAAAGAAAGTATTGGATCCTCATATCATGTTACAACCGAGAATGAGAACGATGACTCATCTCGAATAAATGTTGTTGAAGAGATGGAAGATACTTTCTGGTGTTACCCCATATCCATCAACGACAATGATCCTCAAAAGGAGGAATATGATAGAGATGCTCCATTGCAACTTGAAGAAGGAGTGTAGGCCACAATACATCCCTTGATGAAAGTTAATTTTGGAGCTGATGAAGACCCAAGACCAACTTACTTGACTACGTTTCTAGAAATGGAAGAAAAAATCACTTATATGGACATACTCAAAGAATATAGGGATTTCTTCACTTGGAGTTATAAGTAAATACTTGGCTTAGATTCAAAAGTAACAGCCCATCAATTAGCAGTCAAGAATAGTGCTCGTTCTATTAAGCAATCCTAAAGGTGCTTTAGGCCAGAACTGGTTCCATTGATTGAGAATGGAGTTAATAAACTCATTGAAGCTATTTTTATTCGTTCATTTAAATATCCCATATGGATTTTAAGTATTGTTCTTGTGAGGAAAAATAATGGCCAAATTAGAGTTTGTGTCGACTTTAGGGAGCTCAACAGTGTCTGTCCTAAGGATGATTTTCCATTCCCCATACTAGAGTTGATGACTGATGCCACCACTAGTTATGATATAATGTCCATCATGGATGGATCATTCGGCTACAATAAAATTTGCATGGCACCAGAGAATTAATAGTTCACTGCATTTCGTACGCCTAAAGGTATTTATTACTACAAGGTGATGCCTTTTGGTTTGAAGAACATTGGTGCCACTTATCAAAGGACTATTGCAAAACATCTTTGATGGCCTACTCCATAAAAATGTTGAATTCTCTATGGATGATTTAGTGGTAAAGTCAATAAAGAAAGATAGCCACTTAAAAGACCTAAGAAAGGTATTCGAGTTGCTCCGAAGATACCAACTTAGAATGAATCCATTGAAATGTGCCCTTGGAGTTACCTTTGGAAAGTTCCTTGGCTTCATTGTACGACATCGAGGAATTGAAATTGATCAGGCCAAGGTCGATGTAATTTTTAAAATTCCCGAGCCTCGAAACATTCATGAGTTAAAAAGCCTTCAGGGAAGGCTGGCTTAATAAAGGAGGTTTATCTTGATCTGGCTGAAAAATATCAACCCTTTTTAGCTGTCTCATAAAGAAGGATACTCTTATCGAATGAGACCAAGCTTATAGTAAGGCCTTCGAGAGTATCAAATCATACTTGATGAAGCCTCCAATTCTTGCGGCACCCATACCTGGGAAACCGTTAATACTCTATATCGTGGCACAAGAAAGGTCAGTTGGAGCACTATTGGATCAAGAAAATAGTGAAGAGAAAGAAACTCTCTTTACTATCTGAGCAAAATGATGACACCAAATGAGCTGAAGTATTCTTCGATCAAAAATTTATGTTTGGCATTACTCTCAATCCAAAAAATAAAACACTACTTTCAAGATCATATCATTTGTATTGTGTCAAGGGCAAATCCCATCAAGTTTGTAATGTCGAAATCAGTCCTTAGTGACCGACTTGCAAGTTGTTACCTATAATTTCAATAGTTTGAGATCGTGTACATCCCCCAAAAGGCCATAAAAGGACAAACTTTGGCGGACATCTTGGCAAACCATCCTATATACCTGATGATTGAAAATTGACCGATGAACTTCCTAATAAAGATGCAATAGTTGTTGAAGTTAGATCCCCATAGAAGATGTAGTTTGACGGTGCAGTACATCGGGATGGCGTTGGTGTTGGCATAGTGTTTGTCACTCCACAAGGGAAGGTCATCCCGTACTTTTTACCTTGGCAAATCATTGCTCTAATAATGTTTTTGAATATCAAATGCTAATACTCCGAATTGAGATGGTTGTCGACATAAAGCAACTATAATTACAAGTATTTGGTAACTCTCAATTGGTGATCAAGAATCTATTGGGAAGCTATGAAGTTAGAAAGCCTGAATTGCGCCTATATCATGATTATACTCAAAAGTTAATGAGATGGATTGGATAAGTAACCCTCCAGCACGTGCTAAGAAAAGAAAATAAGCAAGTTGATGCCCTAGTTACTTTGGCCTTGACCCTAACTCTGTCGAATCAGATACGAGTTACTATCCGCTAAGAATGGATGGTACCACCATTGATGAGGATCAAGGTGTAGAGAACCTAATAGCTGTGTCTAAATCCATAAAGTAATATTTTCAAAAACCTATCATTGACTACTTATGTTATGGGATACTCCCAGAGGATCCAAGGAGAAGGACTGACATCCATCGCCATGCACCCCGTTTCTTTTACTATAAAGACACACTATATAGAAGATCATTTGAAGGAGTACTCTTGTGATGTTGGAGAGAGAAATAAGTGACCCAAGCTTTACAAGATGCACACTCGAGAGTTTGTGGATCTCATCAGTCTGGATCAAAGCTTTAATTTTACATTAAAAGGATGGGGTATTATTGGCCAACAATGGTGAAAGATTGTAATGACCCTTTCATTTATTTTCCAAATTTTCACTTATTTCTCCCGTTTAAGCTTCTCCATAGCATCCCCAATTTATTTATGACTTTTTGGGACCGACGGTTCAGTTACCGGGCAGTTTGTTTGGTTTTTAGAACCAATTCTCTATTTAGAAATCTTTGTTGTTTCCAAATGGTCACTGGGAAAAAACTTTGATGAAATAATCTCGAATGCAAATTATGAATACACCATCAGATCCAGAATATCAATTTTAGTCTAGGTAGACCTTTGGTTTTGGTCCCAATGCACTTGAGCTCATTTTGACCTATCGATCAAAAAGTTAAAAATTTAAAAGTTTAGGTGTGGGACCTGTATTTGGACAAAACGACTTAGGATTGAGAATTCAAATTTACCAATACATTGGAATAATTAATTTAGTATGGTTACATATTTTGTTTGAGAAAATCATATTTCAAATGAATCCCGAGGTTTCATTGGAAACTTGGAAATTTTCCAAGTTTTATTGGTCCTGGTGCATCAGCGATCATGGCATGGAAAAGGTGATTATGGCACAACGATTGTGGAAAATCCACGGCTATCAAGGTACTACAATCATGGGTCGCGCTTCGGCTATTGTGGCATCTCATTTTTTGTGGGTCTATAAATAGACCCCATAGTCGTGATTTGGGTCATTTTCTCTTCACCCTTGAGAGCTTAAAACCCTAAATGGGTATAATAACTCAAAATTGATCATGGTGGGTGATGTGGGAACTTGTTTATCATCTTTTATCCCGGATATCTTACAAATTCAAGGTAAGAATCCTTTGAATTCATGCTTTAATTTCTTAGTTTGGACCCAAAACTCTAATTTAGCTTAGGGATTGATTTAGCCCAAAGTATGCTTAGTTTTCATCCATTTCTTGAGGGTTATGATTCCTTGTTCATGTGTGAACATTAGGTTGACCTCAAAAATGCATTTTTCATAAGTGGGACCCACTTAGGATTTTTGGTGTCATTTTTAGACCCGAAGCACAATAGTACAATATGGATGACATTAGATTTGTATTGATGATTAGATTATGATTTTGATAGTGTAATGGCATTTTGGGATGGTGAAGTGAAGTCGAGCATGTGGTTCATGAAGTGAGATTTTGCGGTTTGGCTTTGAGGTAGGCTTCTGTCTACTTTTCTTCGTAGATGATGTGTGATATATATTGCGTGTGATTTTGGATGTTAGGCTTGATTATGATTAGAATAACTTAGACTTGATTATTAATGTTTGGGGATGAGATGAGGGTTTTAGACACACAAGATGGTATGTTTATAACCTTTTAGAATCTTATTGACTTCTCCTTAGTTTTGATACGGGACAAACAAGAGAAGGCTCAAAAACTACTCAAAATAGTCCACAAATCAATTGGAACCCGAGGATCCCTTTGAGAGAAACTTTCGGCCAACAATAACAATACAAGGATTACAAGATACAAGGTGTATTTTAACACCAAAAGAGCAACAATGACACAAGATGAAACAAGTCACGGATTCAACACAAACACAAGGGAAATTGAATAGAAAATAAAGATAGATAGTGAGACCAAGATTATTACAAGATTAAGAACCAAGTGTATTTCAACACTAACCCCTAATGAATGTAACAATCAAAACCACACTCTTACGGTGACCACCAAGGAAATGAACTCACCTCAAGATCTACCGTTTCTAAGCAAAGATTAATATTGCCTTTTCCAAGCCGTATGCTAAGGATGGCTTTTCCAAGCCCTACAACTAAGGGTGTTACACTCTCAAAAAAAAGAAAATATATCTTTCTATTCTTCATCATTCAAAAATCTAGTGAAGATAAGACTAAGGGGGCCTATTTATAATATATTAAAAATGAAGATAAAACAACCACTTTTTCCTTAATGAGAGGGGCGGCCATGGTGTGTAAATACACCATATGTAATGTCCAAAATGCCCTTAATTAAGGTCCAAAACCGTGAGTCCTCAATCTTAAATGCTCCAAGCAATATTCCACACGCGAGATTGCTTTAAGTTATGCTCAAAATGGGTCCTCCGTGTATGTTCTTGTATTCTCGAGGTGACCAAGTCTTGAGCCTCTATATGTTGGCCTCCAAAGATGTCATCAAAAGATAAGATGGTCATTTGTCTCGTATCATCCTTCCCTTCTTGAAAAGGATTCGATCTCGAATCCAAACCTTGCAAAACCGAAGAGAGGACAAATAAATACAAACTCCTCATGGCATGAGGGTTAGGGTTAGCATAACAAATCATCTCAACATTCTAAGGCTGCACATATTTGCAATATAACCAAGAATCCTTTGAAAGGAATATTAAAAACTCAATAACAGATATACAAAGGATTTGGTTATAGGATACATCAAGAGTGACACATTGCTTGTCATGTAGACCAAGCAACAAGTTTGGTGCACCAATATCACCATTTCTAAATTTGGCACCGGGGTCAAATGGGAAAAGTGGCCATAGACACGGGTCTCGACAACACTTCCCTTTCCCGTGCTCTACACCCAAACTAAATGACATACTCTCTACAATAACATACATATCATCCAAAGAAAATAGAGAGTAGAGAAAGGTATTACTCAAATTGACTTCTACTAAGGTTCTCTCATGTGTGTACTCACTACTAGTTTCCCAATAATCACCATGAGTACTCTCAACAATGGAATCACACAAAGTAGAAGAAGAAGTAGCTTCTGCAACTACACATTCCTTACCCTTAAGAGTACTCTCATCTTCCAAGAAGAGATTCCCCTCTTTAGGAGGAATGTTGTCACACCATAGCGGGTTAGCATATAGGCTATAGCTTCCAAGGAAAGCTATACCATCATTTTCACCACTAGGTTCATTAGGAGTGCTTAAATCATCTTCAAACAAGACATTATACCTAAAAAGATTGTGATCTACCTCACGGACAGATTTGGAACAAGCAAGCTCCTCACTCTCTAAATGATCAATATCAAGTTTCAAGGATGTTTCAAATACAATATTACCCCAATAAGAGCTCTCGGGTTCATTCTCACTTTGGTGACCAATATTTTCAAATATTTCACTCACTTGAGTCTTATTAAGCACATCACACACATACTCAAGTGGTGGACAGTTTTCACAAACAAGTTGATCAACACCCATTACACAAGACGATGTACTTCTATTCAACATATAGGCTTTAACACTAGGTGGACATAAATGGATCTCACTAGAGGAATCAATTTCGTCATCAATAGGATCAACTAGTGTATCCACACTCACAATATATACATCATTATCAAGTGGCAAAGAAACAATAGACTCACATATAGGCAAGCTACAACTCACACTCAATGGGCTACTAGCCACACAATTTTCATTCATATGTACAAAAGTGTAAGAGTTAGCCATTTTACCTTGAAGTCCCTAAGTAGATTCTTCTTTGTCATGGTGTGAAGGTCCTCCAAAAGCTTGGGCAGCAACTTCCTTTTGCCATTGTTCTTCTTCGCTTTCCATGTTGGTACCTACACAAATGTCCTTAGAAATAGAAGGACAACCAATGTTAGCATGGTTTGGTGGTAATCCCCTCACTTTGCTCCACACAACCTCTCCTTTTTTCACTCTCGGATTACCACCTTGCACCCCCTTACTCCTCTCAATATTTTATCTCTCATAATAATTTGGGTTGGAGTAGGTAGGCATTTCTTTTCGTGGATTGGGCAGCAAGTAAGTCATGAGGCGATTCCCCCATTGGTCTCTTACAATATTTGCCCAATTTTACATGTTTGGAAAACTAATCGGCACCTAAGCATACATGACCATCTATCAATGGAAGAATATGGAACCACACCTCCTCATGGTATTCAAATTGGGAGAAGACAACCTTGACCCTCTCGGTAACCTTAAACCCGTCCAAGAAGTATGGAACAAGTAAAGGCTCACGAAACAACCCCAAGTAGTCAACCATGGATGGAACGATGTAGTTAATATAGTACCTATGATTTAATACAATGAGGTAGCCCGGTATCCCACAAATGGTCACCTTTCCAGAGTGTACACTCCTTCTTGGATCAACATTATAAAGCTCACGAGTACCCCTCGGTTTTGGAGATGCATACTCACTTCTTCTCGTTGGAAAACCTCCACTAGAGCTAGTATAACCATTCACACTATATCGATCTTGATAAGGAGTACTACAAGGGGGAGAATATGAATCTTCGCACTCCTCACGTGTACTCTCATCATAGCTCTCATAAGATTTATGAATGAAAGGGTTATACCTAACACCAAATCTAGGTTCGGAGTGAGAATTGTAAGACTCCTCACATGCCCCAACGTCATCATAAGATCTATCACGAGGTCCTATATCATCTCCAAAGTCACCATAAGCACTAGGTACTTTATTCACCTCATTTTCTCCCCCAAAATAGTAATTTTCAAATCTGCCCAAGTTTTGATCATGGCTATTTTCATAGCCTCCGCAATCTCCCTCAACTTCGTAGCCATAAAACCCCTCACTACAATCATAGTCTCCCATGTTATAGTCACAATAATCCCCAGCTATCGAAGACATGTTCCCCTTATATTACCTTTTAAACCTACAAAATGAACAAACAAGATTAGTAGTAAAAGATCCTCACCAACACTCGTATTCACTCACTTTTGTGAACCCCACAATTTGGAGCAGTGAATATTGAAAGTTGCTTATATTCCGGTAGTCAATAAGATGTCAATTCTACTTGGCGGCTGGAATAGATTCTTGTTTGATCGACTCAAGACACAACACAAAATCTACTTACGAACTTGAAACAAAGAAGTTACTACGAGTTAAAAATGAGAAAAACACACAAATAACGAAGACACAAAGAAATGGATTCAATAGTTAATCTACAACTAAGTAGGTGATTACTAGTTGTTAATTAATTGTAGAATCAAGACATGAAACAATAAGATGAAACTAAGAATCTAAAATTTGAGATCGAAAATATTGCATGAAAAGTAGCAGTGATGACATGGCAGCCACGTATTGGTTCGGTTTTATCAAGTGGTTATTCTCAAAGGTTCAAGTCTTGGTCGAAAATTAATTTAGATTGGTGGAATTTATTTTAGGAGGGAAAATAACTCTTGAAACCTTTTTCAATTTTCAAGACTTGACTTTTTCTTGTACTTCTCCTTAAAACATGGACCCTTGTTTCATGGAAAGTAGTTGAGATGTGATGTAAAGTCTTTTGGTGGTTGGGGGTCTTTCAAGACTAACAATTCTTCACCTTTTTCCCTTCACCTTTATAGATTTAGCATTCACTTTATTTTAACAAGGTATGAAGGTTGGGAAGAACATCAAGAACACTTCAACAATCACCAAGAACAATAAAAAATAATTACCAAGATCCACAATACAACCACACGGCCAACTCCAAGACAACAATGTTTTCACACGGCCAAGACTACAAAACCACCAACAACGGCCAAGTCTCTTTAGTGTTGCATTTTAGTTTTTTTTTCTTAAAAAGAAATAAAGGTTGTGAAGAACTTCAAGAACAACAAAAATACTCTTTTCAACAACAACAACCACACACACGGACAAGTCAAGTTTCTCAACAACAATGTCTACCACACGGCCTTACTTGTTCACAATAACATCAATCTTTAAAGCTCAATTCTAGATCGACTCAAAGTGTTAGGGAAGAAAAAAACTAACACCACAAACACACAAGACAAATAAAATACTCCTAGACCTAGACTCAAGAGAAAATCTCAGCCAAGAACACCACAAGAACACAATTTTAGGCCAAAAACACAAAATGGACAGATTGCTATTTTTTTTCTAGAATTTTCAGATTTCAACTTCATTTTTTTTTTTTGAATTTGCTAAGAAAGCCCTAGATTGATCTTGTAGGAAAAAGATCAATCCATGCTCTGATACCAAATGATACGGGACAAACAAGAGAAGGCTCAAAAACTACTCAAAACAGTCCACAAATTAATTGGAACCCGAGGACCCCTTTGAGAGCAACTTTTGGCCAACAATAACAATACAAGGATTACAAGATACAAGGTGTATTTGAACACCAAAACAAGAAAAATGACTCAAGATGAAACAAGTCACGGATTCAACATAAACACAAGGGAAATTGCATAGAAAATAAAGATAGACAGTGAGACCAAGATTATTACAAGATTAAGAACCAAGTGTATTTCAACACTAACCCCTAATGAATGTAACAATCAAAACCACACTCTTACGGTGACCACCAAGGAAATTAACTCACCTCAAGATCTACCGTTTCCAAGCAAAGATCAATATTGGCTTTTCCAAGTCGTATGCTAAGGATGGATTTTCCAAGCCCTACAACTAAGGGTGTTACACTCTCAAAAAAAGAGAAAATATATCTTTCAATTCTTCATCATTCAAAAATCTAGTGAAGCTAAAACTAAGGGGGCCTATTTATAATATATTACAAATAAAGATAAAAAAAACCACTTTACCCTTAATGAGAGGGGCGGCCATGTTGTGTAAATACACCATATGTAATATCCAAAATGCCCTTAATTAAGGTCCAAAATCGTGAGTCCTCAATCTTAAATGCTCCAAGCAATCTTCCACATGTGAGATTGCTTTAAGTTATGCTCAAAACGGGTCCTCCATGCATGTTCTTGTATTCTCGAGGTGACCAAGTCTTGAGCCTCTATATGTTGGCCTCCAAAGATGTCATCAAAAGATAAGATGGTCATTTGTCCCGTATCAAGTTTAGATTAGTTTGTAGCATAGATATGATATAATTCTAGTTATGGGATGTGGTTTTAGCATTGGAAACATGATTAGCATAGTTAATCCTACTGGGCTAGTGTGGTAGTCTTAAAATTGAAATTTAGGTAGAGTTGACTTGAGGGCCCTTGTTTCTAGTAGAAGTTCCTATCTTAGGCTTGAATATGGCTTACTTGACATCTCGAAGTTGAACTAGATACCTTAGCCTAGTTTGGGGCATAGTTACCTAAATATGGGAATTGAGGATTAGAAGTGGGATTGTCAGACCCACTTAGGACAAGACTTGTGTTAGCCTTGTGGACTTAGTTGCGGATGTTAGGCATTGTTGAGACTAGAAAACCTTAGTATAAGGTTACTTCATGACTTGGTAAATTGTAATTATGTTCCCCGAATTATGACTTTTGAGTTATGGCAATGATAGTCCTCGTGGAAGTGATATTGGGTTTATAGAGAAGATGTTCATCTTAGATATGTTAATTGGCCCATAGAGATGCTATTTTCTCTTAGACTTGATAATTTGGCCTATAGAGATGATATTTCTCTTATTTATGATTATTGGGCCTATAGAGATGATATTCCTCTTAGTTATGATTATCGGGCCTATAGAGATTATTTTCCACTTTGTTATGATTATCATACCTATAGAGATGATGTTCCTCTTAGATATGATAATTGGCCTAGGAGGTAATATTCTTCATAGTCATGATGTATGACTTATAGATATGAGATGTTTTATAGATGTGATATGATTATTGATATTACGCCTCCTAGATATGAGATGCCTACTATATGTAAGATGATTATAGATCTACTTTGGCTTATAAATATGATTATGGATACGAGTTCCGGATATATATATGGGCCGAAGGATGTGATTATGATGTTGTGATTATTTCGGACATATTATTAGGCCGAGGGTTGTATTATGATAGTGGTTGGATATTCGGGAAGTGTTTATCCTTGGGACTAAGGAAGATGCACGATGTTTCTTATGACTTTACTGATTGAATACTGGTGATGGCATGCATATATTTGGTACTTTATGATTATTATATTGGTAATTAATGTGATCCTAGCTGCAATGTAATCTTATGACTATTCTTCATAATTAAAGGTTAAGCTATGTGTAGCTAATTGTCTATTAGAGGACTATAGTACTTGGTGGCTAGAAATCTAATATACTATTTAATGAACCTTTCTTAGTTAAAATATGGTAGCTATTAATGGTTAGTATGTGTCTAATGATTATGTCGGGTTTAGCATAGGTGAAGATTAGTTGGCATTGATGACTAAGTTTATGATGTTGGTTAGTTGATAAACTAGGTGTTCTGCATTAATGAGGCTAGATAATAAGAGATGTTGGTGATAAGAGATTACTAGTTAATAAGGATGAATAGTTGATAAACGATGATTAGTTAATAAATGATGGTTAGTTAAAGAATAGTGTAGTTAATACAGGATGGTTAGGTGATAACTAGTAAATTTTTGACTAATAATGATTAACGGATATAGGATGATTAGTTGATAATGATGATTAGTGGATAAATGGTGATTATGGTCTAGTGATGAATCTTGACTAGATGTTAAGTATTGGCTACTTAATATATAATGGTTAGTTGCTATCCTATGAATAAGGATTATGTGAAGGATAATGTTTAGGATAATAATTAGAGGTTATGTGAAAACTGGTTTAACGAACAAATTCGTTGGTTATCTAATAGCGAATAGCTGGGAAGTATTGACAAGATAGACATTTTTATGATGATACAATTATGGTTATGATTATACTAACAAGCTTGTAGATTTACCCTCATTTTTGCCATGTCTTGAGCCCGTCACCTATTATATGTCTATAAATATATGTGTATTGATATTTATGATTATATTGATACCAGTCAAGGCCGGAGGATAATTTATATATTGATACCCAGCATGTTAGGAGGATACTGTGATAATATATTGGTACCCGATAGGGCCGGAGGATACTATGATGATATATTTATACCCGAAAGGATCGGAGGATACTGTGATGATATATTAATACCCAGCAAGGTCAAAAAATACTGTGATAATATATTGATACCCGGCAGGACCAAAAGATATCGCGATGATATATTGATACCCGACAGGGCCGGAGGATACTGTGATGATATATTGATACTCTGCAAGGTCGAAGAATACTGTGATGATATATTGATACCTGGAAAGGCCAGAGGTTGATTATGCTGATAATGGACATAATGATGATAGTTATGATAGAGATGGTTAAGATTAGGGATGTACATAGGTCGGGTTGGTTTGGTTTTTTATTAAAATATAACCAAACCAATAATGTCGATTTTCTAAATCTATAAGACAAATCAAACCAATATACAATCGGTTTTTTATTTCGGTTTTAGTCGGGTTTTTTTTGGTTTTTTCATTTTTTTTGTTTTCTCAATTTTTTTACAATTATAATGTGATTGAAGAAAAAAAGTAAATGTTTTCACTAAAAAGATAGAAAAAAATAATGGTCATAGAGTAGTTTCAATAAAAATTAAGTTGGCAAATTACTAAGACGTCTAAACTACTATCTCTCAAAGTAATATTATGTGGATACCCAAGTAGTTCAATTTCTAAGTCACTAATCACAGTAGTTTGTCTGAAAGTTTCCTTCACATAAAATGTGAGCATCCAAAAGAACGAATAATTAGAGACAACTTATTAAAAACTTAACTCCATAAAGTAATTAATTATAACATAATTCCAAAAAAAAAGAGAAAGAAGAGAAACAAACCTAAATCACAACTTGACGAATGAGAAAAGTAAGATAAAAGTAAGATGAGGAAATAATGAGAATTTTCTGAAAACTTGGAAAGTAAAATGTAAAAAGTGAAGTAATTAAAGAGTTTTAGGTTTTTATATTAATATTGGGCTTTGTATTAATTTGTTATTAATGGAAAAATACTATAATTAAAGTCCCAAGAGTATATATCTATTTTCTGAATATAAAAAATAATAAAAGTAATTAGAAAGTAGATTATAAGTATTATTCTTTTACGTACAAAAAATTAAAATTATATGTGTATGAGTTCGGTTCGGTTTGGGTTTAGTTTGATTTTATTTTTGCTAATACCAAACCAAACCAAGAATGATCGGTATTTTTGTCAACACCAAACCAATCAAACCAAACCATAAGTCAGGTTTTTTTCTCGGTTTGGTTTGATTCATCGGTTCGGTTTGACTTAATGGTTCGGTTTGTACACCTCTAATTAAGATAATGAGATTTTGATATTGATTGTGTACTTTGCATTTATTCCTGCATGTGTGTCGCCTATCACCAGTATGCACCTATGTCTATCAGCCGGTAGAGGATGGTTGCATAGATATGGGTGAAGAATATGCCTTGTGTTATTGTATGTTGATTAAACCTTCCGAGCCTGGGGTGATGGGGGTACGTATAGGCTTGGCTAGGTATTTGGTTGTACGGAGTAGCTGATTATTCATGTTGTTGATATTTTTATTATCATTATTATGATCACTATTGTGGCTAGCTTATGGTAGATTGGTCATTGATCCGGTATCGAGATTTGAGGTATGTCTATGGCCTCTTCTATCTTATGATGGCATTATTATGCACGATTATTTCATGTCTGGCCATGTGGATTAGAAATCCTGACTATGATAGTATTATAATGAGGTCTTAAAATGAGGATATGATGATCTAGGTTATGCTTTGAGATAACCACATGCGTATATGTGTGTGTATATATAGGTATATATATCTAGCTATATGAAGCTATAACACTACCATATATCCCTTTCTTTATTTGTTCATATTGTATACTCTTTTCTTGGCCTTGTATATTGTTATATATCTTTATGTTGCTCTTCATTCGTATACTGACCTGGGATATACAGTATAGTATTAACGTCTATTGAATATGGGTGGAATAGGATAGTTCACCCTGATACTTTCTTAGTCTTATTATGTTAGACTCTCGAACTTGAATATAATAATTGTCCCTTATTATTCTCATTGAATTGTTATATAATTTTTGGACTCTTGGGTGTAGTTTCCATTCTGTTTATATGTTGTACATATTTACTTTATCTTTGGACCTCAATTGGCAGTTGCCTACTGAGTACCATTTGTTTGGTACTCATACTACACTTCTGCAGCCTGCAGATCATAGTACGGGTTATCATTGTTGATGTGTGCATCATGCGGAGCAGCCATGATTAAGAGACTTAGAGTGAGTTCCTAATATTTGGAGTATTACTTATCTCTCTCTTATATATTAGACTAATCTCTATATTGTATTCAGAGAAAAGTTGCATCAGTGTAGTTTTGTTATTGTTTCACCTTGTACTCTTTATATATTAGAAGCTTTTGTATTAATACCACCAGGTTTTGAGATTTTATTATGTATTGATCTTTATCTCATTTATTTCACATTTTTTCCCTTATATTATTGAGTAGTCGGTTACTAGCCGATCTGGACTATGGGTTGGCTTGTCTACCGATGGATTATGGTAGGCACCACGATGACTTGAGAAATTGGATCGTGACAAAGATTACTTGGACTATGCTAGAATATGAAAAACTTGTCAATTCTATGCAAATTTCATACATCAACCTCCTGAAGTATTACACCCCACTATAGCGTCCTGGCCATTCAACGCTTGGGGATTGGATGTTATTGGACCACTGCCAAAATCTTCTGGTGAACACTTGTACATCTTGGACATGATAGATTACTTCTCAAAATGGGCCAAAGCTTCTGCTCTCAAGAAGTGAAGAAGGAGAATTTTGCAAATTTCATCCAAGCGAATATCATCTATCACTTTGAAAACCCTCAATACATAATAACTGATAACGACAAGCCATTTGATAACAATTTAATGAACAAAATTTGTGATCTCTTTGGTTTTAAGTAGCATAAATCTTCTATGTACCATCTTGCCACAATGGTCTAGCCGAAGCATTCAATAAGACTTCATGCAATCTGTTGAAGAAAGTCATCTCTAAGTTCAAACGAAACTGGAATGAGTGAATGAAAGAATCTATGGGCATATAGTACAACTTATCACATACCGAAACAAGCACCCCATACTTGCTTGGTTTTGGAGTTGAAGCAGTCCTACCACTTGAGCGTTAAATACCTCCTTAAGACTGGCTATTCAAGAAGGGTTCACTGAAGAAAATGCTAAGTCGCGTCTCGCAGAGTTAGAAGCTCTTGATGAGAAGAGGCTCAACAAAATCATGAATGTTATCAAGCTCGGATATCTCATTCTTTCAACAAAAGGGTTCACTTAAGGTTCTTTCAGGTTGGAGATTAAGTCCTTGCAGTAAGAAGGACTATTATTACTATTCATAAATCTGGGGCAAATCCACCCCAAAGTGGGATGGACCATATGTCATACAAAAGGCATATTTAAGTGGTGCTTACAAGATTGTCAATATAGATGGCGTGAAAATTGGCCCTATCAACATCAAGTTCTTGAATGAGTATTATCCTTGAAGGAAGATCACACTCCTTAAGGAACGAGTATAGACTGCATGTTCACTCTTGGCCTGTAAGAGTATAAACTGTGTACTGATGATAGGCAAATTTACGCGCCTATATCAATATATTTTGCCCATATTTTAGCCTAGTTTTGAGAACAAATTATATATTTCATGCACTTTTAGTCCTTTTTCCTGTAAATGAGCTAACGAACATGATTAGTAAAGTTTCAGGTATAAATGATGCATAATTCAGCATTTTATGGCTTACTTGACGCTAAAGAAAGCTCACGGAGGAAGGGAAGGGAGTTTACACGCCTAAGGACCAAAACTGCTGCATGGAAAATCTGTCCCGGGCTAAAACAGTAATTCTGAAGACTTTGGGGACTTACAGACAAAAAGCTGGATTTTGACAATGATACATTAACCTAGTACAATTAGGTTATGTATTTCATTATTTTAAGTGGATTATGATAATGTTACCTTAACCTAGTACATATGGGTTAAGGATTTCATTAGTCTAGTAGGATTTGGTTATTTATTTCATTAGCTTAGTAGGATTAGGATATGGGTATTATAAATACCCTATCATGCTAGAGATTTCGAAGCATCTTCTATTCCTCTATTATTCTACACTACAAACAATTCTACAACTCTTCTAATCTTTCTATTAATTCTAGTTTTCTTCTTCCATTCATCTATTCTTAATTTCCGCAACAAGAGAATCGTTACTTTGCTAAGGAATTCACGCCTCACTCCTACCACTTACGCTACACGAAATTAATCAATCTTGTGGTATAACAACAATGTCAAGCGTGATCTCCTTCGCATTCATGGGTAACTAAACATCTCTGTTGGGGTTATGAAAGCCGAATGAGTTACTATCTATTGCTGTGAGTTTGTGAGTTCAAGGCACGTATATTGCTTATATCATTATTCTTTTCATCTTAATCTACATTCTTTGCGGCTGCAAACGCAAGAATACGCCAGTCTAACATTTAACTTGTTCGAGAGAAAAGTTATTTGTCTGGAAAAGAGATAATGTCAAGGTAGTAGGACACCCTTTCCTATTAAAATGCTAGTGCCGTAACTGGACTAACCTCTTGGAGAATTCGTACCATTAGATACGCTTTAAGCTCGAGAAAGTTAAAGTGAAATAGTCCTTGTTTAGGTCGAGAGACGCTTGGATTTACCATCGACTACAATCCTCTATAAGCAATTGCATGTCAGAATTCTACACACTCATAGCCAATAGAGACGTATACCTCAGAAGGTGGACATAACCCCAACTTCTCAATTCTCATTGTTTACATCTCACCAAAATATTCTTTCTCTTTTTACTTTGCTATTGCCGTTTTTAGATCTTATTTTGGTTACATTACTTGCACGACAAGACTCCCCCCTTTTTTTACGAGACTTGCACTAAAAGTCTAGTAATCTTTACTTACTTGTTGACCAAGCTATTCCCTGTGGGATCGATACCCAACCCAGTTGGGTTCTATATTTGCTAACGACCGCTTTACACTCCTACGAGAGCTGTAGATTGAGCGTTATCATGTACCGCTAAAAAAAAGATCTTCTTGGTTGAAAACCTCGAAAGAGGCTCCCTAAGCAAAAGTTAGGACTCAAAATAAAGAAACCAAAAACACTCACCAGAACTACATTGTGACTTGATCCTATTTACTGAGGTACGTAGGAACTTGAAATTTCATTTTCAGTTCAGTTATATGAGTGTCAAAAATACATGTTCCCACTTGATCCTCCATATGAAACTTAAGCTTGCATATATTTCAGTTAAATTTTTGGACTTATACCAAATACTTGTTCCTCAATGGAGGCAATCCGTCAAAATAAAAGGGAGCTCTTTTAACAGGATTTGGAATACCCAAAGCCTACAGTTTGGGGCGCAAATCTGCCAAACATGCAATTATCAAGTTTGCAAGTTAAAAGATTTAATTCTTAAGGCTTCTAAGCTAAATTTTTTAGTCCAACTTGATTATGAGACAAATAAGTGTAGTCTATGAAGCAAACCATCTCTGCAAGTTGCATAAACAATAGAATCATGGTCAAACACAAAGTTAAGATTCAGAAAAATACCTGCAGAAATGCCAAATGATAGAAAGGTCTTCCATGTTTTGGATTTTGTGAAATATAGTCATGTATACTTAAAGTGAAACTTGTCAGGTCTCAAGGCGACGGAGGCGAAGTTAAACTCTTGCACCTTAAGTTGACCATTGCACAAGTACATTGGTGAAAGGGACCATACTTAAAGCTCACCATTACGTAAGTATATTGCCAAAATACCCAAACTTGAAGCCAAACTTGTCAGGTCTCAAGGTGACGGAGGTAAAATTAAACTCTCGCACCTTAAGCTGACCATTGCACAAGAACATCGGTGAAAGGGCTCATACTTAAAGCTGACCATTGCATAAGTATATTGCCAAAACACCCAAACTTGAAGCCAAAATTTTTAGGTCTCAAGGTGACAGAGGCGAAGTTAAACTCTCGCACTTTAAGCTAACCATTGCACAAGTACATTTGTGAAAGGGCATATACTTAAAGATGACCATTGCATAAGTATATTGCTAGAAGAATCAAACTTAAAGCCGAACATGTCAGGTCTCAAGATGACGAGGGAGATGTTAAACTCTCACACCTTAAGCTGACCATTTCACAAGTACATCGGCGAAAGGGCCCATACGCTTACAGATGACCATTGCATAAGTATATTGCTAGAAGACCCAAACTCGAAGCCGAACATGCTAGGTTTCAAGGCGACAAAAGTGAATTTAAACTCTCAAACCTTAATCCGATTATTTCACATTACTATCTGCTTTGATTCTAGAAAATAAAAAAACAAAAAGACTTCACAAAGAAAACACAAGTAGAAGAGAGATGGTTACCTGACAAGACGTTTCGAACTTGAAAGTCATATATCACCATCTTGGGTTGAGACAAAATATTTTGAGTGAGAATGAAACCCTTAAAATTTGGTTTGCAGCAATTAACATACCCTTTTATGGTGACGTTTCCGCATCAAGATATAAATTATTTTGTAAGGTGGCATAAATCTGAAATTTCTTGTTGGACAGAATTGAGGATCAACTTACTAATATTGTCTAGAATAATTGAGAAGGTTATAAGCTCCAAATCTTGGGTATGTTATATAGGAATGTTTCTTGTATCTATAGAATTAAGAGGATCATAATTTCGATACTCCTACATTGAGATATAAATTTTTTGTTGTCATCATACAAATCTGAAAGTGCTGGAGCATTAGAATCCAATGTTGATTTCGAGATAACACCTAAAATGATCTTGAAGGCATTAAATTATAAATTTTTGATATGTTATATATCTTTGTGTCTAGTTTCACAATAATAAAGTGTCTTGTTATTCCGTCCTTCCTACTTCAAGATATTAAAATTTTGGTAAAGACGCACAAATCTGAAATTTTCAGCATGATAAAATTGAGGGTCAACTTCAAAAAATTGTAGAAAATTATATTAAGGATTTTAAATTTAAATTTTTGATATGTTATATATCTCGAAGTTTAGTTTCTGGAATATCAAATGGTTCATGATTTTGATATTCCGACAATGAGATATGAATTTTCTACCACTAACATGCTGGGTTGGAAAAGGGTGACGAAAAATAAAATAAAAGTAAAAGGGAAAGAAATTACCTCAACATTATTCATGGCTTGGAAACCCCCAAAATTGATATTGAACATCCTTTTATAGAGTTGTAGGGTGGTTGTTTCCTTCTCCAATATAAATTCAAATTGGAAAAGTTTTCACCTTCAATATAAATTCAAATTGGAGGTTGTTTCCTTCTTCAATATAAATTCAAAATTGGAAAAATTTCCATCCCCAATATAAATTCAAATTCGACGTTGTTTCCTTCTTCAATATAAATTCAAATTGGAGATTGTTTCCATCTCCAATATAAATTTGAATTGGAAGGATTTTCATCTCCAATATAAATTCAAATTGGAAGTATTTTATTCCTGATTAAGTAAGGCGGAGAAAAGTTTTTCAAAATCTATTTAAAATTGGACAAAGTCAAGATATTCTAGTAAAAATGGACATCATTAAAAAATTCTTGGAGTTGGACATCATGTTTCACCAATGGGTTTTACTTGTGGAAATTCATGAAACTAATCGAGACTAAAAAGGGGATTTTTGAGAGACAAGATCAATATGCAAATTGCATGGTTCAACTTTAAATTTTCTCAACTAATGAAATGGGGTGTTCATGTATGAAAATCTTCGAAGCACGAAGGAATCATGTTTAAATAATCATACTTCAATTCTAATCTCTAAAGTATACACTCAGCCAGTCTTGAAGTAGGGGGCATTTTGTGAGCAAAGAAATTTTACTATATGAAAAATCTAGACGAAGTTCGGATTATATTAAGTTCAAAATTTATTAGTCTCAAATAAATATTGCAAATTAAAATAATTAAATTAATTATTTAAGTCAAAACATGTCTGAATTTAATTAAGAAAAAATTAGAGAAAGTGACTAACTTAAGACCATAATTATGATAAATAGCAACACTTTTAAAAAATTATATTTTATAGCAAAAATAATATTTTTTAGTCATACACTCCACACACGTGTTTCTTGATAATCTCTCCTATTTTTACTCCAACACTTTACCTCTCTCCTTTTTCATAAATTACTAGTATTAAATTACTTTTATTTCTTGGTAATCTTTCCTATATTCACTCCAACATTTTACATCTCTCCTTTTTCATAAATTACTCTTACTTAAAACAGTAAATTCCTTTTTCAAATCAAACTCAAATCAACTGAAGATTATTATCTTCATGATCTTTAAAATTTTAAAATAAAGTATAATTGTTGCTATGGTGTTGAATAGGGGTGTACAAACCGAACCGTTAAGTCAAACCGAACTGATGAATCAAACCAAACCGAGAAAAAACCAACTTATGATTTGATTTGATTGATTTGGTGTTGACAAAAAAAAATGATCATTCTTGATTTGGTTTGGTATTAGCAAAAATAAAATCAAACCGAACCGAACTAATACATATATAATTTTAATTTTTTATACGTAAAAAAGTAATACTTATAATCTACTTTCTAATTACTTTTATTATTATTTTTATATTCAGAAAATAGATATATACTCTTGGGCCATTAATTATAGTATTTTTCCATTAATAACAAATTAATACAAAGCCCAATATTAATATAAAAACCTAAAACTCTTTAATTGCTTCACTTTTTACATTTTACTTTCCAAGTTTTCAGAAAATTCTCATTATTTCTTCATCTTACTTTCATCTTACTTTTCTCATTCGTCAAGTTGTGATTTAGGTTTTTTTCTCTTCTTTCTGTTTTTTTATGGAATTATGTTATAATTAATTACTTTATGGAGTTAAGTTTTTAATAAGTTATCTCTAATTATTCGTTCTTTTGTATGCTCACATTTTATGTGAAGAAAACTTTCAGACAAGCTACTGTGACTAGTGACTTAGAAATTGAACTACTTGGGTATCCACATAATATTACTTTGAGAGATAGTAGTTTAGATGTCTTAGTAATTTGCCAACTTAATTTTTATTGGAACTACTCCATGACCATTATTTTATTTTTTATCTTTTTAGTGAAAACATTTAATTTTTTTCTTCAATCACATTATAATTGTAAAAAAATTGAGAAAACCGAAAAATCAAAAAAACCCGACTAAAACCGAAATAAAAAAACCGATTGTATATTGGTTTGATTTGGTTTATAGATTTAGAAAATCAACATTAATGGTTTGTTTATATTTTAATAAAAAATCGAACCAACCCGACCTATGTACACCCCTAGTGTTGAATTATAAAATTGATTTTGTATATGAATTTCAGCAAATTAAGACGACTTAATCATAAAGATCACGTTGTTCGAAATCTCAAATCATATTGTGTGAAATCGTTTTTTATATTTGATAATTTTTTCAGAAAATCATTTTTCATCTTAGATTTTATTTTGAATATTTGATCGAACAACATTATTGGATCGAACTTAATATTCATCGAACTGAGAGAGTTATTCTTTGATCAAATTTAATTTTGCTACGTACTCAATGAAAAATATCAGTTTTATTTTTTTCATTATGTAATTATATAGGCGGTGAGTATATTTATATATTATGAAGAGTGGAATTGAATTTTATTCTTTTTTGTTTGTATATTTTGGTTTGTGTTTGTATATTTTGATTGTATTTGTATATTTAGAGTTCTGTTTGTATATGGAAATTATAATTATATATTATTAGTTTATTTGTATGTTGTAAGTGTACTATTTGTATATTTTATGTGCAATTATGTCTTTGAGAGTGTAATTGTATGTTATGTCTGCATTTATTTAATTAAAGTTATGTTGTATGTTTTGACTGTAGTTTTGTCATTATGATTTTATTTGTATGTCCTCAGTATAGTTGTATATTATTTGACTGATTCAATATGTTGTCTTTGTTCATTTATATTTTTTTAGTTACGTTTTTTATGTGTTGGAGATTGACAATGGGAAGCAACATATGAACAAAATTATGAAGAATACATAACCGATGCTATATTGTTGAGCACAAATGTATTATACAATCAACTATACGCTCTTTTAGCATCTCATAATTATTTATTTTTGTATTAGCAAAGTGTGTGTGTGTGTGTGTGTGTGTGTATATATATATATATATATATATATATATATATATATATATATATATATATATATATATAAAGTTACCTATAGTATATGCTGCTATGTTGAAAAATACATACACAATTTTCTATGTTTGAAAAATACATAAACATATATAGTTATCTATGTTTGAAAAATACACATACAGTTCTCTAAGATAAAATACATATACATAGTTACAAAAAAAATATATGTGCAAACTGTATTTGAAATTTTTTCTAATTTTTTTTTAAAAAAAGTTCAGATTGTACCAGCCACTAAATATGTCTATACAATACATGACAAAAAAATTATTTTATTGTTTGCCTCAAGAAAAAAGTATGTTCTTGTCACGCATTTCAATTGGATGAGATACCATGTGCACATGTTTGTGCAATCCTGGATAGTAAGAATTTTACAAAGGATCATATTGCTCTGATTTGTACAAGCCATAAATAGTATTTAGAACATATGATGTTTCAATTTATTCTTTAACACATAAAGATGATTGGGTAATTCCAAATAGCATACTTGTTGAGGTAGTACTGTCCCCAAAATACAAGTGATCTCCGGGTAGACCACCAAAGAAAGATCATGAAAAATTAGAAGGAATATGTTTGAAAAGAAAATCATCAATTCATGTAGTGCTTGTGGGTTTAAGGGTCACAATAGGCGCTCATGTAGGAAGTATCGTAAATGAGACATTTTAAAATATTATGTTTCATACGTTACAATTACCTTTTCAGTATTTGCAATGTTGATTGAAAAAATATAAATAAAGTTATTCATATTTATTTAAGAGTACATTTATATATTTGGGTACATGTACAATCACAAATACATATAAATACAAATATAAAATATTGCAGAACTATAAAAATTAAATTTGTATTTATGTATACAACTATATAAATCTGTCCTTAATTATTAATACGTATCTAATTATATTACATGTACAAATACATGTACAGTTACCTGAATGTATTTGCTATTGATTTTTGAAATGCATATAAATACAAATATATAGTTGTTCAACTAAGTAATATATATGTAAGATCTGAACATAGAACTGTATAATCACCAGAAAAAATACATATATAATTACATACACAACTCTTGAAAATAGGATAAATATTCAACATAATACTAAAATGGAAATCTTCCATTCAATTTGATTGAGTATCAATCGTCAAAATACAATAACATAACTGCCAAATTCAATTAACTTTTCACATGAAACATGAAAGTAAGGTATGAAACTTAACAACTACTCAACTACATCACTGTCAACCTACAGTTAATTGTTATCATACACAAAATACAAAAACATATCAAACTTCAAAGATTTTTGTGTCGTCTGTTATCTTGATTTCCCTAACAGATCTCATTGATGCTTCTTACCATGAATATATGATCACGCGAAACTTATACAATAAAAAAAGACAAATATCTATATCACATATACATAGTCAAAAATATACAAAATGAATAGATATACAGATCTGCATATGTATTTACAGTACAAAAAATACATATATATATATATGCATATGTATTTACACATATTCATTATGTCAAATATGTAAAATTAGTTATAATATACAAATATCCACAAAATATACAATTACACTATTAAAGACACAAATGCACTTAAAATATACAATTAAACTTCCAACAAACTGTTAGTAGAAGTAAAAAGCAAAAAAATTCTTTCTCGGTGCACGATATCGTGACTTACTAATGTACGCCTAGATCAGAATGCCGCGAGGGAGGAAGAAGAAAGTAACAACGCTAAAGGTTCAACTAACAGCAGCGACTACAAGCAAACAACAAATGGAGCAATGGCCACCTTTGAAAGAGGTGACCCTAAGGACCAATGGAGATTTAGCGGCACGGAGCAATATGAAAGTTGCAATAACAGCTGAGCTGCTAGCACCACAGCAAAAGGAACTACGGGAGCAATCACCGGTGAAAGGTAAAACTCAGAGGAAGTTAGATCAAACTAAGGAACCTAGTAAGAAATGGGCAAATTTCTTTGATAATAATCGGCTATCAGCAAAGGGTATGAGCCTAAGCTATGTTGCACTGGTGATTGTAATGTGGCCTTTTGTTTGTTTCTTGGATTCACACTTGGTCAAACAAAGTTGCTACCTAGCACTTTCAAGATCATTTGTTGGCTTTGTCAAATTTGATTGGCTCGGGGCGTTACCGGGAGGCTTTGGTGATTTGCATGGTGGTTTTAGTTTTGGGGAAAGAAATGAAGAGGGGGCTACTCTATTGGATTTTGTGAGGTCCTTTGGGCTGGTGGTGGTGAACTCGAGTTTCTCGAGGAAAAACGATCACCCGATCACCTTCCAAAACGCGATAGCCAAGACCCAGATTGAATTTTTACTACTTAGGAAAGGAGATAGGGTGTTGTGTAAGGACTGTAAAGTCATCTCGAGTGAGAATCTTTCGACCCAGCATAGGCTCCTGGTTATGGATTTGGGTATAAAGAAGGATAAGAAGAGAAGGGATGAGGAGTGTAGACCTAGAATTAAGTGGGGCGACTTGATGCCAGTGAATGCGTGGAAGATAGAGGAAAAGTTGGTGAGAATGGGGGTGTGGGAGTATAGGGGGATGTGGATAGTATGTGGGATAGGGTGTCTAGGTGTATCAGGGAGAATGCTAGTGAGGTGTTGGGTGTTTCTAGGGGCCGGTCCGGGCATCATCGGGGGGATTGGTGGTGGAATGAAGAGGTTAAAAAGAAAGTGAAGACCAATAAAGGGGCGTATGCTAAGTTGGTTGAGAGTAAGGGCGAAGAAGAGAAGTGGGTAAATAGGAAAGAGTACAAGTTAGCTAGGAAGGAAGCTAAGTTAGTAGTTACGGCAGTTAAGACGGCAGCATTTGAGAGCTTGTATGTGGGGTTACAGGAGAAAGGAGGGGGAAAAAAGTTCTTTAGACTCGCTAAGGCTAGGGAGAGGAAGGGTCGTGACCTCGATCAGGTGAAGTGCATTAAAGGGGAGGAAGGTACAGTGTTGGTAGAGGACGTCCATATTAAGAATAGATAGCAGTCGTATTTTCATAGGCTCTTGAATGACGAAGGGGATAGAGATATTGTATTAGGGGAGCTGGATCACTCAGAGGAGTGTCAGAATTTTAGTTATTATAGACGTTTAAGGTAGAGTAGGTTGGAGAGGCTTTTCGCAGGATGCGAAGGGGTAGGGCGACGGGGCCTGATGAGATACCTGTGGATTTTTTGAAGTTTTCTGGCGAGGCTGGTTTAAGGTGGTTGACTGGATTATTTAACGGAATTTTCAAGACGGCGAAAATGCCCGAGTCTTGGAGGTGGATTACTATGATCCTTCTTTATAAGAACAAGGGTGACATTCAGAGTTGCAATAACTATTGGGGTATTAAGTTATTAAGTCACTCTATGAAGATTTAGGAGAAAGTGGTCGAGGTGAGGCTGAGACGGATAGTGTCTATTGCGTAGAACCAGTTTGGATTTATGCCTGGCTGCTTGACGACGAAGGCAATTCACCTGGTGCGGAGGCTGGTGGAACAGTATAGGGAAAGAAAGAAGGACCTTCACATGGTGTTTATCGACTTGGAGAAAGCATACGACAAAGTCCCAAGGGAGGTGCTTTGGAGATACTTGGAGGTGAGTGGAGTCCCGGTGGCATATATCTGAGCAATTAAGGACTTGTAAGATGGAGCTAAAACCCAGGTGAGGACGGCAAGAGGAGACTCAGAGCATATCAGGGATCTACTCTTAGTCCCTTTTTGTTTGCTTTGGTGATGGATGTGTTGACGCGGAGTATTTAAGGAGAGGTGCCTTGGTGTATGCTTTTTGCAGATGATGTAGTTTTAATTGATGAGACATGGGGGGAGGGTGAATGATAAATTAGAGGTGTGGAGACAAACTCTTGAGTCTAAAGGGTTCAGGTTGAGCAGGAGCAAGACAAAGTATTTGGAATGCAAGTTTAATGACGTGAGGCTGGATAATGAAGTGGTAGTGAAGTTGGAATCACAGGTGGTATGTAAAAGGGATAGTTTCAAGTATCTCGGGTCGGTGATTCGGGGTAACGGTGAAATTAACAAGGATGTCTCACACCGTATTGGGGCGGAATGGATGAAGTGAAAGCTCTCTTCGGGAGTGTGATAACGCTCAATCTACAGCTCTCGTCGGAGTGTAAAACGGTCGTTTGTCAAATATAGAACCCAACTGGGTTGGGTATCGATCCCACAGGGAATAGCTTGGTCAACAAGTAAGCAAATATTTCTAGACTTTTAGTGCAAGTCTCGTAAAAAGGGGGGAGTTTTGTTGTGCAAGTAATGTAACCAAACTATTAAAGTAAAAACGGAAAATAGCAAAGCAAAAAGAAAGAATGTTTAGTAGGATGTAAAACAATGAGAATTGAGAAGTTGGGGTTATGTCCACCTTATGAGTTGTACGTCTCTATTAGCTATGAGTTGTGCGGAATTCATACATGCGTGTGCTTATAGAGAATTGTATTAGATGGTAAATCCAAGTGCCTTTCGACCTAAACAAGGACTATTTCACTTTAACTCTTTCGAGCTTAAAGCGTATCTAGCGGTAAAAATTCTCCAAGAGGTTAATCCAGTTACGGCACTAACTTTTTAATAGGGGATGGGACCCTATTACCTTGACATTATCTCTTTTCCATACATATAACCTTTCATTCGAACAAGTTAATGCTATACTGGCGTATTCTATGCGTCTGCAGCCACAAGAATTTGCATTAAGATGAAGAGACTAATGATATAAGCAACACACATGTCACGAATTCACAAACTCATAGCAATAGATAGTATCTTATAAGGCTTCCATAACCCCAACAGAGAAGTTTAGTTACCCATGAGTGCGAAGCAAATCACAATAAACATTATTATTATACCACAATAAAGATCTCGTATAGTAAGGTGTGGTAGGCGTTAGGCATGACTTCTTTGCAAAGTAACGTTTCTCTTGTTGCGGAAATTAAGAATTGAATAGATGAATAGAAGAAGAATAAAAAGTAGAATTATTAGAATGGTTGGAAGAGTAGAGGAATCAATAATAGAAGAATGAATTAAAAGTAGAATGAGAATTATTAAAATCTCTAGCAAAATAGGGTATTTATAATACCCATATCCTATTCCTACTAAGCTAATGAATTACTTAACCCAATCCTACTAGGTTAAGGTATCATTATCCTAATCCTAATAAGTTACTGCTAGTCCCCAAAGTCTTCAGAATTGTTGTTTTTATCCGGGACAGATTTTCCATGCGCCATTTTTGGTCCTTGGCATCCAAGCTTTGCTTTCCTCCTTTCGTGAAGCTTTCTTTGGCGTCAAGTTATCCATAAAATGCTGAATTCTGCATCATTTATACCTGAAAACTTGCTAATCATATTCGTTAGCTCGCTTACAGGAAAAAGGACTAAAAGTGCATGAATTATATATTTTGTCCTCAAAATATCGCTAAAATATGGGTAAAATATAGCACTTTAGGCGTGTAAATTTTCCTATCATCAACACCCCACACTTGAAGCTTTGTTCATCCTCAAACAAAATATCATGTCCCTCTCAACATTTACTTAGGTTTTCACAGCAACAACACAAAATATTCGTCAAGACAAGCACAACAATTATCAACAAAGAGTAGTTTTCTAATCATTAGTAGAAATAATTCAGCCTCCAACATAGACTCGTGATGGTGGTTAATTCGTGTTCACAAGTTGAGGTACAAAGAATCATATACGACTACCCAAAACTCATCAACCATGTGTATCTCACAGTATATTACCCATAATCTCTCACAAGTATAGTATATTTATCGAAACATGGGTATAAAATTATCCTTGCTCTCACTCTCACAAAGAATTCATATGTTGCAACTGATGACCATAGGCTTGCCCTTAGTGTAGTGCTCCACTAAATATCAGAATGCTAAGCTTAGGATCAAATAGGTCTTTTGCTGGTTGTAATGTAGGCTAAGGGACGGGTAGGACTATTTTGGCCAGAAATAGTGACTATGTTCCTAAGCGCTTTAATACATCACATTATATCATTAACACTTTTCTTTCAAACAACCTCTCTACTTTCTTTTAATCTACCACCTTTTTTCTCCTCTTTTGATTTTCAATTTTAAACATAACCAACTTTTTAGTTTTCCTTTCCTTTTTCTTTTCATAACATACCTCTTATGATAGCACTTCTTTTTCATAATGAATTCAAGCACCCATACATTCTAAAGCATCATATTCACCCAATCTCCTCTTATTTTGTCACATGACTTTACACTTTAAAGCACTTAGGAATTTGGATCAAATTATGGTCTTGAAAAAAATGGATTAGGCTTTCATATGAGGTTGTCAAAGAAAATAGGCTAAAGGCTCAAAAGGGGTTGACTAGGATAATGTCCATGGGTAGGTAAAAAGAAGGTAAATAATCATAGGTTGCCAAAGAAATGCCTAAATCATCTCCTAGACTTGCACTCTTTATTTTTGCTTTACATACATACCAGGCAAGTTCTAGCATCAGCCACAAGCACAGAATATACTATTATCTCACACACACAAGGCATATGGTCGACTTTATTGGGAGTAGTATAGACTCTTGACCCAACAGATGAAGGAATTAAACCAAACAATATCACATAGTGAGTCACAATTAGAGCCTAAACGTCTCAATAGTCATGATTTTAGCACAAACTCTTGTCATAATCTCATGCTGCCTATTAGAATAATTTCATGCGAAGCTAAGTTAAAAAAAAAATTAACTACTGAAAAAAACAATTAACTACTAACAAAACAAACAAACATAAATAAATGCAAATGTGGATAGAGAAGTATAGCATGCAAATACCAGCACCCCACACTTAGATGGGACACACTGTCCTCAGTGGAAAATAAATAAGAAGAACCTGGTTAGTCGGACTCATCCTCTATGTCTGGGGTCATACCCCTTTCGTCGGAATCATCATCAGAGTCGTCATCCTCAGAAGTTCCTCATAAGTATCCCACTTAATTCCAAGAGTGAGTCGAGGTATTTGCAGCAAGGAGGGTTCTCCTTGCTCTTTTCGGCCTCTTTTCTTGCCTTTTTGTGAAGTGGTAGCCTTATCTTTGCCTTGTCTTGCTTTGGGTGCCATTGTACCTGAGACTTAAAACAATGTTCATGTTAGCATCATCTCGATGGATACAATCTATAAACAAGCAGTAGTCGCACCACCCCACACTTAGTTTGTTGGTACAGACTAGTGAAGTGAAAGTGGTCGATTACTCAGACTTCATCGACATACGTTTTAGGTTCTCTATTCCAACAATAAAATCAGTGCAGTCATACTTCTTGTAATCTTGGAAATACTTGCATGTGTGAGATATCAAGACTACTACATAGAGATTGAATCAAGGTATAGCATCTAGAAATAATCACAACCTCCTATGTCGGTAGGCATCTATAATTCTTATCCCGATGAACAAGTCATTCCAACATGTAAGTATTCAAGTGAGAAGATTATGCAATTTTTGTGACCATATCAATTCCGCAAAAGTAAGACAGTGCATCAAATTCAAGTTGGAAATAAGTTACGATCATCCTTACGTATTCATTCACTCACTTGGTTGTATCGTAACAATTCAATCACTTTCAAATCATCAATACTACTTCAAGATTTAGCAATTCATAATAGGCGTAGTAATGTAGTACTTACGGAATATAAATGAAGAACAAAGAAGCACTTACTTGATTGATGACTTTGGATGCTGTTTTTGTGAAGTAAGAGAGCAAAAGGAAAATTTTTGAGAGGATTTGGGGACTATAGGCGGCACTTAAGCTAGGTTTCCAATGTGTTTTTGGTTCAAGACTAAGTCTCATATTTATAGGATAAGGTTGGGTCGGGTTTTGACCCATTTAAAATCGGATTTGGAGACAAGAAGTGACCATAGGCGGCGCCTTTTGCAAAGCATTGTTTAGCATAGGCGGCGCCTATGCCATGGAATTCCTAGGCATAGGTGGCACCTTTCACTTAGAATATGAGATTCAGAGACAAAAGGCATTAGCATAGGCAGCGCCTATGCTATGGCATACTTGGGCATGGGCGGCGCCTATGCTATGGCACACTAGATTTCGAGACCTTAGGCCATAGTATAGGCCTTGCCTTGTTCGTGGCCTAGTTTTACCTAGGCCTAGCTTTGTTCGATGCCTATATTTTCATGAGCAATGCTCAATCCATAGCCTTTTGCTTCTTCATTCCTAACTTACCACCTTTAACATGCAATACGTCCAAATCAAAATTTGAAACCAATCTCCTCGTTTTACACCTCTTGCACCTACATTTGCTCAAAAACAATAAAAATGATTAGAACGATGGGTTGCCTCCCATAAAGCTCCTTAGTTTTGGTCGTGGCACGACTCTTATTTTTGGATTTTTATTTATCAAAAGCAAACACGTAATAGAACGAAAGAAAAATGAAAAATGATAAACGATGGGTTGCCTCCCATCTAGCGCTTGATTTATTGTCGCGACACGACATTGTTACCTCGAGTACTTAGACTTCGTCGAGATAGATGGTGGATCGTTTTCTGAATGGATTCAAACGATAATGAGGCTTACTTGTAGGCATGAAATCTTCTTCGAGATGACCCTTGTCCATGCCTATCCCAGGAGGGATACCACTTATATCATCAATAGTCCAACCCATAGCTCTCATGTATCTCTTCAGAGCAGAGATGAGAGCCTCTACGTGCTGTTTACTTAAATCATCCGCACTCACCGGAAGTATATTTATACTTTCCAAGAACACATACCTTAGATAATCGGGGAGCTCTTTCGATTCTAGCATTGGTGGATCTTAAAGGGAAGTCTTCGCTGTTGGTGACGGTTGATTCTTATGATCACGGTCCGGTTTCTTAGGAGTATGGGAATAGGACTCTATTTCTGTTAGAGCACCCATAAGTTCTTCATAATCTTCATCGTACTCATGCTCAACATTCAGTGGCGCAGCAGAAAATGGCTCAACAGTATACTTTTTCTCTACAGATAATGCTTTCTTTTCCTCATGATGAACATCAGCTACAGAGAACACATTCATATCGCTGGGCTGCTTCATTTCTTTGCATATATCAAAGCGGACCACTTCGTCATTCAACCGAAATAAAAGCTCATTAGCTCTCATGTCAATAAGAACACTTCCCGTTGCAAGGAAAGGACGTCCCAAGATTATGGGTACTTCAGAATCAACCTCGCAATCCAAAATCACAAAGTCTGCAGGAAAAATGAAGGTAGACACCTTCACCAACACGTCATTCAAGATACCCACAGGTCATTTTACTGACCTATCCGCCATCACGAGCCGCATATTGGTTGGTGTAGGGTCGCCCAACCCCAACTTTCTATAGATGGATAGTGGCATCAAATTGATGCTAGCTCCCAAATCACACAATGCTTTGGAAAAATTTATAGATCCAACCGTGCAAGGAATAGTGAAAGCACCGGGGTCGGCCTTTTTCTGAACTAGTGATCGGGTGGCAATAGCACCGCAATGATGAACAGTATCTTTCAACTCATAGCTTTCTGCCCGCTTCTTTGTCAAAAGATCCTTCATAAATTTTGCATACCCAGGCATTTGTTCTAGTGCCTCCACCAACGAAACATTAATGGTCAGCTGCTTTAACATAGTCATGAATTTGCCAAATTTTGTATCATCTGCATGCTTCTTCAATCTTTGAGGAAAAGGTGGTGGTGGATATGGAATTGTTTTCTCCACAGCTTTCTTCTCCTCTTGCTTCCGAATTTTGGTAGTTTCAGGCTGCAACCTACTAGGGGTGACGTCATGTACGTCTTGGTCAGCTTCCATGGCGTTTTCTTCATTATCCTTATCATCGTTGTCTGCTACATCGTCGACCACTTGTTTGCCCTTAGATGAAGTTTCCAGTGCCTTACCACTTCGAGTAATAATATCCATGCATGATCCATCATTCCTTGGATTTTGCACAGTGTCGCTAGGTAAAGTGCCAGCCTTTCTTTGATTGAGTGCTGCTGAAAGTTGGCTCAATTGCTGCTCTATTTGCTTGATTGAAGTGGAATGTGAATCAACTAATTGCTTCATAGCGGACAAATCATTTATTACCTCCGTTACTCCCGCGCTAGTTGCTTCCACTCCTTTCAGCAACTTAGCCATCATATCTTCCATGGACATATTTCCAGAACCAGATGCAGCGGCGTCACGTCTTCCGAGAGGAACATACAAACCACTCCTGTTGGTATTGTTTTTCCAACTACCTTGATCGTGGTCCTTGTATCCAGATTTATCATAATAGATCCGACCTTGGTTTCCTTGGGCATTGCCTCAGAAACCCCCCTGATTATTCAAGTAGTTGGCTTCTTCCTCTGAATCGGATTCGTCTCTTCCTTTTGACGCAACTGCTTTGACTTTTTCGGTCTTTCCTGATAATAAATGCTTGGTAAGAAGATCCATCTGCGTTTTCATGTGCGCCATATCTTGATCATGTTCTTCTTGTCTACGCCTCTGCTCTGCAGTCATGCCAATAGATAAAGTGGGGCTTGCTACCTCAGAATCCCTGGTATGCCAAGCTCTACTTTTCTTCGTCATCCGATCTAGCATATTGCTTGCCTGACCAAAGGTGAGGTCCATGAATGACCCACCTGCTGCATTATCAACCACTAGCTTCATCACCGAATTCAAAGATCTGTATAATATCTCCATCAAGTGGACATTGGTCTTATGATGGTTTGGGCACCGCATAAGCTTCGTTTTGAACCTCTCCCATGTTTCGTGGAGAGCTTCAGTTGGAAGCTGTCGAAAATTGCTGATTTCATCTCTCAACTGTGCTCTTTTGGATGGCGGAAAGAATCTTTCTAGGAAAGCGTCTTTCAGTTGCCTCCAATTAGTAATAGAATCAGGAGTTAGCCCGTTCAACCATAGAGTTGCCTCCCCAGATAGAGACAATGGAAATAAGTGCAGCCGAATTGCATTCTGCCCAACTCCTGGATTGTCAAATGACTTGCATGTTGAAATAAAGTTGATCAGATGCATATTCGGATCATCTCCTACGAGTCCACCAAATAAACCTTTGAGCTGCAATAGTTGAATCATGGTGCTGGTGATATTGAACTTTGCTCCAGGTGCCAAGGGCGGAGGAATAATAGCTCCTGTAGAACCAGCTTCATCCAGATCGTCATCATCATCATCAAAAGGAGCCTGCACAGCTCGGCGGTCAGGTCTCATTCTAGCTTGACGATCACTCCTATGCATAGGTGCCGCCACCTCATCAATACGCCTAGGATTTAGTAGCTCCTCATCACCCAGGTCCTTATCATCAGGATTTGTTGCCCGACCTGGGTTATCAATATTCTGTTGATGCACTTGAGCAGCTGCCAGTGCAGCTAGTCTAGCCTGCTCCTGTTGAGCCGCCCTTCAATCAATGTCACGTTGTGCATCAATCCTGCCAATAGAACCTGAATAGAACAAAAACAATAGATAAAAGTAAAATCTGAGAACTTTTGACCAAAGGGCCTAGTAACTATCACAAACATAGTTGACAACTGTATTCCCCGGCAGCGGCGCCAATTTTTGATAACGCTCAATCTACAGCTCTCGTCGGAGTGTAAAGCGGTCGTTTGTCAAATATAGAACCCAACTAGGTTGGGTATCGATCCCATAGGGAATAGCTTGGTCAACAAGTAAGCAAAGATTTCTAGACTTTTAATGCAAGTCTCGTAAAAAGGGGGGAGTTTTGTTGTGCAAGTAATATAACCAAACTATTAAAGTAAAAACGGAAAATAGCAAAGCAAAAAGAAAGAATGTTTAGTAGGATGTAAAACAATGAGAATTGAGAAGTTGGGGTTATGTCAACCTTATGAGTTGTACGTCTCTATGGCTATGAGTTGTGCGGAATTCATACATGCGTGTGCTTATAGAGAATTGTATTCGATGGTAAATCCAAGCGTCTTTCGACCTAAACAAGGACTATTTCACTTTAACTCTTTCGAGCTTAAAGCGTATCTAGCGGTACAAATTCTCCAAGAGGTTAATCCAGTTACGGCACTAACTTTTTAATAGGGAATGGGACCCTACTACCTTGACATTATCTCTTTTCCAGACATATAACCTTTTTTCAAACAAGTTAATGCTATACTGGCGTATTCTATGCGTCTGCAGCCACAAGAATTTGCATTAAGATGACGAGAATAATGATATAAGCAACACACGTGTCACGAATTCATAAACTCATAGCAATAGATAGTATCTCATAAGGCTTCCATAACCCCAACAGAGAAGTTTAGTTACCCATGAGTGCGAAGGAAATCACAATAAACATTATTATTATACCACAATAAAGATCTCGTATAGTAAGGTGTGGTAGGCATTAGGCGTGACTTCTTTGCAAAGTAACGTTTCTCTTGTTGCAGAAATTAAGAATTGAATAGATGAATAGAAGAAGAATAAAAAGTAGAATTATTAGAATGGTTAGAAGAGTAGAGGAATCAATAATAGAAGAATGAATTAAAAGTAGAATGAGAATTATTAAAATCTCTAGCAAAATAGGGTATTTATAATACCCATATCCTATTCCTACTAAGCTAATGAATTACTTAACCCAATCCTACCAGGTTAATGTATCATTATCCTAATCCTAATAAGTTACTGCTAGTCCCCAAAGTCTTCAGAATTGTTGTTTTTGTCCGGGACAGATTTTCCATGCGCCACTTTTGGTCCTTGGCGTCCAAGCTTTGCTTTCCTCCTTTCGTGAAGCTTTCTTTGGCGTCAAGTTATCCATAAAATGCTGAATTCTGCATCATTTATACCTAAAAACTTGCTAATCATATTCGTTAGCTTACTTACAGGAAAAAGGACTAAAAGTGCATGAATTATATATTTTGTCCTCAAAACATCGCTAAAATATGGGTAAAATATAGAACTTTAGGCGTGTAAATTTGCCTATCATCAGAGTGTTGTGTGATAAGAAGGTGCTGCCCAAGCTTAAAGGCAAATTCTATAAGGTGGCAGTCCGTCCGGCCATATTGTATGGAGCGAAGTGTTGGCCAGTTAAGAACTCCCACATTCAAAAAATAAAGGTGGCAGAAATACGAATGTTGCGTTGGATGTGTAGGATGACTAGGGGGATAGAGTTTGGAATGAGACTATCAAGGAGAAGGTTAGTGTGACTCCAGTGGAGAATAAGATGCAGGAAGTCCGATTGAGATGATTCGGACACGTGATGAGGAGGGGCATGGATGCCCCAGTTTATAGGTGTGAGAGACTAGCTTTGGATGGTTTCAGGCAGGGTAGGGGTAGGCTGAAGAAGTACTGGAGAGAGGTAATTAGGTGGGACATGGAGCAGTTACATCTCACTGAGGTCATGACCCTAGATAGAAAGATCTGGAGGATGCGAATTAGGGCAGAAGGCTAGGGTCAGTTTGGGTCGCTAGTGTAAGGCATTACTTGGTGGGGGTATTATTCTTGTTATGATACCTTTTTCATGCTTTATTACGAATCTATTTATTTTTCTATGTTTACTATTACTTATGGGTGTCGTATTTGTGTTATGCCATCTTGTTCCATGCTTTACTATGAATTTGTTTATTATTTCGTGTCTCGAGCCGGGGGTCTATCAGAAATAGCCTTTCTACTTCTTTAGAGGTAGAGTTATGTACTTTGTACATCTTACCCTCCCCAGACCTCACTATGTGGGACTATACTGGGTTTGTTGTTGTTGTTGTTGTCAAATTTGGTTGGCTAGTCCAACATTGCATGCAATTTGTTTCTTGTCAAATTTGGTTGGCTAGTCCAACATTACATGCAATTTGTTTTCTTGTCAAATTTGGTTGACAAAGTAGTGTGTTGATGTCATTGATGACATCAACGTAGGTTTTTTTTGTGCCTATAAATAGAGGCATTTCCACCCTCTTTGAAAAATGTGATTTAGAGAAGAACACCAACATTTGAAGAAAATTTAGTTGTGTTTGTTTTTTTCTTTGTAGAGAGTATTTGTAAGAGAGTTGTGTTGGGAAATACTTTGAGTGAACATCTTCTTTGGAGTGATCTTTGTGAGGTTATTCTTTCGGGTATTTGGGCTATTAGAGTATTTAATTACTTTAATTTTGTACTCTCTTTTGTATCTTTGTACTCTTTTTTGTTCCGTTGGTGTTTAGTGAATTTTCTTCTCTTTTGGTTGTGGACGTAGGTCAAGTTGACCGAACCACGTTAAATTTGTGCCTCCTTTATTTTCTTAACTTATCATTATTATCGTCTTCAAACGATTACTTTGTTTAATTTTGCACTAACCGGGATTCTCAATCCTAACAAATTGGTATCAGAGCGAAGTTAATCCTGATTTTGACTTAGTAGTCACCATGACGATTACAAAGATTTATGTTGAGAAATTTGACCGAAGTGCAAACTTTGGTATATGGCAGTTGAAAATGGAAGCTATCCTAGTTCAGGATGGTTCAGATATGGCACTGCAAGGAATGGAGAAAATTTCAGAAAAAATGACAGACGAGGAGTTTGATAGTCTTGATAAAAAAGCGAGATCTAGTATTCTACTAAATCTCTCTAATGATGTATTACGTGAAGTAGCTTCGGAAACTACTTCCAAAGGCATGTGGGAAAAGTTGAAAAGCCTGTATATGAAAAGGACGGTAGAGAATAGACTCTACTTGAAGCAAAAGCTTTATACAATTCGTATGGATGAAAATACTTCCATACTGTCACATCTTGATGTCTTTGATTCCATTCTTATGGATTTAAGTAATATAGATGTCAAGGTTGAGGAAGAAGATCAAGTTGTTTTGCTAATATGTTCCCTACCCCATTCCTTTAAGAATATTAGAGATACTATACTTTATGGAAAAGAAACTATCTCTTATAGAAAAATAAAATCTATGTTGAAATCTAAAGATCAGATAGATAGAGATATTACCGGGGAAGGTAGTGGAAATCAGGCGTCCGATTTATTTGTCAGGAGTAGATCTAATGAAAATTCTAGATTTAGTAATTTAGTGTGTTATTACTGTCATAAAAAAGGTCACATCAAGTTTAATTGTCCTAAGTTGCAAAACAAGGGAAAAGTAAAGAAAAATGAGCACGGGGATTCTGACACTGCTGAAGCAAGTGTTGCTGCTGATGATATTGAAGGAGAAATATTTTTAGTAACCGAAAATATTTCTTGTTCTAACAATGAGTGGATTTTAGATTCGGCTTGTTCATTTCATATGTGTCCTAACAAGGACTTGTTTTCTACATATGATCCTGTTGAAGGTGGAGTTGTCTTGGTAGGCAACAATGTTGCTTGCAAAATTGTTGGAACACTTACCGTCCAAATTAAAATGCATGATGGTATTGTAAGAACTCTCAGAAATGTTAGATGTATTCCTGCGTTGAAGAAAAATCTCATCTCTTTGGGCACTCTAGAATCTCTTGGGTGAAAATACACAGGTGAAAGTGGAGTTCTTGAAGTCTCTCGAGGTGGTCTTGTGGTTATGAAGGCACGCAAGTCTGGGATGCTGTACACACTGTTGGGATCTACTATTACAGGTGTTGCTACTATTTCAATTTTAGATGAAGACTCATCTAATTCTGACGTCATGAAATTTTGAAAGCCCTTTGAGGCTTTGTGAAGAAGGTGGAGCAAATTTACTATATTAAACAAACTCAGGCCAAGGTGGAGATTTGTAATGTGGCCTTTTGTTTGTTTCTTGGATTCGCACTTGGTCAAACAAAGTTGCTACTAAGCACTTGCAAGATCATTTGTTGGCTTTGTCAAATTTGGTTGGCTAGTCCAATATTTCATGCAATTTGTTTCTTGTCAAATTTGGTTGGCTAGTCCAACATTGCATGCAATTTTTTTTCTTGTCAAATTTGGTTGACAAAGTAGTGTGTTGATGTCATTGATGACATCAACGTAGGTTTGTTTTGTGCCTATAAATAGAGGCATTTCCATCCTCTTTGAAAAATACCATTTAGAGAAGAACACCAACATTTGAAGAAGACTTAGTTGTGTTTGTTTTCTTCTTTGTAGAGAGTATTTGTAAGAGAGTTGTGTTGGAAAATACTTTGAGTGAACCTCTTCTTTGGAGTGATCTTTGTGAGGTTATTCTTTTGGGTATTTGGACTATTAGAGTATTTAATTACTCTAATTTTGTACTCTTTTTTGTATCATTGTACTCTTTTTTGTTCCGTTGGTGTTTAGTGAATTTTTTTCTCTTTTGGTTGTGGACGTAGGTCAAGTTGATCGAACCACGTTAAATTTGTGCTTCCTTTATTTTCTCAACTTATCATTATTATCGTCTTCAAATGATTACTTTGTTTAATTCCGCACTATCCGGGATTCTCGATCCTAACAAATGAAGAATGGAGAGAAGGTGATTGAATTGAACAAAGATGAGATTAATTGAGCAACTGAGGAATGGAAACAAGCTTTGATTCTGTATATGGTCGGTGATTCACCGACTATTGCTGCAGTTGAATTATATATCACAGTACAGGTGAATACTGCTAGCAAACCTAAGGTATATTATCATAATGATGGTTACTTCTTAGTTCGCTTTGCAAGTATGGATGATAGGAATGAATTATTGTATTCTGGGCCACATATGCTGAATAATCGGCCAATTGTAATTAAGGTTTGGAGTGCTGAATTTGATTTTAACAAGGAGGTTCTTCAAACAATTCCAATTTAGGTGAAATATCTTAATTTGCCATTGAACTATTGGGGCATGGACTCCTTGAGCAGAATTAATAGTGGTTTAAGAGTTCCTCTTTATGCGGATGAATGCACTACAAAGGTAGATAGGATATCTTTTGCCCAAGTGCTGGTTGAAATGGATGTGGCTAGGGAACTACCGAAAATGGTTAAAGTTGCTAATCCAAACGGTAGAATTTTCGAATAGCAAGTGAAGTATGAATGGGTTCTTGCATATTGCACCAAATGTATGCAAGTTGGACACAAATGTCTACTTAAGGAAGTACCTAGAGGGGAAGATGCTACTAAGCTGGTCACTAAATGGCAGGCTAAACCAGTCACAATCATAGAGGAAGGCACTTCACAGAGAGGGAATGAACAAGGAGACAAATTACAATTAGGTGTTGAGGAAATTGGGAAATGGCATCGGGTACCTAGTATCAGGCATGAAAAATACAACACTACCTATGAAAACGACTAATGGTTTTGAAGCCCTGGTTTTAAATGAGCAGGCAACGATGGTGTTAACTGAGGCGCGAAGGTTGCAGAATGTGGAGATATCTGGAAAACAAAAGCTGCAGATGGAGGACATGGTTGGTACTAGTTCTCAACATATTATATGACAATAGTTACCTGGAATACAAGGGGTATAAATAAACTTCATAAGCAAAAGGAACTCAAGTTGTTTATGAAGGAGAATAAAGTAGGGATTATAGCAATTCTAGAACAAAAAGTTAAGGAACATTTAGCTAGTAGAGTTATACAAAAATTAGCACCTGGTTGGAGATATGCAACTAACTACAAATATACTGATAAAGGGAGAATTTGGCTTTTATGGACCCCAGCATTTATGACTTCTTGATTATTAACAAGTCTGCACAATTCATCCAAAGTAAAGTAGCATTTAAAAGTAATAGTATGATGTTCTATTTTGTGGCAGTATATGGCTTACACACTATACATGATAGGATGCAGACATGGGAGGAGTTAAAGGTGGTTATGACAAGTAATCAAGACCCTTTGTTGTGCATGGGTGATTTTAATGCAGTTTTACAGAACACCGACAGACCAAAAGGTAGTACAATTCAAGATATGGAAATGAGATATTTTAATGAGTTTGTCACTACTACTTCTATAAATGAGTTAAGAACAGTAGGAAGCAACTACACATGGACTAATGGCCATACTTGCAGTAAAATCGATAAAGCTCTTGTGAATGCTACATGGATGATGTCCATGCCTGCTTTGGAGGTAAATATACTTAGGACAGGGTTTTTGGATCACTCTCCTCTGAGTTTGGATATAGGCAGGGTATACAAGAATACATATAGACACTTCAGATTCTTTAATTACTTAGCAGAGCATTCAGATTTTCTTATTAAGGTGAGGGAAGCATGGAATGATGGACAAATAAAGGGCATGAAATAGGTGTGGCAGAAGCTGAAAAAGGTCAGAGTAAGCCTCCAACATTTGAATAACAATGAATTCAAGGGTATTATAGAGAAGGCCTCCAATCTGAGAACACAACTGAATGATATTTTGGACATCATGAGGGATCCGGGAGAGGTTTCTACAAATAAGCAAATTGAAAATTGTTTGAAATAGTAACTAGATAAATGGAGTATGATAGAAGAGAGTGCTATGCAACAAAAATCTCAGGTGCAATGGCTGAAATTAGGTGATGCTAACAGTGCTTATTTTTTTGCTCACCTTAAAACAAGGATGGATCAAAATATAATCACAAGTCTAGTTACTGTAGAGGGGAATAGAGTACAGACTCCAGAAGGGATAGAGAAAGAAGTGACTGAGTTTTACAAAATTTACTTGGTCAAGCTGCTCTATATTTGCCAAGCGTAAATGTAAATATCATGAGAGAGGTAACAACACTAAACAGAGAACAACAGCTACAACTAGCTGCCCCAGTGGTAGAAGATGAGGTTATCAATGCCCTCAAGGATATAAATGATCTTAAAGACCCGGGACAAGATGGTTTCAGTGCTGTATTTTTCAAAAAGGCATGGTCTGTGGTAGGCAAAGATGTTACACATGCAGTTCTTTAATTTTTTGAGACAGGGAAAATGTATACACCGATAAATTACACAGCAGTCACACTTATCCCAAAAGTTGAGAATCCTACTAAAATTGGAGAGTATTGACCTATCTCTTACTGTTCAATGAATTACAAGCTTATATCTAAAGAGATCACAACAAGACTAAAGAAGGTTATCAACTGTTTAGTTGGGTCGAATCACTCGACGTTTGTACCGGGAAGAACTATCAATGATAATATTATTCTTAGCCATGAATTAGTAAGAGGCTATGGGAGTAAGAGGCAACGATGGTGTTAACTGAGGCGCGAAGGTTGCAGAATGTGGAGATAGCTTTAGAAAGCTCACCTCACAAGCATTAGACCACTGAAAAGAAATCTTCTTTTGGGTCAACTTGGTCAATGCAGATGCAATGGATGAAAAAACCTCAACAAAACGCCGATAATACCCAGCTAACCCAATAAAACTTTGAATCTCGGTGGGTAAAGTAGGTCTATCCCAATCACGAATCGCTGGAACCTTGGCTGGATCAACCATAATACCTTCCTTAGCCACTACATGACCCAAGAAAGAAACAGACTCCAACCAAAATTCACACTTAGAGAATTTAGCATACAACTTCTCACCTCAATCTCTGAAGCACAATACGCAAATGCTCCTTATGCTTAACCTCACTCTTGGAATACACCAAGATATCATCTATAAATACGATAACAAAGGAGTCGAGATACAGTCGATACACCCAGTTCATCAACTCCATAAATGCGGCAGGGGCATTGGTCAACCCAAAGGACATGACCAAGAACTCACAATGACTGTATCAATTCTGAAAAGCTGTTTTCAGAATATCCGAAGCTCTAATCCTCAACTGGTGATAACCGAATGTCAAATTAATCTTCAAAAATACCGTAAAACCTTGATGTTGATCAAACAAATCATCGATGCGAGGAAATGGATACTTATTCTTAACTTTCACCTTATTCAACTATCGATAATCAATACACATCTGCATAGACCCATTTTTTTTTCTTCATAAATAAGACAGGCGCACCCCAAGCTGAAACACTAGGTCAGATAAATTCCTTATCCAACAACTCCTGCAACTGATCCTTTAGTTCCTTCAACTCTACAAGGGTCATCCTATAAGGAGGAATAGAAATAGGCTTGGCGCCCGGCTCAACATCTATACTGAAATCAATATCTCAATCCGAGGCATACCAGGCATGTCCATAGGGAATACATCCATAAACTCATGAACAACATGGATAAATCAAAGGAAAGAGGTGAAACAATATTAGTGTCACGAATATGGGACAAGTAAGATAAATATTCCCTCTCAACCAATTGACGAGCCTGAACATATGAAATGGCCCTCTTAGGACCCAAATGAAGTGTACCCTTCCAAGCTATCCGTGGAACACTCGGTGAAGCTAAAGTCACGATCTTAGCAAAACAATATAAGATAGCATGATAAGAATCTAACCAATCCATGCCTAAAATAACATAAAAATCGACCCTGTCTAATACAAGAAAATATATCAAAATCTCACGCCCGACAAATATCACAACACAAGATCGATGCACCCGATCCACCACTAAAGAATCACCTACTGGGGTAGATACACGAATAGGCATGGCAAGAGACTCACTGATAGAATCAAAACCCGAAGAAAAATATACAGACACATAGGAGAAAGTCAATTCAGGATCAAATAATACAGATGCAGGTCTAAAACAAACAGGGATGATACCTGTAATCACAGCATCAAAAGCCTCTACCTCAGGTCTGGCTGGTATAGCCTATCACTAACCACGACCACCAACTACTTGGGTGGTCCCATGACCACCCACCACCTGAGTGGTCCCACAACCACTCTATCTAGATCCTCTACCTCTGCCCCTCGCACATCTAGTAGCACCCCTACCCCTCAAAGCTGAAATAGAAATAGTTGGAATCACCTAGCGGGGACAATCCCTAACCACATGGCCAATCTTATCATATTCATAGCAACTTCTACGTCCAGTCTCAACAGAAAAAGATACAACTAGGCCCAAACGACCACCCTGAACTGCTAAACTAGAAGATCCACCACCTGAACTCTGTAAAGCCACCTACACTAGCCTACCATGGTATCCATGAAAACCTCTAAAATAATTGCCTCAAGAGGTCTGACTCTAGAACTCACCAAAACATCGCGCCTTCTTGGCGCCTACCTGAGATTCACTAAAAATATCCTTTGTCATCTTAACATGATCTAAAATACTCTAAAACAAAGCCCCAAACACAACTATCTGAGATGTATCCAATCAAAGAAAAAACATACAAACCATCTAGAACTTTCAAATTTTCTCAAACTCAGTAGAAATACTATCGTAGAAATATCTAGACAGGATAAGGAAGCTTGCCTTATACTCAGCAACTATCATGGAGCCCTATTCCAAATGATCAAACTCGTCCCACATACGATCTCTCAAACTGAAGGGCACAAATCTCTCAAAAAAGGCATCAACAAACTAATCCCATGACAACTCAGGAGCATCAAAAGGCCTACAACCGACAAATAATATCCACTAATATCTCACAGTATCTCTCAACTAATATATAGTATAAGCCACACTATCTGTGCAGAAAGAGTGAAACACAACTCAGAATACAAGGTATGAAAGAATTCGTACGATAAAAAATAAAATGAGGGGGGTTTCCTAAAGACATCCTATAGCCTCTCGAAGATAGATACGAATGTCTACGTATCGATATGCGAGGCTCTATTAGACATCCCATTCTTACACTGTTAAGACCAATGAAACTTGGCTTCTTGGATACCAATTTGTCACGACCCAAAAATAAAGGTCATAATGACAATTGTCGCGGCGTACCTTGACAAGTAAGCATATCACCCAAACTGGTACAAAAAGAAAAAGAGACAGAATTATCCCAGTAAGGCTTGTAAAATGAATCCAAACCATATAAGTAATCATAATAATGCGAAAAGAACTTATCGAAAATATCAATCATGCCCAAAACCAGGTGTCAATAATGTAAGAACTATTAATATAATCCAAGAGTCAAATACATCATAAAATAACCACAAAGGAATAATATCTATCTCTGAATACTAATAAATATTTAAATAACTACTGTAGAAAAATAGAGGTGAACTTCGGACGCATGAATGTCCAACGGCTACCTTGGAAGCTCCAATAATCTCCCGAGTCAATCAAGCTGAGGCGCACTCGAGCTAGGACCTGTACCGAATGGGCGCAATAGTCCTGAGTATGGTCCACTTGTACTTAGTAGGTATCATAGGCCGACCAAGAAAAGTAGTAAAAAAAGTTTACAAAATATACACTAAGGGCACGTCACCTGCAATCAGAAAATGTCCCACAACGGTAGCCCACACTGTTTGCACTAACAGTTCTAACATATCTGACATATATTACAACATCACACCAAGATAAAACAAAAGTATGTATTATATCACATATAAGAAGAATAAGGGGGAACATACATATATAAAATCACCAATACAAGTAAAAGAAAATACGATAAATACATAGATGACAAGTTAATATGGCAATACAACACAATAAAGTAAGTACAATGTATATGATGATGATGATGATGCACGAGGTCGTCACACAACCTCTGAGATCATCGCACAATCCCCATATGCACCTACGGAGTCAAGCCTCCAAATGTAAGACCCATGGAGGGTTCGCCAACCCGTATACAATCCATATATCTCATATCTCATTTCCGACACATCCCTCAAAAAGGGTTTTATAAGGTGTTACAATATCTCCTCCTCGTCACTACCCTCGGGGGAGGGGGTTTAAAAAGGTGTTGCCAGTATTTCTTAGATAATGCCACGGTGGTACCAATGTTTCATGAATGAGTATGATATGAAGATGTAATGCTCACAATCGATCACAATGAGTAATTTCACAATCAACCATAATGATATATTTTCACAATCATGTGAGCCAAAATCCACTCATTATTTCAGTTTCATCCAAGAATTTTCACATGTCTCATATGTCAAATAAAGTATGAATATAATCACAATACACCAATGGTACTATATTAAGCATCTTAACAATACAATACAATTATTCACATGTATTTAAGGCTATTAATATTACATAGGACCCCGCACGGTCACACATATCACATAATAACTCAATTTCGACAATTACATCACATATAGGCCCCACACAGCACAACATATAAATAGCCATTTTTCATGATTAGTTCTCACCCTTAACATGCATTTTGTATCATAATTTACTACCTAGCCCAATCTGAAAGAGTTAAGTCATAACCTACCACAAAAGCTGAAACTGGTACGTTACACTTCGAACCCACGACCTTACTTTTCATGAAAAATCTCTAACTCCACTAAAAATATAAAATATGAAATCTATGCATCAAAAAAAAACCAACGACACCCATATTGACAACTTTTGGTTCGGGGTCAATACGGACCCCCGAAATTAGTTTTCGAAAAAGAAGGACAAAATTAAAACTTTACTTCAAAAACATGTTTTACATATTTATAGGAATCTATAAATGAAAACCCAGGTCAAATCGAGTCAAAAATGAGGTTCAAATTGAAGAAAAAACATTTTTAAGCTTTACCGGGTACAATCTTGGAAATCCGGATTAAAATCAAGAATCGAAGTTGTTTTAATGATTAAATTGATGAAAAACTAGTAAATATAAGATAAAAATATTATTCAAGTGAAAAGAAGTGAAATTGGGATTTAAAATCAATCCCTAAGATTTTTTGGGATTTTGAGAAATTAATCTAGAAATTACTAAGAAAATGGTGAATTTTTACCTTTAATTCGTAATAAAACCAATAAAAAGATGTTAATGTAGCTTTCCAAGCTCTCACAAACTTTACTTTTAAGCTCCACACTATTTTAGGGTTTAACTCCCAAAAGACAAGATGAAAAATGAGCAAAATGGGTTCAAAACTACTAGCTGTTTTTTTTCTTTTTAGGTCAATCCGGAATACGTCGAGGTGCCCGAGATTCGTTCAGAGTTTGATATATGCAAATGAACTGTGTAACCACACTAAATTCGATATTCCGGACGCGTTGGTGAAGTCATATTTAAGAAAAAAACATCATTTTCACAAAGTTGACCCCCAAAACCCGAAATCATAATTTTCAAAATCGAGAGTCGAAATGAGATTTAAAAGTCGTAAAATTACACCAAATATGCTAACACCCTAAAATCGACATTCTGGATCTATTGGAGAAGTCGAATTATTTATCTGAGGTCGTTTCGATCAAATGTGGGTCCCACAACCATATTTTCAATTTTCCAACTTCCTGATCAATAGGTCGAAATGAGCTCGGGTGCACAGGGACCCTAACCAAAGGTCTACCTAGCCTAATATCGATATTCTGGAGTTGCTGGTCCATTCCATTTAGAAATCCATTGCATGGATCAAAATATATCCACATAAGTCCAAAATAAGGCTCTCGAAGCCATTTAAAACCACAATATTGCGTAAATGATAGCAAAATGCATCGAAAATCATGCCAATCACTCCCACACCCCAAAAATATCATAATGCAACTACGGGGAGTGTTAAAATAGTCAAATCACACAAAATCTCAAATTTCGCATATTTCATCAATTTTTTAGGTCATTACATCATCCACCACTAAAAATCTAGTTCGTCCTCGAACTAAGGCAAAAATAATACCTGAATCAACAAAGAGCTGGGGATAAGAACTACACATATCAGACTCAACCTCCCAAGTAGCTTCATCTACAGGTCGATGTCGCCACTAGACCTTAACCACAGGGATCACTCAAGAGCGCAACCGTCTAATATCCCTAGCCAAAATGGAGATCGACTCCTAAAAAAATGAAAACCATTTTTCTAGCTTAACTGACTCCCAACGAATAATATAAGATTCATCCGAAATATAGCAACGAAGCATAGAAACATGAAAAACTGGATGAACAACTTATAGATCAGGGAGCAAAGACAACTCATAATACACATTACCAACACTCCAAAGAATCTCAAATGGACCAATATACTTGGGGCTAAGCTTTCCTTTCTTCCCAAACCTCATCACACCCTTCATGGGTGAAACTCGAAGGAAAACACAATCACCAACATCAAATATCGAGGCACGAAATCTACGATCAGTATAACACTTTTGACTACTCTGAGTCACTGTAAGTCTATCCTGAATGACCCGCACTCTATTCAAAGACTCACGAAGCAAGTTCGTACCTCGAGGTCTCACCTCTGAAACACCGGACCAGCCTACTGGGCAATGACAGCGCTTACCATATAACGCCTTAAAAGGAGCAATATCAATACTGAAATGGTAGCTATTTTAATATACAAACTCTGCTAAAGCCAAATATTGCTCCTACTAGCCACAAAATTCCATCAGGCATGTGCGAAACATATCCTCCAAAACCTGGATAGTCTGCTCCGACAGGACATCAGTCTGGGGGTGAAACGCAATGCTAAGATCAACCCGAGTACCCAACTCCTTTTGAAAAGTCTTTCAAAAGTAAGATATGAACAAAAAACCTCAATCTAAAATAATGGACACCAGCACACCATGTAGATGCATAATCTCATGAATGTAGATACGAGCCAACCTTTCAGCACTGAATGAGACCTGAACCAGAATAAAATGACCTGACTTGGTCAATCGATCTATGATGACCCAAACACTGTCAGAACCATGAGATGTACGAGGCAAACCAGTCACAAAGTTTATGGTGATTCATTCTCACTTCTACTCAGGAATAGGTAACCTCTAAAGCAACCCACCAGGCATCATATGCTCGGCCTTCACCATCTGACAACATAGGCAATGAGCCACAAAATTCACTACATCTTGCCTCATAATACCCCACCAGTAATGTTGCCTCAAATCACGATACATCTTAGTCATACTTGGATGGATAGAATATCTGGAACAATGGGCCTCCTCCAAGATCAATCTAATCCAGTCACCCACTCTCGACACACAAACTCGACCTTCAATCCACAAAACTCCATCTGAATAAGTGAGGCTTAGTTTGCCTCCCCACTCAATACCTTATATTGAATTGACCTCAATCTAACATCATCAAACTGATGAGATCGAATCTGCTCCATGAAAGAACATATAGCATCCACAAATGCCAAAATACGCCCCGGTGTTGAAATATCAAGCCTAACCGTCTGGTTATCCAAAGACTGAACCTCTAAGGAAAAAGGCCTCTCCTGGGTCAAAAAATGAGCCAAGCTACCCATGCTAGTCGACTATTGGAACTCAAAGCATCCGCAACCACATTAGCCTTGCCCGGATGGTAGATAAGAGTCAAGTCATAATCCGTAAGCAACTCAAGCCAACGGCATTGCTTCATATTAAGATCTCACTGGGTGAAGAACTACTGAAGGCAACAATGATCTGAGAAGACCTCACAACAGACTCCAAACAAGTAGTGCCTCCACAACTTCAAGGCAAACATAACTGCACACAACTCCAAATCATGGGTAGGATAATTCCTCTTGTGAGGCTTCAACGGATGAGACACATACACAATTACTTTTCCCTCCTGTATCAACACAATACCTAACCCAACACCTGAAGCATCACAAAAGATGGTAAAGCCCATATCCACCTTTGGAAAAGCCAATATAAGAGCTAAAGTCAACAAATCCTTGAGCTTTTGGAAGCTCGCCTCACAAGCATCAGACTACTGAAAAGAAATCTTCTTTTGGGTCAACTTGGTCAATGAAGCTGCAATGGATGAAAAAACTCAACAAAACGGCGATAATACCCGACCAAGCCAATAAAAATTTGAATCTCGGTGGGTGAAGTCGGTATATCCCAATCATGAACCACTGTAACCTTTGCTGGATCAACCATAATACCTTTCTTAGTCACCACATGACCCAAGAAAGAAACAGACTCCAACCAAAATTCGCACTTAGAGAACTTAGCATACAACTTCTCATCCATCAATCTTTAAAGCACAATATGCAAATACTTCTCATACTCAACCTTACTCTTAGAATACACCAAGATATCATCTATAAATACGATAAAAAGGAGTCGAAATACAGTCGAAACACTCGGTTCATCAACTCCATGAATGCGGCAGGGGTATTAGTCAACCCAAAGGCTATGACCAAGAACTCATAATGACCATATCAAGTTCGAAAAGCTATTTTTAGAATATCCAAAGCTCTAATCCTCAACTGGTGATAGCCGAACCTCAAATCAATCTTTGAAAATACTGCAACACCCAAAAATTGATCAAACAAATCATTGATGTGAGGAATAGGATACTTATTCTTAACTATCATCTTATTCAACTGTTGATAATCAATACACATCCGCATAGACCCATCTTTTTTTCTTCACAAACAAGACAGGCGTACCCCAAGGTGAAACACTAGGTCGGATAAATCTCTTATCCAACAACTTCTGCAATTGATCCTTCAATTACTTCAACTCTACTGGGCCATCCTATAAGAAGAAATAAAAATGGGCTTGGTCACGGCTCAACATCTATATTGAAATCAATATCTCAATTCGGAGGCATACCAGGCAAGTCTATAGGGAATACATCCATAAACTCACAGACAATACGGACAAAATCTAATGAAGAAGGCAAAACAACATTGGTGTCACGAATAGGGTCCAAGTAAGATAAACATCCTCTCTCAACTAATTTATGAGCCTAAATATAAGAAATGCTCTTTTCAGGACCTGAATGAAGTGTACCCTTCCAAGCTATCCTTGGCATACCCGGTGAAGCTAAAGTCACGATCTTAAATAAACAAACTAAGATAGCATAATAAGGAGCTAACCAATCCATGCCTAAAATACATCAAAATCGACCATATCTAATACAAGAAAATGTACCAAAGTCTCATGCCCAAAAAAAGTTAAAACACAAAATCGATGCGCCCGATCCACCACTAAAGAATTACTTACTGATGTAGATACATGAATAGGCATGGCAAGAGGCTCACTAACAGAATCAAAACCCAAAGAAAAATATATAGATACATAGGAGAAAATTTATATGAGATAAAATAATACAGATGCAGGTTTGAAACAAACGGGGATGATACTTGTAATCACAGCATCAAAATTCTCTACCTCAGTTTGGATGGTATAGCCTAACACTGACCACGACCACCAACTGCTTGGGTGGTCCCATGACCACTCAATGCCTGAGTATCCCCACGACCACCCCCTCGAGCTCCACTACCTTTGCCCCTCGCATATTTGGTAGCACTCCTACCCCTCAAAACTAAAATAGAAGTAGCCCGAATCACCTAGAGGGGACAATCCCTAGCAACATGGCCAATCTTATCATATTCATAGAAACATTTATGACCAGTCTCGATAGGAGAAGGTACATCTAGGCCAGAACGACCACCCTGAACTGCTGAACTAGAAGATCTACCACCTAAACTCTATAAATCCATTTACACTAGCAAACCATGGTATCTATGAAAACCTCTAAAATATCGGCCTCGAGAGGTCTGACTCCAGAACTCACTAAAATGCCGCGCCTTCTTGGAGCCTACCTGAGATGCACTAAAAATATCATCCGTTATCTTAATATGATCCACAATACTCTAAAAACAAGGCCCCAAACACAACTATCTGAGATATAGCCAATCTAAGAGAAAACATCCAAACCCTCAAGAACTTTCAAATCTTCTCAAACTCGTTGGAAATGATATTGTAGAAATATCTGAACAGGATATGGAAGCTTGCCTTATACTCAGCAACTGTCATGGAGCCCTACTCCAAATGATCAAACTTATCCCACATACAATCTCTCAAACTGAAAGGCACAAATCTCTTAAGAAAGGCACCAATAAACTAATTCTATGACAACTCACGAGAATCAAAAGGCCTACAACCGACAAATAATATCCACTAATCTATCATAGTATCTCTCAACTCATATATAGTATAAGCCACACCATCCACGCAGAAAGAGTGAAACACAATTCAGAACAGAAGGTATGAAAGAATTCGTACAATAAGAAATAAAGTAAGGAAAGTTTCCTAAAGAAATCCTATAGCCTCTCGAAGATCGATACGGACGTATACATATTGATCCGCGAGGCTCTGTTAGATATCCCGTTCTTACACTATTGAGACCAATGAAACTTTGCTTCTCTGATACCAATTTGTCACGACCCAAAAATAAAGGTCATGATGGAACTTGTTGCGGCGTACCTTAACAAGTAAGCCTATTACCCAAACCGTTATAAAAAGAAAAAAAACAGAACTATCCCAAGGTTTAGCTTCTAAAATGAAGCCAAACCATATAAGAAATCATAACAATGCCAAAAGAACTTATCCAAAATATCAATCATGCCAAAAATCAGGTGTCAATAATGTAAGAACTACTAATATAATTCAAGAGTCAAATACATCATAAAATAACCACAAAAGAATAATACCTGTCTCTGAATACTAATAAATAAATAAATAACTACTGTAGAAAGATAGAGGTGAACTTCAGACACATGAATGTCCAACCGCTACTTTGGAAGCTCCAACAATCGCCCGAGTCAATCAAGCTGAGGTGCACTCGAGCTAGGACCTGCACGAAAAAAGAGCAATAGGTATGTGTACGGTCCACTTGTACTCAGTAGGTATCATAGACCGACCAAGAAAATTAGTAAATAAAGCATACAAAATATACACTAAGGGCACGTCACCTGCAGTCAGAAAGTATCCCACAATAGTAGCCCACACCGCTTGTACTAACAGTTCTAATATACCTCACATATATTTCAATATCACACCAAGATAGAACAAAAGTATGTATTATATCACATATAAGAAGAACAAATGGGAACATACATATACAAGATCACCAATACAAGTAAAAGAAGATACGATAAATACATAGATGACAAGTCAATATGGTAATACAGCACAATATAACACAATAAAATAACTGCAATGTATATGATGATGATGATGATGTACGAGGTCATCGCACAACCTCTGGGATTGTCAAAAAATCCATGTATATACCTACGGAGGCAAGCCTCCAAACGCAGGACCCATGAAGGGTTCGTCAATCCGTAAACAATTCATATATCTCATGTCTTCTTTTCAGAACATCTCTCGAAAAGGATTTTATTAGGTATTACCATAGCTTCTCCCTGTTACTTCCCTCGAGGAGGGTTTTAAAAAGGTATTACTAGTGTTTCTCAGATATTGCCACGGTGGTACTAATATTTCATGAATGAGTATGATATGAGGATATAATTCTTACAACCAATCACAATGAGAATTTTCACAACCAACCATAATGATATATTTCCACAACCATGTGAGCCAATATCCACTTGTAATTTCAGTTTTATCCACGAATTTCTACATGTCTCATATGCCAAATAAAGTATGAATATAATCACAATACACCAATGGTACCATATTAAGAATATTAACAACACAATACAATTATTCACATGTATTCAAGGCTATTAATATCACATAGGATCCCACACGGTCACACATATCATATACTAACTCAATTTCGACAATTAATCACATATAGGCCCCCACACGGATACAACATATAAATAGCCAATTTCATGATTATTTCCCACCCTTAACATGCATTTTGTATCATTATTTACTACCTAACCCAGTCTAAAAGAGTTAAGCCATAACCTAACTCAAAAGCCGAAATGGGTCCGCTACACTTTGAAACCACGACCTTACTTTTCACAAAAAATCTTGAACTCTACTAAAAACATCAAATATGGAATTTAGGTGTCAAAACAAAACCAACGACACCCATATTGACTACTTTTGGTTTGGGGTCAAAACAGACCGCTGAAATGGGTTTTCGAAAAAGAAGGGCAAAATTAGAATTTTACTTTAAAAACATGTTTTCTAAATTTTTAGGAATCTACAAATGAAAATCCAAGTCAAATCGAGTCAAAAATGAGGCTCAAATTGAAGAAAAAGCATTTTTAAGCTTTAGCGTGTAAAATCTTGGAAATCTGAGTTAAAATTAAGAATCGAAGTTGTTTTAAGGGTTAAATTAATGAAAAACTAGTAAATATAATATAAAAATATTATTCAAGTGAAAAGAAGTGCAATTGGGGTTAAAAATTAAGCCCTAACATTTTTGGGGGTCTTGAGAAATTAATCAAGAAATTACTAAGAAAATGGTAAATTTTTACCTTTAATACGTAATAAAACCAAGAAAATGGTGTTAATGTAGCTTCTCAAGCTCTCAAAAACTTTACTTTTAAGCTCTCACACTATTTAAGGGTTTAATTCCCAAAAGGCAATATGAAAAATGAGCAAAATGAGCCCAAAACTACTATATATATTGCAAAAAATCTGCACAAAAAGGCTGAAAAGTCATTTTTTTTCTTTTTAAGTCAATCAAGAATTCGTCGAGGTGCTCGGAATTCGTTCGGAGTCTGATATATGCAAACAAACTATGCAACCACTCTAAATTTGGAATTACGAATGCGTTGGCGAAGTCAGATTTTAAAAAAATATATTTTCACAAAGTTGACCCCTAAAATTCGAAATCATAATTTACCAAACCGAGGGTTGAAATGAGATTTAAAAGTCATAAAATTATATCAACTATGCTAACACCCTAAAATCAACATTCTGGATCTGTTGTAGAAGTCATATTTTTTATCCGAGGTCGTTTCGATCAAATGTGGTCCTAGACCTATATTTCCAATTTTCCAACTTTCTGACCAATAGGTTGAAATGAGATCGGGTGCACAGGGACCCTAACCAAAGGTCTACCTAGCCTAAAAATAATATTTTGGAGCTGCTAGCACAATCTGTTCGTCCATCCGTTGCACGGATCAAAAGATATCCACATAAGTCCAAAATAAGGCTCTCGAAGCCATCAAAAATTACAATATTGTATAAATGATACCAAAATACATCAAAATCATGTCAATCACTCCCACACTACAAAAATATCATAATGCAACTACGAAAAGGGGTAAAATAATCAAATCACACAAAATCATAAATTTCATATATTTCATCATATTGTTAGGTCATTACAACACAACTTTCTGTTTCAATATGGGGGCATGCTATTTTGCATGCAACAACACTTGTGCGAATAAGACCAACCAGTTATCATAAATTCTCCCCATTACAATTGAGTTTTGGTCATGAACCAAACATTTTCAATATTAGAATTTTTGAGTGTGCAATATATGTTTCTATTGCTCCACCACAACGCACAAAGATAGAACCCCAAAAAAGGTTGGGATATATGTTGTGTATGAATCTCCTTCCATTATAAAATATTTGAAACCTATGAAAAGAGATTTATTTACGACATGATTTGTTGATTGTCATTTTGATGAATCAGTATACCCAACATTAGAGGAAGATCAAAAGCAGCTGAAACATGAGATAGATTGGAATGCATAATCATTATTTCATTTAGATCCTCGAACAAATCAATGTGAGCAAGGGGTTCAAAAGATGATTTACTTGCAAAATATTGCGAATCAGCTGCCAGATGCATTTACTAACCTTTCAAGGGTTACTAAATCTTATATTCCAGCTGCAAATATTTCAGTTCGAGTTGATGTCCCGATAGGATAAGTGATTAATGCAAATGAGACTAAGCCACATTTGAAATGTGGTAGACCAATTAGTTCCAAGGATAAAAATCCTTGAAAAAAAAGAATTAAATAATCATGATATGGTGGCAATTGCTCAAAAAGAGCCTCTAGATCTAACAAATGATAAGACCACTGAGGAAGTTAAAATACTTGAAACTAATGAGAATGAAGAAATCTCAATAAGTTATGTCTCAACGAGAAACAGGTGGAATCAAAATAATATAGTGGTTGACAATATTTTTGCTTACAATGTTGCTACTGAAATAATGCAACAAGATAATGATTTGGAACCAAAATCTGCCAATGATGTAGACAGAGAAATAATTGTCCAAAATGAAAGAATGCAATTCAAGAGGAATTGACTTCGCTTGAAAAATGTAAAGTTTTTGGACCAATAGTCTGAACACCTGAAGGTGTCAAGCCAGTGGGATACAAATGGATTTTTGTACAAAAATAAAATAAAAAGGGTGAAGTCGTAAGATATAAAGCAAGACTTGTGGCACAAGATTTTTTGTAAAGACCTAACATTAATTATGCGAAGACATATTCTCCTATGGTGGATGGAATTACCTTTAGATATATAATAAATCTGGAAGATCATGAAAAGCTTGATATGTGCCTAATGGATGTTGTCACGGCCTATTTGTATGGCTCATTGGACAACGATATTCTAATAAGAACCCAAGAAGCCTTCAAAGTTCCTAAAGCATACCAAAGTTTGCAAGAAAATTTCTTAATAAAGCTTTAGAGATCCTTATATGGATTGAAACAATCAAGGCGGATCTGGTACAATCATCTTAGAAAATATTTTCTAAAAGAATGGTAAAAAAAATGATTCCCTTTGCCCTTGTATTTTTATAAGAAGGTATGGATCTGAATTTGCAATAATAGTTGCGTACGTTGATTTGGGGAAGGAAAAATGTCTGTATGTTATAATTTTTGTATGATAATATTTAAATTAATTAACTTATAGTTGCATTACTAATATTGGTTATAGTGATATACACTAGTGTCTATTTTTTACAAAAATTATAAAGTAAATTGAAAGTTCTTGTTATGGAAAATTTAAGGCTGGAACTTAAGGTGATTAAAGCTAAAAGTTCCAGTTTTGTTTGAAATTAAAGTTTTTGCTAACTCTTATTAAGAAGGACAATGAATGATATGTTATGTTTGTGATTTCTTGTTTATTAAGTGACTGATATATTCTATTTCCTTGTAAAAATAGAAAGATATATTCCAGTTTATTAAGATATTTACTTTTTTCTTCTCTGTAGTGATAATCCTGGATGTATAAACTATTAAAAAATAATACTCTAACTGTGTTGTTTATGTCGACATTAATGGAAATATGAATAATGTAAAGCGTGGATAGATGTATTATAGGTTGGATGGCCGAGGGGCTATAAACTCTAGATTAGTTACTCGTGTGAATAACTTTATCCAGTTTGCATCTCAACAAAATTGCATGAGTGGTAACAATATTAGATATCCATGTAAAAAATATTGCAACATTAAATACACAGATGTTGAAACTGTTACATATCACCTTCTTCATAATAGATTTATTAAGGACTATTTTGTTTGGAAACATCAAGGGGGAAAAGATGTGACCGATGAGATTTCTTCTGGTAATGATTTGAACAATGGTGCTCAACTTGAATTGAGATATGATAATCCATATCGACAAATAATTTTGGTGTTGTTGGTCCCAACTTTAATGATGGTTCGAGTTGGAAACCTTTCAACAATATTGAATCCAGGTCATCTCATTCGTATGAACATTCAGTTGAGGAGGAACATGATACTTCGATGGAGGAGGAGCCTAATTTAGAGTCCCAAAAATTTTATGATTTATTGCAAGCTGCTGATGCAAAATTGTATCCCAATTCTTCCCTCTCTCAACCTGCGGTAATCTCTTGAATGTTGAATATTAATATGGGGAATACTATGTCATAGAGGAGTTTTAACCAAATGATGCAATTTCTTAAAGAGGCTTTACCGAAAGATAACCTACTGTTTGATAATTATTATCAGACTACGAAGCTGGTGCGTAGCTTGGGTTTATCGATTGAAAAGATTGACTGTTGTAAATTGGGATGTTTTGGGAAGACGATGAACATCTTACCTCATGTAAATTTTGTGCCAAAGAGAGGTATAAGTGTCGAGTTGGCTCTCATAAGAGAATTGGTCCCTTACAAGAGAATGCATTATTTTTCTTTGATTCCTAGATTGAAGAGATTATATTCTTCCCATACTGTATCTACTACTATAAGATAGAATCATGAACATATAAACGAGGATGGGGTAATGTGTCATCCATCAGAATCTAATGCTTGGAAGACTTTCAATGAAACTCATCTTTTTTTTACCGACAGACCAAGAAATATAAGGTAGGGGTTATGTACTGATGGATAGAAAAAGCAAAGCATCTTTTGGGATTGGCCTTATTGGAGTTCTAACATGATTTGACATAACCTCGATGGCATGCATATTGAGAAAAATTTCTTTGATAATGTATTTAAACAGTCCTCAATATTGATAAGATAACCAAAGACAATCCACAAGCTCGTCTAGATATGGTCAAGTGTTGTGATCAACCTCAGTTGGCAAAGGATGCTTATGGAAAATATCCCAAAGTTTTATATACAATACACAAGGAAACAAGCACTATCTTGTTCAATTGGGTGAAAGGTTTAAAATTTCCAGATGGGTATGTTTCAAATTTGGGTAGATGTCCAGAAACAACTGAAAAAAGGTTATTTTGCATGAAAAGTCATGACAATATTGAAACAGGGTCATCTCATCCGTATATTCATTGGATGGATGTATGATAGATTGGATGGCCGAGGAGCTATAAACTCTAGATTCATTACTGGTGTGAATAACTTTATCCAGTTTGCATGTTCTCAACAAAATTACATGAGCTGTAACAATATTAGATGTCCATGTAAAAAATATTGCAACATTAAATACACAGATGTTGAAACTGTTACATATCACCTTCTTCATGATGGATTTGTTAAGGACTATTTTGTTTGGAAACATCAAGGGGAAAAATATGTGATCGATGAGATTTTTTCTGGTAATGATTTGAACAATGGTGCTCAACTTGAATTGAGATATGATAATCCATATTAACAAATAATTTTGGTGTTGCTGGTCCCAAATTTAACCATGGTTCGAGTTGGAAACCTTACAACAATATTGAATTCGGGTCATCTCATCCGTATGAATCTTCATTTGAGGAGGAACATGATACTTCGATGGAGGAGGAGACTAATTTAGAGTCCCAAAAATTTTATGATTTGTTGCAAGCTGCTGATGCAAAATTGTTCTAACCAATAAATATAAGGTAGGGGTTATGTACTGATGGTTTCCAACCATTCAGTCAGTCTGGGAGAAAATATTCTTCATGGTCAGTAATTGTCACTCCATACAATCTACCTCCAGGGATGTGCATGAAAGAGGCTTATATGTTCTTAACTGTCATTATTCCAGGGCCAAACAATTCCAAACATAAAATTGATGTTTATTTGTAGTCACTAATAAAGGAGTTGACCTTGTAATGGGATTCAGGTGTAGAAGCATTTGATATCTCCTAAAAATAAAACTTTCAATTAAGGGTAGCTTTGATATGGACAATCAGTGACTTTCCATCATATTCTATGTTATCATGATGAAGAACTGCAGGTAAGTTTTCTTGTCCTTATTGTATGGAGGAAACACAATCCTTTAGATTACAACATGGTCTAGACACATCATGGTTTGACTGTCACAGAATGTTCCTTGACCAACATCATCCATTTAGGAGAGATCGTAAAAACTTTCTTAAATGTTGGCTATCAAAAGATCACCACCATCCTACAAAATCAGAGAAGAAATATTTAATTAAATTTGTGATTTGGGGATAAGAAAAGTAACAGAGTTAGATGCAGAAAAAGTTAATAAAAAAATATGTAGTTCTTGTGGATAGAAAAAGCGAAGCATCTTTTGGGATTGTCCTTATTGGAGTTCTAACATGATTCGACATAACCTCGATGTCATGCATATTGATTAAAATTTCTTTGATAATGTATTTAATACAGTCCTCAATATTGATAAAAAAAAAACAAAGACAATCCACAAGCTCGTCTAGATATGGTCAAGTGTTGTGATCGACCTCAGTTGGCAAAGGATGCTTATGAAAAATATCCCAAAGTTGTAAATACAATAGACGAGGAAGAAAGCACTATCTTGTTCAATTGGGTGAAAGGTTTAAAATTTCCAAATAGGTATGTTTCAAATTTGGGTAGATGTCCAGACATAACTGAAAAAAAGGTTATTTTGCATGAAAAGTCATGATTGTCATGTGTTCATGCAACAATTTATGCCTATTGCTTTTAGTGAACTACTTCTAAGTAATATATGGCAGGAACTTATAAAATTGAGCTTATTCTTTAAAGACCTTACATCTACTACTCTCCGAGTGGATGACATTGAGAGATTACGGGGAGATATTCCACAAATCTTGTGCAAGTTAGAACACATTTTTCCTCTCGGGTTCTTTGACTCAATGGAACATCTTCCTCTGGAACTTCAATATGAAACAAAGATTATTGGACTTGTACAATATCGATGGATGTATTCTTTTGAAAGATAATGCAAAACTTTATGTTAAACTTGTAACAATTATGTTATATTTAACTTTTCAAGTATAATAGTTTATCCATTTATCTATTTGGGTATCTTGAAACTCTTAAAAGAATGATTGTGAATAAAGCAAGTGTTGAGTGTTCTATATGTGAAGCATACTTGATGACAGAGTCAACACTATTATTTTCTCATTATTATGAACCACATGTAATGACACACAATCATAATATGGATCATAATGATGATGGTGGTATTGTGGAAGATCTTGAAGGAAATTTATCAATATACACCCATCCAGGTCGATTATGGGGAGAATAAAAAAAGAGGAATTTAACTCTTGAACAAATCAAGGCTGTCCAAACTTACATTTTACTAAATTGTGAAGAGATTGAGCCATTTGTGAGGTAACAAAAGTTAGTTGTATCAACTTAATTTTATAAGCATATTCATATATCATGACTTGAAAATTGAACTTATGTTCTTTCAATGAAGTATGTTCGTGCAACATTTGTACGAAGAATTTCCAAATCTCTCTCAAGATCAAATAAATGAGAGACTTAAAGCAAATATCTCTATATGGTTCAAGGACTATATAAGGCTTCAAAAATTAATATCTACTATACAATTATGCACTTAAATTGACTTATAAAATTGAACTAAATTTTATAATCTTCTAAATAGGTCCGACTCAATCATAATGAGAATGAATTCCAACGTAGTCTTTCCTATGGACTATTGTAAGGCACTACATCTCATTCAGTGTATTTTGTTAATGGATACAAAATTCATACAGATTTTCATGGTAGTGAAAGATCAATAATGAACAGTGGAGTTTGTATGTTAGATCCAAATTTTGGTCATTTCTATGGGCGGATAAAAAAGATTATAGAAGTGGAATACCGTGAAGTACCTTTTAAGAGAACTGTACTATTCAAATGTGAATGGTTTGACCCAACTATGGATGTTGGTGTTAAAAGGAATAATCAGTATAAATTGGATGATATTAACCATCGTCGGCAATATAAAAAATATGAACCTTTTATTCTGGCAATGCAAGCAACTCAAGTGTGTTATGTGTCTTATCCTAGCAAGGAAAAGGACAAGGATGATTGGGCAGCCGTATTGAAGGTCAAACCTCAAAATGTTGTTGAATTACCAGATGAGTAAGTTAAGACAACTGCAGAACTGAATATTCCATTTCAAGTTGAAGAAGTTCAAGTCTATGAGATAGACATGAATGTTGCCACGGATGAAAGTATACACTAACATGATCAAAATGGTGGATTAATTGAAATGGATGAACCCATTGATGATGGTTTATTGCAAGAGCATCATGAGATCCAAGAGGAAGCTACAGAAGAAGAGTATGAAACTGAGGAAACTTAGGATGATGAGGAGGAAGATTTTGAAGAAGACACAGATAGTGATTAGTGCTTGATAAAAAACATGTTATTATATCTTAATTTTATTTTGTGAGCAGTAATTTTGTCGAACTAGTATCATTTTCTTTATATCTTCTTGTTTTTTACTCCAAACCTGTTGCTACTCCTACTTTGTATCTAATTTAACTAAAAAGCTTCTTCTTTAGCCATGATCATCTGCTGATTTTCCAATTGGATCTTTTATCTGTTGTTTCCACTTATAGTTAGTTCTGACTAAATAATCATCTATATATTCTATGTATTATGTTTAGAGTCTAGTTGTTTGGCTTGCTTTTATTATATGCTTGTTGTCAATTTTTGACTCTTTTATTTATCAATCATGTTTTTAGGCTACAACTTTGCTTTCTTTTTCTTTCTGTACAAGTTTTTTGTAAAGACTCAAAAATTGATGTTTAAAAATAGATTATATACCATCTATGATCCCCCCCCCCATGTTATTGTGAGTATACTGTAGGATTCTAATGTTATATTTGTACAAAATTAGATAAGATTTAGAGTACATATTTATTGCAGATTTGACTGGTCTAAAGAGAGAAAGACAAACTTTTCTTTTTTGGATCAAATTTGTGCTTTTACATTTTCTGATACCTTATCTACATGTTGTCTGGTTTGCTTGGGATTATTCAGTTTACATCTTATTTCCACTTAACTAATGCAGTTTTTTTATAGATATGGATAAAGTTAGAGGTCGAGGTCGCGAAAGCACAAGGCATGTAGGCAAGTCCGCAGTTAGGAGTAATCCTGATGTTACTGCAAACATACTTACTATTCTCACTCCTACTACTGTTAGTCCTCAAACGGGTGGCATAGGTGGTCAAGATGATACAAATCAAGTTCAGCCATTGATTCCTTATATTACACCAATGGTTCAAACTTTTGGTGATGGTAGTAACCCTACAACACCTGAATCATCTCCCACTGCTCCAAATTAGACCAACACAACAGCTGAAGGTACATCTACTCTAAGGAACCAAATAGGTGAGGGTCTTAACCAATCGAATTCATCCTTGAAAATGTATGAATATAATAATTAAGTTGTAAAGAACAAATTATGCAGTATCTTGGGTTGCTTTCTGAAAGCATCTCGGGTTGCTATCTATTGTCTTCGTCTCCTGAAATGAATGAATGAAATCAACTTGTGGTTTTTTTCTTTCTGTATATATATATATATGTTTTAATTTTTTTGATGATCTGTTGGTGGTTCTTGATTTGAGAGGAGTTCTTGTGCACAGATTTACAATATTGTATGTTGTTGTGAGTATTTTATAGGATTCTAGTGTTACATGGGCTTCCAGAATTACAATTTGTATGTTGTTGTGAGTATTTTGTAGGATTTCAGTGTTACATAGGATTCCAGAATTACAATGTTGTATGTTGTTATGTGTTCATTTGCACAGTTTGCATCTTATTTCCACTTTAACTAATACAGTTTTTTAATAGATATGACTCGAGGTAGAGGTAGAGGTCGAGGAAGAATAGGGCGTGTAGGCAAGTCTGCAGCTAAGAGTATTCCCGCTCTTATTGTAAACATGCCAACTATTCCTACTTCTACTGTTAGTCCTCAGCTGGTGGCATAGGTGGTCAAACTTCTGATCATGGAAGTAACCCTACAACATGTAACTCCCCAAAATTGGGTTCCAAGATGTCACACAGTACTTAAGGGCATAAGTGACCCTAAGCTAACCCTTCTAGTGGCATAACTCATAAGAAACTGAATAAAATGCTCAAGTCTACATGAGATCAGCGAAAACATAGAACTTATCTGAACTTGATCAATACAATTATGAACGTTACAAGGTTACAACTCTGTTTTTACAAATAAAACTGAAACTGAATACATCAACTTCTACTGACTGTCTATGAAGCCTCTACTGGTACTGACTTCAGATAGATAGGTCATGACTCCCAACTACCCAATCTCAATATGACTAAAGTAAGAAAATATGATACTCCTTAAACTGTATAACTGACTCAATCCCTCGAATCAAAAGGATTCATCACCTGCTGACTGAAAGCTGCAAACTGACTGAATATGGTATCTGCGCTATAACTTGTACCTACATTATAAGGCACTGTAGCATATAGAAATATATGAGGTTTGGTACTTTAAAGAATGTACTGAGTATGTGGCGGTTCAATGCAATCTTATAAATAATATCATAAATGATTACGAAAAATCATGCATACTGACGATAACGACTTTCTTTGCTTGAATTAATTGAAATATATTCCTTGAAACTCATCATTAGTAATGCAAGCCTTATATATCTTATAAATCATTATACTCAACTCAAAATCATTAAATCATGACTTAGAGTGACTCGGTAACTCATGAAACTTGAACTCTTATGGACTTGGGAGTTTCTTATAACCGACATGACTACACTATGTGAGCCGCATGAAGTCCAACATTTTTCCCTCCTAAGAAGAGAACCCCACATTGGCAGGGGTGTTGTACTCTTTCCAGGGAGTACAACCTCAATCTCATTATCCCAATCCCATACTCAACCTCTGGCCCACAATTATCAACATCAATCCTACGGTGGCACGTAGTTTCGGGGAACTACCACATTTCCTGCTCGGTGCTAAATACTCCTCCCAGACTCAGCTCAGAACACGTTAGGAAATCCACCTTAATCAATATCAACTCATAGGTCTACAATAGAGACCAAAACATAAATATATATATCTCGTCGGTAAATCATATACAATTGTGGATTCCTAACTCGACTCAAAATAAAACAATCTTTCTCAACATTAAGATGTATCAAATCATTAAGTCATGGTAACATCAATAACTTTGAGGAAATATCAAGACTCATTATAACAACTCAATCTCATGAATCAATATACTCGATAATCCAATTTGTCATAAGGAGGCTTAAAGCTTGACACATGTCTTGAAAGCACTTGAAATACCAACTCATGGTAGAAATATGAAATTCACAATATTAAATATCAAGTCATAATTTGGAAGTTGTAAAATACTCATGTATCAAAATCTTCAAGAAAACATCATAGAACTCATTCTTGACTCTCATGCTCAAATATCATAAATCATTAATAAAGTAATTTGGGTGTAAACCCACTTTGCAGAATCATGGATTTCAATAGTAGAAATTAAATCTTTGGGGACAAGAATGAAAGAATTGTTCTTGTTCAAACCCCACATACCTTGAATTATAAATTTGGGAATAAGAGACTTAATTGGAACTTCTTTCTCGCACTTTTAGGCTAAGATTCTTGATGCCTTTGACTAGGAAAGCTTGATTCTTGAACCACTTGGAGAAATCTATGGGAGATTCTTGAATTTCTTGAAAAAAGATTGGATTTTTTTGGGTCTTGGAAGAAAACCCTAGCTACTAGAGAAGTCTTGGAGAGATTGGAGAGAAATAAGAGAAAATGATCTTCCCTTTACTACTTGAATATATTTATAATACCAAAATGGGCGAAAAATACCAAAATGCCCTTTTAAAAAAGCTGAAACTCGCTGATCGGGGAATATGATGGTTGACCTGACAGTCCATCAGAGGGACTGATGGTCCACCAGATCGTCCGTCACTTGGGGGCCAAAAATGGAACATTCTGCCTCAACCTGATGGACACCTTGACGGTCCGTCAACTTTTTTATGGTCAACCACTTTGGCCGTCACACGATGACCAAAAAGAGGGGTCACTGCCATGGATTGATGGGATACTTGACGGTCCACCAAGGACTTGGCGGTCCATCAGGTCCACCATCAGGCCTGGGCGATTCTGATATTGTTTAGTAAAACGACCATAACTCCCCCGTCCGATGTTGGATTTTGATGAAATTGTCATCAATGGAAAGCTTATTCAATGCTCTACATGAGAAAAAGTATAAATTAGAGAAATTCTACATGGTTCTATCATTATTCACTTTGGAAGTCATTTCCATATACTCAGAAAATGGATTTAGACTCAAGGAACAATCAGGGTATTACACAACACCTGAATCATCTCCCACTACTCCAAATCTATAATGCCCCAAGAGTACACCCTGGGTGATATATGGTACTTACAGTCTCCAGGAACCACAAGCTAACCCATGAGCTAGTACCTGCTATGAGCACTGAATAATAATCATGAAACATATGCGGAAGAACGAATGATAAGTCATAAGGTTTTAACAACTGAAAATAATACTGAACCATGAATCTAAAATGTCTGTTGGAAACAATAGTATGAAACTAATGAAATAATAACAAAACTGACTAAATATCTATACTAGTCTGAAAAGCCTATGCTGACTGACTATGGAGCTGATGGGACAAACCCCCAACTAACTCCTTCTGAATGAAAAATACTGAACTAATGAGATAACAGAGATAAATAGACTATGTCCTCAAAATATGAGGGCTCACCTATGCTACGGCTGAAAATCTAAAATGTCTATGTGCGATCCGGGAACTGAGCGTCCGAACCTATGATATGATACATCATAGCGCAAGAAACGAGTAGGCGATCAGTACTTTGAATGTACTAGTATGCTAAATTAGGTATGCATATATGCATGGTTTCAAGTATAGGAGTAATAACTGACAAAATGAATAACATGAAGTACTGAATAGAATGTCTGAAATCTGTAAATACTAAGAATGCATAACCAAGAACAAAACATATTCTGAATATAATCTATAAATTGAAATACTAAAATCTGATAACTAAATAACTGATATCTTTATGCTATGGTCAAGAAAAAACTAAAACTGAATTACTGAGTTGATTACTGGACTGAGACTGTGGGAACTATCATCTAACCAACATGCCCTAATGAGCAATTTGGGGTCCAATCTGTGACCTCAATTGGAAGGGTGTCAGTATCGTTCCATGGGTACTAACACTGGTTATGTGTATCCACTAATGTATTGTCCCGAAGGACTAAGAGTGTCAAGCCTAAATTGACGGGTGACCCCTGGGAGGTAGTCAAGCCTGAACTGATGGGTGACTCCTCAAATCCTACGTCAGCTACGTAATTCTAGAGTACAGAGACTGCTACTAACGACTCTGCCTATCTGACGCAAAAGTCTCCATCCCTGAACTCACTCAGTGCTAAATCCTACTCCCAACTGAACTGACTCAAAATACTGGACTGTTCTAAGTTTAACTAATTATGATAACTGACTGAACTGATAATGCTTATAACATATTTCTGAAACTATTCTGAAAATACTGTGACTAAGTAAACAACTATGTTTTTGGGTATTCACAACCCCTAGGACTCGATAGCAATAATAGCAAAATAATGCTAAAGCTTTGGGGACATAATATGAAAGCATTTATTCAAAATTCATTCTTGTAGGTATTTCATCAGACACTCTATGTTCATAATTTAAGCTAAGCATGGGAATATTTTAAGCTTGTAGGAATAGCATGATTTCAACATCAATATCACTAATTATGATTTAAATCAGGGAAAAACACTATTTGAACAAGTGGGGTTAAATAACAACAATAATTTCATGTAAACATGGTATAGAATTTCAATTCATGGAAATTCATGGTTAAAATTACAATTTCTTGTAAAGATCACAACTTTGAATTTAAAATTGGATACTTGAACACCATGGGTGGAAGAAACCCATGGATGAACATTTAACATACCTGGGTTGATGAATTCGTGAGAGTTCTTGGGGGGTTTTCTTGAGATTTGATCTTGAATCTTGATGGCTAGGGTTTTGTTCTTGAGAGATGATTAATTTCTTAAAGAAAATTAGTGAGTAATGGGGTACATAATTCCCCTTTAGGGTTGTAATTACGTGTTTTGAACGAATTTGAGGCTTTAAGAATTGACCAAACGGTCCTTGGAAAATTAAGTCGCAGACTGCAAATCCCAATTTTGTATGCTGGAGCGATGAAGTACTTATCGCGTCGGGCCACTGGAAAAGGACAATCCTTATTTTTTACAATAGCGGGACGCGGCGTTATCGCGTTACGCCACTAAAAAAAGAAGATCCCAAACTGGAACCTTGGCGTGATGCGGCGCCATCATGGTGACTTACTAAACGCGACTTTTTCACTTAGTGTGACACAACATTATCTCGGTGGTCCACTTGAAAAGGACGAACGTGATTTTGGCCATCACCGCGATGTGGCCTTATCGCGTTTGGCTACTGTTTTCACTAACAGTGCCATAACTTCTTACCCGAGTATCAAATTAAGGTGCAATTGGTATCATTGGAAAGCTAATTCAATTTCCTATAATTTGGTAGGTCTTGATCTGGAAAATTCTGAGTAGAAAAAAAGATATGCTCATTTGAAGTGTACTATAGCAATATTCTTCACAAAAATTTAATCGGTAAGGGATATTTTGATTCGCCTAATAGCTGGGAGTTATTTGAGGCCTTAACATATATCAAACTCACTCATAAAACTACCAAAGAACTATAATGTTCTATACATGATCTTGAAACATGGCTCTAACATAGGTTTGGATTTTTGGGGTATTACAATATCTCCCCCTTAGGAACATTCGTCCTCGAATGAGACTGGTTAAGTTGAAAACACTGAGGAACTGTGATTACATGTTGAATATACATGATGAAAATGTGATTACATGACTTATTCTAAACATGACAGATGACTGAACTGGTTCTGTGAATGCATGACTGACATACGAATAATATGCAGCTGAAATGAGCATGGAAAGGACAAATTCTAAGAAGACTGTTACCTTAAGCTGAATTTGAGTTTGCGGAGAAAAGATAAGGGTACTTGGTCTGCATTATCTGCTTTTTCTTCCCAAGTGTCTCTCTCAACGGACTGATTCTGCCAATGAACATTGACTAGGGGAACTTCTTTGTTCCTTAGTCTACGAATTTGTCGATCAAGGATCTCGACTGGAATTTCTTCATAGGAAAGGCTATTCTGAATATCCATGCTTTCTAAGGGAACAACTATAAATGGGTCACCAATACACTTCTTCAACAAGGAGATATGGAATATTGGGTGCACTGATGCTAAGTCTGCAGGCAACTAATGCTCATAAGCTACTTTTTTGAAATGACTCAAAATTTTGTAAGGGCCAACATACAGGGACTAAGCTTCCCCTTCTTACCAAACCTCCCCACTCTCTTCATGGGAGAGATCTCTAGATACAAAAACTCGCCAACCTCAAATTCAAGATCTTTTCTCCTCACATCTGCATAAGATTATTATCAGCATTGGGCCGCCTTAAGCCTCTCCTGGATTAGCTAAAATTTCTCCAAAGCATAAAACACCAAATAAGGCCCTATCAAAGTGGTTTCACCTATCTCAACCCAACCAATCAGAGATCTACATCTCCTTCCATATAAAGCCTTAACGGAGATATCTGAATACTGGAATAATAGCTGTTATTATACGCCAACTCAATCAAAGGAAAGTGGTTATCCCAACATCCCTTAAGCTCAATAACACACGCTCTCAACATGTCCTCAAGGGTCAGAATGTTCCTTTTTGCCTGACCATCTATCTGAAGTTGAAAGGTTGTACTGTGGTAAAATAGGCTACCAAGACCTTTCTGAAAAGCTTTCCAAAAATGAGAGGTGAATTGAGTACCTCTATCTGAGATGATGTACAATGGGACACCGTGCAACCTAAACAACTCTCTGATATAGAGCCTGGCATAGTCCTCAGCTGAAAAGGAAGTATAGACTGGCAAGAAATGGGCTGATTTGGTTATAATGTCTACAATGACCCAAATCAAATCATGTTGACCACGAGTACGAGCTAATCCTATTATAAAATCTATGTTTACCTTCTCCAATGTCCAAGTTGGAATACTGAACTCCTGCATAGATCCACTAGGCTTTTGGTGCTTAATCTTCTCCTGCTGACAAGTAAAGCACTTAGCCCCAAACTATGCATTGTCCCTATTCATCCCACTCTACCAATAGACTTCCCGCAAGTCGCAGTACATCTTAGTGACCCCTGGATAAGTAGACTAACGCGCACCATGCGCTTCTGCAAGAATTCCCTGTCTCAACTCATCAACACATGGCACACACAGTATACCCTGGTAACGTAACACACCATATCCCCCTTGGGAGAAAACCTCTACTTTCTGATCTCTGACTAACTCCTTCAACTTTACCAGACTAGGATCCCTATCCCATTTTTCATTCACTTCGGCAACCAAAGAAGATTCTAAACTATTGTAAGCCCAAACTCTACCCTCAGCTGAATCAAACAAATGAACACCTAATCTGGCAAGTTGATGAACTTCCTAAACTAAATTTTGCTTATCATCCTCAACATGAGCAACACTACCCATAGACAATCTACTTAGGGCATCTGCCACTACATTGGCCTTGCCCGGATGATACAAAACACTCATATCATAATCTTTCAACAATTCTAACCATATCCTCTGACACTGATTCAAATTTTTATGATAAAACACATACTTCAAGCTTTTATGATCTGTGAACACATCAACATGCACCCCATATAGATAATCCCTCCAAATTTTCAAGGCAAAAACAATAGCTGCTAACTCAAGATCATGGGTAGGGTAATTATTCTCATGGGGCTTAAGTTGTCTAGAGGCATAGGCCATAACTTTACCTCTCTGTATCAAAACACACCCCAAACCAACTCTAAAAGCATCACAATACACGACAAACTCATTTAAACCATCTGAACATCAAAACTGGGCTGTGGTGAGTCAAGTCTTCAACTCTTGAAAACTCTTCTCTCAAGAATCTGACCACTGAAACTTAACTTTCTTCTGAGTCAATCTGGACATGGAAGATGCAATAGACGAAAATCCTTCAACAAATCGCCGGTAATAGCCAGCTAAACCCAAGAAAATCCTGATATCTGATGGAGAGATGGGTCTAGGCCAGTTCCTCACCGCTTCGATCTTTTAAGAATCAACTCTAATGCCATCACCGAAAATAATATGGCCAAGGAAAGCTACTGATCTTAGACAAAATTTTCACTTACTGAACTTAGCAAATAACTGATGGGCTCTAAGAGTCTACAATACTATCCTGAGGTGGTCTGCATGATCATTTTTATTACGGGAATAGACAAGAATGTCATCAATGAAAACTATGACAAACATGTCTTTGTTCTTGATTGTGACTTTGTTCAACTAATGGTAGTCAATACATATTTTAAGATATCCATTATTCTTATGCACAAACAGAACTGGTGCACCCCACGGGGACACGCTGGGCTTAATGAATCCCTTATCTAAGAGATCACTCAACTATTTTTTCAACTCTTTGAGTTTGAATGGAGCCATTTTGTATGGAATAATAGAGATAGGTTGGGTATCTGGAAGAAGGTCTATTCTGAAGACAATTTTCCTTTCGGGAGGAACTCTGAGAAGATCTTCAAGGAACATATTTGGAAATTCCCTCACTATTGAAACTGACTTATGATTTGGAGTCTCAGAATTTGAGTCCCTGACTCAAAGAAGATGATAAATACACCCCTTGGATATCATTTTCCTCGCTCTAAAGTACGAAACAAGCTGACCCCTAAGCGTTGAAGTACTACCCCTCCATTCAAGGACTGGTTCATTTGGAAACTGAAAATGAACTACTCTATTTCTGCAATCCACTAAAGCATATCAGGAATGGAGCCAATCCATGCCGAGAATGACGTCAAAATCCATCATCTCTAACTCTACAAGGTCAACTGAAGTAACTTTCTAAGAAACTGTAATTGGGTAGTTCCTGTATACCCGCTAGGCTACAATAGAGACACCTATTAGGGTAGACACTAAAAAGGGTTCTGCTAAAATCTCAAGACTAATACCGAAATCAACAGGTATATAAGGGGTTACAAAAAAAAGAGAAGCTCCAAGATCTAGTAAAGCATAAACATGTAAATAAAAGACTTGCAACGTACCAGTAACTACGTCAGGAGAACTTTTCTAATCTTGTCGAGACTAAAGTGCGTAGAGCCTGTTCTGACGCTGACCACTAGTAGCGTTGGAAGCGGTACCCTACTGAGTCAGGCGGCCGACTAGAACTGATGACTGATGGGACTGGCCAAGTTGGTGCAAATCCCTACCTTTCTAAGCAACTACCCGACACTCCCAAATACAATGGCCTAGTTTGTCACACCTAAAGCATACATCACTGCCAACTCTACACTCACCCTAATGGTTTCTACCATATTTCTGGCAAAGAGGATTTGTTCGACCACTGTTTACACTGCCTTGGGACTTAGAGTCTGGCGCTCTATCCCTATTATCATTTCTGAATTTGGGTGTTGGGGCACTTGCTGAAGATGGAGCTAGGATTGAAGATTTCTAACAAAACTGAGGATGATTACCACCTTCTGACTTTGGCTGAGTAAAATTAAAGCTACCTATTCTAGCCTGCTTACTCTCTCTCTCCTTCTCCTTATTCTTCTACTCTTCAATCTGTTGAGCATGGACCATAAGCCTAGATATGTCCATCTCCTTAATTAACATCTTAGTCCCGCACTCCTTGACCATGCTTTCAGATACCCCAGACACGAGCTTGCTCATCCTAGACCTTCTATCCGCCACCACATGAGGAGCATACATAGCTAACTAAGTAAACTTAAGGAATACTCTTTCACACTCATGTTGCCCTTCTTCAGGTTTATGAACTCTAACACCTTAGTCTCTCTTAACTCCAACAAAAAGAACTTATCTAAGAAGGCAGTAGCAAACTCTTCCCATTCTATAGGCCCTGCATCTGCGCCTCTATCTACCTTCCACTGCTTAAACTAGGTATGGATTACATCCTGCAACTGGTAAGCAGCCAATTCAGTACTCTCACTAGAAGTCACCCCCATAATATTTGTTACTTTCTGGACCATGTCTAAGAATTCCTGTGGATCCTCTTCAAATTTGGATCTCAAAAATAGAGGAAGATTCATTCAGGTAAAGTCCTGAATCCTAGATTCGGTAGTATTATCCACTGGGTTGGATGAAACAGCGTATGGCTTGATATTTTGAGCCACTACAGAGTGAGATAGAGTAGTGAATGCAGCTCTGAACTCTCCATGAGAAACATGCTCGTTCAGGGGATTTTTTGGAATAGGCGGAGGTGCTGGCTGGTTCATATTTCTTCTTCTGTTTGTCTTTCTGGGAGGCATATTATGTAAATCAAAGGGAAAATAGATTAGACAGATATTTTAACATGATATCATGATCAGTCGCACGACATGAACATTGAAAGAAGGGAAATTTTTCTTAAAATGTCGCATAGCCTCTTGTCCATAAGTGTGGCGCACTTCACACACATGCACAAGACTCTACTTGACATGACTTTCAGACTTCCTAGGATACTTTAAAACCTTAATCTCTAATACCAAGTTTGTAATGCCCCAAGAGTACACCTTGGGCGCCACACGGTGCTTACTGTCCCAAGGGACCATAATATAACCCATGAGTTGGTTCCTTCTGTGTGCACTAAATAATAATCATAAAACATATACGGTAGAAGGATTGATAAGCCATAAGGTTTTAACAACTGAAAACAAAACTAAATCATGAATCTGAAAATGTCTACTGGAAACAATTGTCTGAAACTAATAAAATAATAACAAAACTGACTAAATATCTATACTAGTTTGAAAAGCCTCTACTGACTGACTATGGAGCTGATGGGACAAACCTCCAACTAACTTCGTCTGAATGGAAAATACTGAACTAATGAGATAACAGAGATAAATAGACCATGTCCTCAAAATATGAGGACTCACCACTGCTACGACTGAAAATCTGGAATGTCTATGTGCAATTCGGGGACTGAGCGTTCAAACCTATGATATAATACATCATAGCGCAAGAAACAAGTATGCGATCAATACTTTGAATGAATTGGTATGATAAATGAGGTTGGCTGATATACATGGTTTCATGTACAGGAGAAATAACTGACTAAATAAATAGCATGAGGTACTAAATAGAATACATGAAATCTATAAATACTGAGAATGCTTGACCAAGCATAAAACATATTCTGAATATAATCTATAAACTGAAATACTAAAATCTGATAACTGAATAACTGATATATGTATGATATGGTCAAGAAAAAATAAAAACTGAATTACTGAGCTGATTACTGGACTGAGATTGTGGGAGCTATAATCTAAGTGACATTACTTAATGAGCAATTTGGGGTCCAACCTGTAACCCCAGTTGGAAGAGTGTCAGTACTGTACCACAGGTACTAACGCTGGCTATGTGGATCCACTGATGCATTATTCCGAAGGACTAAGGGTGTCAACCTAAACTAAATAGTGACCCCTGGGAGGTAGTCAAGCCTGAACTGATGGGTGACCCCTCAAATCCTACACTGGCTATGTAGTTCTGGAGTACAGAGACTGCTACTAATGACTCTACCTATCTAATGGGAAAACCATCATCCCTGCACTCACTCGATGCTAAATCCTACTCCCAACTGAACTAATTTGAAATACTGGATTGTTCTAAGTTTAACTGATTATGATAACTGACTGAACTGATAATGCTCATAATATATTTCTAAAACCATTATGAAGATATTGATACTATTTAAACTGCTACGTTTTTGGGTATTCACAATCCATAGGACTCGATAGAGATAATAGCAAAATAGTACTAAAGCTTTGGGAGCATAATGTGAAAGCATTTATTCAAAATTCATTCTTGTAGGCATTTCATCAAACACTTGATGCTCATAGTTTAATCTAAGCATGGGAAAAGTTTAAAGCTTGTAGGAATAACATGATTTCAACATCAATATCACTAATTATGATTTGAACATGTGGGGTTCAATAACAATAATAATTTCATGTAAACATAGTATAGAATTTCAATTCATGGGAATTCATGGTTAAAATTATAATTTCTTGTAAAGACCACAACTTTAAATTTAAAATTGAATACTTGAACTCCATGGGTGGAAGGGACCCATGGATGAACATTTAACATATCTGGGTTGATGAATTTGTGAGAGTTCTTAGAGTTTTTCTTGAGATATGATCTTGAAGGCTAGGGTTTTATTCTTGAGAGATGATTAATTTCTTGAAGAGAATTTGTGAGTAATGGGGCACATAATGCCCCTTTAGGATTGTAATTACGTGTTTTGGACGAATTTGGGACTTTGAGAATTGACCAAACGGTCCCTGGAAAATTAAGTCGCGGACTGGAAATCCCAATTTTGCATGTTGGAGCTACGTGGTTCTTATCGCATCGGGCCACTGGAAAAATACAATCCCTATTTTTTCCAATAGCGCGACGCGATATTTCGCATTGCGCCACTGGAAAAGAACGATCCCAAACTGGAACCTTGGCGCGACGCAGTGCCATCGTGGTGCCTCACTGAACGCAAATTTTCAACTTGGCGCGATGTGGCGTTATCGCGGTGGTCCACTGTAAAAGGACGAACGTGATTTTTTCCATCACTGCAATGCGTCCTTATCACATTGGGCTACTATTTTTCACTAAAAGTGCCAGAACTTCTAACCCGAGTATCGAATTAAGGCGCAATTAGTATCGTTGGAAAGCTAATTAAATTTCCTATCATTTGGTGGGTCTTGAGATGAAAAATTCTGAGTATATCAAAATATATGCTTATTTGAAGTGGACTATAGCAACATTCTTCTCAAAAATTCAATCGGTAAGGGATATTTTGAGTCATCTAATAGCTGGGAGTTATTTGAGGCCTTAATATACACCAAACTGAATCGCAAAACTACCAAAGAACTATAATGTGATATGCATGAGCTTGATACATGGCTCTAACATAGGTTGGGTTTTTAGGGTATTACAAAATTAGAGCAACCCAATAGCTGAAGGTACGTTTACTCAAACCAATCAAGTAGGCGGGGGTGTATCTAATTAAAACATAATTGGAGAAGTTAATTCCAATAGGAGCCATGTGCAAACCCTTATTACTCTGACTTCAGCAGGGTTAGTCCATTTTTTCTATTATTTTTATATATTATTTTTATTTTTGATAGACCTCTAAATAATGTCTTCACATTGATACATATTGCAACCTTCTAAAGCATGCTCCAATAGTATACAGGAGTCTTTCAAAAGTGAACTTGATCACAATTGAATTAATTGGAAAGGTGTCTCATGTGATATAAAAGATGGCTATTTTGGGGAATTCAAGTTATACATCTTCATCATAATTGAGTTTTTAAAGTGTATTCACTTTTATAAATACAATATAAATGTGTTACTTTAGAAATTTATTTCAGAAAAACTTCTATTAGCATTCCTCCATTAGTGACGCTGCAGTAAAGAAACAGTAGATGTTAAAGGCAACAACTATGTATAAATATTTCATTGCTAAAATCAAAAAGAAAGGAATTAGGCAAGATTCTATACATGAAGATGTCTGGGAAAGTTGGCAGTGACTTTGGGAAGATCTTAAGTGTTTTGAAAAGTCAAAAACAAATACGCAAAATCATCGTGGCAGTAAAAAAGTCGCTGTCGGAACTCACATGGAAGGATCTATTTCAATTGGAGAGTACCGAAAGATACTTGTAAGTATATATTTCAAGTAATACCCCTTAATTTCTTTCAATAGAAATCTGTTAGATGGTTTCATAGTCCCTAATATCTCTATAGTGGTAGGAAATGTGATCAGCATTACAGCAAGAGCTAGTATTATATTGACATTAAGTTTGAAGTATATTTATCCTTGTATGGTGGGTGATACTTCTCTCATGTATTGTGTGTTAATCTTGTGGCTGCTTCTCTCATGTATTGACATTAAGTTTGAAATAGATTTATCCAAACTGACATTATGGCTGCATGTATTGACATTGAGTGGCTTAGTACTTTATCCAAATTGACATTGTGGTTGCTGATATTATGACAACTTTTTAAAAAAATTCCTTTCTATTAGTTTTTATATGAAAATAGTATGCAGGTGTTGGATGAAAATTTCCCTATGCATTTCCCACATTTAGCTGCCCATATGAAAATTTTCTACTATTTTTATGAAAATAGTAGTGATGCATTGCCCACATTGTGTTGCCCATGCATATGTATTTCCCACATTGCCCCTTGTATGCAACCGTGTTAATTCCTTCACCTTCTATTAGTTGTTGATGTTGTTGTATTGAAAGTTTAAAATAGTGAGTTACACTTTAATGTGTGAAATGAATGGTTCAGCAGTTTCATTATTGTACAATGCTCAACACTTATTTTTTACAGGCTGCTGAAATAGGTCGAGATCCAACACCAAGTGAGTTACATTTGCATGTGCACACACATGGTCATGATGAAAAATCTTTCATTGATGAACGTTCTCGAATTGTCCATGTAAGACTAAATCTTAATGTAGTAGTTTAATTAATTCTGGTTTTTTTAGTTTAAAGTAGTTTTCGGCATATAATCATTTTTAAGTACAATCTGTTATAATTTTACTTTCTCTATTACAGGAAAGATATGAAGAAATATTACGAGAAAAAATATTATCACAATCTGATATTAATTAATTTGAAGCATATTACCAAGTTGTCGGAGGAGAAAAGAAGCAAAGAGTATTTGGTCTTGGATCTGAATTAAAAGGCTACTACGAGGAAGGTCTTTGTGTTTCTTGTGGAAAGGCTTCATCTTCAGCTTCTCATGAATCGGAACCAGCTGCAGATTTGGATGAGTTTGTGAAGCGATTGATTCCCGCACTTAAAAATTAATTTATTCCAGGAGTTAATTTCTTCACGATCGGTTGTGACACCTCGTGCTGCTACTTTTGACGATCTTGATCCTTTACATTCAGATGATGATTACAATCCTTAATCAGTGCATTGGTTATTTATGGTCTATTTCGTTGAAATGTATAAAATTTTGCAACAACAATATACATTTGATGGATGTGGGTTCTTTTAAGAATAGTTGGTAGATGTTTGGCATTGTGGATGTTTTGGACATAATTATGTGTTTAGATCTTGCTATGTATGGTATTGTGGATGTTTAGATTTTGATATGTATATATGTAGGTTCTTTTATATGAATGTTGGTTATTTTAAGAATTTTATAATATATTTTTAATATGATTCAGCAGGGTGTATTTAAAATAAAAAATAATAAGGTTTTGCAAGAAAACTAATGACGGCAGATGTAGTAACAAATTTCATTATTGCCAAAGAAAACTATTTGAGACAGATTGAGGAAAATTATTTTTTGCGTCAAAATTGGGGCCTAAATAACAAAATTTATTGCAACTGGTTGAGGAAAATTATCTTTTGTCACAAAAATTGGGCCTAAATAACAAAATTTATTTCGACGGACTAGCAACAAAAAATTTGATCACGAAATTATCAAAATAACGAAATACATTATGAAATTAGTAATGACATTTATAAATATAACAACGAAAACATTAGTTGCTACAAATGGCAACGGATCACATTCGTCGCTATGACGTTGCAAAATTGACAACGAATTTCATTTTTTTCATTGCTAAGAGGTTATCAACGAGCAAAATAGAAACGACCTCTATTCTTTCATTGATCCATCGCTAAACCAATATAGCGATGGATATATGTTGGTTAGCAACAAATTTTTCTGTTGCTAAACGTTGTTCTTTTGAAAAATAATGAGTTTTTTATTTATTAAATATTGATAAAAAGGAATATGTGAGTTACTTATATAGAGATAAGGGTATATGTGAACCATTTGTATAATAGTATGGATATATATGGGCCACTTTTTGAACAAAGGATGTATCAGGTCCTGATCGCAAAGTTGAGGGCTAAATATTCAGGACCTTTTCCCTTATTGTTATTGTTGTTGCTGCTGTTATTATTATTATTACTAGTTTAATCGTACGTGCCTCGCACGTGTAACGTTTTAATAATTTTATCTATTGCAGAGCTTTTAATAAAATGTAAAAGTTTAAATCACTTTTCAAAGATCTTTCACACTTTAATATAATAATGTAAACCTAAACATATATTTTAGTATAGGTGCGCGCGCACTCACACACACACATATATATTACCACCAGAAGTTTCAAGTGGTTGATGGATTATCAATTTTGCGTTTGTCATGTAGTACCTCTTTCTCTTGCTGTCAAAGGCTAAGAGATGTATCAATTTGAAATTTGATACTTCTTAAATTTTTCTTAAAGGCCTTAGTTTTTCCTCACGGAGATAAAGAGGTTGTTTCTGAATGATTCCGACTCAGGTTTAGTTAAGTTTGCATAATGGTATCATAAAATTATCTACAATGATAGTAAATTTTTTATTCTATTCCACTTATCTATGATACAAAATTATCAATTATTGTACTTTGATTTAGGATCATAGATATGTCGACGCAATATATAGATATACTAATTTAGTTGTACGCGCCTCGCGCGTGTATCCCACTTTAATGAGTTCAAAAATCAATCTAAATAGGATATGTGCTTAAATTATAAAGACGAATACAATAATTAAATTCAACATGAATATGTAAAGCTAAAAAATTTATTTAATTAAACCTAACCTTTATCAAAAAAATCTACCACGTGTAAACTGCAACAAAACATTACGATGATAGAGAAAATAAAATAATACAATTAAATCTAACCTTTACACAAAAAATTTCTCAAGGTCGTCCAACAGTCATTTAATACCTGTAAACTCTAATAAAATAATATGATAATAGAGATATCAAAATAATACGACTAAACCTAACCTTTGCACACAAAAAAAATTCAAAGCAAAGATTTTAAAATAACACAATTAAACCTAACCTTTACATATAAAAATTATTCAAAGCCGACCAACATTTATGTAGCACCTGTAAACTACAACAAAATAATACGATAAAATTGATATCAAAATAATAAAATTAAACTTAAATTTTACACACAAGAATCCTAAAATTCTTACCTTAAAAAATGGTAGGGATTTTTTGTTATCATGCGTACTTTTCTTAAAAAATATAAAATTTTAATTCTTAAATTTTTTAATTTTTTTTCCACGTTAATTTAATTCCTTTTAAAGATTTTACCATAAACAGTTTAACGTACATCTCAATATTTATAGAAGTATTTCCTTAATAGGATTCTATTTTAGGAGTATTTTTTTAATTCATCAAAGGAAAATATTAATTAATTTTCTTTCCATATAGTTTAGGAGTCCCATATATTTTAGGAGTCTAGTTAATATAATAAAAATAATTAAATAATAAATTAAAAAAATTGTGAAAAGACAGTTTTGCCTAAAGGACAGTCTTTTAATGAAGGGCAAAAAATTAAAATCACTTTTCTAAGGGTCTTCACACTTTTAATATATTATAGATACATATAAAAGCACTTCTACACATGGTCCAGTGAGTGTGGCATTTTTCTTAACAAGCAATTGCCTCTGCATTGCCCATGATAAACAACACCAAAAGAGAGATAACTCTAATAAAGACACAATTTTTCATCCTTTTTTCTTCTCTTCAAAAGGTATGTAAACTCTAAGGTATTAGGTTTCTTGATATTCTTAAATTAAGTATATTCTCTATAGTCATTTTATACTTAGTTCTTATACTTGTCATCAAGTTTTCCTTCAATATTTAGGAGTTTTAAAATTAATTTAAAACAAAAAAAGGTCCATAGAAAATATAAAATTTTATTATTATTTATCATAGATATATGACCAATTATATTCTACATAAATTAACTATTTAAGTAAAAAAGAATAGAAAATAACAAAGCAGAAAGTAATAAATAAAGTCGTAAATGTTGGTCGGCACTCCTATAAAAAATTTTATTCTTAATGTTTGAAAATATGTAGTGACCAAATATTTATACAATTTTGTAAAATATATGGTAAGAGCAGAATATAGAGAGAATTAATGTTGGTAAAGTTTCTTTTTTTCTTTGATAGTTTTTTTTTTTCAGTATTAGTGTAGGTAAGTTTTGATTTTTCTTGTGTGAGATTGATAAGTCTGTGGAATGGATGAGAGAAGAAACATTCAATTGCTTGATTAGGTCTTGAATTTTGGCATTCCATTATGGATTGTTTTAGATCAATATGACCTGCACTTGATTAGTTAAAATTTGGTTCAACATCTCCTCCACATTACTTGTTTGAGTGGCAGCTTGATTATTCTACACCTGCTATTAATTTAGTTGCACTGGTCCCTCATACTAATTTGTGTCCTATGCTTGATTTCCACCCCATGAGAAATTGAGACGGTTCCTCCAGTTTGGATTATATGTGTTATGTGAGCACTGAATACTAATACTGTAATTAATGCAGAAAAATAGGTTGAAATGCCATAAGGTTCAAAACATCTGAAATATTGATAAAATATAACATCTGTAAAACTGAATACTGTTTGAAAGTCTAGTCTGAAAAGCCTCTAACTGAATTTGTCTGAAATTGGAGTTGATGGGACAATCCCCCAACTAACTCCATCTACTGAACTACTACACCTACTAAAATATAAAATAATAAAATATCCTCGAATGATGACGACTCACTGCTAAATCTACAGCTTTTGGCCAAATTTGAATCTATTATGAGTGGTCGGAAACCTGAGCGTCCGAACCTATAATATCAAACATCATAGCGCAGGAAAGTATGCATCAGTACGTGGAAATATACTGGTATGCTAGATGAGGTAAGGTTGAATACAAGGGTTCATATGCATGAACAGTAACTGACTAAATGATATAGAGTAATTGAATATGAGAGTACATGGATAACTAAAACTACTATAAATACTGAGTATGTAATACTGTGCATATATGTATACTATAAATGAGCTTTTCTGAATCTAAGTACTGAGTTCCAATAACTAAGTAACTGATATCTGAAGTTACTGATAACTGATTTACTGATATTGATTGACTGTGTCTGACGGTCCTGATTCTGTAAAACTGAATTGAGTTCTAAACTAAAGACTAAAACTGAAATTGTGGGAGGTAATCATCTAACCGACATACCCCAAATATGATAAGATAACTGAGTTGGGGTCCAATTTGTAACCCCAATTGCAAGGGTGTTAGAATCGTGCCACGGGTACTAACAACTGTTGTGGATTCAGTCCTAACTAACGGGTGACCCCTGATATCATTCCTAAACTAACATGTGATCCCTGAGTATGTCAGTCCTATCTAAAGAGTGACATCTCTTAACCTACGTTGTCTACGTAGTTCTGGAACTTAGGGATGGCTTCTAGGGACCTAGTCCTAGCTAACGGGTGAGACCCCATGCCTAGGCTTGCTCGGTGTTGAATCCTACTCCCAATAGAAAGACATTGATATGATCATACTAAACTGGACTGGACTGATACAGATTTTACTGAGTTTTCCTAAGTTCTGTAACTGACTGAGTTCTACTGAGTTCTGTATCTGACTGAGAGTACTACTGATCGTGACATGACTGATACTATCCTGTCACTGACACTGTCTCTAGGTAAACAGCTAAATTGTCAAGTATTAAATACCCCCAGGACTAGATAGCATTAAAAGTAAAGCAAAGTATCATCTTGAATAACATAACAATGTTCACTTGGTCATAATTCATTCATAGAGACATTTCATCAAATACTTGTAATGCATTAACTTGTACATGGATGGGGAATACATGTTAGCATTTTATAATGGCATTATTTCATTCTCATAGAATAATTTTCAAACACATGAGAAGCATACTTTGTTCATTAAATCATAAACACTTAGGGTTAACATGGTTACAACAATCAACTTGTAAATTGAAGGGTTTATCATGAATATCATGTAATTCAACACATACTAGAATCAATTCTTAGAACTTGTAATCTAAATCATGGATTAAAACTCAAAAAAAAATCATGAACATGAATTCAATCTAATTCAATCATGAAAATCATAAATCTTGTATTTTGAAAAAGGATTCTTGGGCTCCATGGAAGGTAAGGATCCAAGGATGAACATCTAACATACCTTAGAAGATTCTTTCTTGAAGGTTCTTGAATGAAATCCTTAGACTTGTTCTTGATTTCTTGAACTAGGGTTTTTCCCTCTTTGAGAGAGAATGTGTAACGCCCCGAGTCTGTACCCCGGATGCTACATGGTGCTCATAATCCCGAAGGACCACAAGCTAACCCATGAAATAGGCGAAAATTTTCCATAAGGTTCAAATATGAAATAAATACTGAATATGGTATCACAATACCAAAACTGAACAACTGTCTTAAAATACTCTAGTCTGGAAAGCCTCTAAACAGTCTGAACTATGGAGTTAATGGGACAATCCCTCAACTAACTTTGACTACTGAAAATAAACTGAAATACTAAAAAACAATCATGTCCTAAAACTATGAGGACTCACTACTAACTCTGTCTGCTGAGAATCTGAGCTGCTAAGGGTGTTCTGGAGCCCGTGCGTCTAAACCTATGATATAAGACATCATAGCGCAAAAGAAAAGCATGAGTCAGTACTTTGAATATACTGGTATGCTCAGTGAGGTAGGATGAAATGTGTGGGTTCATATGCACGAACAATACTAACTGAATAACAAGAGTATGACTAAATGAAAGTACATGCATGAATACATAGACTGTAACTGAGATCGTGATAATGCTGAATACTAAGTTTGAATATTGATTTACTAATATCGGAGTTTACTGAAATTGTATTACTGATAATTGAATGATTGTATCTGACAGTCTTGATTTTGTGGAACTATACTGAGATCCGTACTGAGTTGATTGACTGTAACTGACAGTCCTGAGTCTGTAGAACTGAACTGAGTTCTATACTGAGACTGAATCTAAAACTAAGACTGTGGGAGGTAATCATCTAACCGATATGCCCCTTTCTAAATAGATTAGGGTCCAACCTATAACTCCAGTTGGAAGGGTATCAATATCGTTCCATGGGTAGAGACAAGTTGTGAGTTAACCCTCTCTGATAGGAAGCTCTTTCATCAACCCTCGCTGGCAGAAAAACTCGAATGAGATGTATCAACCCTCATAATATCTGACAGGAAGATATCTCAACCTACGCTGGCTACGTAGTTCTGTAACGCAAGGATTGCTACTAAGGGTCAAACCCTCTGCTGGCAAGAATGCACCCATCCCTGGGTTCGCTCGGTGCTGAATCCTAATCCCAACTGAATAAACACTGAGCTGATTTCTAGTCTGTACTAGGATGAACTGAACTGTTAATGAATTTACTGAGTTCTGTTGACTGACGAAATACCACTGAATGAGTTTACTGTGGTTTGAACTGAATACTGAACTAGACTAGACTAGTACTGAGTCTACTGAGTTTTTCCTGAGTCTCATGACTGACTGAGAGTACTACTGATCGTGACATAACTGAGATTATTTTGTAACTGACATTGGCTCTAAGTACACAGCTAAATTTTTGGGTATTAAATACCCCCAGGAGTCGATAGCATGAAAGTAAATCATAACATAGTCTTGAAAAGCATAATCACGTGCACTTGGTCACAACTCATTCATGGAGGCACTTTATCAAACACTTGCATGATACAATTCGCACATAAGCTGACATAACATAACTTCTTTCTCTTATTGTTCACATGAGCAATTCATCAAGCACTTAATTAGCATGATACATGTGCATAACATTAAACATAAGTAAACATCATAATTCAACTCCAACTTCACAATTTCAAGGGTTAAACATGGATTCACATGATATTACATATATATCAATTAATCCCAGATGAAACTTATCATAAAACATGGATTAGAATCCCAATTAACCATTATAAACATGAATATAATCAAACCCACTATGAAATTCATGAAATCCATACACTTGAAGTTTAAAAATAGTTTCTTGGACTCCAAGGGTGGAAGGAACCCTTGGATGAATACTTCACATACCTCAGTTGGTGAATTCTTCAAAATTAACGGTGGAATCTGAAGCCTTGAATTTGAATTTAATTTACCTAGGGTTTTTTTTCTTGAGAAATTTGTGAAAGAATGAATATAACTTGCTAAAAGAGGGCTAAATTTTATGTTATAGGGGCTGAAGGGCGTGGGAAAAAGACTTAATTAACCCTGAGGATGCGGCCTTTTAATGACCGGAAACTGTGTTATCAATGTGCAGACCGACAAGTCGCGTCGAGTCAGGGTCAGTTCACTGGAATTTACACTGAGCTGAGGGAAAAATTATCTGTCGACAGGAAGCATCAATATCGCGTCGACTCACAATTTTGGTCACTCGAACATGGTCTAAACGAGGTCCAAAAAACCTGAAACTTATCCAAAAACACGTATTGACCTTCCTGATCATGAACTAACTAAAATATCAACATTTAATGGATGAAAAGGTCACAAAATATGATTGCCAACTTTTGAAGGCTAAAATAATACTTAAGTCTGAATACTTAGCTAGAATTTTCTAAGTCTGGGACCCCTTTAACAAACTTAAAGGACTGAATTAAGCTAAGAATTTTACGGGATCTTACATTATCTCCCCCTTGGGAACATTCTTCCTTGAATGAGACTGCCTAAGCTGAGAATACTGGTAGACTAAACTTACTTACTGGACATGAATATCTGATACATGATTATCTGACTGACATACTGAAGATGCATATCTAATACATGAGTACATGACTGAGTTGTTTCATGAATGCATGACTAGGATTACTGATAAGATGAGTTCCTTATACGGAATATGCATATCTAATGCATGAATACATGACTAAATATGCAATGGTAACTGATACCAAGTTTGTAAAGGAAATCTGGGCATCAAACTGAATAAGCTTAAGGAAAACTATTATCTTGGGCTGACTCTGAGTTTGCAGAGAAGAGGTGAGGATAATTGGTCCGTATATCTACTTTTTCTTCCCAAGTATCTCCCTCAATGGACTGATTCCACCAAAGGACTTTGACCAGAGAGACTTCTTGGAGCCTCAGTCTGCGAATCTGATAGTCAAGGATTTCGACTGGAATCTTCATAAGAGAGGTTGTTCTGAACATCAATGAACCCTACGGGGACTACGGCTGATGGGTCACCTATGTATTTATTTATCAAGGATTCGTGAAACACTGGATAAACTGAAGATAGATCTGAAGGCAACTCAAGGTCGTAAGCAACCTTTACAAAACAGTTGAGAATTTGGTAAGGACCTACATATTGGGGATTGAGTTTCCCCTTCTTGCCAAACCGCTTCACTCCTTCCATAGGAGATATTTTCAAGTACACAAAATCACTAATATCGAACTCGAGATCTTTTCTTCTCACATCACCGCATGATTTCTGTCAGCTCTGAGTTGTCTTAAGCCTTTTCATGATCAACTGAACTTTCTCTAAGGCATCAAATACCAAGTCAGGCTTTATCACTGTGTCCTCCCCCACTTCAAACCAACCAATGGGAGATCTATACCTCCTCCCATAAAGCATCACAAACAGAGCCATTTGAATACTGGAATAATAGCTTGTTGTTGTATGTGAACTCAATCAAAGGCAAGTGGTCATCCCAAATACATTTAAAGTCAATCGCACACGCTCGTAGAATATCCTCTAGATTGACCATCTGTCTAAGGATGAAATTCCGTACTGAGATGAACTCGGGTACCAAAACCCTTCTGGAATGCCTTCCAGAAATAAGAGGTAAACTGGGTACCTCTATCTGAGATAATGGATAATGGAACACCGTGCAATCTGAAAAACTCCCTGATATAGAGTTTGGCGTAATCCTCAACTGAGTAAGAGGTATGGACTTGTAGGAAATGAGCTGATTTGGTCATTCTGTCTATAATGACTCAAACTGAATTATGATGACGACGAGTATGAGGCAAACCATCACAAAGTCCATGTTCACTTCTTCCCATTTCTAGGTAGGAATGTTAAACTCCTGCATGGACCCACTAGGCTTCTGATGCTCAATCTTAACCTGCTAGCATGTTGAGCATTCAGCCATAAACTCTACAATATTTCTTTTCATCCCACTCCACCAGTAGATCTCCCGTAAATCATGGTACATCTTAGTGGCCCCTGGATAAATAGAGTAGCGCGCACCATATGCTTTAGCAAGAATTCATTGCCTTAAGTTATCTACACCTGCCACACATAGCCTACCTTGGCAGTGCAACACACCATCTCCCCCTTGGGAGAAAACCTCCACTTTTTTATTTCTAATTGATTCTTTCAACTTGACTAGACTGGGATCCCTATCCTATTTTTCCTTTACCTTGAAAACTAGGGATGATTCTGAACTACTCTGCACCCACACACTACCTTCTGCTGAACCGACTAAGCGAACACCTAGTCGGGCTAGTTGATGAACTTCCTGAGCTAACTTCTTCTTACCATCTTAACATAGGTAATACTACCCATAGATATTCTACTGAGAGCGTCGGCCACTATATTGGCCTTGCCCATATGATACATAACACTCATGTTATAGTATTTTAACAACTCCAACCACCTTATCTGATGAAGGTTCAGGTCTCTCTAATAGAATAAATACTGTAGGCTTTTATGATCAATGAACACATCAACGTGTACACCAAATAACTAATGCCTACAAATCTTTAAGGCAAACACTACTGCTGCTAACTCAAGATCATGAGTAGGATAATTCTTCTCATGGGGTCTAAGCTGTCTAGAGGAATAGGCTATGACGTTACCTCTCTATATCAGAACACACCCCAAGCCAACTCTGAAGGCATCATAATATACAACAAAGTCGTCTGACCCATCTGGTAGGGTCAAAACTGGAGTTGTAGTGAGTCAAGTCTTCACTCCTGAAAACTCTCTTCACAAGAATCTGACCACTGGAATTTGACCTTTTTCTGAGTCAGTCTGGACATAGAGGATGCAATAGATGAAAATCTCTTAACAAACCTTCGGTAATAGCCGGTCAAACCCAAGAAACTCCAGATATCTGAAGGAGAGATGGGTTTGGGTGAGTTTCTCACTGCCTCGATCTTTTGGGAACCAACTCTAATGCCATCACCGAAAATGATATGGCCGAGGAAAGCTACTGACCTTAGCCAAAATTCGCACTTACTGAATTTAGTGAATAACTGTTGATTTCTGAGAGTCTGTAGTACTATTTGAGATGGTCTGCATGGTTGTGCTCACTGCGGGAGTAGACAAGAATATCATCTATGAAGACTATGACGAACATGTTCAAGTACTTCTTGAACACACGATTTATCAAGTTCATATAGGTTGATGGGGCATTGGTAAGATCGAAGGAAATAACTAAGAATTCAAAGTGATCATACAGAGTTCTGAAGGTTGTTTTCGGGATGTCACATTTCCTGACCCTGAGCTAATGATAGCTTGATCTGAAGTCTATCTTGGAGAAGTAACTAACACCCTAAAGTTGGTCGAACAAGTCATTGATTTTGGGAAGTGGATACTTGTTTTTGACTGTGACTTTGTTTAGCTGACGATAGTCAATACACATTATAAGAGAACCATCTTTCTTACGCATGAATAAAATTGGTGCGTCCCACGGATACATATTGGGTATGATGAATCCCTTATCTAGGAGATCCTTCAACTGTTATTTTAATTCTATAAGTTCTGCAGGTGCTATTCTGTATGGCGAAATAGATATGGGTTGAGTATCTGGAAGAAGGTCTATTTCAAAGTCGATTTCCATTTTGGGAGAAACTCCGAGAAGATCTTTGGGAAACATATCTAGGAATTCACATGCTACTGACACTGATTCAAGAGTAGGGGTTTCTTAACTAGAGTCCTGGACTTGAATGAGATGGTAGACACATCCCTTAGATATCATCTTTCTCTCCCAAAGGTAAAAAATAAGTTGACCCCTAAGTGATGAAATACTACCACTCCACTCTAGGATGGGTTCACTCGGAAACTAAAACTGGATAATTTTGTTTCTGCAGTAGACTGAGGTATAGCAGGAATGAAGCCAATCCATGTCGAGAATGACATCGAAATCGGTCATCTCTAATTCGACTAAGTCTGCTGAAGTGCCTTTCTGAGATATCATAATCGGGAAATTCTTGTATACCCACCTGGCTATGATGGATTTACCCACTGGGATAGAGGATGAGAAAGGCTCTACTAGAATTTTGGGACTGACTATGAAATCAACTATTATATATAGAGTAACAAAGGACAAGGAAGCTCCTGGATCTAGCAAAGCATAGACATGTAAATGAAAAACTTGTAATGTACCAGTGACCATATCAGGAGAACTTTCCTGATCTTGTAGGGACTGACGAGCATAGAGTCTTTTTGGTCGCTTTCCACTAGTGGCACTGTAGGCGGCACCCTACTGATTTGGGTGGCTGGACTAAGCTGGGGAATGGCTATACTGAATCTGAGAACCCACCTGAGGACATTGTCTGACCCTGTGGCCTGGCTTTCCATATCCGAAACACACATCACTTCTAGCTCTGTAAATACCCTGGTGGTTTCTGCGATACTTCTGACAAAGGAGACTGGTTTGGGCGCTGCTAACACTACCCTGGGGTTTAGGGCCTGACGCCCTATCCCTATTGTCATCTCTGAATTTCAGCACAGGAGAACTAGCTGAGGACGGAGCTGGAACTAAAGATTTCAAGCGGAACTGAGAACGATTCCCACCCTCTGACTTAGGCTGATCAAAACTGAAACTACCTATTCTCGCTCTCTTGCTCTCCCTCTCCTTCTCTTTATTCTTTGCCTCCTCTATTTGATGAGCATGAACTATGAACCTGGATATGTCCATCTCCTTAATCAGTATTATGGTTCTACACTCTTTGACCATACTGCTAGAAACCCCTAACACAAACTTACTCATCTTCACTCTACTATCTGCAACTACATGCGGGGCATATCTGGCAAACTTAGTAAACTTAAGAGAATACTCTTGTACTATCATATTGCCCTGCTTTAGGTTTATAAACTCCAAAACCTTTGCTTTCCCCAACTCTAGCGGAAAGAACCTATACATAAAGCAACTGTAAACTCCCCACATTCTATGGGCCCTGCATCTATAGCCCTCTCTGCTTTTTACTATTTAAACCACGAGTATGCCACATCCTGTAATAGATATGTGGCTAACACAACGCTCTCAACGGCCATCACCCTTATAATATTTGTAATTTTCTGCACCTGATCAAGAAATTCCTGAGGGTCCTCATCTGACTTAGACCCGATAAATGATGGAGGGTTCATTCGGGTGAAATCTCAAATCTTGGCAGCAGCAGTATTGGCCACTGAGTTGGCTAGAACAGCAGTCGGGCATTCATTTTAGGCTGTAATAGAATGAGCTAGGGTGGTGAATGATGCTCTGAACTCAGCGTGAGAGACATGCTCGCCCAGAGGATCTGGATGGATGGGTTGAGGGACTGGCTGGTCTCCCGTTCCTCTTTCCTAAGTCCTCTTTGGAGGAACATTCTATAAACGGAAGAAAAACTTGGATAAACTGAGAATTTAACTAGAGCTCATGCTCACTCGCATGACATGAATGCTGAAAGAAGGGAAACTTTTCCTAAAACATCTCATAGCCTCCCGTCCATAAGTGTGGAGCGCTACACACCCAAGCACATGACTCTACTTGATAAGGCTTTCAGACTTCCTAGGACTCTATTGAACCTTAGAATCTGATACCAAGTTTGTAACGCACTGAGTCTATACCCCGGATGCTACATGGTACTCATAATTTCAAAGGACCACAAGCAAACCCATATCTGGTACCTGTTGTAGTAACTAAATATTAATACTGTAACTTTGCATAAATAGGCAAAAAATTTCCATAAGGTTCAAATATGAAATAAATACTAAAGATGGTATCACAATACCAAAACTGAACATCAATACTGAAAACTGAACAACTATCTGAAAATACTCTAGTCTGGAAAGTCTCTAAACTGTCTGAACTGTGTAGTTGATGGGACAAGCCCCCAAATAAGTCCAACTACTAAAAATAAATTGAAATGCTGAAAAACAATCATGTCCTCGAACTATGAGGACTCACCACTAACTCTTTCTGCTGAAAATCTGAGTTGTTAGGGGTGCTCTGGAGCCCTTGCGTCTGAACATATGATATAAGACATCATGGCACAAAAGAAAAGTATACGTCAGTACTTTGAATATAGGGCTAAATTTTGTTTTATGGGGACTGAAGGGCGTGGGAAAAAAACTTAATTAACCCTAAGGAAACGGCTTTTTAATGACTGAAAATTGTGTTAACAACGCACAGACCAACGCGCCGCATTATTGGCATCGATGCGATGACCAACGCACCGCATCGAGTCCGCATCAGTTCACTAGAATTTGCACTGAACTGAGGGAATAATTATCTATCGATATGATGGACGATGCGACGCATCGATTTTGCATCGACTAACTATTTTGGTCACTCGAACATGGTCTAAACGAGGTTTGAAAAATCCAAAACTTGTTCGAGAACACGTATTGACCTTCCTGATCATGAACTAACTCAAATATCAATATTTAATGGAAAAAAAGGTCGCAAAATAAGATTGCCAACTTTCGAAGGCTAAAATAACACTAAGTCTGAATACTTGGCTAGAATTTTCTAAGTTTGGGACCCCCTTAACAAGCTTAAAGGACTGAATTAAGCTAAGAATTTGGCGGGTCTTACAGAATGCTTTTTAATTTGGGGATGAATTGAATAATGAGTAGATAAGAAAAATTTTAGGAATTAAATCCCATATCTAGGCATAATAAAATTGTGGGAAAGGACTGTTGTAACCCTGGGAGTCCTTTTAATTTTTCGTGAAAATTTTTTGAACTGGGCACCTGGCGCGACGCGCCACTATCGTGTCGTGCCACTAGAAAGTGGAAAACTGGAAAATGGGCTGATGACGCAATGTGGTGCCATCGCGGTGCCTCACTGGTTGTGAATTTTCCCTTTAGCGTGACGCGCCATGTTCGTGGAGTCACTGAAAAGTGACAATTGGGAAAAAGGCTAGTGGCTCAAAGCGGTGGTATCGTGTTGTCTCACAGGAAAAAGACAAATGCCATTTGAACAGCCTCCGCGACACGCTAGAGTACTAGGTGGTATACTGTCTTACTAAAATGGCTCTAACTCTTCTCCCGGGTGTCGGATTTGAGCGAATTTAGTATCGATGGAAAGATTATTCAATTTTCCACATAATGAAAAGTCAAAATCTTGAAAATTCCACATGTATAAAAGTGTATTCATCTTTAAAGCAAGTCTTTGACATTTTTGGGATAAATGTAAGCTAGGTAAAAGTACGGGGTGTTACAGTACCACTCTAATACCAATTGTTAAATTATAGGGGTTCACCACTAGGGACTAGGTCCCTGAGGAAGTATTAATAACATTAAAACAAGAACAAAATCCAAATTCATAGAACAAAACAACACCAGAGACTTTTACATGGAAACCTCCTTACTCAAGGGAGGAAAAATCACAGCATGTCCTCACAGAATTTCTCAAGCTTCACTATAATCAAGCAAATCTTTGATTGCAGGCTTCAAAGGATTTAACTCTAAATTCTAATCCTTGTAATACCTCTATTACAAATATTGAGACAACTCTGTCATACCTCCACTCAATCAACTAGCTCTAGTCGATTAACCTCAGGTAACTCTACCCAAACAAACACTCAGCATAATCAAAAGGGATTTTACTCGCAATAACTAAAGTAAACTCAATTTTAGAAGACTCAAGATTACAAAAGATAAAGAGCAGTCAGATCCCTAAGAGCAGTTTTTTATCTTGAGCAGGAGCAGCTTTTGCTTGATATTTGAGGAGATGATTTTTGCAAAAACTACTTCACCAAGTTGATCACCTTTGCTTATATCTGTTGTGAGAGAATTTGAGTGAGAATTTAATTGGGCCAGTTTTTCCACATTATACACTGCATCTGCACAGTAATGATGCTACAGGACAAAACTATGTAGAGTGAAATAATGTACAGTTGTCCCTCAGTAGTTCTCAGGAAGTAGCATATGTCAGACCAGTAGCAAATGACGGACCTGAACCCTGAATGTATTAGTTAGCCATCATCAAAACATAGAACAACAATATAACTAAAGTATATTTTTTTTATTAAATATATTAACATTGCATGATCAAAGGAAAAAGGATTTTCATTAGAATGGAGTAAAGGTATTAAGGATCTCCACAGTGAGATAAGAATTATGTAACAGGTACCCTGTTATTTCTAACATGGATCCGGTGAAATAGAATTCTCCTTCAAAGATGCAGAGTACCAACGACAAGCTGGATTGAATTTCCAGTGATAATCTAGTTGACCATTAAAATATTTGTTATAGCTTGGCAAATATCAGATGACTAATCAAGGAAACGAGGGAAGGGAAGCAACTTTCACTAATAGAATAAAAAATAAAGCAAACATACATGGTATGGTGAGATCTTTAATACACCTAGTTGTTATTCTTTTAATTGATAATAAGAATAAGTACAGAGCCGAGAAAGAAGAAAAGGAGAGATGATACTAGTATTCTGATCCAAACTTGCAAATTGTAATGATAGAACAAAATGTAAATATTCCTTTAATTTCTTTCTTTGGATTCAATGAGTTTGTTATTGTGAATTATAAGAGGTAGGATGAGTTTGTCTATTGCAAACATACAACCACTAATTGCTAATATTGTGAGATATCTATCCGAATGGAAGATAGTTTAGACCGATTCATAAATAGTTCTCTCTCCAAATTCATCTCCATTAGAAGAAAAGAATAAACCAAGTGAAGGGGTAATATGCATTATAGTTAGAATTCTTAATAATGGTCCCTCGATATGACGAAATTTTATTATAATGATCTGGTCTTCTTCAGAATTCATTTTTTATGTTATATTTCATTTGTCTGTAACAACATTCCACCTATAACCATATGACAATATTAATTAGAGCAGTACACTCTTTGTAAAATCACCCGTCAGTCATACTCAAATATTATATAATAATATCAAATAAGAAATATATTATGTACAAATTAAAATATCAATAATATTAATGGTAATCATCATTAATGTCATGCACAGAGTAAATTTTAAATATGAATATCTAATTTAAAGGGAAAAAAATTGTATTTTAATAGTGCACATTAGTTATTTCATAACTTCAATAGTAAGAACTACTGATGTTTGTCTTTTTTATGTTCATATTGTTTTAATTTTGCATACTTTTGTCTATAACATTTAAACGAGATTTAATCAGCAAATACCAACATACATGTACAGCAACACCTTTCTATAACATCCATAAAATTTTAAGACATATATAATCATTATAAAAAGATTTGACTATATTAGTAAAATCACAATGATATACTTCATTTTCGTGAAGCCTCGACATATTCCTATGATTAAACTACTTAAAGTATTTCCGCGATAAACCTCTAGTTAAACAAAATGAAACATATCGTGTGTTGACACCTAATTTTTGCCCTCCACAACTACATTTAATCTCGAGTTTCTTCGATTTTTAAATAAAATCACATCAATTATTTTTTCCAAATAAATGCATTCTAAAATAGGTATTTGGGCTAAATTTATCATTTAAGTGATAGTTATATATTTTTCGTATTTGCATAAACGAGATTGTATAAATGATGTCATTTAAATGAACATTTTCATCAAAACTAGACTTTAAATTAAGGATTATTTGGAAAATAAATTTAAATAATTAAATTTTGATTTAAATATAATTTATTCTCACAAATAATCTATTTGGAGAAATACTTGTTTAGTTTTATTAAATCAAGAAAACTCGGGATTAAAAGAAGTATTAATTCGTATTTAATTTTAATTCAATTTAATCAATCTACTACATTTGATCATAAATTAAAATTAAATTAGCCACAATCGCAATACATTTGTCCAATTAATCTTTAATTTGATCAAAATTTAATTAGAATGGATTAAATGTTAATTGAAACTATTTTTCTAAACTATCCATCCCAATGTTAAACCTAATTTTGCCAAACACCTGGGCCCATTTCATATTTTCTTAAAACAGCAGCCCATTTCTCCATTTTCAATTAAACAGGCCCAAAAATTAGCCCAAATGGGCCTTAACCCGGCCCACTCTCCCATTTCCTTCAACACACAAGCTTCACTCAGCCAAATCCCCAAAATAAACAAATAGCTCCAACACCAGTGAAATCATGACCCGAACGCGTGATTACGCACCATCAAAATCAGTCTCGAACCTTCTGGAAACAAGCTAGGAGCCACCCCCAACGGCTCAACTCCGCGAATCTTGGAATAATCGATACGGATTCATACATTTTTGGCGATTTTTGATTGGTTCATGAGGGAATTTTGATTCCTCATCCCTTATTGGTTAATTATTTTGAATTGTTGGAGAAAAATTCCAAATTAGTACCGATCTTGAATGGAAAATCTTATCCGAAACCCAAAAATTCAAAAATATTCTCTTTTCAAATCCCAAAAGGACCCCTAATTTGGTCTTCTATAAAAGAACCGATTGGTTCACTATTTGAGGGGAGAAAATCCTGGGGTTTCAAAAATTAGGTTGGTGATGGGAGAGTTCAAAAATTTGGGTTGGAAATCGGGGATTCAGAAAAGCTAAGGGATTGATTTTTTTTACTCTCCTCTTTTTTCCCTTCAGAATTCAAAATTGGGGGTTGGGACAAATTCGATAGAAAATCGAGGGGGTCAGAAAAATTTGTTAGAAATCTTGAGGGCTGAAAATTGGTCGAGAGGGCTAGTTGTCGAATTGCTCGGAACTCTAGAGAAATCGATCTCCGGTGGTATTGAAATCCGATATTAGCTTGAAAGTCTTGTTTTGCTGCCACGAAATAGGTAACTACGCATTCCATTTAGTTCCATTAATTTCTGCTTCGTCTCACCATTCTGTAGATATAACGATATTTGCGATAATCTTTGTGCTTGGAATTAGCTGTTGTACAAGGCTTGGCAGGCCATAGGTTTTTATATGATGAAGATTCTGTGATCTCGTTGTCATCCTAAAATAATTGAAATGATTCATGAATTTTGTAGTGATAATAGCGTTTAGGTCGCATTATTGCTTACTGTTTCTTTCCTCACAATTGGTATAAGAACCTTGAATGTTGTTTTGTTCTTACTGTTGTGCTTGCGCGATTGATATTATTCAATGATATTTGAAATTTCCAAGACTGAAAATGGTGTTTTGATTCAATCATTGGTGTGTTTCTGAATAAAGATTTAAGCTTTAATACATTGCCACTCTGAATCTGCAAGATTATCCTGAAGGTGTTCTCACTCTTGGAAGGTTTTTTTCAAGACATCTGTTGAGTGTTGGTCATTATTGCGTAAAGCTTGACAGTTTAAAAATGTTTATTTCATTGGTTTTTCGATGCATTGAGGGATTTGATTTTCGTATCTTTACCCGTTTAAAAGTGATATAACTCAAGTGGTTGCTTTTGTTTTCGTTCTTTTTCCCTATGACTTAGCCCGGTTTATATAGCACTTAAAGATGTTTCGTTGTTGATGTTAATCGTGTCTTCGTAACTAGCTAGAGGTTGATGTTAGGTTTTAAATGGTTTGAGTTGATTGTTTGTTAATGTGATTTAAAAGAGTTCCGAAGCCGAGGATTTTTCAATGGTCATGGATTTGCAACAAGGCATAACAAATCCGTTAAGTGGGAATGATGTTATTCCAAATATTTGCTAAAATAATGCTTTGATATATTAAATTGTTTCAGTTTGTAATTAGTGGTTTTCCCTGTAGTTTCCTGCTCCAATTCATCAATTTGTTTAGTACATTGTGGCTCAGACATCATTTTTTATTTATCCATTCGTTTATATTATTTTGATTTCTTTTCTTACCATGTATAATACATTCCAGTGAAGTATTCATTTCCCCAAAATGGTTTGTGGGTGTCAATATGTTGCAAACAAATACATGGATACCCTTGTCAATTAGAAATTGTGGTTGTATGATAATTTCTTTAACCACGAATAGTTGGTGAATTCCTTCTAACTTTGGTTGTAGGTCAAACCATAGCTGCATTTTCGTGACAATTTTTCCTTAGCTGCTTTGTTTGTTTTGTTTGTCCATTTTGATTTGAGTTTTTTTTTATATAAAGATGCATATGCTCTTGGGTTGAATGATAGGCCTTGATAAACTAGCTTGGCCTTCCTAATGGTTAAATGAATTGGGTATTTTGGAAACAACTCTAAACGGGGTTTATGTTCTGATAATTACAATGCTCGGAATCGTAGTGAAAAGATGTCGACTTCTGATTTGCTATTATGAAAAAAATGATTTGAATTTGAGCAAATCCCAAATCATCCATGTCTTTCTTTTTTCATTAATTGTTTCGAGTGTTTAATAGTTAGTTTGAATAGCCAATTTTGGATTGATATTGATTCATCTCCTTTTAATTTAAAAATTTCTTTGGTTAGTATATGTTCCACTCCCAAATTTGTGAATTATTTCATATCTCTGCGTGATTGGTTGCAAATTCAGAATGAGTATTAATTTTTCTTTTTTCATTTTTCCTTTGCATGAACCCGCCTCGGAGTTCCAAGGGACTCTTTCCCCTTTGCATGTCGTAATGGGCCAGTGAGACCCATCCTTTGAGTCAATCCCGAGGAGGCTAAGGTCAAAAGGCAACCTCATAGCGTACGGATACAAAGAGGCGATAGAAGAAGAAATAGGCTAAAGGCCTATCTTTGAAGTGGCAACGGAAACTTGAAAGTCTCACTTTATTCTCATTGTTGCCTTCATTTATTTCCTTTCATTTAGTTATTTGTTTATTCATTCATTCGGTCCATGAATCCAAGGTTGTATTTAATACAGGTGGAGGCAAGATACGAGCCAAAAGGGCTCGAAAACATAGAATTAGGACAGGTGAAAATGGGTCAAAATCCCCAATTAGACTAGGACAGGGCCGATGATTTGGTCTTGAAAGCCTAAATCACTACTTCCCCACTTTTTTCTCTTTTCCTTTCGTTTACTTGTTTACGTGCTTCTTACGAACCTAGTTAAAATCCCTAACTAAGTCGCTAAAAACTTATTTTCCATAAACACTAAAATATCACTAAAATTGCTTTTCTTTTCAAAAATCTATCTTTCAAAGTTATTCAAAAAATGATTTTCAAACAGTCCCGATAACTGCAAGTTAGTGGACGTTTTAGGTGCCTAACACCTTCCTAAAACGTTAATAGGAATCGCTTACTCAGAATCTCTAACTTAAATGATTTTTCTGTTTTGAATCGTCTAAGTATTTTATAAAGGTTTCTTAATTCCTTTTCAAAATTAAGTGGTGACTCTCTTTCAAAAGTCAAAATTTCCGCAAAACAGAAATGGCGACTCTGTTGGGGATATCTTTAACTAGGTTCTAACCAAATGTTTGATTTTGTATTTTTGATTGACTGTTTATGTGTTTATGTGTTTTGATTTTGTAGAGTTTAATTATTGCATCGCATGGCATCTTCCTACTTTATTTAAACTATTTGGAGTTTCGTGGGTATCCCGGCCCTTATTGATCAATTCAAAAAGTGTGTTGGAAATACAAACAGTTTATTAGCATGTGAGTCGTCTGATGGCTGTTTGTATTTTCAAACTCAAGTTGTCCGCTTGAGAACTAGTGTTCAAACCCACACTAGACACCGAGGATAGAACGAAACCAAAACCCTATTTTAGGCATGAGTCTAGGACGACTCAATACCCAAGCGGGGTATTGGACCCATTAGAAAACCTGCCCTGTGTCTATTGACCTCAAGTCAATTACAGACTAATCATATTTATGTGTTGAAGAAATATATGCTTGTCTAATTCAATCCATTACCCTTTGGGGGACGGGTTAAGGCTTATCTTTATTTGCTTTCGTGTAGGTATGGCTCAACTGCATTCCTACGAGAAGTTCAAGATGGTTACTAAACCTGACGATTACCTAAAACTATGGTGGGACTATATGATCATAGAAGAGAGAAAAATTGTTAGAACACACATCGGATACATGCCTTCATTGATCGAAATGGATACTTGGCCCGAAATGATCCACGTGCTTACCACTTTTGGGGATGATCAGAACATGGTATTTCGCTTCGGGGATGTGGAATTGACTCCTACCATCTAAGAAGTGTTAATTTTCTATGAGAGTATCGAAATGTGTTTCAAGAGAAAGTAAAAACTTGATAAGAACATTTTAGTTCCTGCCGTGTGGGACCGTCAAATAATCAAAGAGGCATTTTTAACTGACGACGACACCTGGCTAGGAGAACGTGATGGAGAAACTATCACTTTTCAGTAGTTGTTACGTTGTTTTGGAAGATTCAATGTCTTCCATAAATTTGGACATAAATTTGAGTCCGAAGCAAAATGGTAGGAGATGAGAGCCTTTTCGTTTGCGGTAGGTCTACTCGGAACCATGGTGTTCCCACAGGGGGGAAATAGCACAATTCATTCAAGGGTTGTTACGGTGGCCCATGCATTTTTCTTTGGAGTAGATTACGATTCTACCAAGGTATTTCACAATTTAGCTCCCATGATTGTCACCGACATATATCGAGCCTTGGGAAGGTGTCAAGTCGAAAATCATTTCTTTCAAGGTTGCAACTCATATTACAATAGTGGATGATGAAGCATTTGGTAAAGGATTCAAGAACGGTACAACCTGATCATAAAACAAGGGTGGATATGCTGGCTTTACACGACATGTGGTTGTTTCTACACAGGTTCAAAAGGGAAGCATCTCACTAATTTTGGTTTAAGACTTTCGGGGAATAAAGAGATGACGATGTGCAATGGTCCATTAACTCTCTTCGTTTAGGGAAATACACCATTTGAGGGGGCAAGTGGCCTTTCCTAGTGCTTCCCAGTCTCAGGGGGACCCGTCCCTACAATCCTGGCAGAGTTCTTAGGCAATTCGAGATCAAGCAGGAGGCACCACAAATAGATTCCATGCTTAGGTTTTTCACCGAATACGATGAAAGTGAGTCTCCACTCAAAGACGGCATGATAAATGGATGGAGAAGAAGAAGGTGGACGGAAGTGACTTTCCATATAAAGCATGAGCCTGAAGTCAGCGACACTAACAAGGAGTGGTTGAAAAAGAGTCTCATCGGAGCATTAATTCCGGGACCAAATGTTCCCACTCGGTTTGTGGATGTGGAATCCGAGCATCAAATTCGACTCCACAGGCTACAAGATGAGTTCCAAAAAAGTGAAATCGCGCACCGGCAGATACACATGGAGGATGCTTTAACAATACGTATGTTGAGGGAAGAGCTGAAAAGAGCTAGGCAAGAGGCTGATGATGCTAGGCAGTGTTTAATCAATTTGGATGATAGCATGGCCTCTCAACTCGATAGTATAGGGAAAATGACTTATGACTGCAAGGCACAATTATGCGGGAGTCATCTTATCATCAATAGGTATCAAATGGCACAGGAGGTAAATAAGGCAAAAGCAGACGAAGGAGCCTCCAGTAGTTAGTTTTTCTATTTCCTCTGCACGGGAACTTATCTTCTTTCATTTTATTTCCCTTTTTCCCTAAAGATTGTATCCCTTTTTCGTTATATTTTGTAGGAATTTATGCCCTTTTTCGTGTCTATATATGTTGGGGGTTAATGGATTGACTTCGAGAAAGCATATATTTTCTTCAAAAATCGTTAGGCCTGAACCCTTCTCTCAAAAAGGTAGGATACGCGTTATTATAATTTTTCTGTGTGATATAACTGTTTTATGTGCTTATGTGTGTTTGTTTGGATCAAAGGCAAGTTCATCCACTATGTCCTATGGATGAATTTGGCTATGACTCAAGCAACTCTATGTGGTTATTTGCTGTCAAATATTTTGCATTACTTATCATATACGGAAACTAACACAGCTGCCTTTGAGTTGTTTTACTTTACAGATAATAGAAATTACTCCGTGTTGATATAAGCTGGCAGAACATCCCTACTTCACCCGATCGAAAGCGCAAAAAATCCCATCCTCTGATTCAAAAATGACAGGAAATGACGAAGAAAGCGCACTGACTATTCGGGACAATGTGATAGCAGAACAGAATGAAATGATTGCGGAACTTGCAAGAAAGTTAGAAATGCTTCAGGAGGAAATAAATTGCACTCGAGATTTTGCTAACTTGGCCATCACCGTCAATGCCCCCGCTCCAGGAGGACACGGGACTCCACTCTAAATCCCCCCCCCTCAGCACACCTATTCTCGAGGATCAGCCAAATAACATATCGTCCGTCTCTGCCCCTCCACTTGTCCAAAACACTAATCGCGAAAATAACCCAGATGCCTACCATCCACAAAATCCATCTCTAACCCCACAAAACCCATCTCCGAATCCATTCTCGAATCCCCAAAACACATTTTCAAATCAAGAAAATTCATTCCCAAATCCACAAGGTTCACTCCCAAACCCGCAAAATCCATCAAATCTATTCCCGAATCCACCAAATTCTTTCCAAATCCGCAAAATCCTTCTCAGATTCCACCAAACTACTCACAAATTCCACAGAACCTTTCCAAATTGCAAAATATCCTCCCCACTTACCAACTAAGTTCCTTTCTTCCGTAAAATCAAGCCTCCCTTCCAAATCCCCATCAAGCCATCATATCTCCTGATATTTATGAACCCCGAGATGGATCATTACAAGGAGAAGGAGAAAGAGTGAAGGACCCAGCATGAAAGGAATTTACTAGCTATGAAGGAAGAGATCTTGAGGATCAAAGAGTCTCATGGATCCAGGGACCACGACGATTTAGGGTATGACGATTTACGTGTTCACCCAGGAGTAGACCTACCCGATGGGTACAACATCCCTAAGTTTGAGATATTTGATGGTACCGGAAATCCAATGGCCCATCTGATAAGGTACTGTGAGCAACTGATAAGGATAGGGGAAAATGAGGCATTATTGATGCGCCTATTCAGTCGAAGTTTAAGTGGCGAAGCCTTGGAGTGGTTCATGTCTCAGGAGCCGAAAAATTGGACTGGTTGGAAAGCATTGGCCAAGGGATTCCTTGACCGGTTCGCATTCAACATTGAAATAGTCCCTGACCAATATTCACTAGATCGGATCAAACAGAGAAATGTTGAGAGTTTTTGAGACTATGCTTTTTGTTGGAGGAAAGAAGCCACCAAAGTGCAACCCCCCATGCCCGAGGAGGAAATGGTATCTGTCTTCTCTCGCGTTCAAGAAGGAGAATATTATACCAAGATGGTGTCCGCTGTCAGGGCAACCTTTGTGGATTTGGTAAAAATAGGAGAATCATTGGAAGAAGGTATTCGGACAGGAAAAATTGCCAAGACCCCGACATCATCTAGAACTGCCATGTTTTCTAAGAAGAAAAAGGAAGAGGTAGGTATGGTTTCTGCTAATTTTGTTACAAAATCGAAATAGCGATTCAACTCTAGAAATGCTTTATCTTCTCCGCCGTCACCTAACCTTCCGCACGCGTTCTACGCCCATCCCCAATACTAAGCTCCACTCTCAAATGTCTAAACTCAGTACCAAACTCCACTCCCAAACATCCAATCCTCATACCAAGCTCCACAGCCAAATATCTTTCCCCAATACCCAGTTCCACCTCCAAATTATCAGTCTCATTTCTAAACTGCTCCTCCAAATAATCGAACAAATTTCCAAACGCCTCCAAATTATCACCAAGTACCCCCTCCTATAAACCTAAGCCCGTATAACCCCGAACTTCCAAACCACGAAAAGAAACCTCCCCAAAACTTCACCTCACTAGCTGAAAGTCGCACCCAATTATTTGAAAAATTGAAGAACGTTTGTCATTTGCAACCAATACATCCAAGGAATATCAATCCCAACTCTCAATTTTTTAATACAAGTCAACATTGTGCTTATCATTCAGGGGCAGCAGGGCACAGTACAGAGGATTGTGTCTACTTGAAACAGAAGATCCAGGATTTAATCGATCAAAAGGTCATCACGCTCCAGGCGCCTAGTCCAAATGTTAACAGAAATCCATTGCCCAACCATGGGGGATCTACAGTTAACATGATTGAAGTAGAAGGCGAATGGACATCTGGCAAGACCATTACTCAGGTGAACTCAGAAAAGTGCAAAAGAGCAGAAGAGGTAGGAAAGATAGAGAATGTTGTGGCTACCTTAAGTATCAATGAGAAAGCCCCATTTATGGTGATGACGGACCCGACTCAAGTGTACTCTCCCCCACCAAGAAAGGAATTTATTGTGCAAACCACTAGGATGACGCGATTGGGAAGATGTTACATCCCTGAGGAATTGACCAACAAAAAAGATTCATAGAAAAGGCCAATCACTGAAGGATAGGCTGAGGAATTTTGGAGTCGTATGCAACTAAAGGATTACTCAATTGTCAAACACTTGGAGAAAACACCAGCCCAAATCTCTGTCTTGGCACTATTAATGAGTTCGCAATACCACCGACAGGCTTTATCGAAGGTCTTGGAGGAAGCATATGTTCCCACAGGAACGAGTGTTGAGAATCTGGCTGTGATGATAGGGAACATTGTGGGGAATCATCGTATATCATTCAGTGATGAAGAATTGCCGTTTGAAGGAGCAATGCACAACAAAGCCATGCATGTCACCGTCATTTGCTGCGATTATGTGATTAATCAGGTATTAATAGATAACGGATCTGGTATGAATATTTTTCCCCTCTCTACATTGGTTCAAATGAGCTATGATTAGGAAAAATTTGTCAAATCCACATAAATGTGAGAGCATTCGATGGTGGGCAGAGAGATACCATAGGAGAGATTGATTTGCACATCCAAATGGGGCCTGCTGAGTTCAAGACTAAGTTTCATGTTATGGATATCCATCCTAGCTACAACCTGCTCTTGGGAAGACCATGGATACACGGTGCAAAGAAAGTTTCATCACCCCTTCATCAATTATTGAAGTTCATTTGGGAAGATCATGAAGTAGTCATCCAAGGAGAAAGAAGTTGAGCAGACCATCCCAATGGTTATGTGCCGGTGATTGAAGATGTTCCAAAAGGTAGCAGTTTCTATATAGTGGAAATTGTAAATACTGCGGACAGAGATTCGACGCCCAAAGTACCAATGCCTTATGTCTACAAAATGATTGCAACAGTGATGTTAAGAAATGGGTTCGAACTTGGTCGAGTCTTGGGCAAGAATTTACAAGGAATTATCAAGCCTATTGCGATCCCAGAGAGAGGCTCTAAGTACGGGCTAGGATATCAGCCTACCGGGAAGGATAGGGTTGAGGATGAGCCAGAGAAGAGTCTGTTTGGGCCCTTGCCACTCCTGTTCTAGTCATTTCCTGTACGAGAGGTGTCAGATGATGATGGTCTTGGGGATGGGATAGAAGATTTATTCGAAGGATGCAATGTTGTACCAGAAGATCTTCCAAAGTCCAACGAGGTGAAGCAGATTACGTTAGGGGAGGCCTTGCAAAATTGGAGCTCCACTCCACTCAAAACCCATCGCCCATCGTGGTAGCTGAAAGGGCAATTACTGATAGTTTTTAAAATTGGTGATGATCCGGAGGAGGCCCCGCGATCCACCTTTTATATCTCAAAACTTCCTTTTCGTATCTTACTGCTTTCAAAAAGGCATGGACTTGTATTTGCACAAGTCATGAGCCACGATTTTGTAATTATCTCCAGAATTTCAATGAAAAGGCCTTCATTTATTTAGAAAATTCTATTATTTCTAAAAACACTCCTAGACATATATTTTGTTATTATCTTGTTATCATCTAACCTTGTTCATTTGTCCATTACAGTAACAGTAGCTTAAAATCTACCAATGTCGTATCATGACAAAGCTTGAACGAACAAAATGAGGGAAACAATGATGATTTGAAGGACGATGATGAGGAACGATTAGTTGAAGATATGGAGGAATTTGAGAATCGCGAAAAACCCAATTTGGAGGAAACTAAAATAGTCAACTTGGGAGATCACGATGAAATCAAATAGGCAAGTGTTAGTATCCACCTAGCGGTGCCACAAAGGAAAAAGCTCATCCATCTGTTGCGGGAATACATCGACCTGTTTGCTTGATCCTATGATGATATGCCAGGGTTGAGCATCAGCATTGTGTCAGATAAGTTGCCAATAAATCCAGAGTTTGATCCAGTCAGGCAAAAAATGCGGAAATTCAAGCCAGATTTAAGTCTAAAGATCAAGGAAGAAGTGACAAAATAAATACAGGCTAATGTTGTCGAGGTCACAAAATATACGATGTGGTTGGACAACATCGTCCTTGTGCCGAAGAAGGACGGTAAGATTCGAATTTGTGTTGACTATATAGAATTGAATAGAGCCAGTCCTAAAGATAATTTTCCGTTGCCCAACATCCACATTCTCATCGATAACTGTGCAAAACATGAAATGCAGTCATTCGTTGATTTTTTCGCCGGGTATCATCAGATATTGATGGATTAAAAGATGCAGAAAAAATGGCTTTTATTACACCCTGGGTTGTTTATCATTACAGGGTAATGCCTTTGGTCTCAAAAATGCGGGTGCAACATATATGAGGGCTATGACGATGATTTTCCATGATATGATCTATAAAGAGATTGAGGTGTACGTGGATGACGTAATTATCAAATCCTGCGAGAGTTCGGATCATTTGACTCATCTGGAGAAAATTTTCAACAGATTAAGAAGGTACAGTTTGAAATTAAACCCTGCTAAGTGTGCTTTTGGTGTGCCATCAGGGAAGTTGCTAGGGTTCATAGTCAGTAGAAGAGGCATCGAGTTAAACCCATCCAAAATCAAGACAATTCAGGATTTGCCACCGCCGAAGACTAAGAAGGAAGTTATGAGTTTCATAGGTCGTTTGAATTACATTAGTAGGTCCATCACACAGTCAACAGTCATATGCAAGCCAATTCTTAAGATATTGAAGAAGAATGCATTGAACGAGTGGACAGAAGAATGTCAGAGAGCTTTTAACTGCATCAAGGAATAATTGTCTGCACCGCCGGTTTTGGTTCCACCAAGGGAAGGAATTCCATTATTTCTTTACCTGTCAGTCTTAGAAAATGCTTTCGGATGTGTCCTCGGACAACATGATGAGACCGGTAGAGAGAGAAAGCCATTTACTACTTTAGTATAAATTTTACGCTATATGAAGCTCGTTACACTCTTGTAGAAAGGACATGTTGTGCTTTGACTTGGATGGCACAAAAGTTGAGGCATTATTTGTCGTCCTACACAACATACCTCATCTCGAGAATGGATCCATTAAAGTATATTTTCCAAAAGGCCATGCCTACGGGAAAGCTAGACAAGTGGCAAATATTGTTGAGTGAGTTTAACATTGTGTATGCAACCCAAAAAGCAATCAAGGGGCAAGCCTTAGCAGATCATTTGGCAGTGAACCCAGTTGATGAGGAATATGAGTCACTTCGAACTTACTTTCCAGATGAGGAAGTTTTGTTCGTAGGAGAAGACATTACAGAGACTTACCCCGGATGGAGGCTATTTTTTGATAGGGCGGTCAACTTCAAAGGTTCAGGAATTGGAGCAGTTTTGGTGTCAGAAACGGGCCAGCATAATCCAGTAACTGCTAAGTTACGTTTTTCATGCACCAATAACATGGCTGAATATGAGGCCTACATTCTGGGCCTCAATTGGCACTTGATATGGGTGTTCGTGAATTGTTAGTCATTGGGGATTCAGATTTGCTGATTCACCAGGTACGGGGAGAATGGGCAGTAAAAAATCCCAAGATCACTCCTTATGTGGAGCTGGTGCAAGAATTATGTGAAAGATTCAAAGAAGTTGATTTTACGCATATCCCACGGATACAAAATGAGTTTGCTGATGCTTTGGCCACTATATCTTCCATGATTCAGCACCCGGATCAGAATTACATTGATCCTTTGGAAATAAGCTTGAAGGAGCAACCCGCGCATTATGTACACGTGGAAGTAGAGCCTGATGGAAAGCCTTGGTACTATGAAATTAAAAGGTATTTGGAATCTGGAATATATCCTGAAGAGTTTAGTAACAACCAAAAGAAGACAATCCGGCGTTTGGCAAAGAATTACTTTTCAAGTGGGGAAATTCTTTTTAAGAGGACTCCTGATTTGAGATTCCTACGATGCGTCGATGCTGCAAAAGACAATAAATTGATAAAAAAGCTACACGTTAGAATTTGTGGGGCCCACATGATTGGGTTTGTCCTTACCAGAAAGATCCTGAGAACCGGTTACTTCTGGATGACTATGGAAAATGATTGTAGTAAGTATGTGTAGAGATGTCCAAAATGTCAAATACACAGAGATCTGATTCGAATGCCTCCACACGAGCTTCACACAATGAATCCGCCTTGGCCTTTCGCAGCTTGGGGCATGGATGTCATCGGACAAATATAGCCATTAGCATCGAATGGGCATAGATTTATTTTGGTTGCCATTGATTATTTCACTAAGTGGGTCGAAGCGGCTTCGTACAGAGCCGTCACTAAGAAAGTGGTTACGGATTTCATCAGGAATAACTTGATTTTCCGGTTTGGAGTACCGAAATCGATCATTACTGATAATGGGGAAAACTTGAATAGTCACTTGATGAAAGAAATTTATGATCAGTTCAAAATTGTGCATCGCAACTCGACTGCATATCGTCCCCAAATGAATGAAGTTGTGGAATCGGCCAACAAGAATATCAAGAAGATCTTGAGAAAGATGGTCGAAAATGATAGATCATGGCATGAGATGTTACCTTACGCTTTGCTAGGGTATCGCACAATAGTTCGAACCTCCACCGGGGCGACCCCCTATTTACTTGTCTATGGGAATGAAGCTGTGATACCTGCTAAAGTTGAAATACCTTCCCTAAGGATTATTCAGGAAGCTGGACTAAGTAACGAATAATGGGTTCGTGCTCACTATGAACAACTCATGTTAATTGATGAAAAGAGAATGGTCGTTGTATGCCATGGTCAATTGTACCAACACAGGATGGTTCGTACCTTTAACAAGAAGGTGAGGTCTCGGGCATTTGAGGTGGGCAACTCATTCTCAAACAAATATTCCCTCACCAAGAGGAGTACAAGGGTAAGTTCGCTCCAAACTGGCAAGGGTCATACATAGTTCGCAAGGTGCTATCTGGAGGAGCTCTAATTTTGTCTGAGATGGATGGCACGGAGTAGACCAAACCAATCAATTCCGACGCGGTAAAGAGATATTATGTTTAAAGGACATTCTAGCTTTTGTGTTTCTTTAGTTAATTTACTTGTAATCGCCTTTGTAATAATGTTGTTTTCTAGTGTGTGACTGTCTAGAGTCCCTTCCTTTAATGTATGAACTACGTTTGACCTGAATTCCCAAGAAAGGGATATGTAGGCGGCCTATGTTGGCTTCGGTCAACCCCTTAGGATAATTTATCCTTTCCTCTTATGTATAACTACGTGATGACCTGAATTCCCAACAAAAGAGATACGTAGGTGGCCTATGTCGGCTTCGGTCAACCCATTAGATTTTCTATATATATCCCTAGTGTAGTCCTGAACTACGTTTGACCTGATTCCTGCTTCAATGGGATACGTAGGTGCCCCAACGGCTCGGTCATATAACTCCAGGAAATGGAAATTGGGGTAGAATTTTCGAGAAGGAATCTCAAAATTCACAAGAGAAGATCGACATCCAACAAAGAGAATGAAGATCAGCAGAGACTTCAGACCCATCCGGATTGGTATCATCTCAAACAACTTTAAACTGGGGCAGAAATTTTGAGGAAGACCTCAAAATTTCCACCAAATGCCAGAACATATTCCAAATTCCCCAGCACCAGAGGTTAAAGTCAAGCTTTGGAAGCCATCGACTGTAACAAAGTCTGGGGAGACTCAATTTTTGGCTATGATAGAACTATTTAAAGAAACCCTCCAGCAATGATCATGAGTTTTGGAAACCATCCGTCAGATATAGTCAAAACCACTAGGAAGACGTTCGTTGAGCTAGTACATGACATGACTAGCAGAGATTTTCTAAAGTTTTCAAAATTATTTTCAAAAATTTAAGACTATTTTCAAAAATCTTACAACTCACTTATTTAGTACTTGCCTAGACATCATTTGGGATGGAGTATTAGGGTGGAAGTCCCAATATGACGGAATGCCCAAGAGATGGCAAGGAGCAAATCGAGGATCGAAGAAGGTTAACATGGAGTAATTTCATTCAAACTAATCATTTTTCTGTGGATGCAAGGATCAATTCACAAAAATGAGAGTCTCTTTTAAAAATCCCCGAGCAAATTGGGAGCCGCAACAGATCATTAATGCCCAAGAACGGTATTTTAGGGTATCCCAAAAAATGGGTTAACAGCTATTTATTGAGGACCTTTTGATTTGTCCATCTCATTTCTTGAGATCATAGGCGACAAACAAAAACACCTAGTCTTCTTTAAAAATATTGTATTTAGAAGTTTCCTAAAAATAGTCGCTAGCAAAAGTGACTTTGTGTCTACTAATCGCCTACCTTGAGCAAAGGTACATGCAGAAAGCAAGATGATGACAAATGAATTCAGGTAAAATTATTTTTATCATTTCCTCAAGGGTCATTATATATCGTTGCCGCAAGGCGTTGCCCCAAGGGCCATTGCATATCATTGCCGTAAGGAGTTTCCCCAAGGGCCATTACATATCATTGTCGCAAGGCGTTGCCCCAAGGGCCATTGCATATCATTGCCGCAAGGCGTTTCCCCAAGGGACATTACATATCATTTCCGCAAGGCGTTGCCCCAAGGGTCATTACATATCGTTGTCGCAAGGCGTTGCCCCAAGGGCCATTATATATCATTGCCGCAAGGCGTTGCCCCAAGGGTCATTGCATATCATTTCCGCAAGGCGTTGCCCCAAGGTCCATTGCATATAATTGCCGCAAGGCATTTCCCCAAGGGCCATTGCATATCATTGTCACAAGACGTTGCCCCAAGGGCCATTGCATATCATTGCCGCAAGGCGTTTCCCAAAGGGCCATTACATATCATTGTCGTAAGGCGTTTCCCCAAGGGCCATTACATATCATTGACGCAAGGCATTGCCCCAAGGTCCATTACATATCATTGCCGCAAGGAGTTTCCCCAAGGGCCATTACATATCATTACCGCAAGGCGTTGCCCCAAGGTCCATTACGTATCATTGTCGCAAGGCATTTCCCCAAGGGCCATTACATATCATTGCCGCAAGGCGTTGCCTCAAGGGCCATCATATATTATTGCCGCAAAGGACATCTCATACCATCGCCCCAGAAAGCATTCAATATCTGTTGACGCGCTAGACAGAAACACTGGCGTCGAGGATATCTCATCATTTTATGAATCAGCATCTGAATGCATCGAGAGCACACGATTTGAAGGGACGCCTTTAAGTCGTTATTTAAGGATGAATGATATATAAGATTTCCTAGAAATTGACAATTTGAGGGTCATCTATAAGTCATATTATTTGAAATAAGATAGTTTGCAAGATCACCTATGAGTTGATAGCCTGTAGGACATCCATAAGCCACAACAACATCCTAACCGGATAGTGTGCAAGATCACCCAAAAATTGATAGTTCAAAGGTTATCCATAAGTCGCAACTAAATCCTTACCGGAGAATATGCAAGATTGTCAAATTGATACGTCCAAGGGTTCTCTATAAGCCGTGTCATATCCAAGATCGATTAGGTGCAGGATTACCCAAAGACTAACAATTTGAGAGATTATCTATAAGTCATATTGTATCCAACGTCGGATGATGCGCAGGAACAGCAGAAAGCTAGCGATTGGAGGGATATCTGTAAGCCATCTCTTATCCAAAGTCGGATAAGGTGCAGGATTACCTAAAGGATAGCAATTCAAAGAATATTTGTAAGTCGCCTCGTATCCAACATCAAATAATGCGCAAGATTATCCAAAGATTGATAATTTAAAGAAAATTTATAAATCGATCATCGGCTATAACTGGAGAGGTTATCATTCCACATGCAACAAATGATATAGGTAACCAAAAGGGTTGCCACTCCAGCACAAGATTAAATGGTTGTAGGGACCGCTCTGCATAAAGTATCACTGGTGTCCAAAAGGGCCACCCACTTTGAAGGCATATTCAACCGACAATGTCATAACTATACAACAACCAAGAGGGTTGTTGTATTTGTTGTTGCCAGTTATTTCATTCCAAACAGGTACATGAAGAGATGACCCCATTTTTCAGGCCACAACTCACGTGGAGATATGGTAAAAGACTACATACCTCTTTCATGAATTTGTTAAGCACTAATACTTTTTGCTTGAAGCATTGTCGGGAGCATCCGATAGGATGAAAATCTCAAATTAAAACTATAGGTGTGGACGACTTCAAATAGGACGCAGCACAACGTGGAACTCTTTCTTAGCAGCAAAATAGGACATAGTCTAAAGAGGGACGTCAAACTCTTTGGACGCGAGCTAAAGGATGATCACCACCACCATCCAACCACACCCCTGTTATAAGGCATGTGGTTATTTCAGGATATTCTGATTTCAGCTATACCTTCGGGATATTTCTAAACTCATGTCGAGGGTAACCTTCTTTTTCTTTCAAATTCGGGTGGCAACACTTAAAGTTTTGGAAATTATGTCCAGGTAAGTTCTTTCCTATGGATGTGAAGGATCCCACATTCATGGTTAAGAGGTTACAAGCCTCTTTTCCGCAACTCGATCAACTTATCACTCATTCCAAACCAAAGATGGTCTGAAATAAAAGACTATCTCTTCTACCGATCGAGTCGAACTACAAGCAGTATGATTCCCTGAGTCTTAGGGATATGTAGGCAGGGATATATGTAGAAAACTCGACTGCATTCCAACCTCCTCCCAAATCCCTTTATTCCCCAGATTCTCGGTTTAACTAAAACACTCTAAAACCGTGATAGTTGGTGAATTTTCTTGAAATTCATGCTTAAAATCAAGCTTTATGAACTACAAGTGGCCTGAATTCTCATGTAACCTGAGATATGTAGGAAACCTAATATCGAGGTTCGGCCATAACTCCATGAAACTCGTGTGAAAAAACAATCACTCTTAGATACAAATTTGTGGTCGGATAAAAATTAGGAGCGTCAACCTCCCTTTGCGCAGGATTACTTGCATTCATCCTACCCAAAGGGAGGGGACAGTTGTTGACTCCTAATTTTTGCCCTCCACAACTACGTTTAATCTCGAGTTTCTTCGATTTTCAAATAAAATCACATCAATTATTTTTTTCCAAATAAATGCATTCTAAAATAGGTATTTGGGCTAAATTTATCATTTAAGTGATAATTATATATTTTTCATATTTTCATATACGAGATTGTATAAATGATGTCATTTAAATGAACATTTTCATCAAAATTGGACTTTAAATTAAGGATTATTTGAAAAATAAATTTAAATAATTAAATTTGATTTAAATAAATTTATTCTCACAAATAATCTATTTGGAGAAATACTTGTTTGGTTTTATCAAATCAAGAAAACTCGAGATTAAAAAAAGTATTAATGCGTATTTAATTTTAATTCAATTTAATCAATCTATTAAATTTGATCATAAATTGAAATTAAATTGGCCACAATTGCAATACATTTGTCCAATTAACCTTTAATTTGATCAAAATTTAATTAGAATGGGTTAAATGTTAATTGAAACTATTTTTCTAAACTATCCATCCCAATGTTAAACCCAATTTTGCCAAACACCGGGGCCCATTTCATATTTTCTTCAAACAGCAGCCCATTTCTCCATTTTCAATTAAACAGGCCCAAAAATTAGCCCAAATAGGCCTTAACCTGGCCCACTCTCCCATTTCCTTCAACACACAAGCTCCACTCAGCCAAATCCCCAAAATAAACAAACAGCTCCAACACCAGCGAAATCTGACCCGAACCCGCGATTACGCACCATCAAAATCAGTCTCGAACCTTCTGAAAACAAGCTAGGTGTCACCCCCAATGGCTCAACTCCACGAATCTCAAAATAATCGGTACGGATTCGTACATTTTTGGGGATTTTTGATTGGTTCATGAGGGAATTTCGATTCCTCATCCCTTATTGGTTAATTATTTTAAACTGTTGGAGAAAAAATCCAAATTAGTACCGATCTTGAACGAGAAATCTTATTCGAAACCCAAAAATTCAAAAATATTCTCTTTTCAAATCCCAAAAGGACCCCTAATTCGATCTTCTATATAAGAACCGATTGGTTCACTATTTGAGGGGAGAAAATCTTGGGGTTTCAAAAATTAGGTTGGTGATGGGAGAGTTCGAAAATTTGGGTTGGAAATCGGGGAGTCAGAAAAGCTAAGGGATTGATTTTTTTTACTCTCCTCTTCTTTCCCTTCAGAATTCGAAATTGGGGGTTGGGAAAAATTTGATAGAAAATCGAGGAGGTCGGAAAAATTTGTTAGAAATCTTGAGGGCTGAAAATTGGTCGAGAGGGATAGTCGTCGAATTGCTCGGAACTCTAGAAAAGTCGATCTCCGGTGGTATTAAAATCCGATATTAGCTTGAAAGTCTTGTTTTGCTTCCACGAAACAGGTAACTCCCCATTCCATTTAGTTCCATTCATTTCTGCTTCATCTCACTATTCTGTAGATATAACGATATTTGCGATAATCTTTGTGCTAGGAATTAGTTGTTGTACAAGGCTTGGCAGGCCATAGGTTTTTATATGATGAAGATTCTGTGATCTCATTGTCATCCTGAAATAATTGAAATGATTCATGAATTTTGTAGTGATAATAGCGTTTAGGTCGCATTATTGCTTACTGTTTCTTTCCTCATAATTGGTATGAGAACCTTGAATGTTGTTTTGTTCTTACTATTGTACTTGCGCAATTGATATTATTCAATGATATTTGAAATTTCCAAGACTGAAAATGGTGTTTTTATTCAATCATTGGTGTGTTTCTGAATAAAGATTTAAGCTTTAATACATTGCCACTCTGAATCTTCAAGATTATCTTGAAGGTGTTCTCACTCCTGGAAGGTTTTTTTAAGACATATGTTGAGTGTTTGTCATTATTGTGTAAATGTTGACAGTTTAAAAATGTTTATTTCATTCGTTTTTCGATGCATTAAGGGATTTGATTTTTTTGTCTTTACCCGTTTAAAAGTGATCTAACTCAAGTGGTTGCTTTTGTTTTCATTCTTTTTCCCTATGACTTAGCCCGGTTTGTATAGCACGTAAAGATGTTTCGTTGTTGATGTTAATCGTATCTTCGTAACTAGCTAGAGGTTGATGTTAGGTTTTAAATGGTTTGAGTTGATTGTTTGTTAATGTGATTTAAAAGAGTTCCGATGTCAAGGATTTTCCAATGGTCATGGATTTCCAGCAAGGCATAACAAATCCGTTAAGTGGGAATGAAGCTATTCCAAATATTTGCTAAAATAATGCTTTGATATATTAAATTGTTTCAGTTTGTAATTAGTGGTTTTCCCTGTAGTTTCCTGCTCCAATTCATCAATTTGTTTAGTACATTGTGGCTCAGACATCATTTTTTATTTATCCATTCGTTTATATTATTTTGATTTCTTTTCTTACTATGTATAATACATTCTAGTGAAGTATTCATTTCCCCAAAATGGTTGGTGAGTGTCAATATGTTGCAAACAAATACATGGATACGCTTGTCAATTAGAAATTGTGGTTGTATGATAATTTCTTTAACCACAAATAGTTGGTGAATTCCTTCTAACTTTTGTTGTAGGTCAAACCATAGCTGCATTTTCGTGATAATTTTTCCTTAGCTGCTTTGTTTGTTTTGTTTGTCCATTTTGATTTGAGTTTTTTTTATATAAAGATGCATATGCTCTTGGATTGAATGATAGGCCTTGATAAACTAGCTTGGCCTTCCTAATGGTTAAATGAATTGGGTATTTTGAAAACAACTCTAAACAGGGTTTATGTTTTGATAATTACAATGCTTGGAATCGTAGTGAAAAGATGTCGACTTCTGATTTGCTATTATGGAAAAAATGATTTGAATTTGAGCAAATCCCAAATCATCTATGTCTTTCTTTTTTCATTAATTGTTTTGAGTGTTTAATAGTTAGTTTGAATAGCCAATTTTGGATTGATATTGATTCATCTCCTCTTAATTTAAAAATTTCTTTGGTTAGTATATGTTTCACTCCCAAATTTGCGAATTATTTCATATCTCTGCGTGATTGGTTGCAAATTCAGA